>OZ007562.1:85178560-85862543 GCA_963931875.1 Pollenia griseotomentosa
ATTAATGCATGCAAACAAACTCATAGACTCAATAAATTTTAAATTAACGCTTCTTCAGTAAAAGCATTCGTAGCCGAGTTGTTATGTTCTCTCCTGAGACTGATGATATTGCCAGTTCGAATCCCAAAAAGAGTTTTTTTTCATTTTTTTTATTTAATTTTTTTATTTCTAAAAAATGATTTTAAGATTATACAACGAATTTCAAACATCAACTTTGGCAAAAGAGGAAACGGGCTTAGGTACATGTATACATTTTTTGTTTATTTAATATTCTTGGCGTGGCTCAGTTAATATTTATTTATACCTATCTAAAGAACGTTATTTATGTATATAGCTTTTTGTTCTTATCTCATCATAGTGAAGGGTATATAAGATTCGGCATAGCGGAATATAGCACTCCTACTTGTTCTTATTGTACTATTTGATACATTTTATAACCTCAAACTTTTCATGATGAATGTCAAAACAAAATGTTACAAAAGTAAAAACGCACAACGAACGGTGTTAAAATACAGAGTGCTTTTAAAAACGTGTGTTTAAAGAAAATTTTTTGAGTTTGTAAATAAAGTTGGACAAACACTACTCCAGCATACTGGAACAAACAACTTATGTTGAAGCGTGCTCGAAATACATATAATACAAGAACACTGGTGCAACATTAGGTTCTTCGAAAATTTCGTACGGATGAGTTGTTGCACTACTAAAGTAAATTCGTGGTTTTTTTGAAGAGTCGTTATGATTACTGACACAGTTTGTTCTACAACTATTATTGCTATAGTAAAGTACTGACACAAATTGTGTTTTAAAAATTATGTTTTTTTTAATCATAATACCCTGCTGTTTACTTTACCTTAGATCCCATGTTAAGCAGCCTTCTGAAATTCACTGTAAACGCTAAAACTAATTTCACCGCTTTATTGAAATTTATGTTTTTTAATACCACATGAATCACTCTATAGAATTTTTGGGATGATTGGTCTTACTTACCATGGCTCCAAAATAAATTCCCCTGGTAAAAATCATTTATGTTTGACTTTAACTGTTACGAATCATGATATTTAACTCAAGCTAGTTAAAATTGCTAAAAAAAAACATAAAACTTTCTGATTGTCGGTCAATAATTTAATGTAGTTCTAAACCGCAATCAATTTTAATGCTGACGTCTGTTTTTATAAAAATAAATTAATAATAAATAGATTGCATAAAGATCCCACACCTGAAATATTCGAACTGTCGGTGGAGGGTAAAAATGATTCGCCACAGCCGAATATAGCACTCTAGCTTGTTAGGTATTTATTTATTTGAATAAACCAGGTTGGCCATTTATTTTTTTAGGTGCTTAACCGAAAACCGGGTTTTCTAAAATTGCAACTATTCGGAATAACTAAACCCCAGTTTTTGAAAAAAGTCGAATAATTGATCTCCCTAATATATAAGGGGGTCCTAATTTTAGGTATTCTCGGTCAATAGAAAGCACTTCAGATGATTCGAAGCTTTTTGTGGCGGAAAATTTATGATTTAGACGTAGAGAATATGTGTTTTCAACAGGATGTTGCCACTTCACACACATAAAGAGAAACAATAGATCTTTTGAAATAAAAGTTGGAAAGTCGCATAGTTTCTCGTAGCGGAGGTGTGAACTGGCCACCAATATCGTAGGATTTTATACCTCTAGACCAGCGGTGGGCGCTGGTTTGCCTGGATTACGAAGTTTTTCGGGTTTTTACATTTACTCTTCGTGTTTTTTTGTACCAGAGCTGCTACAAATACAAAAATTTCCTTACTAAGATATTCCCTAAAATCCCCAAAACATACCATACACTTTTTTTATTATATTACTTTTTTAATAAATAAAAGTACGATTAAAATAGAGAAAATGAATAAAAAACTATTTTCTAGCAGTCAAAACAAAAAGAAATAACAATATCTACATTGAAATCAGAATGTGAAAAAATTTACCGTATAACACATACACGTGTTTGTGTGATGTTGTTTTCGCTCATTTACTATTGCCCACAAACTGAAAATCTAGAATGCATTGTTTCAAGCCTAAAAAGTAACATAGGCAACCCGAAAAACAAATACAACAGAAAGAAAAAAAATAAAATTTTATTCAGTTGCTCTATAAATTTCAACGAAGCAGGAGTGTTGCGCATGTTGTTATTTTGGCAAATTTTGCAATTTCGTAGTGGCACACTGACAATATATTTATTGTGTTGTGATCAAGCTGTGCTCATGTATGTTTATTTTTCAGCTTATTTTAAAAACATTTCAGCAATCATGTGGGATGATGAATTATATAATAATCAAGTTTTTTACTGAATTCCTTTTTTTTTGTGCATATTTACATACCTTTAGTACACATTTTAAAGTTTTTGCTCACGGCCTTTTCGATTTCAGGTGACCATATGTATACATATATTTTAACTTTAGTTAAAACTTGATGATTTATATAATAATATTTTACTGAACTCCTTTTTTTGTATTGCATATTTACATACATTTTGAAAATCTTTTCTCTAAGTGTAAATCAACTAATTTACTCTCTTTTATTCAATGTTCTCTATCTGCCCTTCGCTGCTCTAGACTATTTTTTGTGGAGTTTTTTTAACACAATATTACCGAGCAGATATCAACCACTGACAACAGTTTATTTAAAGACGTGATTAAGAATTTTGGTAAGATATTGGGAGCCTCCCGAGCCAGTATGGGGATGACTTGGCCGACATAATTTTTAATTTTTAACCGAAATCTTTTTGTAATAAACTAAATAAAAATATTTTTAATATCTCAAGTAATTTTTTTTATTAAAATTAAAGTGATCCCTTAATTTTGGACATCCTATAAATTTGGCAATCTTTTTCGATTTGTGAAAAATAGGGATTTTTTCAGACCGCTGAGCACAAGTTACAGAAAAAAAAATAAAAATTGATTTCAAATAAAAAATTTGTGATAATTATTAAAAAATTAAGTAAATTTAAACTCACTGTTTGTTGTTGGTGTTTTGTTTAAGCTTCAATATTATAACGGGTAAGACTTTTAGGTGTTTATAATTCCTATTCTCTTAACGGTTTTATTTAACATAACATCTTTAGCTCTTCTAAAATCTTTGGATGAAGTTTCCTGAGGATCTGGCCTAAGCCACCAGTGAAATGGGAATAGGAATAGCTTTTCCCTTCAACAATAAATTTCAATGTTTTTATCAAGAATAAAAATTGGGAATTAAGCACGACAAACAAAATCTTGTAAATTAAATATAAAAAAAATGTTTTTGTATTTGCTTTGTTATTGAGGCGACCTTGCCAAATAAATACACCACGGAAACTTAACCCTTGGTCTACACTAAAGATAAATATCTCAGCAAGTTGGCAATAACGTCGGCAGAATAAAAGATCAATATTTCTTATTGCTCAGCTTATGTTAAAGACATGGGAAAACGTACATATTTATGTTAACTCATAATTTTAAAGAAATCAAGGAAAAATTATATTTAATAATGTAAATTCTTTCTTATTCGACTTTATTTTTTAAATGTTTAACCTTGAGGTCTTTTTTATTTAAAATTATTAATTTTTAATTAAATTTAAATAAAATTTATATTTCATTTTTTCGAATTTTATTCTATGAGTTAAATTTCATTGCTATCCAAAGGATAGCTAAGGTAAAATGTAACAAGAAAATACAATATAATAGTCTGGTAGTGTATAAAAGTCATTCCTAAAAATTTAAGGAATAGAACTATTACAAAAAAGCTTTATAAAATACATAACTGAAATTTAACTCATAGAATAAAATTCGAAAAAATAAAAAAATGTTGAATATAATATAAAGTAACCTGCGAAAGGTAATAATTCCCAGTTTCTATTTGTTAAAATAGTTGAGTTAAATACATTCAATTTATAAAGTATCACTATCCAGTGTGACACAAAGAATGCTGACGAAGGCCGTAGCGGGCCAGAAAATGCATTACATTCTGCTGGTGTCTAATAATTGTAAATTTTTCTGTACATACAATATACTTCATTGCTATCCAAAGGATAGCTAAGGTAAAATGTAACAAGAAAATACAATATAATAGTCTGGTAGTGTATAAAAGTCATTCCTAAAAATTTAAGGAATAGAACTATTACAAAAAAGCTTTATAAAATACATAACTGAAATTTAACTCATAGAATAAAATTCGAAAAAATAAAAAAATGTTGAATATAATATAAAGTAACCTGCGAAAGGTAATAATTCCCAGTTTCTATTTGTTAAAATAGTTGAGTTAAATACATTCAATTTATAAAGTATCACTATCCAGTGTGACACAAAGAATGCTGACGAAGGCCGTAGCGGGCCAGAAAATGCATTACATTCTGCTGGTGTCTAATAATTGTAAATTTTTCTGTACATACAATATACTTCATTGCTATCCAAAGGATAGCTAAGGTAAAATGTAACAAGAAAATACAATATAATAGTCTGGTAGTGTATAAAAGTCATTCCTAAAAATTTAAGGAATAGAACTATTACAAAAAAGCTTTATAAAATACATAACTGAAATTTAACTCATAGAATAAAATTCGAAAAAAATAAAAAAATGTTGAATATAATATAAAGTAACCTGCGAAAGGTAATAATTCCCAGTTTCTATTTGTTAAAATAGTTGAGTTAAATACATTCAATTTATAAAGTATCACTATCCAGTGTGACACAAAGAATGCTGACGAAGGCCGTAGCGGGCCAGAAAATGCATTACATTCTGCTGGTGTCTAATAATTGTAAATTTTTCTGTACATACAATATACTTCATTGCTATCCAAAGGATAGCTAAGGTAAAATGTAACAAGAAAATACAATATAATAGTCTGGTAGTGTATAAAAGTCATTCCTAAAAATTTAAGGAATAGAACTATTACAAAAAAGCTTTATAAAATACATAACTGAAATTTAACTCATAGAATAAAATTCGAAAAAATAAAAAAATGTTGAATATAATATAAAGTAACCTGCGAAAGGTAATAATTCCCAGTTTCTAAAATTTATATTTTTATAAAAAAAAAACTCAAGCTTCACCAAATTAATATAAATTTGAATAATAAAGATCGAATAAGAAAAACAAAATATTAATAAAAATTATTTTTATGTTAGCAATAATTGTCAACGAAAATGGACTAACAATGGACTAAATTGCCGGCAATAAATATGTAGAAAAAAAGTGCTGTCTACATTAAAGGCCTTATGAAACTACATTTTTAATACATTGTTCAAGTTTTGGTGAACAGTGCAAATTATGTAATAGAAAAATTTACCAAGTACAAAGAGTTCAGCTGTATTGAGATAAATAGCAAACTGTCAAAAATTTTAAAAAGTTATCGATAAAAAATGAAGATAGGTCAAAAAAAAAATGTAAAATATTAAAAGTGTTGCTGAATCAGCGATTTAGGGGCAAATTCAGCGATTTATACCTTTTTTTGTTTTCTTTTAATATTTTTCATTCACGAAAAGTTGACAACACTTAATAAAATAAACAAAATCATAACAAAAGAAAAACTAAAAAAAATGTTTGTTTAGACCCCTTTCACACTCGGCAAGTTACTTGCGCAAATCTCTTGCGCAACTCTCGGTTTGTAGACGTTAGCGGTAAGGTCGGGGTAAAGAAAAAAAAATTTTGTACAGACTTTGTTGTTGTCGGCAAGTAACTTGCCGAGTCTGAAAGGGGTCTTAAATTTTTTATAGTTTGCTCTTTCCAACATTTACTGTTTCTTTCTATGAATTCTATATCAATTTAATGAGTAAAACATGTAGTGTCATAAGGGTTTAAAGATAAATTAATTTTGACATTTACTGCAATATATGCCGCAATATTTATCTCTGCTACAGACGGGGCAGTAAATAGACCTTAAATAACTAACGTTATACAGTGGGAAATTTTGGAAAACAATTTAAATAATTTTGACTATTGTAAACAAAAAGTCTGATTGGAATAAAATTTGTTGGTAATTTTTAAGAAAAAAAAATGCTTCAAACAAACCGGGACAAATTTGAAACTTATATTTGAAAAATACTAGACCAAAATAGGGCAAAAATAGCAAGTTTTAATTTTTAATGGCGCATATTTTGTACACTATAAGAGTTATACTATGCATGCCGCTTACAATCTTGTAAAGTTGGACTAGTACATTCCATTGATAAAATTTTTTTACAATCGGCCTAAAAAAAGTATTTTGAATCGTTTTTTATTTGTTGTAATACCCGAGGTTCGCTACTTTGAAAACTTATGGCTGCCTTCTTCATATGTCTATAGACTACAAATCCAAAAGTTTAACTACAATGCAATTCCTTAGTATGGGTTCACACTCTGAAAGTTTTCTTTTAAAAGGTCTGAGTTTGTTTGTTAGAGGGAAGGAAAATATGCTTTTATTTTCTCCCCTCTCACCATTAATATCAGACTTTCTGAAAGAAAACTTTCATAGTGTTTTCGTGTAAGGCGAAAAAAAATTAAATACGAAGACAATTTGGTGTGTATTTGGTTAAATTTGAAAATGTTTTATTTATTTACCAAAAACTAACTTTATATGAATACAAGAATATGGCGAAAACAATGTCTTATTAACCGTTAATGGTATTTTAAATATAAGTAAGCATTCCGATTGTATAAGGCTGCTAAAAAACCTTAAACCTTAATCGAATAACAAGTTATGATTACATACAGTTAACTCAAACACTGAAAACTACTACATACCTACTAAAAAAAAAATAAACCTACTAAAAAATTGAAAAATTTTCCCTAGAAAAATCCCTACGCGTTTTAGTCATAAATATCAAAAGAACAATAGTTATAAAAGACAAAATTTTTCTCATAAAAATTCTCTAATCTGTCGCAAAAAAAAAAAATACAGTTGTTCCCCTCTTCTTGATGTAAAAGTAGCTTCTCCAGAGTCAACTAAAGAGAAACATTTTAAGTTGTGATAGTATTTATGTTACAACGGCTTACTTTGATGATGTTCTATTTCGTGTTGTCTCTTTTGAAATAACACCACTATATAAATGAACAAATTGTACATAAAGAGGAACAACTCAAAAAACTTGTTATTTTTCAATAATCCCTGAAACAATTACAAAAACAACTACCGTCGTATATTTCTGACTCGTATTTCTTTACAATGCCATAATTGTTTTCAGCTTCCATTGTAAATATTTAAAAAAAAATTATGTTTGCCTCTACTGAAAATTTGTAAATTTTGAGTGACTCCCTTAAGAGGAACCAGTGCGATATGTATAGTCTTTTGAACGTTATCTTTAAATGATAATTTTGATTTAATTCAGGTACAAACGCAACCGGTTATTTTATAAATAAAATAGATATGTATTTCTGCATTAGTGAAAACAAAATCCGTACCAGTTTCGATTAATTTGGAAATACAACCTCGTCATTATTTTATTTAATTTTTACTAATTTTATCCAAAACTTTCCAAATCCATGTTTCAAAATAAATTAATTACACAAATTCAGAAAAACTAACTGTATGCGATTGTTCTTTAGTATATATATGATGATATTTATATCAAAGTATATTCTTTACTCATGCAGGAAATCATTGAGGCGTAAGTTAGATTGTTAGGACAATAGTTCAAATTTGTATTCTTCTTTTTTTGTCCAAAAACATTTTCTGGACTTAAGAATTCCATTTTTTTAAATATTATAAAGTAAAATTTTTTCGTATTTAATGCAATATGAGAAAAAATACCTACATTTTGGGGAATATAAAAAAACTTTAGTATCAAAAAACCCTACATGTAGGGATTTTTCCCTACTTTTGGCAACACTGGTTCACACTATGAAAGTTATCTTTCAGAATGTCTGAGTTTAGTGGAGAGATGAATAGAATGTTTTATACTTAACTTATCAATAAAATTTGATATTCTGAAAGAAGATGTTAATAGACAACTTTAGAATGTGTGTGAAGATAAATACGAAAAGTTAAATTAATTTTTTTTAAATATCGCATGCGATAAAAAATATATTAACAAATATCGCATGCGATAAAAAATATATTGTAAAGAAAAGACGACTATTTACACGAAGTTTTTAAGTTTTTATGAAAAATCAATAATTTTTCTTTAATATTTTTCATCAAGTTTTTAAATCAATATTTTAGGGCAGATATCTGTAGATAGATTAAGAAATTATTGCTTTATAATTATGGTTTTTCCGCAGCAGTTCTTTAGTAGGAAATTTTTCTATAAGACTACGTGTAGAAGACAGTTTTTTATAGAAAATACTTAATTAATTATTACATTTTTATTTGTTTTGTTGCATGTTAAAACATTTATGTATAAAGAATTAATTACATTTTAACCACAAAAAATTAAATTACAAAACTTTTTTTTTGTTTATATAATTTAAATGACATATTTCATTTTTTTTCCTAAATTTATAACAAATTCTTTTGAATGTTTATATAACACATGCATGCATACATACTTTCAAATGTATCTGTATCTATAATTGGAATTGGGATTGTGCATTAAATAAATATAAATAAATACAATTCATGTAATATGATAAAGAATTTGAATTGAATTGAAGTCGTGACTTTTTCAAGGCATTTCAATAATAAAACTGAGAATTGTTAATGATCTCATACGTTTGCTTCCAGCAAAATCATCATCATTATCAGAATCTTTAACTTAAAAAAAAAAAAAAATAAAACAATAAAAACCACATGTGGTTCTCATAAATAATTAAAAATAAAAAATTATAGCAAAAACACCAAGTATTTATAATTTAATTAAATTTTTTCACTGGATTATCATGAATCATTAATGAAAATGTTAGTAAGAAAGTTTTATATTAAAATAATAAGATCAATAGTTTAAAATTCGCAGAATATTTTGTGGGGTTTATGAATAAATTTCAGTTTAATTTTATTTTTTCTTTTGAAATATTAAAATAAGTTTCTTAAGATGTCTAGCCTTTAGTGTTTGATTAATAATGTCTTTATTATCGGGAGATCTAAAATTAAATTTGGATATTAATTAGAAAATATTTATTAATTTTTATCCAACAAAAACAAATTTTAAACAAAATAAAATTTTTGTTTTTTGCTTTTTTTTTACAGGCGCGTCTACTTTTATAGTGGACTTGAGATGTCTTTAATCGGTATTGATAGATTTTAGCAGTTACTTTTAAAACCAAAATGAAGCTTTATGTTTTTTTTCTTTTCTCACAACCGGGTCCCTGATTTCAAAAAATCAATTTTAATGAACAGATTAAAAATGGACTAACAGACTTCGGTTAAAACATTTATTTAATATTTTTTAGATAAAAACCATTATTTTTGGGGAAAATACATTTGGCGAGATTTCTTAATGGAAAGATTTTATATCAAAGAGACCCACCTGTTATCTTTGCGTGACTGTAAAAAGCGCTCTCTATTTAACTTTTTTAACTAATCTTTATTTTTCACAAGTTGTTTTATTGAATTTGAATATTTAAAGGCCTTTTTTAATAAGATTTTAATTTAATCTTATTCCCGTTTAATTAATAAATTAATATCGCTTATTTAAATTAAAGACATAAAATTGAAACAGGCATAATAAATTTACATAAGGCAAAAGTATAATATTTTTAATTAATTATAGAGTTTTTTTACAAATAAGTTGTCACTTAATGTCAATTTAAATTAATTTCTAAACTCTTCTCAAATTGTCAATAATTTAATTAAAGTTAATTAAGGAGCGAACAAATCTTTACCTAGTAGGAGAGTTTAAAAAAAAAGAGCTGAAAGTATGACGACGATCAGTTTATGATGGAGCGTAAACACTTAAGGGCCAAATAAACTACACAAACAGCTTGACAAATAGATTAAAATTTAACGTTTGAAAAATATTAATTGGGGCGTTTGCTTGTTTGGTCAAACGTTTAAAGCATGTTTAAACAAAAATCAAACATTTTTAATTTCTCTGCAAACATATTAAATATCCATCAAATTGTTTGCGCTTCCAACCCCCAATAAATCGTCAACACCCAATTTTATCGTTACTGTAAAAGCTTTGCAGAGTCAAGAAGGAGAAGAATAAATACATAGAAAGAAAAACACTCGGGATAAATTAAGTTTTTTATATTTACTTTAAGCACACGAATCGTACTCAAAAATTCAAGTACGTATAACACTAAAACGTACTTAAAACAATCCTTAATGGTTAATTCTCGAAAATCAATACCGGAATTTCTTAAAATAAGTGCAAAAATCTTAAACCAAGAAAAATAATTAAAAGATATAGCTTTTCGTTTGTAGTGCCACTCTGAGAGTAAGATTACAAAGTGAGAGTTTTAATCATTTAACTTATCAAAGTTTGTTGCAGACACTACAACAACATCACACATGAAGTTAAAAAAACGATTTGCTTGATGTGTGTAGAACAGGGGTGTCAGCGTCATACACAATTGTGTAAAATTTACACACTGTAAATTAATTCACACACATTCTTCACACGCATTCTTATGCTCTTTCATTTAGTCCACGAGAGTACACAATTAGTAGTCGATTACCAAGCGACGAGTGCACATGCGGCGGATGCTTACGAATTTGTTTATCTTTATTCAGAATACTTGTCTCTTTATTCACTAATACTAATAAAAAGCAATACAACCACAATTGACATCACTGGTGTAGAAACAACAGAACAAGACGAAAACACATTATTTTCATGTTTAAAAAGTAAAATTAAGAACTCTTGCTTCTCATTTAGTTTGTATTTTCAGTTATATATACATATATGTACACTTAAAGTAAAAACCATATCGGGAATGACTCTGGTGTTTATAATTCGGTAAGGTGTTGTAAAACGGGTAAGTAAAGCAATCATAATAAAATGCTCCTTCTAATTTTACTTTTGGTTTATTTCAAGTACGAATTCGGTATAAAATCAACTTTATAATTCTTAAATCAAGCGCATTTTCAGATTAATTCAATCTTAGTTTTACCTTAATCAATTTTATTTTCGAATTATTTCAAGTACGAATTCGGGATTGAAAATGGATAAGTTAAGTATTTCGCGATTGAAAATCCGTACATGAATAAATCTTTCTTTTTTTGATTCAAGAAAATCCGTACTCACCATACTATTTATACCGCTTCGGATTGAGTTGAGTTCGGATGGATTGATATTTCTTTTGAGTGTAGAAAAATTAACGAGGATAAAGTTCTAAAATATAGTTTATTGAAAAATTAATACATAATTACGTTTGTGTCGTTTATTTCCAAGCGGAAAGTGTGTGTTTGTCTGGCCGCTTGTGTAGTTTAGTTGGCCTTTTAGCTGTCAAAAAGATTTTGACGCATTAAACTTTACATAATCTGACAAAAGTTAAGCCAGATAGTCGTCTGAATGCTCAAAAATGCAATTACGGCGTATCAAAAGCTGTGTGAAACATCTACACAGGTAACAAATCTTGGATCTATGCATATAAGCTAGAAACAACACAGCAATAAATTTTTCCGGCGCATGAAAAAGCCTTTAGTTATGCCAAAAACCTTATTTTGAAAAAACGTCAATCGGAGTTTAAAAGTTAAAAAAATAATTTAAAAACTCCTGAATATTATAAAAAAAAAAATTGTAAAAAAAAAGCAAAACACACTTTAAATTTTCCATAACAATTTAAAAAATAGATTTCTATTTACAACTTTAATTCCCAGCTGAACTCGTTCTATATCCTACAAAGCCATCATATTCTCATGAACTTACGGTTTATACAATTATATTGTGTAGAATTTTCTATAACTTTATTAAAAAAAATGTTAACAAATGAATATAATAGATACACAGGAAACGGATGTAAAAGTCATTTACTACGTACAACTGAAACAACAACAACAACAAAAAGATGTAGTGAAACAGGCAACACAAGTTTGTTCTAGATAACGGGAGATTTTTTTTGAATACTTTTTTAATCCAAGAAAAATATTGAGTTTTAAATGTAAATAAAATTGGCAAAAAAAAAAAAAAGCTAAAGAACTTGCCAAGGCGAATTCATGTAAACGGTGGTGGTGAAACTACAACGACTACAACACCAAAATCACAACATTGTATTTTATTTGTTGCTTTCTTTGCCGATATGTCAAGAACCCAAGTAACTTTTGACATTCCTCTCTTTTTTTGTAAGAAAGAAAAAGTAGCACAGCTGTGCTTTTAACGCCACCTGAACTTGCTGTTTTTAAAAATAATAAATAAAAATTTCCAAACTTTTACAAATTAATTATTATTTTAATTTATTTATCAAATGTCACAATAATGCATATTCTTAATTTATAGAGCAATAACAATGAAGGAAACAGACGAGCTAGCCACAAGTCGACCTGGGGCAACCGTTCTTTTTTTCCATATTTAGATGTTTTGAAAATTCTTTGTTCATCGGTTCATAATTGACAACAGCTTTTGAAGGGTTAGTGGTCATAATGTATAGAATCATGCAAATTTCCTCCGCGGCTTGGTGAGGTAGCGCGTATTCGGAATGTCCAATTTTCAATGATGCTGGCGCATAAATCATGCTAAAATTTATAGAACTGGGATTTAAAAAATTCCCAGATGAAATAGTATACCGGTGTCAAATCAAACATTACCTCCATGTGAGATGGCCATGCGTTTAAATCGCTCGTGAAGAATATCCAATGTAGCATGAGGTTGTCGGCACGTAGCGCTGTTTTGTCAAAAACATATATATGTCGTTTGTGGGATTATCTCTCCCTGGTGTAAATAGGAAAAATTGAAAAGTTATTTCTCATTTTGATAAATAACCTCCGGGTACCAGGTACGTAGGGTAAAATTAGCAGGTATTCCTTCTTCATAAGTGATGTTGGCTTAGCAGAGATGCTTTCTGGTTCAATGGAAATTAGTAAGGCTCGAGCAGTTTGGTCCTCAACCAACATTTGGTTGAGGCTCCTTCGGAAATCACGCAGTGTCTGTGGTTTATACTCGAAATCGCAGGAATGGAGATAAGGATCCAATATATATACACTATATACTACTTTACAGGGTCTAAGGTCAACATTGTAATTTCTATAAAAACGATTTTAGCAAATACAAGTACAACCTCTTTCATCCTTAAACTTTCGTCACATTTTACAAGCATTTGAGACCCCATACGTAACTACAATTTTAAATAATTACTGGTTTGATTTGGCATAATGTTTGCTAGCTCAAACATTATTCTGTATTTTCAATAAAACATTTTTGGAGATCAACAAAATTTATTAAACCGAAAGTTAAAAGTAGATCAATTTATTGGTCACCCATTTTTTGGATTTTTTTCATCAAACATTTGTAATTATCAATTTTTTTAATGGCTCGTTTAAACAATAAAATCGTTATTTGTATATCTCTATATGTAGTCTTAGAAAAGATCTTCCAAACGAAGCACCCATTAAAAGTTCTTGTATTGCATTTGTAGAATACCCTTTTAGATTATGTTTGTTTGTGTATAAAGAGTAATTTATTTATCTGGAATTCATTCAATATCAATTAAATATTTTTTAAGCTTCAATGACATTTAAAGCAGATTATTATTACAATGTAACACAATTAAAGCAGACGGTTCTATAAAGCTTAAATTGTATACCGACATATTATTATGTTTTTATAAACTCAAACATAAATAGTGTTTCACAAAAGTAATGAACATTTGAAAAATATAATATTTTTGTCTTAACACAAATCAATTAATCACTTAAAATAACTTAATTGAATATATTTTTAGTTTTAGATTTGATTCCTTAATCTTAGAAAATCCATAGGTATTCGATTCTTTTGCAGTCGGGACACTTCTTTTATGCATTGTATTACTACAACTCTTTTAATACCCTCCACCAAAAACTAGTCGTTAATGAAGGTATACTAAGTTTGCCATTCCGTATGAAACTTTTTTTATTATTCATCTTAGACCCCATAACGTCTATATTTTCTGAATCATTGAGTAATTTTAAGTCGATTTTAAGTCGATTAAGTCGATTTGTTTAAAAAAAAACAATACTGATGTAAAATTGTTTCTAGTTATACTCAGCAATCAGTACACTCAAAAGAAAAATCTATCCGTCCGCACTTAAATCAATCCAAAGCGGTATCAATAGTACAGTAAGTACGGATTTTCTTGAATCAAGCACAGAAAGATTGATTCAAGTGCGAAATATTTAACTTATCCATATTTAATCCCGAATTCGTACTGGAGATAATCAAAAAAATTGATTGATTTAATTAACACTAAGATCGAGTCAATTTCAAAATGCGCTTGATTCAAGTATTATAAAGTCGATTCAATCCCCAATTCGTACTTGAAATAAGCCAAAAGTGAAATTAGAAAAAGAGTTTCATTATGATTGATTACAATATTTCAATTACAAAATACCAGCATCATTCCCGATATGGTTTTTATTTTAAAAACTAAATGTACATATTAAACTGAAAAAAATAAACTAAATGAGACGTAATTGTTCTCAATTTTACTTTTTAAACATGAAGATAATGTGTTTTCGTCTTGTTCTACACACAACAAGCAAATCGTTTTTAAACTTCATGTGTGGTGTTGTTGTACTGTCTGCAACAAACTTTTACAAGTTAAATGAGATTAAAATGCTCTCTCTGTAATTTTACTCTCAGAGTGGCACTACCAACGAAAAGTTTAATCTTTTCTTTCACTTGGTTTTAGATTTTTGTACATATTATAAAACATTTGGGGGATTCACAAAGTGTCATAAAATCATATGTCTTAAAATAATAACATGAAAAAATACGACTGTTGTGAACAACCCCTAATAATTTAGTGTGCTATTTTGAATTTATGTCAGCTGATTAAAAACAAATATAAAAAAAAATAAATATTTACCTAAAATCAAAATGTTTTTTAATTCTAATCCATGAATTAATAAATTAAATTAGATCTTTGCTGACTATTTTCCATTTTTCAGGCGCAAACCAAAAATATTTTATTTTGTTTGTTTACCAAACATCAAGGTCCTAGGCCGATCCAATTTGACGCCGCAAGTGTTTTGTTGCAAAAAATGCTAGCGGCAGGCTAAATTCGGATGTTAACCGGATAAAACTATACCATCAACGGCGACGGCTACAAAATCATAGCCGCTCGGCTCAGTTACTCGGCGCAGGTCTCTTCTGATTAATTACGACAGCACAATAAACATAGCAAGCAAAGTTTTATTAATTTAAGACACTTTTTGTTTACAAAGCAACAACAATATTTTTAAACCATTGTAAAATGTTAGAATATTATGACAATACAATATGATAGCACACCTTGTGAATACCCCAATTGATTTTCGAAAGTTATCCCATTTAGGTTTATTTTGATTACGTTTTAGTGTTATTCGTAATTGAATTTAGGAGTACGACTCGTACTTAAAGTAAGTATAACAAACTTAATTTATCCCGAGTGTTTTGCTCTCTGCGTAATGGCGGAATGCACAAATTCTCGAAACTTTAGCACATAATTTTGTATATTTCTGTCCAAAATTAACCAAAATTTGCCCGCTCTCGGAAAATACTTTAGTACGCGTAAACCCGTAACAAATAACGCTATGGTTATAAATTTTGCTCAGTCACTTTGCCAAATTTAATGAAAATCGGTCCACAATTTACCACAGATCCCATATAAAGTCCCCCTCTGAAATATTCTAACTGCCGATAGAGGGTATCAAAGATTCGTCACAGCCGAATAAAGCACTGTTCCTCTTTAAATTTACTACAAGTGTTGCAATTATTTTTTTTATTAAATAAAAAAAAAAAAAACAACTTTTATGGAAGTTGTCAATTATTTACAGTTTTATAAAGTCTTAATTTATTTGTTGAGTGTTTAAATATTTTATGTGAATGAAATGTTTTGCAAACATTTCATTTCAATGCAATTTGTTTTAAAGTTGTTTTATCTTCTAATTGAACCCATATGTTTTCATTCTCATGTGTCTTGTTCTTGTAAAAATGCTTGTATGTTGGTGTGAACGTCCTTAATTGTTCAATAAGTTTGTGAAAGTTTTTATGTCAACGATAAATAATTTTTAGCAGAAAAAATGCTTCAAGTATTGCTGGGAATTTTTTTTCAAGTTCCTATAGAAAAAGGAAGTATAACAATTTAGTTATTATTTTTTTTTTAATACATTAAGCATTTAGAGCATTGCATGTACGCTGCGGTGAAAAGCTAATAGAACATATTTTAAATTAATTTTTAATTAAATATTGAGTTTATTAATCTTAACTAATTGCCAAGATTTTTGTTATATAAAAACAAATAAGATTGAATAGTCGGGAAAGTCCCTACCCAGCAAAAAATGTTTAAGGTTTGGAAGCAATAAATTCGTCTACAACATCTTAACCTTTTTATTTTTTTCTTCTTAAAATTAATATCTTACTCCACTGCTGTAATGTAAGACATTCAATTCTACAATTTTAAAATGCGGTTCTAAATACTTAAAGAGAAACGCTGCCTTTTGGTTTAAGAAGAAAACATTTTTTACTGCTTTATTGAAACAGTGAAATCATTTATTCTTTTTATAAAAGCTCAAACTTACTTTATTCACTTAAATCCTGTCAGTTTTCAAAGCATGGCATAAGCATATTTCAGATCTCTAAAGCAGAGCTTCTGCGCGGGAAATTTTAAACAAAAATCATGTTATATTTAATAGAAGTGTAAGCGGCTCGCTCCGAATTTTCCCTTATAAAGGGTGTTCCAATCAAAACGCACGATGTAAATTGTAAATAAAAAAAAGTTTTCAGACAATTATCTTAAAATTTTTTATTAAGATAGAAGGATCCATGACAATTATGTGTGAAATAAAGAATATCGGCCAAATGATTGCCACAGCTTTGGTGGCATACCTCTACCCGATGGGCCATATTTTCAATGACTCTGAGACATAATCGAGGTTCAATGTCGTTAATGTGCCGAATTATCTTATTCTTCAGCTCTTGAATTGTTCTTGGCTAAACTCAAAATGATCTTTTAAATATTACCAAAGAATGAAGTCAAACGGTATCAAATTAGATGATCGTGGCGGCCAATTAACATCGCCACGACGCACATAGGGGTTTTTTGCCAATCTAGCCGGACATTAAGCAAAAAATTTTTTTTAAGAAATGGAAAAATTTAAGTACGCAGCTCGACAGACAACAAAGTTCTGCATCGTATAGTGAATTTTCAAGTCTTTTGCTTGAGATTTGTGGTTTTGGGACACTGTTAAAACCAGGAAAGTTGATTAAATTGCATGCGTGTTCATTGACTTTTTACGGTTTTGGGAGGTTTACAATATATTTTTTTGTAGATAAACGAATAAAGATTTTACATTGAATTTTTTTTTCTGTGAAAGACTATATAAACAGCTAATTATGAAAATTTTTAGAAAAATTTTATTTGAATTTTTTATGATAAAAAAATTAGTACGAAATTAAAAAAAACGATTTTTTTTTTTACTTTTTTGTAAAAAAAAAAAATTTAAAAGGTTTTTGAAGGTGAGTTCCGCTGAGTTCTTAAAAATTTTATACATCACGATAAAATTTGAAATCTCTACTTTTAAATTCAAAAAAAAAACGTTGCGCGTTGTTGCGCCATTTTTTTTTATGATTTTTTGAAAATTTCACCTTTTTTCTGTTTTTGCTCATCTTGCATAGGTACATATGATAGAAACCCTTTCGTCAGTCATAAAATGTTTTGGTTGTACGTAGATGGTTTTTATTTAAATTATTACATCTAAGCCTAATATTACCTGTGTAAAAAAAGGGATGTGCGAAACAGTAAGTAACGGGTTTTAACCACCTGTGCGGCCGCTAAAGGACGTTATTTAATAGAGCAAACAAATTTTTTTACCTTTTTTCTGTTTTTGCTCATCTTGCATAGGTACATATGATAGAAACCCTTTCGTCAGTCTTAAAATGTTTTGGTTGTACGTAGATGGTTTTTATTTAAATTATTACATCTAAGCCTAATATTACCTGTGTAAAAAAAGGGATGTGCGAAACAGTAAGTAACGGGTTTTAACCACCTGTGCGGCCGCTAAAGGACGTTATTTAATAGAGCAAAATAAATGTACCTGTTTTGCATAACTTTTAAAATCATTAACAACAAAAATAATATATAATAAAAAATCAAATCTGGGCTCTAGGTACTTAGTTTTTTTAAATATATATTGTGGTTTTTGCATAAAATTGTTATCAGAACCATTTTGAAGCTTCGAGAGTAAAATGGAAAAAGTGTATACGAATTTAGAGTTATTCCAAATTATACAAGAATGTAGTTCTAAACTCGTTGAACCACCTGTACTTGGCTCTGAAGAGAATTCAGATTCAGAAGAGGATTTTGAAGAAGCAGACGAAGAAGAACCATGGCACTCATCATCATCTTAGTGCAAAAGAGAAGTTATTTTAAATAAATTAGTTGTTATTATTTTAAATAAAATTTGCTGTTACTATTATAAATAAGTTATTATTACGAATATATTAATTATTTTCAGATAAATTAAATACTATAAAATATATAAAAGTCACATAAAATCTTAAAAATTAATATGTTTTGGAAATTAGCAAAAAAAAAAAAAATTTTACAGGGTCGTTCCGGGGGGGGGGGGTGTTTGGAGGGATATCTCCCCCTACCCATTAAAGTTCAAAAATTTAATTTTTATAGTATTAAGGCGTTAGTAATCTATTTCTTTTAATATTTACATTTTTTTTAAATATTATTTTATGTAACCGCCCTCAAAAGAGGGCGGGGGGCGAAAAGTGTAATTTTACGATCTCATGGGTCTTATTTTAGGTTTTTTAACTTTCGCCGACGTTAAAAGTTGAATTTGCCAAACAAAAGTATGGGAAAAGTTTAAAAAAAATTGCATTTTTCAGAGGTTGGATTAGTTCTTCTAGGGGGAACATTTTCCTCCTTGGTCCGATTTTATTTATTTTTTAGGTTTACCTGCCTATGACAATATCACATATTTCTGCCAAGTTTCATCGATCTAGGGGCACTCAATAACTTTTAAGAAGCAATATAAGCTAAAACAAAAAGTAATGTCCGGCTAGATTGGCAAAAAACCCCTATGTGCGACGTGAGAAAACACGGCCATTAAAGTTCTCGCGCACAAGAGCCATTGTTTAGTTGGCTGTGTGGCAAGTGGCACATTGCTGTTGGAACCACATACCCTCCTGGTCCATATACTCAATTTCTGGCCACAAAAGTCTGCTTTCATCTCGTGATAGCGAACACTATTCACAATAACTGCTTGGACTACCTTATTTTCAAAGATGTACGGCCCAATGACTCCACCAACCTATAAGCCGCATCAAACATTCACTCTTTTCGGAACAATAACTCGTTGATTTTCATTTGCCCAAAATGGCAATTCTGCTTGTTAACGAATCCATTATGCTGGCCAAAAAAATCACAAAGTGCACGAAATGCATTTTAATTTAAACCCCAATTTTCGTAATAGTCTTCAACAATCTAAACGCGCTGCTCAGTTGTGTATCCCTTTATGGTTGAATTTGTGAAACACTGAAACAAAGAAATGTCAAATTAGGTTGGCAAAAACTTGACGTTAAGGTGTGACTCACAATTAAAATCGTGCATTATGGTTGGATGACCCGTTATTACTGCTTCCGCATCAGATTTTGCTGAAATATGTTTAATACAGACAAAATAATTATGCAGACAAAATAATTATACAGACAAATTAATTATCTATACGGGATCAATGGTTAGCAATGGACTCATACTAACAAAGTTTCTGAGTTAATGGTAAGGTTAGTTTTAATCAGCGGCCGACACCAGGATGGCTCACTTGAGTCGTGACACCCAAGTTCTGTAACTTTAGTGAGAATTTTTCGCATCGAAAAGATGTGAAACAAAATATTCCATCGTTTCTCGAAAAATTATAAAAAAGTGTGTCTGTAACATGTTCAGAGGCAACCATAATATGGTTGTGGCTTCTTGATGGAGGACTAATTCAACCAAAATATGGTGGTAGGTGACAACAATATGGTTATATTAACCATAATAATTTTAAAATTTTCTTTAAAAATAGTTTTGTTGGAGGTGACCATATTTAAACATGTTTTTCTCTGGGTGCACATATCGTTAACGGGCACAAAAATTTACTAAATTGAAAATTTTTCAACGACGACGGCTCAAATACAACCTTCGGCTATACCAAATAATGTAAAGTGCGACTTAATGTTTGTTGTTTGCAAACGAGCTTTGAAAAAATTCGTATATTTTATTAAAATGTTAAAAACAAAACAATTAAACATTGAAAAAATGTGCCCAAAACAAAATAAATATTTTTATTATTCTTTGCATTTTTGATCGTTTTTTGGTGTTAAAATTTTTTCTCGCCCCATTTTTATTCGCGAGTTTTTTTGACAGTTCAAAGCGGGAACTTTTCTCACCAAAATGTTACCGACACACTTTTTCTGTAAACTGGCGCGTAATTTCCTTACGTGACAGCTAGTATACGCCAAAAAAGTTACAGACACAGTTTAGTGAGAAAAACAGCTGTTTGTTTCAATATATGGCATTTTTGTTTTATTTCACACATTTTAATCGAAACGTTTCTCGACGCGAGAGTTACAGAGCTTGGGAACAGGAAATTAACAGAAAAAATTTAACACCGTTTCCTCCTTCTGGCAACTTCTTCATTAGTTGTAATAATCTAAGCCCTTCCAATGTGCATTGGTCCCTATGAAAACCGTATTGACCGATATCACTGTCTTACTTTGATTCCTACCAAAAGTCCAAGTAGCACGCCGCACAGTGAGACAGCCCTTTAGTAACCGCGGCAAAAAATGGTTTTTGGTGTGTCGTCCAATTTGGATGAAATTTTCACAGTATATTAACAGATATATTAGTAACAATTCCATGAAATTTCAGCCTCATAGCTTTATTTTTTTTTGGTCTAGAGCAAGTCAAAATTGAGGGATGGCAACGCGCTTGAAATATGTTAGTTCAATATGTAATATTCAAAAGAATAAAAAAATACATAATTTTTTTTTTAAATTTTTTTAATTAATTTAGTTGTTGTGAATGAGTAGATGAAAAAATAAATTAAAAAAAAAAAACACAAAAAAAAATTTCTTAACAACAGAATTGTGGTGTAAAAATTGAACATTTTGCATTTTCAATGGACTAGGAAATATAGAGCAGCCCCTCGCCCTAGGTGCACCCTTATATCAAATGAAAGATTGAAGTCTCAGCTTTCATTTGAAGTTAAGAACATATAGCAAAAGTTTGCAAAAGAACTTTAAAAATACAAAAAACTAAAAAATCCGCAACGCGCAAATTCTGTCGCTATACGTAATAACTGTAAAATCATATTAAATTGTTGTTGTTTTAATTATTATTGATCAACAAATGGTAATTGCAATATATATTTATATTTAATTCACAATCTATTTGAGAGTGCAAGTTTATACAAGTTTATATAAAGTGTTAAAAACAAAATTTACAAGGTCATGGATAATTCAACAATTTCTTATAGTGCAATTTCTGATATTTGGATCGATAGCAATAAAGACATTGATGTTGTTGTTGTTGTTGGTGTCATATCAACAAAATTCAATGAAATGTTAGACTTAATTATTAAAAAATTTCGTGATTCTTTAATAAAATATTTCATACCAAAATTAAAATCCAAATGGAACAAATCTGGGCGCAAAAAAAGTAAATTTTTGGCTGATAATGAAGAATGGATTGCACAGCTTTACACCATATGTGAAGAAACTTTGGATGATGAACAACCAAGCACTTCGCTATATTGCCAATAGGTTTGTTTGCAATTTTTTTTTGAAAGTATTTTTTTAAATTTTTTTTAAAATTAACTTTTTTTTTGCTACAGGAATGTTATCCGAAGGAGCGCAAGAAGCAATGAATAAGGAGTATAGAAACTGTAGGCTATTCCATTCTCGTAAAAATTCACGTATTTCTACGAATGAAGATGTAATGCACTATTTGCAAATATCATCAGATCCTTATATTAATTCATTTAGAATGAGAATGAAATTGAAAAAATTAGAATACCATGATGATGTTAAAAAATTATTGATAGAATGAAAAACAAAATTGTTCTTTTTTAATGCATTTCAATGGGAGGTGGGCGTAATAGTGGGCGTGTTATTGTAATTTTTGCATGAAACATTTTTAATGATATAAATTACAGTAATATCAAATTTGAAGGTTGTACCTAAAATATTTTAGAAAATATGGCACTTTTTATGTTGAGGTTGTATGGGTGGTGGGGGTAAAAGTGGGCCAAAGTTCAAAATTTTTTTCCGATAATATATGTAACAATATAACATTCAAGTATACCAAAATTTAAAGTTATACTTAAAGTATTACGGACAATACGGCATTTTACAAATTTCGATTGTATGGGAGGTGGGCGTAAAAGTGGGCGGATTTTCTTAATTTTTTTTTTTAAAAACTGGAATTGTCTCAAAATTAACCTGTGCAAAATTTCAGAGCTCTACAATGACTCCTTGTATTTAATGCCGGCGTTGTCTCACTGTGCGCCGTCTTTCCTTGCGTCATAATTGGGTCACAGAGTCCTGGCCAACGAGCAGGTGTTCTCAGCCTGCCATCTTGATTTATTCTTCCTGTACGGCGCACATTTATTGAGATTTTTGCAGCGGGCCATTGAAACGCTTTTGTTTATCTTGAGAAAGGTACTCTGAAGTAAACGTAACGTACCGTTGCGTTGCGGAAAGTTATTAAAGTTTATTTTTAAAGTTATTCCATGTGTGTGAAGATAAATAATGGGTAATTTTTTAGGCGTAGTTTTTTTTAATTCTAATAAAACACTCAAAATTGCATCATATATTAAAAATTTTTATTAGAGTCGATAAATTGGTCTTAGCCATTTACTCCCATTTCGTAAGGTCCAATTTTGCACCACTTTTTAGAGCATTTCGGCCTGTATTCCATGAAAAACACGTGTTATGTTATACTCTTAGGCTTCAATCGTGTTTGGCTTGTCCACATAGACCAACGACTTCACATAACCCCACAAGAAACAGTCAAGAGGCGTCAAATCACATGATCTTGGCTGCCAACTTACATGGCCATTTCGAGAGATAAACGGCTCACCAAATTCATCCTTTAATATGTCCATTGTTTCACGAGCTGTGTTGCTTGTGGCACCGTCTTGTTGAAACCACATATCAACCAAGTCCAACTCAGCCAATTGGGGCAAAAAATGTCGCGTATCATGGCTCGATATCGTTCGCCGTTGACGGTAACGTTTCTACCGCGGTCGTCTTTGAAGAAAAATGGACCGATGATGCCACCAGCCCATAAACCACACCAAACTGTCGTTTTTTCGGGATGCATTGGTAACTCTTGTACGGCATGCGGCAGTTTTGCTTGTTTACGTATCCATTTAGCCAGAAATGAGCCTCATCGCTGAACACAATTTTTCGATGTAACAAACGATGGACATTTCTCACAGAGCACGAATTTTGATAATAAATTTCAACGATTTGCAGTCGTTGCTCGTTTTTAAGTTTCTCCATCATGACACTTTTCACTTTCACAAATGTAGTTTGGACCCAATTACCAACCAGTGCTGCCATCCCGAAAAACTTAATTCATAAACAATCACCCTATACATAAAAAAATTGTCGCATGCGATAAAAAAAATATGTTATGAGACGTCTACGTATTTAAACACCACATGAGACGTCTACGTATTTTTAGTAACTACCAACGATTCAAGACACCGCAACGTTTACGTGTCCGCAGCATTAACGTATAAGTAACGAGGCCTTTAAACCTAAAAATATCTTTTGTTCAAAGTAAAATTTAGTTAATTTCCCTGTGTTTTTATTCTTAAAAAAAAGGTTTCATAGAATCAAAAGAAAACAATCCGTATTTGAAAAGTCTTCCGTTTAATTGCTACCCGCAGGATTACAAAGAATTCGCCTTTTAACCATACACGTTTTTGTGTGAAATAAGAATTCTTTTTATGGTTATATAAAGGACATTTTTAAAAGTAACATGTTTTGCTGCAACATTTTCGGTTTACTTAAAAAAAAAAAAAAAAAACAAACTTAAGTATTCTACTACAATCACAAAATAATGTTTCATATTTTCTTTCACTAAAAGGAAAATAAAACAAATTTTAAAGAAAAGAAAAAACTGAAACCAAAACATTTTTGCGTTTTTGAACACGTACCATGTTCGAAAAAAAAAATATTTTTGTTACAATTTTGTCGTTGAGTGTTTTAGAATAATAGAAAATGGGCTTTGAAAGAGTGAATTCTTATGGTGAGGGAATAATAGGAAAATTTATAAGCCAAGACAGAAACCATTCAACAGAGTTTCTTCTTAAAGAGCCCAAACTCGATACAATCATGCACGTGCAATCAGGTGAATGTGCTAGCCGATTGATCGTGTTTGTGGAGTGATTGAAATGGTGGTGAAATATCAAAAACAGTTTGATCATCTTATTATTGTGCCAGCATGATTGAATCGTGTACTTGAGAAATTAGCACATAAAAATTGTCAAGCAATAAACGTCTAGAAGGAAAAAAAGTATAAAAAATAATTATTCACTTTTATTCACTTTTTGTTTAAGATAATAGCAAACTTTATCGTTATCCATTGCGACCTTATCCTGCTTTCTGATTGCGCAATTATGCTGGTATTGTGTATGGGTTCTATAACTCATATGGTAATGATTCACACACAGTTCAAGCCCTATTGACTTAGTAGCTTAATCTACAGTACTCTTGAAATTGTTTTGCTGTTAAAAATTAAAAAAAAAAATATTTAAAGGATAAACAATAAAGTAGCGGAAAACACTGAACATAAAAGGTTTTAATAAGTGAAGCAAATAAATTCATATTCCCAACAACCTTTCATTTACTTTCGTTTAAACTTGCAAATGTTTAACATTCTTTTAAGCCAAATTTTAATATTTTAATCAGGCTAAAGTTAATTTTAATTTTCAATAAATTATAGAGTTAAATAGTAAAACCCGTCAGGGCAACGTGTCCGTGAATACCTGTGTTCGATTCCCAGTTCAGTCAAGAATGAAAAATTACACGACTCTACAAAAAAATGTTCGTTCTTTGTCCTAAAGTTTATTTTGTGATTTTTCAGTTAATTAAACACAAAAACGAAAAGAAAATATCTTTTTTTTGTATAAAGTTATAATACGCATTTTTGAATTTTTTTAAAAATCTTAATTAAATTTAATATACTAAAAAAAAATACCGCGCGATTAGAGTGGTGTTTTTACGTTCACATAATACCGCTAGATGCCACTCG
Organism: Pollenia griseotomentosa; assembly: GCA_963931875.1. NCBI lineage: Eukaryota > Metazoa > Arthropoda > Insecta > Diptera > Polleniidae > Pollenia > Pollenia griseotomentosa. The sequence continues at coordinate 85,203,852 of OZ007562.1, forward strand.
AGTGATAAACAACGATCAGGTGTTTTTTACAAGTCTAGAAAAACTTAAAATGTCGTCGCGAAAATGTAAATATGCATTTTGTTATATATGTGGTCAATTTATTTAGGTTCGGGACGTAAAATACGAACTAAGGAAATCTCACGTTCTATGTGTAGCCAACAAAGCATATTTTAACTGTCGTGTTCGAAATTAATGCAAGCCATGGGCTTCACATGTTGCTTGTAGTTATTGTAAAAGATGTTTGGAAGGTAAGCAAGTTTTAATTAAGCGGTGAAGCAAATATAATAGATAAAATAATTTGTATCTCTGTATTTTAGGTTGGTATCGAGGTGAGAAGAAGTCCATGAAATTTGCAATACCAAGGATCGGCGAGAACCAAAAGACCAAGTCAATGACTGCTATTTTTGAATTGTGATTCCGAGTAAAAGACGTAGAGGTAAAAATGCAGAACCCATCGAATATCCTGACCTTGAATCTTCTTCTGCGCCAATTGCATATGACCTAACACGACCAGTACCTGAGCCACCGAAAAAATTATCGCAGAAAAGTAGCTTAAAAAAGTTGTAATGAAAGTAATTCCGATAAGGAGTTTTCACCTAGAACAGAACAACCAAAACACCTTTTGTTACTACAGAAGCTATCAACGACTTGATAAGAGATTTAAGTTTGCCAAAAAAAAATAAAGCAGAGTTTCTAGGCTCTCGCTTAAAAGAATGGTATTTGCTTGATGATGTCAATATTACGGATCAGCTAACTAGACATAAAACAATTACCATTTTTTTCACAAAAGAAAATGGACTTTGTTGTTGCAACGACATAAAAGTTATGTTCGAAGAAATTGGCATTCCCTGTGTTCCTAGCGAATGGCGTTTATTTATTGATAGCTCAACAAAAAGCTTAAAATCTGTTTTATTACACAAAGTAAATAAATTCTCATCTCTTCCAATATCTCACTCAGTACATCTTAAAGAAAATTATGACAGTGTTAAAATTTTGCTGAAATCTGTAAAGTATCGAGAGTATAACTGGCAGCTGATTGGAGATTTTAAAATGGTGGGATTTAAACAAAAACAAAAAAACAAAACGTTATATTTTAACCTATTGTTGAAGCGGAAAAAGTGTTAATGCCACCTCTGCACATTAAGTTAGGGTTGATGAAACAATTCCTTAAAAAAATTAATGAAACTGCAGAGGCTTTTGGATACTTGAAAAAGTTTTTTCCAAAGTTATCAGAAGCAAAAGTTAAAGCTGGGGTTTTTGTTGGTCCGCAAATTAGGAAGATTTTCGCCGATGAAAAATTTCCAAAGTTGCTGAATCGTGCTCAAAAACCGAGTTGGTGCAGTTTTAAAGCAGTAGTTTCTGGATTTTTAGGAAATAACAAGGCTGAAAACTACGAAAAGTTAGTTGCGGATATGCTAAAAAATTTTAAGGCCATGGGCTGCAGGAAGTCTTAAAAAGTGCATATGCTGCATGCTCATTTAGATAGGTTTAAAAATAACATGAGAGCGTATTCAGAAGAGCAAGAAGAACGTTTTCTGTAGGACATTGTGAGCTTCGAACAACGTTAGCAAGGCCAATATAATGAAAATATAATGGGAGACTATATTTGGGCTTTATTGAGAGAAAGATAATGTAAAAGCGTGAACTTTTAATTATTTTCCACTTTTTTGTAAGTTTTTTTATAGTAAAACTAAATAAAAATGTTAAACATATTTATTTAAATGGTCTCATCTTTAGATAAAAGTTACAACCACAGATTTTGAAAAATATCGCTCAATTGGTCTCCTAAATACAAAGCAAACTTTTTCATGTCATGTATTTTTTTCGTCTTATTAAGACCTAATATGTCGAAATTTTATGATTTAAAGTCAAATTTCGTGTTGACCCGTGTTATCAATAAATTTTAATTCATTTCATATTGTAAAATTCCTTTCTTCATAAAAATAATTGAAAAAAAATTAAATTCAATAAGCTTTTTAACTTTTTACAATATAAAAATTTGAATTAAAAACCATAAACAGTTCAATAAGTTATCCAAAATACTAATTATTCTTTTAAAATTCTGTCAATAATTTAAGCAACATATTGCAACAGGCAACAACTGTTTTTACAAGTACAAGCGTATTTTATATTTTATTTATATATTATGTATTTGTGTGAGTTTGGTTTATTTATTCTTCCTCTTTAAAAATGTAAAAGAAACATTTGAAATGCAAGTTTTCTTTATGCAGCCACTTAAACACAAACACAAAGTTACTTTGAATTTCGTTTTTGTGATAACAAATTCTTAAAATAAAAAAGTTTAACTTTCTTTTGCATTAACTTAAAGCTAAATAATGCTAAAACATTTTCTGAATACTTATTGTAATACGAGCATCAATTTGTTACATGACACAAAACTAAGCAATGCACAATGGCCCAATCAAAAAGATTGCCAAATGAGCCATTTTTCTTTCAATCAAATGAAACGCTTATAAATTTGCTCTTGAAAGTACTTTTTTGTAAAGATATTTTTTTTATTTTAATTGTTACGCTTTTAAAATGTGGGTTTGCTTAAAAAGTACTTTTTGATATAGAACGTTTTTAAAAAGTACTTTTTTGTACTTTTGAAGATTTTTCGTTTTAAAGTAAGTAATTTTTGTAGAAAAAATTATTTGTGAAAAATTGTATCTTTTTAACATTTTCTTTAACAAAAGAGTACTTTTTAATAAAAAGATACTTATTAATAAAAAGGAACTTTTTAATAAAAAAAGAACTTTTTAATAAAAAGGTACTTTTAAATAAAAAGGTACTTTTTAATAAAAATGTACTATTTAATAAAAATGTACTTCTTAATAAAAATGTTCTTTTAAATAAAAATTTACTTTTTAATGAAAATTTACTTTTTAATAAAAATGTACTTCTTAATAAAAATGTACTTTTTAATAAAGAGGTACTTCTTAATAGAAAGGTACTTTATAAATAAAAAGGCACTTTTTTAATAAAAAGTGCTTTTTTAATAAAAAGGTACTTTTTAATATAAATGTAATTTTGAATAAAAAGGTAATTCTATTTAAAAAAATTATTTTTGAATATAGTACTTTTCAATAAAAAGTTACTTTTAAATAAGTACATAGTTACTTTTTAACAAAAAGGTACTTTTTAATAAAAAGGTACTTTTCAATAAGAAGGTACTTTTTAATAAAAAGGTACTTTTTAATAAAACGTTTGCAACGTTTGTGAAAAAAATTATAAGAGAATCCGAGCAGAATGAGCCTCTGCCCATCGTTAGATGTGGTTCTTCAAGAGATTCCTAAGATCTTATAAAATTTCTAAGGACGCAGATCCCTTACACAGAAAGAAAACCACTTGGGATAAAATAAGTTTTTTATACATTCTTACTTTTAGTACGAGTCGTACTTAAAAATTTAAGTACGAGTAGTGCCACTCTGAGAGTAAAATTACAAAGAAGGCGTTTTAATCTCTTATAACTTATTAGTCTCATCTCGCATTTTTTTATGCGGACTTGTGTTTGTCAAAGTTTGTTGTAGAAACTACAACAACACCACACAAGTAGGTAAAAACCGTTTTGCTTGTTTTATGTAGAAACAACAAAAACATCAGAATAAGAAGAAAAACATACATTATTTGCATGTTTAGTTTATATTTTTAGTTAAATATGTACATCACATTTTAGAAGAAGAAACCATGCCAGCCGTGATGCTGGTGTTTTATAATTGAAATTCTTTAAAGTTTAAAATGGGTAAGTAAGTCAATTATAATAGTATTCTCCTTCTTGCTCTGGGATAAGTGTTTTAGGTTAGAATCGATCTAATTACACGTTCAGATTATTTCAAGTACGAATTCGGAATTATGTCAACTTTATAATACTTGAATCAAGAGCATTTTGAGATTGATTCAATCTTAGTTTTACTTAAATCAATCTCATTTTCGGATTTTAAGTACGAATTCGGGATTAAATATGGATGTGTTAAGTATTTCGCACTTGTACAATCCGTACTTAAATCAAGCTTTCTGTACTTGATTAAAGCAAGTCCGTACTAACCGTATCGCTTCGGATTAAAGTACGGATGGATTTATTATTCTTTCCAGTATACTGGCGCAATGGCATTTTGTACCCAAACCTGAAGAAACTGGCGCAGAAACTTAAGTTTTCAGTTGAGTTCTGTCGCATCTGAGAGACTATTTGCCACTGTAGGTCTGGTTTAAACGGATTTGCAAAATCTTCTATCTCCACGAAAGTTTAAAATTCTGTGTTTTTTTTACATAAATCTTATTAGTATCAGTTTTAGTTATTAATAATCTCTTACATTGTTTTTTTTTTTTTGCATAAAAATATAATAAATTTTTTGATTATTTAATTCAATTCGTTGTTTTTTTAATCTTATTAATTTTATTTACAAATTATCTCTTACACTGTAATTGTGTATACTTAATAAAAAATTTACTCTATTTGGGTTTTGTTAATTTTAACTTGAATTCAAATTCAATATGCATATCGCTGTCACCGTTATTCAGTATCAGTATTGGTATCGTAGCGGCAAAAAGGCGTATCGTTACATCCATAGTCATAAGCTTTATTTAAAATTACGAAGCTGTTCTTCTATATCTCGCTGTTATATGTTTAAAGATAAATACGAAAAATTAAATTTATTTAAAAAAAAAAATATCGCATGCGATAAAAATATATAAAAAAAATATCGCATGCGAAGATGGAAGGATTTGGACACAGTGGCCATATCCCTCACGTAACTCATTCATAAGGATTTCCGTCTAAGTCGTATTTTGTCAAAAGTCATAAATTTTAATATTAAAAATCTAATAAAATAATTGATATTTCATAAAAGCTTTAAAATTTCGTGTAAATAATCGTATTTTCATTGTAATATTTTTTATCGCATGCGATATTTTTTAATATATTTTTTATCGCATGCAATATTTCTAAGAAAATTGTTCAACTTTTCTTATTTATCTTCACACACATCTCGCTGTTTACTATCAAAACCCCATTACAGGAGTTTAAAGCGTCTACAGGTCGTAAATTGTTACCATGAAAATTATTTCCTTTCTTTAATTATGCCAGAGTCTCGGTTTCCTTAAAATGTCTTATTGCTTTCGTTATGCACGGCTTGCTACTTCTTGTATATCTACAAAAATTAAGAAAGAAAAGTATTAATTTTGAAACAAAAAGCTCTACTTAGCTAAAGCACATTTTATGCCTTATTTCCAAAACATCTTTAAAATGTAATAAACTTTTATGTTTATTTTTTTACTATTAAATTCTTTTCTTCTGAATCCTTGAACAAACACCACTAAAATTTTCTAAAAATACATAAAACATAAAATATGTGTGTTTTATTTTTTATATCTCCAACTTGTATCTAAAAGTAGGTTTTTAGTACAAATGAGTTTCAACGGTCCAGCAAAAACATTAAAGGAGACACGAACAAAGTTCGTGTGAAAATGACTCTTGTTATTTGTCCATAATAGTTTTGGTCAACCAGTAAAAGTAGAAAAATTTCGTGTCAACATATAACACCGAAAACATTTTGTCTGAGCAACTTGTTAAATGTTCTAGAATTTAAAATATTTCAGATAACTGAGTGTGTAGTTGTGAGGTGCATGTATTTTTATATATCTTTTTTTATGATTGCGATATTTACAGTAGGAAATTTTTAGAAAAACGTCAACAAATAAGAAAACACGCAATTAGGTACGTGACCACAATGTGTACGAATACTTTAACAGAGACAAAAACAAACTTGTTTATTAGGAGGATGTCATTTAAAGGAAACCCGAAAAATAACTTAAAGAGCTTTTCTAAAAAAGAAATGATTGAGACCAGAGAAATATTACCCTTCACCGAAGGACCTTATAAAGTTTATATTCTGGGTCCTTATGGGTAGTGCAGTGGATTTAACGATGTCTGTCTGTGGGTTGAAATGGGTTTTTCAAAGACCCCAGAAATAATGGTGGCTAGATTATTATACATTTATGTCACATATACTCCGTTAAAGTTGCTATTAAAATTCAGTCAGATCGGACCATAAATGACTGAGATATGAGCAAAAAACCACGACTGCCTCTAATTTTACCCATGAATCTCTTGTTATCTCAATATATTTTTTTTTATATCTGGAGAACGTTAAGATCCAAAGTTTCCAATTTAGATACAAGCATATTTGTTATCAATACGCAACATCTGGCGGGAATGGAGAAGTGGATATGACACTTTCCATACGAAAACATTTAAAATTTTTGTATATCTGGAAATACCACAGTTTCTAAACTAGGTACAAGTGTCTCGGTTATCAATAGACTATTTCCCAAAAAATTTTGGCGGGATTGGAGAAGTGAGCGTGGCAGTAAATAGTTTATTTATGTCTTATGAACGATAAAGGAGCATATAGACGACATGTTTTTGTCATCTGACATGTCAATTTTCAAGTCACATGTAATTGTGCATGGCTGTCAAAATCGCTGTTTTACATAAGCTTTATAATATTCGGTCACAAACGTACATGTAATTTGCTTCTGACATTGTCTCTGTTTTTTTCGCATTGTTATTGCAGAAACCAAAGTAGTGCTCGGTTTCAAAATAGATTGCTGCCGCCATGAAAAGTTTTATTTGCGCCGTAAAATAGTTCAGCCATCTTAACATTTTTTTCTTTTTATTCAAAGATACCAATTTAGGATTTTATAATAAAACGGTTTTTATATATATATTCACATAAATTCTATTCAATGGTAAGATGATCAAACATATCACGGTATTGTAAAAAATTAACTTCAGCCGGCTAATGATTCCGTCAATAGTGGACGCCGCTGCCGGTTTCTTGCCGGCATAGCTTTCTGATGTCAGATGGTTTGTCAGAAGAAAATAGAGCACGCTCTAATCGAAATTTTGTCAGATGACTTTGCGTCTGACTTTTACAGAAGCAAAGTTAAAAAGGTAACACACGACATGTATGTATTTTGCAGTGGGAAATTTGACATGTCAGATGACAAAAACATGTCGTGTACGGGCGCCTTAAGGAAGGGGGAAAGAAAAATATTTCAAATTTGGTACACATAGCTGGGTTATAAATACACAACCTTTCTAAAAATATGGGCTGGATTGGAGAAGTAGGCATGGCACATAGTGCACTTTAAAGATTTTTGTATATCTGAAGAACGGTAAGAGCCAAAGTTTCCAAATTTGGTACAAGTTTTATGTGCCATTCTAAAAATATATATAAATATGTTGCACTAATAAATGGTAAATATGTTCCATATCTTAGCCCCAGTTATATTTTAGTGGTAAAATAACACCCGTTTAGTACTTTTTTTTATTCAACCGAGCATTTTGCTTATTTAGGTGTAATTAACAGAAATATAGATATACAAGTTTCCTTTTTTTAAAGAGCACTTGACTTTCATTACTTTACATCAGTGTTGTTAACGCTTATTGGAACCAACACAAATGGCATTTTGAAACCCGCCCAGTAAAAAATGTGCTCTGAGAGGAGCAGGTTTTATGTATGAATTCATACCTCAAATCGCTTCAAACCTGCTGATGGTATGCCTGATTTTTGTATGGGGTGTTCCCGGTTGGGAAGAATATTTTCTGCTGACAAAAAGCGCTTCTTTTAACATGCAAACAAAGCACTTCTAAAGTGCTTTTTTTAAGGGCTAACTATATTAACATATTCATTAATGTTTTTCTTTTACTGGTTTAAATGCCTTTTTCGAATCATTTTCGTTTCTTCTCTGTCAGCACTAAAATAGTAGCTTTTTTGTATATTTCTTTCTTTTTCATTTACTGCTTTAAAAGAGCTCTCTTATTGAACTGCTCAATTATGCGCTTTTTCTCTTAACTGCTTCAAAAAACCCAAATTTTTTTTACTGGGCCGCTTCATATGTGGTAAATATTGTTTAATATTAAAAGCTTTAAATTTCAGCGTAGCGGAAGAACGACAAGATTTGTTCAATTCTAAATTCCATATTCCCTGAGAGGGCATACCTGTTAGCCCACCTAAAATTCTCGAAATAATCAAAGCCATCAACAGTCTGCAAAATAACAAGACGTTAGAACTGAACAACATTTAACTTAAATTACTGAAGGCAACACTGGAAATTAATGCTAGAATATTCTTAAATCCAATAAAAAAAATTCTGGGACTTCAACAAGCTGACCGATGAACTTAAAAAAAAGCATAATTGTCAACATACACATACTCAGGGCAACCTATGGCGCTGCAGAAATTGGCGCGGCATTACTCTATTTAGCACTACGAACAAACTAATCGCTCAAATTATTAATAGCCATCTTGTTAACGCATTTGTACTTCATCTCCGCAAAGAACAGGTAGGATTTCGACCGCAGAAATCGTGCTCTGATCACATAAACAGTCTAAAGATCATTGTAGAAGAGTCTGTGGAAAAGAGCTCGCCACTATATCTGACATTCATAGATTTTAAGAAGGCGTTTGATACACTGGCACATTCTGCAATATGGAACGCTTTGACTTACAGAGGAACACACAGGAAAATAATTAATATTATACAAGCAATTTACACCAACGCAAAATGGCGAATACTCCATGACGGGCATAACAGTGACCCAATAAACATCAAAGCGGGGGTAAGACAAGGATGCCTGCCGTCACTTACACTATTCAATAATGTCCCTGACTGCGTACTACAAAATGCCCTATACCCAACCAGCGAGAGATAACGTGAGGATTTACCAACAGGCTGAAAAATCTAAATTAGTTATGCTGATAACGTCTGTCTTCTCAAGTTCAATTTCGATGATATGCAGAATAAGTTAAATGATGTACAGCTAAAAGTATACAAAGCATTTCTTAAAATAAACATTGTCAAAACAAAAGTCGTACGTCTTAATACCAAAAACTCTAATAGACTTGAGATAAACAATCAATATCTGGAAGATGTGACGTCGTTTTGTTACCTCGGAAGTGTATTAAGTCATCTGGTGGATCGAGCGCAGACATTAAAAATGGAATATGTAAATGCAGGAAACCTATCATTTCGAAGACTCAACTCGATAAAGAGATCTTCACACATATCTATACGTCAACACCAAACTGAGAATATTTAACTCGTACGTGATATCTACCCTGTTATACGGTTTTGATTCAAAGAGCGCAGCAGGCAAAGACATAAACGCAGTTCAAGTACTTAACAACCGCTGCCTGCGTAAAATATTTAATATATTCTGACCACACACAATCTTAAACTCCAGCTTATGCCAAAGAACTTACCAAGCCCCGATCATGGATGAGATTCTGAGAAGAACATGGAGGTGGATTGGAAACACGCCCAGAAAGCCAGATGGAGATATCAATAAAAATGCAATTGAATGGAATCCATAAGGTAATAGACGGCTAGGTCGACCATATATTGCGACGACAAGTTGAGAAAGAAGCTGACACACAAGGCCAAAGTTGGAACCGGCTCAACGTGCTAGCTTTAGATAGATCTAGAAGGAAACAATTTGTTAAGGCCCTATGATCCTTATACGATCTAGAGGAAACAATAATACATAATAATAAACTTATCATCCAATATTTGACACGCTTAATATGCATAAGCGTTTAATTTAAAATCAAGATATTATATTGCTCAATTGAAATACGGAAAAATGTACCACTTTTCACATTTATAAGGCATAATTTTTTTTTATAAAAGACAACACAATGAGAGTAACAAATACAACTACAAATTTGCGGGAGAAACTCAATTACCGTGTTATCTTAAGTCGTTGCGATGGTAATTGGCCGACACGATCATGTGATTTGACACCGTTGGAATTCTTTCTTTGGGGATATTTTAAAGAAAAAGTGTACGTCAAGAACAATTCAAGAGCTAAAGGATGAGATAATTCGGCACATATTAACGAAAATGAACCTCAATTATGTCTCAGAGTCATGGAAAATATAGACATACCATCGTATGGAGGTACGCCACCGATCCGGTGGCGAGCATTTGGCTGATATTTTGTTTTACACCGAATTGTTATCGATCGTTCTATCGTAATAAAAAATATTAAGATAATCCTCTGAAAACGTTTTGTCTTATTTTTTACAATTAACTTTTACCTTAAGTTCATTTTGTTTAATAGTGCCAATAAAATTCATATTAAATAATGTTAAGAAGTTATAGACCATTTATACTTCTTCGTTTATTTTGGGCAACCCTGTTTGCATACAATTTTTATGAGTACTTTATAAATACAACAGCATAAATGGTAACACATGCACTCACATGCATACACATACATTTGTGTTTAACACTGGAATACGCAACAAAAGAAAACGGCGAACGACAAACACATCTTTTATACAAACCCTTTTCAAAAAATTTGTTTATCTATAAAACGCGGTTTTTAAGGTTTTTTAAAGTAGTTATTAAGTTGTCAAAAGCTTGTCAGATTTGACAACTTCGCACACAACATTTTGAGACCTTAAGTAATTTTAAGTCTATTTAGATATTTTGTCTGTCTGTTAAAAACTCGACGACTCAACAGAAACAAATCTGTTAATACAAAATTGTTTCCAGGGTCCTAATTCTAACAGTCGTGATCGAGTGCTTTCTCGATTCGAATGCAATTTTATTTCAGTCGATACTGAACGAATCGAAATTATTTTTTCAGTATTGTTAAACTCAAATAAATGCTTTACAACACTGAAAAAATAATTCCGATTCGTTCAGTATTGACTGAAATAATTAGATATTACATTGCTTTCGAATCGAGAAATTACTCGATCACGACTGCCAGAATCAGGCCCCAGAAATTCAGCACAACCGGTTCAGTAGAAAAATCCTCTCTATAAATAAACTTGAATTTTTATTCCCTTCACCACAAAAAGTTGTGAAGGGGGTATACTAAGTTTGTCATTCCGTGTGAAACTTTTTTATTATTCACCTCAGACCCCATAAAGTATATATATTCTGGCTCCTTGAGTAATTCTAAGTCGATTTAGCCATGTCCGTTTGTCTGTCCGTCTGTTGAAAACACGCTCACTTTCTAAAAACTGAAAAGAAATAAAAAAAACTGGGTGTCAAATTGCTTGTAGTTATCCTTAGCAGTTTGGGATTGAAATCCAGCCAAATCGGTTCAGTAGGATAGAACAATGAATCAAAATGTGAAACCAATACTTTAAAAAATTGATAATTTTGTAACAAAAACTAACGTAAATGATTGAACAATGGACGAAATGATATGAAATTTTGCAAATGTTCATTCGGTACATAATTTACCCCAGGGCCCATATAAACCCTTCTCCCGGAAAACAGTTTAGTACGCCTAAAACCGTAAATTTAATGCTATCGTAATAAAATTTAGCATGTCACAGTTTTTTAGGACTAGAAGTGACCCTGTATAATTTCATGAAGATGGGTTCATAATTTACCCTAGACCCCATATAAACCCAATTCCTGGATAGTTTAGTCCGCTTAAAACCATAGCACTATGCTAGTTGAAAAAACAGACAAGCCGGGCACATGGCGTTTTAACATAATTCGGGTACACTGAATCCAGTGGTGCCCGCAGTTTTTTTTAGATTGGCTCTGGTTTTCGAGATATACCGTTATTTCGAAAATGGAGGAGGTCGCACAACATATGTTCGCGTAACTCAAAAACGGTTTAGTTTATTGAAATTACTAAAAGAAACCAGTCGTTTTTGAAACATAATTTTTTTTTTTTTTTTTTTTTTTGAAAAAAAATTAATTTGTTTATCAAAATTTCGAAATTTTTATTCTTAAAAATTCATAAAAAATTAAAAAATGCAGCTAGGCTTCTTATTTTTTGCAGCTTCCTAGGCGCTGCAGCAGCAAAATTTAAGAATTTCAAATATTTATTTCTAACTTACCTACCCGCTATCTCTATTCCTTAAGGGGGCTCCCATAGTCAATACAGATTAGAAATATATTGAAGAAAAAGCCCTATAACTGCCAAGGAATCGCCCCTAGGGGGATACAATGTATGACTGACCTCCATTAGTTTTTTGTTCTTAACATTTTCTTAAAACATACCTGCCATATATCACCACACTTTAGGGAGCTCCCATACAAATATAACCGTTTAATGAAATTCTTGAATTTGGCCCCTGCAGCGCCTAGGATGCCTCTAGATAGGTCAAATGTATGACTGACCCCACTTTATTTTTTATCTCAATCATTTATTTCTAACAATTAGTTTTTTGTCATTAACATTTTCTCGAGACATACTTGCCCTCTACCACCACTTTTTAGGGGGGCTCCCATACAAATATTGCTTTTTATGAAATTCTTAAATTAAATAAAAATTTTCGACTTTTGTGAATTAAATCAAAAGTTGGTAACAGATTTTAATCATTTATGGCTTGTTTTGTTTGCAGCGTTTTTCATTTGTCTGCAAAAAATTAGAAGTCTAGCTGCATTTTTAAAATTTTTAAAAACAAAAATTTCGAAATTTTGATAAACAAATTATTTAAAAAAAAAAAAAAAAAAATATGTTTCAAAAACGACTTATAACTTTTTACTTTTCTTAAAGGAAATTTTCTTGCGGAATTTCGGTTTTTTAGTAATTTCAATAAACTAAACCGTTTTTGAGTTAGACGAAAATATGTCGTGCAACCTCCTCCATTTTCGAATTAACGGTATATCTCGAACACCAGAGCCAATCTAAAAAAACTGCGAAAACCACTGGATTCATCGTACCCGAATTATGTTAAAACGCCATGTGCCCAGCTTGTCACGAAGTGACAATTTCTTGCACAGTGTAATAAAGAGCGCTATCATAACAAAAGATGGCACTTAACAGTTTTATGGGACTAGAAATGACACTGTAAAATTTCTTGAAGATCGGTCCCTAGACCCCATATAAGCCCTACTACCGAAAAACAGTTAAGTACGCCTAAAACCGTAATAAATAATGTTATCATAATAGAATTTGGTACTTCACAGTTTTATAAGACTAGTAATGATTCTGCAGAATTTCGTGAAGAACGGTCCATAATTTACCCTAGGCCCCATATAAAACCTACTACCGGAAAACAGTTAAGTACGCCTAAAACCGTAATTTATAATGGTTTCAAAATTGAATACTTCACAGTTTTATAGGACTAGAAATCACAATTAATAAATTTCGTTATGTTCGGTCCGTAATTTACAATATGCCCCATATAAAGCCCACTCTGGTAAATTATTTAAATAAGCCTAAAATCGTAGCAGATATATTTATTGTGGTAAAATTTCTTCTAATTTACTTTCATATGCCCAGAAAAAATTTCATGCAATTTTGTGATATACGGTCCATAATTTACCTTAGATCCCATATTTTGCAACCTTCTGAAATTCACTGTAAACGCTAAAACTAATTTCACCACTGTATTGAAATTTATGTTTTTTAATACCAGAAATTCCTCTGCGGAATTTTGGGATGATTGGTTCATAACTTACGATAACTCCAATATAAATCCCCCTCCTGAAAATCATTTAAGTTCGGCTTAAACTGTTACGAATCAAGATAGTTTACTCAAGATTGTCGGTCAATAATTTAATATTGGTCTAAGCCGCAACCAATTTCAATGCTGATGTCTGTTTATAAAGATAAATTAATAATAAGTAGACATCATATAGATATCACTCCTGAAATATTCAAATTGTCGGTGGAGGGTATCAAAGATTCGGCACAGCCGAATATAACACTCTAACTTGTTTTTATTATTTTTATTCCATTAACCTCCAGTTGGTTGGTCCCAAAGACTACCAAAATCTTGATTTTATGTATTACCCAAAATTATACTAAAAATTAGCATAAAATCGTTGCCGGAATGCAGGTGAAGCCAATCGCAAATACTTTTGGCCAACATATTCAAATTGTATACATAATTTTTATTTTTTGTTTTCATTTCCTTACTCATTCTCTGCGAAGTGTTTTTTGAACATAGAAATTATAAAAAAGTATAAAATATTAAACAACAAATGTAAGTACATGACAAGAAACTCAAACAAGGACCCAGTGACAGCAACAACAACAACACGTGTAAAAGCAACAAAAACAGATGAGAAACCGAAAGAAAAAAAAATTAATGGAGAGGACCATTCATTTACTCCAGGAAAAAAGCTTTATTGTTTTGATTTGGGAATGGTTAACGGAAATGAGGTTACAACAACTACAAAAGTAACAAGCCACAATAAAAAAAAAAAAAAAAAAAAAAACAGCCAACTACAAAAACAAATAACAATAATAAAATGGTTTAAAAAAAAGAAAGAAAAAACACTGATATAAAACATTTAATTTAGGACACGTAAAACAAGGACAAACAACATGTTGATTTATTTTTATACTTTATTTATATAGTTTTTTTTTTTTTGGCAGTGTACAAAAAAATTTAACGCATAGACTTATACACTCATATTTAAACCATCACACACAAGTTCACATATACATATGTACTTCATATATGCATGTATGTGTGTGTTATTAAGTGCGATTGTGAAACAAGGACACGGATGCTTGTAGTATATTTAAAATCGTGTTGTAGTGGTACTTTTGTTTGTGTAAATGGCAGAGACAGAGGTACCATTGTGGTCTGCCGCAATTTCAACAAATTATGTGGTGTTTTATTTGATGTTGTTGTTCATACTTGAATTTGCGTGTGTGCATTTGTTTGTTAAAAAATGTTGTTGTGAAATAAAAAAAAACAAATACCTTTACAACGATTTAACAAACATTCACGTATTTACGTCTGTATTTATATAATACACAAATCTATGTAATAGGGTGGCGCTTAAAGAATGTTTTATGAAGATTACAAAATTGGGAATAGCTCTCATTTAAATGGATAAAAAATGTTATGTGTAACGAGTTTTTCTAAAATATTAAAATACTGACAACCGAGCGAATCAGATTTTTTTTTAAATCGATCTAACGATGTTGGTCTGAATAACTGGCTTCCAGAATAGAATACTTAATTTCTACTTATTCGTATTGCGATTTTAAAATTTGTTAAAATCCAAAGAAAAAACTTAGCCAGTACTCCTAATTTTTTTTATAAATATATGAAAAAATGATAAAATGCGTTTAAGAAATCCCCAAAATAATCGTTAACTTTTTATACCCTTCACCACAGGTGGTGAATAGGGTATATATACGTTTGTCATTCCGTTTGTAATTTCTATAATATTGATGTTAGATCCTATAAAGTATATATATTCTGGGTCCTTATGAGGAGCGAAGTTGATTTAACGATGTCCGTCTGTCCGTTGAAAAGGATTTTCCGAAGACCCCATATATGATGGGGGCCAGGTTATTACACATTTATGTCACATATGGTCCGGAATCGTTTGCTTTTGAAATTCATCAAGATCGGTCCACAAATGGCTGAGATATGAGTAAAAAACCACGACTGCCTCAAATTTTTTCCTTTAAAGGTCCAATTAGACGTGACATTTCCATATCAACACTGTATTACCAAAACGACATAAACATACCATACAAACCAATTCAATTTTGGTTTCTACGGTCATACAGTGGCTATGGTAATACAGTGTTGGTAATGTGGTTTTTTGTTGTTTTTTTATACCCTTCACTACAATGGGTGGATTTTATTTGTAATGTGTTTAATTTTACGCATCCACATAAACATTAATGCATGTTTATGATATGCCTCTTAAATAAAGAATAAAACTCATAGACTCAATATATTTTAATTTAACGCTTCGTCAGTAAAAGCATACCATACAAACCAATTCAATTTTGGTTTCTACGGTCATACAGTGGCTATGGTAATACAGTGTTGGTAATGTGGTTTTTGATGTTGTTTTTTTATACCCTTCACTACAAGTGGTGGATTTTATTTGTAATGTGTTTAATTTTACGCATCCACATAAACATTAATGCATGTTTATGATATGCCGCTTAAATAAAGAATAAAACTCATAGACTCAATATATTTTAATTTAACGCTTCGTCAGTAAAAGGATATCATACAAACCAATTCAATTTTGGTTTCTACGGTCATACAGTGGCTATGGTAATACAGTGTTGGTAATGTGGTTTTTTGTTGTTTTTTTATACCCTTCACTACAATGGGTGGATTTTATTTGTAATGTGTTTAATTTTACGCATCCACATAAACATTAATGCATGTTTATGATATGCCTCTTAAATAAAGAATAAAACTCATAGACTCAATATATTTTAATTTAACGCTTCGTCAGTAAAAGCATACCATACAAACCAATTCAATTTTGGTTTCTACGGTCATACAGTGGCTATGGTAATACAGTGTTGGTAATGTGGTTTTTGTTGTTGTTTTTTTATACCCTTCACTACAAGTGGTGGATTTTATTTGTAATGTGTTTAATTTTACGCATCCACATACACATTAATGCATGCTTATGATATGCCGCTCAAATAAAGAAACAAACTCATAGACTCAATATATTTTAATTTAACGCTTCTTCAGTAAAAGCATTCGTAGCCGAGTTGTTAAGTTCTCTCCCGAGACTGATGATATTGCTAGTTCGAATCCAAAAAATATTTTTTTTTTCATTTCTTTTATTTAATTTTTTTATGTTCTAAAAAACGATTTTAAGATTAGAAAACGAATTTCAAACATCAACTTTGGTTTTTTTTTTATATTCTTCGGCATGGCGAAAAGAAAAGTTGGCGTGGCTCAATTAATATTTATTTATACCCATCTAAAGAACGTTATTTATGTATATAACTTTTTGTTCTTATCTCATCATGGTGAAGGGTATATGAGATTCGGCATAGCCGAATATAGCAATCTTACTTGTTTTAATTTCGCCATGTCGCCAAACACCAATTGCATTGCCAATTAGGTTTATAAATCGCCACGTTTAGCGAATAGCGAAAAATTGCCACATCTGACAGCCCTGGGCTCACCATATTCCACACACAAAACAGGAGATAATATCTGGCGACATTTAAACAAATCATGCAGCCCTAAGTTCACATTTTTTCTCCTGTTATTTAATTTTTTTCTCTTATAATTTGTTTGTATTTATGGTACTAAAATGCACAGGACCACGTAATAAACTTTTTTTTGTCATTCAAAAAAAAAAAAAAAAACATTTACGAACTTGTTTCTCTATTTTTTCAACAAATAAAGGAATTAATAGTTTTTTTCTTCTTTTTATTTGTATAAATGGGCTATTTTTTTTTTTTTTTTCTAGTATTTTGTTTGCATCAAACGTGTCAAACAAATATTTTAGTTATTTCCTTTAATTTTAGTTAATTATGTCATTAAAAATAGTAAAAGTATGTAAAAATTCTTCTCTGGCTCAAACTGTTAATAAAAATAAATAATAATTATTTGTAATATTCGTTTTGTGTTAAATTAGGAGCAAGCACTGGAAGAAATTGTATGGCGATTTTGATTGAAATGTTTTCAAATAGTCGGAATTTCGAAATGTTTTGTTTTATTTGCATTATTACAGAAATGTTGTTAATATAAGTAAACATTTAATTCAGTTGATTAAATTTTTAATTAAAACTAATTGATTAATGGTTTAATTGAAAAAAGGGCGACAATTTTTTTCTGTGTGGATTTAGGTCGTGAACTTTTAATACAGCCGGTTACATTTATGTTTGTAAGTTTTACTAAAGTTATTAAGCGGTTCTGTTCGCTCCTAACAGAAGTGGATATATTTTGTAAACCTTATAATTATGTTATTATAATAAAGGGTAACGTGGGGGTGTTGGACACCAAGCAACGGCTCTGATTGATTTTAACATGGCAAAGCCCAGACCTATCTTGGTTGCTCCATCATCGCAAATATGGACACTGACCTCCACGTGGAGGTGTCACCTGGAGTAGCTACCTTCCACACCTGTTAAAGGTAGATAAAAAAAATATGGTTGAGGCGTCGAGCTAGTAACTCACACTCATACAAACTCACCTGCTACTAGGGTATTCATTCGGTTAACCGTTGATCGGTTAACCTTGGTTAATTAATCGAGCGATTAACCGATTAATGCAAAACCCCGATTAAATGAATACCCTACCTGCTACTATAAAGAAACGGAAGAAAAGAAAAGGAGAAGCTGAATAAGTGCGTGCATTTATTTTGATTTGATTAAAGAAACTCAAAGGTTTATTATAATGAAAGGGAATAAACCGGAACGCGCTTTATAAAGTAAAAACGTAATAATATTTTGTATTTAAAATTTTTGTTAAAATTTGTTCTCCTTAACTTAAAAAAAAGAAAAGTAGACATTGTTTGCGAAAAAATTTCATTGAAAAAATTTGCAATATTAGTGTGAGAACTCAACGATAAATTTAGACAATCAATTTTATTGTTTTATTTTCATTCATTTCATTTCATTCATGATGTTTTTAAAAATAAAATCAAGCCGAATTGCAATTTTTTTTTCTTGATGTTTATTAAAAAATTAAAACAGATTGTAAGTTAAATTATTACATACTTTGATTTTTTATGGCGATAATTATTTGTCTATTTAAAATGTCATTAGTTGTGTTTTGAGACAGATAATTGCGGTGATTGTGGTTCGGCACGACATGCTAATTTTTTAATGCGATAATTGAAAGTGTAGGAGTTTATTATTTGTACATTTTCTTGGCATGCGAGCCGTTTGCAGCAACAGGGAAATAAAACAATAATTAAATTAACAGCTGTAAAAATAGAGATATTGAAAAATTTCTATATGACATTCTGTGAGATTAAGACATTCTTAAAATCTAAGGTTTTTTTTTAAAGCATATATGAGATACATATGTTTTGTACATATATATATATAAAGGGTGGTTTTTTTAAAGCCCGATTAAACTTGATATTGCAAAAATAAACACAAAAAATTAAAACTTAGTCTGGATTTACACTCTGAAAGTTTTCTTTTACAAATTCAGAGAATTAATAGATGAAAGGGGCGAAAAGAAAAGCCTGTTCTCTTCCTCTCTCACAAATAAACTCAGACTTTTTCAAAGAACACCTTCATAGTGTGAACCAGAGAAAGACAATTGCTATAAAAAAATTAAAATACTCTAGCACATATCGAAAATTTTCAATACCTGTGCGTACTCGTATCTATTTATTCTCATACTTGTGTATATCCCTGCGCATTTGATTTCATTCATGTATGTTATCATACTTATTGTACTTCATACTCGCACATAACCACATACACTCATAGGTATATCATTGACTTCAAACATTTTTTATTTATTAATTTTTTTTCATTAGTGTTGCCAGAATTTTTTTTGTTATTTCTGACTTTATAAAAATCTTCGGAAAATAAAGATCTGCGTTCTTATAAAAATAGAAAAAATTTTTTTTAAGAAAATCCGAAAAAATGACAAAATGGATGCAAATTAAAATACGTCGTTTTATTTGAATCGTTCTTAATAAAAACACAAAGAGTTGCCGAATACCAAAAAAAAAAAAATATAAATCTAATATTCGGAATTAAGAAATGAGATATCACAGGTAAATTCATTCATACATAGTATGACTTTGAGATGTTTATCTGTTGGCAGTTGCATTTTTAAGACATTTAAAATTTAAAGGCTGAAGTCGATCAGTACGCCAACGAAAATGTTAGCCTGGGAGAAGACTACAACATCACGCTATGGTGGAAAAACAACTCCACAAGATACTCACGGTTATCTTTATAAAAATCAAGAATCATGTAAATTTCTGCAGCGCAGCATCAAAACGAGTTTTCTCTTTAGCTAGAAACATGAAAAAAGAAACAAAATAGATTCCAAAATAGTTGATAGCCTTCTGTTTTTAAATTTTTTTTATAAAAGACCCCTTTCGTAGAAAAGATATTTTATTATATAATATTAGAAAATATTTATGTTTTAATTTAGCTTTTACATAAATTAATTAATTCTTATTTTGTTTGCTATATTTGTTTTGCTGGTTTTGGAAAATGCTTAAAATATAAATATCTTTTCTGCATCAAAAATTTTTAGGTCCTGGCTACACTGATTGCTTTACAATAACCATACGAGTTGTTGAAGTTACTTGTCGATACTCATCAATACATGCCTATACTCATACGCATTCATACTAATATCCATACGCATGCCTGTTTGTTCATACTCATACCGGTTGCTATACAAACTTATTTATGTTCATACTTATTGGTATTCATACCTGTCTGTACTCGTGCTCGGTGGAGTATGAATAGGTTAGAAGTATTAAAAATATAACTTTTTGGCTTTCTCTGGTGTGAACCCAAAAAATCGAAGGATCAATATAAGGCATAAACATTTGATGATGATTTTGGGCTGGACGTCAATATTCTTTATTTTTGAAGAAATAATGTCTGATGATGACACCAGCATCTAAGCCGCTCCAAACGGTGCATTCTTCTGGTTGTATTGGAGTCTACAGGGCCTTTTGTGGATTGGTCTCACTACATATGCTGCAATTTTGTGCATTAACAAGTCCGTTGAGCCGAGACCGATTTTCTTGAATTTACAGCATCTTTCTGAATGTCTGGAAGGAAACATAGGCTAGGTGCCACGCCCATTTAAAAACTGTTTTTCTTGGAAACTAATAAAGCTAGAGTCTTCAAATTAAGTACGGTCAACTTTGACATCCACACAAACATTTAGGTAAAAAATGGGCGAACTTGCAATAGTAGGCTTAGTATCCCACAAATTAATTAAATACTAAAATTCGTATCTCTGGGAAACGTTAACAGTTATGGCAATTTTCTCAATGTACCGACAAACTGTCTGTTACTTAATGTCAACATAAATTTATTAGACCGAGTAACTGTCTGTTAACAATTTTGGGTTTCATAATATACCGACAAAAAACATTGTTTTCAGTTGGCAACACTTCTCAAAATGCATATAAAAGTTGGGAGCCAGCTGATTGAATTTATCTGTACGGCAAATAAAAGGAAAATAAATAATTGGCAGATGAGTGCTGGTTAGTTTTGCGACAGAATAGAAGCAAATGAGACATTCAGCCCAATTATGATTAAAAATTCCCCGGGAGTTTTTTACCTTAGGAAATTAACATAGGAAAAATGGGAGAAGGGAGAAAACTCCCGGGGAATTTTTATTCATAATTGGGCTGATTGAGAAAACCAAATTTCTTATATGTGCAGTTTTTCGTTGGGAAAAAAGATAATCATGTAATGAGAAAACGGCCATTAAAGTATTAATATTTTGCAACAGCAACTTTGACATCTATATGAACATTTGGATAAGAAACAGGTGCATTAGCTATATAGGGCGTACCACCTCCCATATAAATTAGATACCCAGTAAAAACTTAGCTTACTTTTTCTTTAACTCATTATTTAGTAGCTTTGTTCTATAACTACATCTATAACAACTTCTATAACTACTTTTTCTGGATGTTTGTAGGTAAAAAAATAATGACTTACTTTTGAATGCGTTAATTTTGGGACATCCTTTGTAAAATTCGTTGGTTCTTTCAGTAGAATTGTAAGTAGTGCTCTAATGTTTTTCTGTTTTTACTGGGTACTAAAATTCGAATATATGCGAAATTATAGCAGCTAAATTCATAAAATTTTGCACAGCAAAAACTTAGGGAAGAAGTGGGTGCGCTATCAAAAGTGGGCGTGGCATTTCCCTTATGAATTAAATACCACAACGTTTATACAGGGTGTCTGGTAGCAGATTTATATTTTCAAACTAAAATAAAAAACGCAATAATTAACACAAAGTTTTATTAAGTTTCATTTTTAAAAGAGTATGTCATCTAGATGTCTTCCGTCAAGTTGAACACACTGTTCAAAACGGAGCCTTGTATTCTGCGCCACACGCTGCAGTAAACTTGGTTTAATAAAGCTGATTTCTTGACGAATATTTTCCTTTAAAGCCACAAGAGATTGGGGATTGTCACTATAAGCCGTCTTTTTGCCCCATAAAAAAACCCATGGGAATTAGATCGGGTGACATCGGTGGCCATGGGATGTCCCCAAAGCGACTGATTAGTTTTTCGGGAAAATTTTCCCAAAGCAAATTTATCGAAGCTCTGGCTGTATGTGCAGTCGTTCTACCCTGTTGAAACCACGTGTGTGAAGAGTACGATGGATGAGCTCGCAGTTTTGGCAAAAAGAGTTTCGTAATCATGCGTCGATAATTTTCACCGTTGACATTCGTCGCCTGGTCTCGAGAATTTTCAAAAAAAAAATGTTCCAATTATCTCATGCGTGGATAAGGCACACCAAACAGTTACCCTGTGGCAATGGTTTTTGATGATTCAATCGAGAGTTGCGGGTTCCTGGAGACCAGTAACGGCAGTTTTGCTTATTGACGTGGCCGTTTAAGTGAAAATGAACTTTGAACAAAATTGTCGAAGAGCAATTACGTAAGAGTCAAAAAATGTCTTCACAGCGAACGCGCGATACTCGCACGACCAATGCGAACTCGTGACTGACAAATCCACAAAATCGATAATTCCGAAGGCGCCACCCTTACTCCGCACCGTTTATAACTTTTTGAAATAATCGTATTTAAGAATATAAATTTGCCACCAGACACCCTGTATTTGGAAAACTATAGCAGATAGAGTCCTGGATTTTCGTAGGAGTAACTTTAGTAACAATAAAAATATTGTGGACAAAAATGGACGTATGGACGGCAATAGATGACGTGGTACCTCCCATATAAATTAAATACTAGAATTCGTATATCTGTATATCTGGACAAGATATTAATATAAATATTGGGAGAATATATGGGTACAATGCCAATAATGGGCGCCATGTAAGAGCAACTTTGACGTGTATATTAGATTAATAACTAACCTGTAAGAAAAATTTTAGATTTTGATTAAAAATAAATGTTATTTTTGACTTCATTACGATGGGGGTGCCGAGGTACACCGGGTATTAGCTAGTAAAAAAATATATTTTAATATACATATGTACATTAGTTACAAGTTAGAATTTTTTACTGTGTGTGGGCGTATGGGTGTGTGTTTTTTTTACTTGAAACCCGCCCTTTTAATGGCAGTGTCACACTGCTGTTCACATAAATATATTATTCCGTTGAAGAGCTTTAAAAATTATTGACCATGTTATTATTTCTCTTGCATGTTGACGATGTTTAAGTAAAATTTATGTTGAACAAGGAGATAATATCGTATAAGATGGTGTGACAAACAATTGCTGAACAATTGTTGAATTGAAATGTTAAGCCAAATCATAAGCCAGGTCAGATATAAACTAATTATGAACTAATGCTTGGTACCTTGATTCCACGGTCCCAATAAACACGAAGTCGAATCTTTTATAAAAAAAAAAATACTTCTTCAAACGTTTTTCAATGGTTTGATTTTAACATTTAAATTCCAATTGACAATGATTTAACGATATCAAGATCTACCCGCGAAAATAACGTAAGCGAGATCATTTTTATTTTTGGTTTTCTTTAATAAATGGCTTAATTGGCAACACTTGCATCAGCTCCTAAAATGTGATGGTCACATAAGGTACCGTTACGATTTTAAAGCAAAAACAATTTTATCGTAAGCGACAAATTTCATACAAAATTTATATGAAATAAAATAAAAAAAAACTCTTTCCTGTCAAATTTGATTTTTGGCGCTTAAGTTATTTTCACGATTAGGCCTCGATATAAGAATTTGTTATCAAGTGGTAGTAATCGCACATTAAAAATAAACTTGACAACACTTAAGCGAAAATTAAATGTTAACATGGTGAATGTCTTTTACAATTAAATTAAAATGACATAAAAACGTTTTGCTTATGAATTAATAAAAAATATGTAATTTGTTATTTGGAATTAAAAAAACATACGCTTACGGTAAAAATACGTATCAGATAAAACAGGAAAGCGAAGAAATTATAAGTTTAGGCCCAACCAGAATGTGCATAAACAAACTTAAGCTATTGTCAAAAAGAAAACAAAAAGCCTCTCAAATGTTTTTAAAACAACAAAAAGAAAATAGAAAAACGTTGATTCCGTACGGAATGAGCGATTAGTTTCGCACCTTGCTTAAGCAAATGACAGTTTTATAAAACTTAACATAAAGTTTCCATAAGTTCAATATGGTTTTACACATATGATTTACATGTATTTGCTCAGTTGCTTAAGTCACGTTATTCACATTCTGGTTGGGCCTTTTGTTGGATGATCGAGTTGCTACGCAGAGCCAAGGCAATCCTGAAAATTTTCAGCAGCAGCAATAGTGCCAAATGTTTAGCTGGCAGTTTTCTGCAATAAATTATAAATTAAAGAAAGAAAGAAATAGAAACTGGGAATTATCTCCTTTCGTAGGTTACTTTATATTATATTCAACATTTTTTTATTTTTCGAATTTATTCTATGAGTTACATTTCAGTTATGTATTTTATAAAGCTTTTTTGTAATAGTTCTATTCTGGTGGTGTATAAAAGTCATTCCTAAAAATTTAAGGAATAGAACTATTACAAAAAAGCTTTATAAAATACATAACTGAAATGTAACTCATAGAATAAATTCGAAAAATAAAAAAATGTTGAAAGAAAAAAATTTTAACGATTGTATACACTCATTACTTAAATTGCAACCTACTTGGGCTGGCTGCTCTCATACTCAGAGAGGGTTGTTAAACGCTTTGTTTGTTACCCAGTGGTAAAGATCCACCATGGAGTGAGTATGCCTAGAAGCAGGTATCTATGTTAATATAAATTTTCCACATCTGTACATTTCAACGTCTAACTCAAACTAATATATTACGTTATTAGTGTAAAATCTTTAAATTACATTTGATTATCTACTAAATGCATGTTGGCACTTATTTCCCTATCACATGTTGGCGAAAATGATTATTATTCTGAACTTGACATTGACCTTTTTATTGCGCGGTAGGCCTGACTTACATAAAATAAGCAAAATCATTTATCTGTTTACTAGACTTTTAAAAAAGATAAAATTGTTGTATCGCTCATTCTGTTCAAATCGTAATAGAGTGAAACGAAATTAAATAATGAAAAACATTGTAATATTCAGTTGTTGCGAATCTTGTTTACCCTTTACCGTAGTTATAAGCAGCAATAAGTAAAAGCAATCTTTTTATATTTTAAATTTGTTGTAAACCTTGATTTGAGGAGCACCTTTGTATTTGGGACGAGATGAAATAAAGAATCTATTAAGCATATTTTTAATAATATATGATTGTGTGTGTGATACTTATGTATATCTATGTGTTAATATACCTAAAAAAAATATCTGAGCCAAATTTTTTATATATCTTCATAAAGGAGCTACAGTGTCAAAACCCCCTGGTTTCGGGGCCAGGTATGGGAAAGTTTTAAATGCATACCTGCCCTAGGACCTACTCAATGGTGGCCAAATTATGCGTTTACCAAACGCCTCCCGAGTGTTAGTGCAGCCAACATACCCAGGCAGCAGTTTGAGTGCATAATCCGGCAAAATTTTTTATACTTGCTCCGTGTTTAGGAGCTAAAGTTGTCTAAGCTGCGCTGCTTTTGGAAAAATGTTAACAGCATCCGTTGAGTACGTACTGTACGGATAATCCTCCCGCACGCCGAACTATCCCACAAGTGCTCCGAGATCCCCGAAAGCATATTTTTTTTTAAAATTTCCTAAGCTTATCCCGCGAAGCTCTGTGCTTGTCTGCAGGAAAGAAACCAGAGTCTCTGGCGGGAATCGAACCCGCAACCTCGGCGCTGATAGACTAGCTCGCTACCAGCTAGCCTACCGAGGCACTCAACATTTCACTTTCACTTTTCAACTGTAAACCGAAACTTCCGCAAAGACAGAATCCATATTCTGCAAAAAGATGGCCTTAACCAATAGTCAGTCCGGTGCCGTGCCACCGGGGGTTACTGACTGCCGTGCTACCAGATAGGAAATCTGATCAAACGCAATCGCCAGAGATCGTAAAGATCTCTTGAGATCTGTCAATCCCAAATATTGAGTGCGCCTAATTTTCCCGAACGATGCAACACCAAAAGGCGAAATATCCTTAAGATGATCCCTACAAACACCCAGGGTGCCATTGCGGCCAGCTGAATGATGAAATAAAAGAGGAGGACATTTGTTTATGGTTTTCTACAAGCTATGCATGACAATACAGCTTCGCAGGCAGAAAAGAACAATCGGCCCAACGTTCACAAAGCATTTCCTAAGGTTTTTCAAACGTTGGAAAAATATTACAAGCAGGGTTTAAAAAACTGCAGTCAAAACCAAAAACTGCCGACAAAAAAACGAAAATTTGTGTACAACTTTTCGCTTTTGAGGTGGTTGACAGCGACTGTTTACATTTGATGAATCAGAAGTAAGAGCAACAGTTTTTTTTGGCCAATGACAAATAAAGAAGTGGAAGAAATGACAGTTTTTTTACTTTGACCGCAGTTTCTTAAACGCTGATTACAAGTTCTTCTTTTGCAGTGTGCTACCAACACACAAATGATAACCTCATGCTGTGGTTGCCCAACTCTTTTTTACAACGTTGAAAAAATACTCTACAACCCACGATTTAAGTGCTTTTTTTATAAGTAACTAGCTGTTTGGTGCCGGCGCTGCTCGGGATTTTCTAAATAAAAATACAAAATGAAATACTGGAGAATTTTGTTAATAACTTGACCCCAGCGCTATCTACCATCAATAAAAAAAATTTTAATATCACGACAACAGCGCCACCTATCGGGAGTTTTTTTTATCAACCATCAGTGAAAGTAGACCTTTCCAACGTATGTACTCGTTTGAAAATCGGTTGAGTGGTTATCGAGTTATAAAATCACGAACATGGGACAACTTATTTTTATATTTATAGAAGATATATTCCCAATGCTTCAAACTCCGACATAACAGTGTTTTTGCAAAAAACCAATAACTTCAAAACATTTTCAGCATAAGAAAAATAAACCTTTAGTAATGAATTATTAATATTTATCAAAATGTCACACAAGCGACCAAGGTATATTTACACAAGGTAGACTCATTTGGGAGTGTAGACATGCTGCTCTATAAAAGGAACCATGTTGTCAAAATTGTCTTCATATAAAACAAAAACAATTTAACGCACACATGTACAAATTTTGGCTCATATACACGCAATTTGACGTTGTGGTTCCAACTATGGGTCAACAGCTGACAAACATATGGGCCAACGAGTTTACCTTGTGTAAATATACCTTGCAAGCGACTTTAAAATATAGATTTTTAAAAACAAAACATCATTCAGAAGCAGGTTGGTACATTTAAATTTAAATCATAAACTTCAACATTGAAGAAGAAGAACTGCCAATAACTAGAGCATGCTTCCGAAGGTTCAGAAGAATTTACTGGATTCAGAGAACAAAACTTGACAGATGAGGAGGAATTGATTGAAAATCTGCAGGAAAACAACACATCGAATGAAATAAGTTCAATGGCATGTGATGATCCTAAACAGAGAAAAAATTAAAATTGATTTCAATTAAAAAATTTGTGATATTAATTAAAAAATTAATTAAATTTGCACCGGTTAACAAATTAGTAGTATTAATTAAATATTTTTTGATATTAACAACACTTTCTGCAAAAATGTTGTTTTCGTTTGATTCACTTGATTAAATTTTTAATTAAAGCTGATTTTATTTTTGATTAATGATATAATTAAAAAAAAATTGGCGAGAATGTTTTTTTTTGTTTAATGATATAGTAGATCCTAAAATGTACAAAGAATAAATAAAGCCGTTTATACGAATCCTAATTCTACAGACTTTTTACGACAAAAACATTAGGCAACCTGGTCCTGGACATTTGTCGGGTTTTTGGAAAACCCATTTCAATAAACAAGCAAAGAAATTAACGTCGTTATATCAATTCTTCTTCTCATAAAGATCCTAAGATTAATATTGTTAAAACAACAAACGGAAGGACAAACTAATATGTACACCCTTTTCAACTGTAATATCGATGGGATATAAAGAGCATGCGGCAATTTTCACTTGTATTTGCAATTTTTCTTCAAACACAAACAAAATGTTGTTGCTGCAGTGATTTTTTTTATGGATTTCGCTGTTGGTGATTTATTATTAAAGCTTCCGCCAATTAAGAATTTTATTTATCACAAGCAAGCAACACTTGTACGAGTACGAGAACTGTCATTCCAATGTGCAAAATATTGGAGGTTTTAAAATGATTATGCAAAATTATATTTCTTTTTTTCTCTCTTTGTTAATTTAAGGTTATTTTGGAAAATTTAACTTAAAAACATAGACGAAATAGACTTTGGTTTGTTTGTTAGTTGTACAAATGTAAGATGATTGAACAAACGTGACATGTATCTCAAGTGCAGATAAAACAAGCAAGAGTGCTACATTCAGCTATGCCGAATCTTATATATCCTTCACAATGGTGCGATAAGAACAGAAAGTGGTTTATGAGTTGGCGGCATCATCGGACCGTACTTCTAAGAAAATGAGTTCGGCCAAGTAGTTACTGTGAATGGTATTCGCAATCGCGAGATGATAACGGACTTCTTGTGGCCAGAAATTGAGGATGTGGACCTAGACGATATGTGGTTCCAACAGAATGGTGCCACTTGCCACACAGCCAACGAAACAGTGGCTCGTTTGGGCGAGAAATTCAATCGCAGTGTTTTCTCACGTCGTGTTGATGTTAGTTGGCCGCCACGATCATGCGATTTGACACCGTTGGACTTCTTTCTTTGGGGATATTTAAAAGAAAAAATGTACGGCAGTAGGAAGAACAAGAACAATTAAAGAGCTAAAGGATGAAATAATTTGACACATTAACGACATGGAACCTCAATTATGTCTCAGAAGCATTGAAAATATGGACTATTGGATAGAGTTATGTCACCGAAGCCGTGGCAAACATTTGGCCGATATTTTGTTTCACACAAAATTGCCATAGATCCTTCTACAATAATAAAAAATATTAAGATAATTCTCTGAAAACTTTTTGTTTTATTTACAATTAACATCGTTCGTTGTGATTAGATTACCCTAGATTCCCATCATACCTGGAGTGCTCGGAAGCGATCAATATTGTATAAATTGCAAACGGAAAGACAAACTTACATATACCCTTTTACCATCGGTGAAGGGTACAAAAATCTTTGCCTTAAAATGTTTATTGTAAGGATTTTTTACAAGAAATAAAATGTTTATTTAAACTCAGGGGCCAAAATACCGCATTCAATATCGTTCTAAATTACAACACAATTTAAATGGGAATTTCGATCGATATCGAATGCTGTATTTTGGTTCCAGGGTCAACTTAAAGTTTAAGATGTAAAGAATTTACAAACATAAACAGTGCTTAAATTTAAAATCGTTGCTTAGTGTGGTAAATGCATATTAATACAGGCAGAAATATAAATTGCTTGGATTTGATACATCATGTCATCGTATAAGTATTAAATTTAATTCAATGTAGTAAATATTGCTCATACGCCGCACAGTACTCCCTTCCAAATATCGTTTTTGACTAGGGGTTACATAATGCTAGTGTTGCCAACTCTTCACCCATAAAAAAAAGACTAAACAATTGTTAAAATTATTGTTAAAAGCGCATTAATATTAATAAAAAAAAACTTCTAAAATTTATTTACTACACTAAAATTCGACATAAGAGATTATTTTGTCTCAATTAATAGATTTCTAGTAACAATAAATTAAGGCGAATTCATACAGGTGACCGCATCATGAGATGGACTTATACTAGCTATTTTTTTTTTAAACAAAATACTATTTAGTTTTGTAAAAAGTTAGAATGCATGTCAAAATTGTTTGTTGAAAATATAAAAAAGGAAATTTTTTGTTTTTAAAATATACACAATTGCTTTAGAATGTAAATCTTTTTCCTGTATTGAAAATTCACGCCTTTTAAAATTCTTGTGTTCACTTTTTTTGTTTTATAAAATTTAAATAAGTTTTTTTTCACGTATTTAGATTTTTATTGAATTTTAAGTTTAATTTAATTTTTTTTACAAAATGTTAGCAAAGCTTCACATTCAGTATACATAAAAAAAAAAAAAAAACAATAAACAGTTGACTCGGAAATGTCCCCTTGCAAAAACCTAAAAAAAAAAATTTTGATAACGAAAAATACAAATTATCGAACAAATTGATTTTTTATTGTAAACGTCATTTGCGTTAACTAATTAAGAAAAGTTTAACGTAACACAACACAACAAACGCAGCATTTAGAAATTTTGGTCTAAATTTTTTATGAACTTGGGTGGAAATTTTTAAAATAAAAATTTTTAAAGGCTAAATTAAATTTTGTTAATGGCTAGACGAGGGGGAAAATGGCTAAATTGGCAACACTGATTAAGAACCACTTTTTACTAAACTGTCCTAAAGCTTATATTAGTTTTAGGACA
The DNA here is from genome assembly GCA_963931875.1 of Pollenia griseotomentosa. Taxonomy (NCBI): domain Eukaryota; kingdom Metazoa; phylum Arthropoda; class Insecta; order Diptera; family Polleniidae; genus Pollenia; species Pollenia griseotomentosa. The sequence goes on from OZ007562.1 coordinate 85,234,191, forward strand.
AAGCCTAATAATATCTACCAAAAATATTTCAATCACAAGTCCAAAATAGGTTTTGCATAGATGCCCTTACGAAAATCACTCCAAATAAGTTTAATCAAACTCAAACGAGAAAGCAAAAAACTCGTTCTAAATTTAAGTTTTTTCCCATAACTTAAAACTTTCTTAAAAATATAAGTACAAATAACACCAAAAAGTACTTTAGCGATTTTTCGCCAAACGTTGCGATTTTGAAACGTGTTTGGCGGTTGGATTTTCGATTTGGCGACTGGCGACTTTTTTTTTTTGTGATTTTTGATATAACTGGCGACTGACTCACTTGGCTATTTTTACCATTTATATTATTTCAGCGATTTTTTTTTCACAGTTTGTCTTTTTTGGTTATCATTACTAATTTAAAAAAAAATCTGGCAACTTTTTTCACATGATTTTTGTTTTGTTGTCATTTTAAGTGAATTTTATATTCAGTCACTATTTAATTCTAAAATCGATGAGGCGGAAGGAAAGTGTATAATCTAATAGACTTCTGAACTTAATTTTAGTTTTTTTAACTCAATATATCATCTCCATTTTATGTAATTTAAAAAAAAAAAATAACAAAAACTAAACAAAATTTACTTTTGGCGACTTTTTTCTCAGGTTTTTGCGATTTTTAACTGTTATATTATACTATCTTTTTTTTGTATGCAAAATTAAATTTTTTTTTTTTTTTTTTTAAAGAAAAAATGTTATGAAAATTGAACAAAATTGACGTTTGGCGATTTCTGACATCCGGTTTGGCGATGGAGCTCAAAAAATCTTACAACCCTGCTTAAAACCATCGAAAAATTAGGAAATTTCGAAAGCCATTGCATTCTATATGGGTAATTCCAAAGTGTTGAACGTGACAGTCGGACGCATCAAAAATGCAATAACATTTTAAACAAAAACTATTTTTACGTTCCTTTAACCCTTAAATTATAGCGCTAAGAAAGCACTATTAGCTATGCTAAAGTTATTGGGGGCGCGATTCTAGGTAAGAGATAATGGCAAAAGAAGTAGCGGTTCGAACGTGAAAAAAATAGAAGTAGTTTTTGTGGCCATTTATAAAAAGGCGTAATTCAGCGAAACCGGGCACAGTTTTTTAGTAAACTACTTTCAGAATTTTACGTAGCAATGTAACATTTAAATATCTTTGGTTTGATTCCAAAAACTTTTGTATTTTTTTTTTTTGGTTCGATACGTGACATTTCGAACGTGAAATTTTTTCCATGATAATTTAACTGAATAATGATGAAAAAAAAATAAAAATTTACCATTAACCCGAATAACATTATTTCTCTTTGAACTCTTCCTTAGATTACAGACCATGTAAGAAAATTTTGTTTGGAATAATTTTCATCAAATATCACCTCTTTTAAGGAAGAAAATATTAAAGAAAACATGCAATAAAACATTCTCACAAGTAAGAAATTACGTTTGCACAACTTTGCAGTCTAATTGTTTATCTAAGGGAACAAATTTATGGGTAAATTTATAAAATTAGTAAAATCTAAATATTTCTCTATAAATGTTATTTTATTTTTTATATGAAACAAAAAAACCTCAAGCTTAATAAATTATATTGCAATTTAATAAATAAAGGTTAAATAAAATAAAATTTATTTCTCTATAACAATATCGTAAAATAATCAGCTTTTAATAACTTTTAAATTTTCGGTCACGGTGGACCTTTTGACGGAAATGCCCATATGCGTGCATACGCGAGTGTTAATAAAAGTTTGTTAAAGAAACAACAACAACACTATATAAAAACAAATAGCTTCTCATGTGTAGAAACAGCAACAACATTACAAGAAAAATCACATATGGCCATTTCTCCAAAGTCGAATGCGACATGCGTACGCCTTAAAAGTGAAAAAAAAAATACACCAAAACATTATTTTTTTTGACAAAAGGCGAAACTTGTAGCTCTTGATAATCACTATAATTTGTGCTAAGGTTGACTTTGAGCAATTGTTCGTTTTCAAGATAATTAAAAAAAAACCAAGGCATTTGCATGCGACAAAGACAGAAGTCGGCTTAAAGGTAAACAGTTCAAACACTGATTTCAGCGAAACCTGATGAAATATTTAAATGCGACTAATTTTTAAATGTTATGCATTGATGTATCTTAATATTGCTTTTTATTTGATTCAAAAATATTGAGTAGCTTATTTTGAATTTAATTTTAATCACTGTCGCACGCTATATGTTGCATGCGACATTTTGTTCCATCATACTTTTATGTTTATGTTTTTACTTTTTATGTAATAAGACATGCGTAAGATGACTCTACATTTTTTTAAATACATTCAATATATTTATTTTCCAAACAAAAATTATAAACTTAAAAAAATATCTTCAATAAAGAAAAATACAAATATAGAACAAAAACTAACTTAACTGAAAATAGTATTGCTTGTCTCAAATAAAGTTTTTTTTAATGGAATAAGCTGTCCTTGCTTCTTGTAGTTGTTGGCCATCGCAAATAAAGATATTTTAGAAAAAACATTTTTTTGAATTTATGCATTTTACACTTACGATATCGCACGCTACAAATTTTAAATAAGTACCAAGAGAAAAGCACTGATTATTTTCCAGCAAATTTTTTTTTATTAAATTGCATTAAAAATATCTGTATGTTACTAATATTTGATGCGCATTGTACAAATACCCTCGACGCACTGATAACAAATGTTATTTTTCAATGTCGCACGCTACATCGATATATACTGTAAAGCAAAGAAAAAAATTGCCGTAACTGGCAATCGCATTGTTCCGTTTACATTTTTCTTATATTGTTTGAATATAAGCCGAGATCTAAAAAGCAGTTGTCAATGCATAGTGTTTCTCGTTAAGATCATTTATCAAAACAAAACGTGCAATAGAAATGTTTAAAACAGACTTTGCATTTGAATATTTCAAAGCGTGTTATGAATAAATGTAAAATTTGTTTACATTATTGAAAGTTGATAGATTTCCTATAAAAATATGTTAAAGCAACATACTTTTATAGACTTTGAATTTTTTGGCTGCGGTTGACATTTCTGTGGAAATGCCCATATATTATTTTCATCATGAAAAAGAAAAATAAGAAGCAAAAAGTCCCGAATTCTATTTGTTTAAATTATTTAGTTACATAAAATAGAATGTTTACGGAAACCATATCGGGCATCATCAATCAAATAAACAAGATTGCGCATTGCGCAGGTCCGTTATTTTTGTCTGAGACGAAGAAATAGAATTTGTGTATGTGCATTTATGTGTGCCTTATACTTTTTACAACCAACACTCATATTTAGTCTATGATGACGTAGATGCACAGTAGAAATTTTTTTTACGGCGGAATGCGCAATCTTGTTTTTTGATTCTTGATCGTGCATGCTATAATTGTGAGTTCTTTTGTAAGCAAAGGAAGAAATACAACAAAAAAGAAACAAACGTATGTGTAAAGGGGTAAGTTAATAATAATAATATTCTCTCTGTTTCTCTGGGTTTAGTGTTTAGGTTGATCAAAATCTCACTTTCGGATTATTTCAATTACGAAATTGAGATTAAAACCAACTTAGAAATTCTTGAATCAAGCACATTTTGAGAATAATTTGTATCTCACATTTTTAAGTACGGGGCACTTAAATTAATAATCCGTACTTGAATTAATCGTTCTGTACTTGATTTAAGGAATTCCGTACTCACTGTGCTACTGACACCCACAGTAAAAACTTCGCCTACAGAATAATGTGTTGAGTAATCAGAAAAACATAAGAGCACTACTTACAATTCTCCTGAAAGAACCAATGAATTTAACAAGGGATGTCCCAAAATAAACGCATTCAAAAGTTAGTCATTATTTTTTTTACCCACATACATCCAGAAAAAAGTAGTTAAAGAAGTTGTTATAGATGTGGTTATAGAACAAAGCTACTAAATAATTAGTGATAGAAGCTATTCATTTTGAAAAAGTAAGCGAAGTTTTTACTGGGCCGTTTATTCTTGATACACATACACGATTCGTATAAAATTTAACATCAAAACACAATTTTGTATTGGCAGGCCATTATTTTCTCGCATATTCAATAAAGAGGGCCTTCGCGCAAGTCACTTTTACTTAAATAACAGCCTGGCCCTACGATGTCGATCGACAACTTAAGAGAGCAACAACAAGTCAGTCATTATTGTTCTCATAAGCTTCCCACGACCTTTCGACATGGCGGTCGGCCGGTTTTATGTTTCTAACGTAATCCATTTATTCATTGTCAGATGACTATTTTGCCACATCACCTATTTCAAAAAAATTATTAGTGTTGTTATTTAAATAAACATTATTAAAAAAAAATTAGTGTTGGTGTTTCAAGTAATAATAAAGAAATATTTTCATTTAATATCGCCACAAAATGCCTCTGCTGACAACCACAACACAATTGGCTGATTTTAAAACAAATTAAAAGTAAACAATTTAAAAATAGAATCAATTAAATCATTTTTGATGTTAGAAAAAATTTCCGCAGTAATGTGGTTCATGTAAAGGCAGAATTAGTCTTTACTTTCTGTTCTGTTACGAATCAGCTGATTTGTTTTTGTTATTCAAAACATGTGAAATAGATTAGTTTTTCCGTTCTGTTACGGTCCAATCTGTTAATATCAAAAACTTGTTAAGTTATTGTAAGTGACAGCGTAACAGAACAGAAAGTAAAGACTAAAGGCTCAGTTAGCCGGGAGTAACAGTAACAGTAACCTTACCGTAAAAAAGTAAGACCAATCTATTTCTTACAGATTGAGACGTAACATCTTACTGCTAACTATAATCGTTCTAATTGCTTTACATACAACAAAATGAATCAGCTGATTTGCATCGTTACTGTTACTCCCGGCTAACTGAGCCTTAATTCTGCCTTAAGTAAAAGTTTAATTCATTTGATTTAATTATACCCTTCACCACAGGTGGAAAAGGGTATATATAAGTTTCTCATTCCGTTTGTAATTTCTACAATATTGATCTTAGACCCTATAAAGTATATATATTCTGGGTCCTTATGAAGAGAGAAGTTGATTTAACGATATCCGTCCGTCCGTCTGTCCGTCTTACGTTTGATATGTGTTTTCCGGAGACTACAGACATGATAGCGGCTAGGTTGTTTTACATTTATGTCACATATAGTCCACCATTTCTTGCTATTGAAATTCAGCCAGATCGGTCCAACAATGGCTGAGATATGACCAAAAAACCACGACTGCTTCTAATTTTTCCAAAAAATCCCTTGTGGTTGTTGTATTTTTATTACTTTTTTTCTGTATATCTGGAGAACGGCAAGACCCAAAGTCTTCAAATTAGGTACAAACATTTAGGTTATAAATACACACCATCCCACAAAATGTGGGCGGGATTGGAGAAGTGGGCGTGGTACCTCCCATACAAAAAGTATTAAAAATTGTATAAAAACCTGAATTTTTTGACTGTTATATGACCTGTGGTTACGCCTTATATATCAAAAGATCGGAAATTTTTAATAGAAAATGTTTCCTTGGGAAAATCGGTTCAGATACGAAAAAGTTACGACCAAAATATTAATTTTTGTTTTTGAAAGAACTGTGTTGAGTTGTAAACAGTAAACGGTCCATATTTCATTTTAATGATATTTAAACAGCGTTCCTTCATGGTTCAGTTGTCAAGGTGGTGTGTTAAGTTAGAAACTGTGAGTTCCCTGTTTCGAATCTTGGTATTTTAAAAATAAATTTTTTTTAATATTTTTAGGTTCTAAAAACGATTTAAAAAAAATATTTACCAGTTTTCGCTTTTTAAATTTAATTTATAATCAAGTTTTTAGTATTGTTAATATGTATGTATATGTAAAAATTATTTTGTTTTGTCTAGTTGCTCTGTATTCTGCTTGCACAATGGTGAAGGGTATATAAGATTCGGCACAGCTGAATATAGCACTCTTACTTGTTTTTAATTAAAACTGATTTTATTTTTGATTGATGGTTTAATTGAAAAAAAAATTGGCGAAATTTTTTCTGTGTAATCAATAAAGAAGTCAATTTGTATGTTTTTTGTTTTGTTTTTGCTTAAGGCTTTTTGGATTTGAGGTGACAATATTTTAATTATAATTCTGACTCAGACATATTACCAAGTTAATTTAACCCATAGTTTTTAAAAAGTCTAGTTGCCTGAATTCATAAAAGGCGTTGTATTATCAGCAAAATAATTAATGTCAATTTCCCGATGAAATGGTTTCTTTATCTTATTTTAACAAATTGCGCAGATTAGTTACCAGAACTGCCAACAAACTATTAACACACATACACACACGCCGGTACATGATCCATTTAATATTCATTGATTTATTTCATTTTTTATTTGGACTTGTGTTTCTAGTTCTCAGATTTTTTCCATTGTTAATTAGAGTTTCAAATGATTAGACACTTATAAATATTTCTTACGTACTTTTTTAACGTATAAATTAATAAATTATTGTTAATTACATCATTAGCATTCGTTCTCATGGAGTAAGTTGTTGTACACATGTTGTCGCCCCAGATTGTCTGCATATTTTTTTTTTTTTTTTTTTTTGTAATTGTTCTAAAGGTAATTGGCAAGTGGTATGAAAGAAGGGTGCTTCGTACTCAATAGAATGTTAGACATTTCTTCTTAGACACTAACGAACTATTAATGCTAATTACCCATTTCTAATCATGTAGTTATAGTTTTTTCATACTAAGAATTAAGGTTTGTATTATTAAAAACGAAGGTGTTTTCCATCAATGTCGTTTTAATTAATTAGTTAAGAATAATTTGGTTAACTAATTTCATTTCTCTGAAATTTTACATTTAACGTTGCCTTAAATAATATTAATATAAAAAATAAAATATCGTAAATTTACTATATAGAGAAACTTTCAGTATTGCAAATTTTTTTAATAGAAAATTTTTAATGTCATAGATTTTCTATAGGAAGAAAAATTTCAGTATTGTAAATATTTTATATTCTATTTTTATACATCAATTTTTTCTACAGGAACTTTCAATATCCTTAACTTTACATATTGAGAAAATTTTTAATATCGTAAATTTTCTATATGAAGAAAATTTTTAATATCGTAAATTTTTTATATGAAGAAAATTTTTTATCGTAAATTTTCTATAAAGAAAAAATTTATTCGAAAAATGTTCTGAGCAAACTTTTAATAGCGTTAATTTTGTTTTTAGGGAATATTTCACTATAGTTTTAGAAATTTAAAAATATTTATTTATAAAAAAAATTGCAATATCGTAAATTTTAAAAATAGAAAGGGGACAATTCAAAATGAATCGCTCATTATCTTGTAACCAAGAAAGCCTTTTAAATAGTTAGAGAAAATTTAAATATCGTTAAGTTTCTAGACAAATAAACTAAGAATATCGTAATTTTTTTAAAACAGAAAGCATTTCCAAAGCACAAATTTTCTTTCCATAAAGTTTTAGTAAATAAATTTTTTATAGAAAAAATTTGAATCTCGTAAACTTTTATTTAGAAAATTTCAGTTAATTTTTTATTATTTTTTTACTTTAAAAATTTTATTAATTTTTCAGAAAATTCCGATATCATATTTTTTTTTCTTTTGGAAAATTTCGTTATCTAAAATGTTCCTCATAAAAAATTTTCGTGTTTTATTTCTTCAAAAAAAAAATTGTAGTCTCAAATTTTTTTGTAGAAAATCCCAGCAAAAACTTTGCTTACAAAGTAAGCAGAAAAATAATGAGAATTTGACGAGCCGTCTACTTACTTTTCTACTAGAAAAAGTACTTATTTTTGTTCGAGATGTCCCAAAAGTAATCCTTTATAATTAAGCCTATTATAATCTAAAAAATAATATGTTTTTTTTATACTTAAAATTTTTATACAAATATATAGTTACACAAAGTCAATAAAGTAAAAATTTTTTTATTTTTTTTTAATTTTTTTTTTTTTTTTTGTTTTTTGTTTAATTATTTTATTTTTATTTTTTCTTATTCTATTTTACTTTATTTTATTTTTTATTTTTTTTTTCTGTCTCTGGCGGGATTTGATCCCGCAACCTCGGTGCTGATAGACTAGCTCTCTACCAGCTAGTCTACCGGGGCAGTGTAGTTTTTGCATTAAAAAACTATGTTTTATGACTATAATGACATTTTTATTGTCATAATGAAAATATAAATTTTTCTGTATATTTAAGATATAATAATAAAGTTATTATTTAATATATAACTAATAATCCAAAAAGTGGCGAATAAAGCTACAAAGTAATGAATTCTTGAAGTCATTAAAAGTAGGATTGTAAGTAAAGTTTTTGCTGGGATGTTGATATCTCAGACTTTTTTGACTTAAAAATATACAGAAAAATTTAAAATTTTTTTATTGAAATATTTTTTGCAAAATTTTAGTATCGTAATTTTTTTTGGAAATTTTTATGTCGTTAAATATTTATAGAAAAATTTTGATATCGTATTGAAAGTTTTATCATAGAAAAATTGCGATATTAAGGGCATTGAATCTTAACAAAAATTTGACGAAAAAATCCAAAACATGCGCTTAGTGGCCACGCTACTCTTAATTTTCGTTTTTATTATTTTCGTTGATCTAATAAACTATATAACAGAAAAAATTAAAGAATATTATAACTTTTGTTTCTTATATAAAAAATATATTTTCGATACACAATAGTAAACGTCAATGTCACAAATATTCGTTAGCGACCAGTTTAACATCGGTATTCATTAATTTCGTATTTTTTAAATTTTCTTGTTTCCAAAACTGTTCAATTATTCACAAATAAATTCGTATGGCTACTTGTCGTTAAATACCGAAAAAAGACTTAGATAAATCTAAAATAATCCCAACAAGAAATCTAAAAATCAATAAACCAATCAATTACACTTAAATATTTTGTATCAATTTCACTTTGGCTTTGTGTTGGTTACGAATGAACGAAAAGAAATGAAGACATTTCAACGATTTTCCTAAGAAATAACAACATTTTTTCTGTTAAAATGTCCTTGACAAAAATACATTTATATGAGCTCTTCAAGGAAATAAAACTTTTCTCCACACTCGCCCATATAAAAAAAAAAAACATAAAATATTCAAATCTAATCGGTGAACGAACAACAAAAATAACAAGAAAAGAATCGTTTAGAAAAAAATATATCAATGACTTAAGAAATGTTTCTCGTTCCCTAATTCATTCATTCTTTAGTAAAATAAATTGCTCATGCCATAAGAACAATTTGTTTTATTATTAACTTTTTCTTTAAGTTCGCTTGAAAATCATTTACATAAAAATAATAAATATTCTTTGGTAATTCTACTAAAATTTGTTGTTATTTATTTTATTTGTTAGTGGTTCATTAATTCCATGGAATCAGAACGATTCTTTGTCAGTTTCTTTTATTGCTATTGGTGTTATTGGCTTTAGAAGTGTGAAAGATTAAAATGCAAATGAAGTTGAAAGAAAATCTGTAGTACATAAATTGGAAATTTTAAAGCCGGGTTCTAATAAAAAATAGAAATTAACGCGTTTCAGGTTTGAAAGAGAGAAATACTAAAGTTTCGCTTTCCATCTCGCTTGCGAAAGGCATGCATTTTATATGGCGAGTCTTCACTTTGAAGCAATATAATTTTAATTTAATTATTTAGCGTTCGACTCACACACCCAGGAACGATATCTACCTTTTAGTGTTTGTGTATATGAACACAACCCTTAATACCGTTCGCAACTATTTTCAAGAAAGATCCGCACATTATATAGTGTTCCGTTCTTCGTAAAAAAAAAAAAAAAACAGAACAATTGTAGTGATACTGTAGACAAACATAATATTTTTAAGTCCTATAATGTTTCTATTTTTACATTGATAAAGAAATGAACAAACAAAAAAATTTAAAAACGACCGCAGCACGAACAGCTTGTGTGTCTATTGTGTATATGTTTTGTTTGTGTAAAATTATTTTGCTGGCTTTTTGTTTTTTTCGTATGTGTATTTTGTTTTTGTAGAAAATGTTTGTTTTTTTACCAGCCAAAAGGGAGCTAAGAACAACAGAAACGAGCAAACATTAATGAGCTGAACAGAACACAATGAAGTTTGTGGTTTAAAAAAAAGACCGAACGGAATAACATGTTCTCATCTTTTTGTTGAGCTGGATTATTTTTGTGTTCGAAAAATGACAAACAGGGAAACCATATTTTTTTAATGATTTACTACACAAACACTATTAGCGTTTGTGTTTTCCACAAATCTACCGAACCGAACCCTACGGAGCGATATTTAGTGTTTATTTTAGAACACTGTTTTTAAACACTGAAAGCGCTTTATTCAGCGCATATAAAAAAACTGGTGAGTTCAGCCTTTCTCACGGAATTTTTCGTTGTTACGTCTACTCTTTAATATTCTTCCTTACAAACTTGCTTCAAAGTAAGGGAATTCCGTGGCCCTTTATACATTTTTTTTAGGAATTTTGTTTAGAATTCGTTCACATTCTCTACTTAATCTCTGTATGTGTTGTTGTGATGCGCATAAATGTGCGCTTACTATTTAAAATGTATCATAGGTACTTTACCAAATAAGGAACGTTTTTATTGGGATGATTTTCACGGCCTGATTAGTCATACGATATGTAAAAAAAATTCGTGCGTGCTCATAAAGTATTATAAATTAGGTTCAATAGGCAGCAGACACTAGGACGGCTAGCTTGGGTCCTTATAGCGGTCATAATGTGATACCCTGAGCTAGTGACTAGAGTCAGCCAGTTTTCACATGATTAACTATTCTCCAGACATCATTGCAGCCTCGAACCATTCCGATTTCTTGCAGAGAAGATAGATCAACCATAGTCAACATTAGATTTAGCATCAAAGCATGCCAATATTGGTCTCCCAAAACGCCTTATTCTAATATCCCCGAGACATGGGCATTGGCAGAGAAACTGAAAACCCACTTATCCCCATGACATGGGTCTCTATCAACCAGTGACCCGTAATGACCGATGTCACCATTCTAATCTGGTCCCTACGAAAACCAAGTAGCACGCGGGTTTTCCTCGAATCATAGCCAGGCCACAGATTCCTGGCCAAGGAGCATAAATGATAGTGTGTGTGAATTAATCGCATGATAGTTGAGGATAGTTAATACCGCCCTTGAGTAGTACTTAAGACATAAAATTTATTTATATTTTAGCTAGGAACTGAATGTTTCAATCAGGGCTGTGGAGTCGGAGTTAAGGTTTTTGTACCGCAGTCGGAGTCGAAGTAGTACAAAAACTGACGACTCCGACTCGAAAATTATTCAGCAAAAAAATCTAATATTTTCCAATATTAAAAATTTGAAAAGGGTCTGCTTTAAAAATTTAAAACGTACTGCATTAAAAAAAGAGTTTAAAGTCAAAAAAGCGCCGGTCTCTTAAGCATTTTGCATTAAGGTTAGTGTAGGAGCCTGACTTGAAAAATTTCAGCTGTTGGAGCCGAAGTTAGAACTTAGGAAAATTGTGCTATGTTCAAACGACGATATAAACTACTCGTTTCGCTCTCTGAAACTAGAAAACATGTTGTTCATACGATTCATTCTTGTTTCATTTAGACATTTTTTTTTTGTGTTGCTTGTGCGATTTTATTTAAAACACATTAAAACGTATGTAAAAATTAAAAATATATTATTTAATACTTTTATTAATATGTATTATTATTTTAAAATTATCACTTTATTTTATTAAACATCAATTTTATTTTGTTTTTTTAATTTTTTTTTGATTTCTTTTGAGAGCTAGTTCAGATAAACTACCGATAATTGTTATCAAAATTGGAGATGATAGTACATTTTTCCTGTTTCGCAGCATGTTTCAATATCAAACGACCTGTTTCGCTCTCAAAATATTGTATGGCAAAACATGTTGTTTCGATTCTGCTTGGGGCGCGAAAAGGAATGGGAGAGCGAAACACGAATAATGCTGTCCGTGTGAACATGGTATTAGGAAATTCCAATTATAAATATTCGATTAAATATAAAGCCTAAAAATGTGTAAAAAGATACTATAAACACAACACCCATTCCGAAGTTTGTCTAATAAAGATGCTGAAGAAATCGTTGTCTCAACTTTAAAGATCCAAATATTCCCAGAAAATGTATTTATTAAAAGCATACATCTTTGTCGATATCAATTTTAAGTTAATCAGCCTTATTCCGGTTGTCGTAATCGAACAAGTCGTTTCTTGTAGGAGATTAACACACAACCAGTGTTCTTTAATGTCTTACAAAAAACAACTTGATCGACTTCGACAACGACAACCGGAATAAGGCTGATTGTTTTATCAAGTCCGCTTCAACATCACTTCGACGTTGATTTGGCATTTTCTAAGAATATTGTCTAATTTTTTTTTTACCTTATGTGTTTGTTTTTTTTTTATTAAAATAAATTTAATAAAAATAAATTAAATTAAAAGTTTGTTTTTAAAAATTATAAAATAAAGAGAAACTTAAAGTCAAGTATTCATCCTGTCGGTTTTTTTTGTTCAAGTATTTCTTCAAAATGGGCTTGTATTTTATGTATTTTAAACAAAGCGCCCTAGAAAATACCAAGTGACTGTCAATAGTAATCGATTGTTGTCAACAACGACTAAGACAAAAAATTATTTTTCAGTTGCCGTAGACTTGTGTCGACCTGCGATAAGTGAAAGAATTTTTTCCAAGTAAATTTTTATCAAAACTAAAGAAAACATATAAACATTTAAACGAAATTTTTTTTCTAAAAGATTATTTTATCATTAAACTATTGAAATAACTAATAAAATGATCTCACAGTTTATTTTTTAATTAAAACATATTATGTATTAGAAAAAGGTATAACATATTTATGGATTATTTTTTAGTTTGCTCTTTTTAGTTTAAGAATTGCTTTGATCGTATGTGTTGTTTTTTTTACTAATAAACTCCAAATAATGAACAATTTATTCATTTTTGTTTATTGAAATTACTTAGTTTTTAAAAAAAACTTTATTAATCGGTTAACTTTGTTATTGATTGGTTAACCGATTAATAAACCCCATAAACCCTTTGTTGTTGTTGATGGACTTATCCCCTAGAGAATTCGAACGAGTAAATTGGTCATAAGTCGCTTTAACTCGCTCTGTTAAAAATTCTGGTGATGGAAAACGATGGAGAAACTTACCGTCCACAAATCCTAATCATTTTTGTTCGCGCACGATGACTTCTTTTTCAGAAATCTGGACTTTTCTCCCACAGAGAATTCTAAAGAGTAAATTGTCCATAAATTGCTCCAACTCGCTCTGTTAAAAATGCTGGTGATGGAAAACGATGGAATTCTAAACATTTTTGTTCGCGCACGTTGACTCCTTTTCCAGAAATCTGGACGCATACATCATAACAGCGTTAACTGTTAAGTGGTTAATATCATTTTGTTAACATAACAGAATGTGTCTTAGGCTAAAAATTTTAAAATTTAACTTCACACACATATAAATTTCTTAATGTCTGGACAACGTAAAGAACCAAACTTTCCAAAGGGGGACAAATATCTCGGTTATCAATACACAACATCTCAAAAATGTGGGCGTTATTGAAGAAGTTGGCGTGGCAAAAAATAGTATTTTAGATTTAAAGAACGGTTAAAGTAATATCCAAATTTGGTAAACATGGCTGGGTTTTAAATACACAACCTCTTACAAAATATGGGCGAGACTGGAGAAGTGGGCGTGGCAAAAATAGTTTTTCTTATATTTAAAGAGCGGTAAAAAATATCTAAATTTTGTAAACATGGCTGGATTTTTAATACACAACCGCTAACATAATATGGGCGATATTGAAGAAGTGGGCATGGCACCTAGCGCACAAAGACATTATAGATTTCTGTATGTCTGGAGAATGAAAAGGGCCCAAGTTTCCAAATAACGAACAAGCGTCTTCGTTATCAATACACAACATCCCACAAAATGTGAGTGAGATTGGGGTTGTGGGGTAGTTTTATTTTGAAATAAATTTCTGTTCTTATCGCACCATGGTAAAAGGTATAGAAGATTCGGCATAACTGAATAAAGCACTCTTAATAGTTTTAGTTATAAAATTTATTTGTTATTTTTCTTAAGAGCGGAAAATTCTTATGGCCAAATTCACCAATTTATTTAAATATCAATTTATGTTTAAAATTCGTTTTTCATGTCAAATAAAAATAAAATTATATGAATAACTATATTTAAATATGAATTGGTATTTAAATAGAATTGGTGGAACTGGCCATTAGAATCATAGAAAATTCAAGTTTCCCCCACTCTCTCGGAAAGTGTTAAGGTCCGGTAAAAAGTCTACTTATAGGACGTTTTAAATTATTTAAAGAAGTATTTTTATAAATTTTGTATAATTCCTGATTGATTTATTAATTTACTTTAATATAACACAAGTTGTAAAAACACAAATTTCCTTAGTGCAATACAAAATTTAAAAAAAAAAATAAACTTTTTTAATTTTTCCTAACTCAATTAAATAGTTCTTTTTGTAAATTAATTTGTCTAAGATGAGTTTGACTAGTTAAAGCAATTATTTTATTATGTTGCAATTAGTTTTAACCTTCTAACTTTTCCCTACTAAATTTGCACTAAATGACTTTTCTCTTTCTTCACAAGTTAGCAAATCTTCAAATTTACCTAGTTTTAGTTTATTATTTTATTTATAATAATTTTTATCAAAAAAACAACATAAATTGACAAAATTTTCCATAAGCTTTATTTGCTGTAATTTTTTCTTTATGCGACTTTAGAACAAAATTCAACCAACTAAAATTATTTGTCAAGTTTCAAGGTTTTCTTGGTTTATGAGTTTTTTTGTTTTCGTTCCATATTTGCAACAAAGTTTAAGCCACCACAAAATTGTTGCGATGGCATTAAAAATTAAAGTTACAAGAGGTAAAAGAAGATGATACAACACAGAGTACAAGACACAAACAAGTACGAACGAGAACAATATGAAAGTTCTGCTTGAACAATCTTTCTTTATTATGGATAAGGAAAAAACTTTAATTCGATTTCATTTTATTCAATTCAACGTTCAAGCCGTATAGTTACAACAAATTATGAATGCAACCAACCACTTCAAACCGGCTAGTAAATTAATTTAAAAGAAAAGCTTTTAATAAAAGCCTTTGATTATGCTTTTCATACTTGGGAAAAAAATTTCATTCAAGTTTTTAAAGCGAACAAGTTTGATGCCCTTTTTGTTAAGGGGCATTAAACATCATACCGGTTCGAAACAGTTATGGAAAAATAAATAAGACTTTGAAATTTATTATAATTTTATTTTTGTTTTTTAAACCATTTTCTTTACAGCTTTCTGTCCAATTACTCTAGTAATATATTTCGAAAAGCTAGACCAGCTACTGTAGCACTGCAGGTACTTGGTCTATTAGCAACACAAGAATTTTTCGAACTATCAAAATAGGTCTGTCCGGGGCAATTGTAAATAGGTCCATACCAAGTTGTGCCAACCTTAACACAGCTAATATACCTGTAAAAATAATCGATCGACAAAAAATTATTCATTAATATCAATTTAAAAAAAAATTGTGGGGAAAGGCCGACCATATGATACCCTACACCACAAGTAATTTATTGACAATTAGTCCGAAGATCTAGTAACGAAAAAATTGCAGATTACAATTTTAGATTGCATATCGATATCAACTTCTCTTTTAGCAAAAAAGGCAATTTTTTGGATAATTGCCTTATATAGGAGCCTCGGTAAATTATGGACCTCCAGGCACAAAATTAAATTCAGAGGTTTTATCTTATGGCAATAAAAGTAGAGGGATCTACCTGCAAGGCGCGAATTTGGTTGAAACCCCTGCCGACACGTGATAACCAGTCGAGGGCCTATCCAACTCCCTAGGGGCTTCACGTTTTCTTATTACAATATAAAAGGCCTTAGTCACACTCGATAGCTAAGATTTTAAATTTTAAGCTCCAGACAAATTTAAGGTTTTAGATACGCCCATTTACTTAAGAGTGCAACGCCCAAAGGTAGGTGCTACTTAAAACGATTTCAGCACCCCTTTAAGGGTTACATTCTTATGACAATAAAAGCTTAAGCTCGAAATTTTGTCAATTTATCTTAACATTGACGTCCTTAGATAACAACAAAGCCTGGCAGACGAACCTTGTTAAAATGATTCTGAAATACGATCGCCATACTGAAAAATAGATCTGAAATTAATAATTCTATGCACTTCATCAGCACGAACGTAAAATACTTTCCCATCAATTGTGGTGTAGGGTACAAAAGCTTTACTTACTGTCTGCAAGTGGTTTGGGCATTAGTACCCAACGGAAAGCGTCCTTCTTTTTGCATAAGCTGGCAAAAGCCATTGGGGTCTTCAGCAGGCGATTGCGTTGTAGTTGTTGAGGTTGTTGTTGTAGTCGTTGTGGGTTCAGGTGTAGGGTCATCACGTTCAGAACAAGTAGAACTACCCTGCAGATTTTTCAGTTTAGAGTATAAAAATTACATTTCATTCCTCTTAATTTTCTCATTTCATTCATTTAATACTTACACTACCACAAATTTGAGGATCATTTATATTACAAGTATTATCTTCTGTACACTGACCTGTCATTTCCGAGTAATTTTCCTCACCCAAACACAAAGCAAATGTTTGCGTTCCAGTACAAGCAAATATTTTATTTGCATCACATTTCCCACATGAATTACAATCGGCTAATTCCTCGGATTCCATACAGCTTCCTAGTATCGTACAATAGGAGTCCTCATTACATGGGTATATCGAGCCATAAGGCTCATTATTTTTACACTGTTGAAACTCGGTTTGTGAATAACAGGCTGTATTCGTTTGAGCATGGCAAACATTACACTCGGAATAGACGGTAGGGGATAGATTAAGAATACAAAGCACTAGAGAAAACTGAAATTTTGAAAGGAAAAGATTTTTTATTTAGCGTTAATTTAAAAGAATATTGTTACTTACGACACTGAGAAATGTAAGACGTTTCATGGTTATAGTGGCAAGATAAATGCACTTTCATCACGTTATTGTAAAGTTTTTATATCAAAATAAAAACAAGTAAAAGTATAGAGCAACAACGACTTCAAAGTTACCTTCCATTATCTTTTTAAGAAGTATAATAATCAGTACAAAACTGTTTAAGCATTTTTGTTACAAATGTCGCAAACATTTTAAAAATGCATATTTGGCATATAAATGCATACTTTTATAATATTTTACAATCCAAATTATAGTTTTATATTATTAGCAAAAGCATGGGGTCTTGCAGAAAGTTTTTATATAACCGACAAGGTTTGTTTCAATGCTGAGATTAAGGAAATGGTTTTGATCTATTCTAAAGGGTTTTTCAACGAGAACGAGAACTTTGTTTTTTAATTGTGGCAACACCAACAACATGATAGTTTTGACATTAAGTTTATTAACGTATTCGTATAACATGCATTGCCAGTTGTTACAATGAATTCAATTTCACTCGAAAATTGCATTAAAATAATTAAAATCCACTATGAAAACATTTCGTAAAATTTGTGATATTTTCGGACAATTTTTCAGACGAAGCCTATTTTCACTTGTCAGGGTATGTCAACAAGCAAAATTGCCGCAATTGGTTGCTTCTGAAAATCCTAGAGCGATTATTGAGAAGCCTTTGCATGCTCAACGTGTCACTGTATGGTCTGGAGGCGTAATAGGTGCTTTTTTCGAAGATGAGGCTGAAAATGCGGTAACGATCAATAGATCATGCTATCGCGAGATGTTAGCAACGCAATTTTGGCCTTCATTCATAATTGCCGAAATTTGAATCATCTTCATCTAAATTGTTTGTCTTATTTTGTTTTAGAAAACAAAGTTCTTGTTGAAAAGCCCAATATTAAACTCAGCGATTACTCATAATTTGAGTTGAAAAACTGAAAAAAGTTAATATTTCCGAAGCGGTATTAATAGTACGGTAAATCTGTGGTTTTCACGAATAATCGCGTAAGTTATAAAACCAAACTTTTCAGGAGAGCAAAAACAATTATTTTTTTCAATTGCGGCTTCTGTATATGCTTTTTTAAACTTTTTTCTTTACTATCCTCTTAACAGTGACTTTCTACGTATTATACATAGTTTTCATGAAAAAATCCTCACAGGATCACAATCTGTAAAAGGATTAAAAATGCATATGTTTGATTGACTCATAAGTTCTTTTTTGTGAAAATAAATGTTATCATTTTAATCACACATGACGGCTTACGTTGTTATTTTTAGCACACAAGTTGGCGACATATTCAGAGTTTTTGATACTTATAGCACAACGTATGCAGTAAAACGGGACTTAAAATTACAAACAATCTGCTGTTGTTGCAACTAAAGAAGTCAACAATAAACGCACATGTACATATGAGTTGTTATTAATAGAAACATTTTCAGAAAATACTTTCATATTTTTTCCACGAATAACAACATAACATCACATATGCTTTTTATTTGGAAACATATTCAGCAATTTTACAATTTTTGGCGATGTATGTCGCCATAAATCGTTAAAATAGCAAAATATTTTATTAAACAGTTAACTTAAGTTGTTTTTAGCAGAAACAAATTAATAATACTACATTATATACTAAAAAGCTTAATACTTATACAAACCTAATGCAAAATGTAGCACTTTGACATCATTATCTCAATTTCGGTAAAAACCGACTTACGCGATTATTCGTGAAAACCACAGAAATAAGGTTTTTCTTGACTTAAGTACAGAAATATTGATTCAAGTATATTTATGGCCTGTTTTTAGAAAACGTAAACAAGTGAGTGAGTGAGAAATGATATTGAAAACAAAAACAAATTTTTGTTTTTTATTGTTGTTTTCAATATAATTTCTCACTCACTCACTTGTTTACGTTTTCTAAAAACAGGCAGTTAATCCCAAATTCGTACTTGAAATAATCTGGAAGTAGAATAAGATTGATTCTAAACTCAAACACTAATCCGAGAGACAGAAGGAGAATATTATTGTGATTGATTTACTTACCCGTTTTTCACCTTACAGAATTTTAAATATAAAACACCAGCGTCATGCCCGACATGTCTTCTACTTAAAATTTTTTTTTTTTACATATTTAACTTAAAATAAAAACTAAATGGGAACTTTTGCTTTTGATTTTACTTTTTAAACATAAAAATAATGTATCTTTTTCTTCTTGTTCTGTTGTTTTTGTTGTTTCTACACTAAACAAGTAAATCTTTTTTACCTACTTGTGTGGTGTGGTATTCTACAACAAACACTTTGACAAACGCAAGCGTATGCATGCATTAAGAGGGCAATGCTAAAAGATGAGACTAATAGGTTATATGAGATTAAAATGCTCTCTTTGTAATTTTACTCTCAGAGTGGCACTGCCAACGAAAAGTTCAGTATTTTTTTCTGGGTTTAAGAATTTTATACTTATTTTAAGAAATTCCCGGATTGATTTTGGTAAGTAATTCCATTTAGGATTGTTTTAAGTACATTTAAGTGTAATTCATACTTAGATTTTTAAGTACGGCTTGTACCGAAAGTAAGAAAAAAAAATTGATTTATCCCGAGTGTTTTTCTTTCTGTTTACCTTAAATTTAAAAAAACCACTAGTGATGAATCAGGCTATACTAAGTTTGTCATTCCGTGTGAAATTTTTTAAGTATTTAACTAAGTGTACCTATTCTGGGTACTTGAGTAATTCCAAGTAGATTTAGCCATGTCCGTCTGTTGAAATCACACTCAGTTGCGAACGACTCAAAAGAAAAGAACAACATCGGTTTAGTAGCTAAGGAGTAATAAGCCCAAGATATGGAAAAACCTCCCTAACAAATTATATATTTTTGTTAATAAATAAAAAACTAGCATTAATTGATGACAGACTACGCCGATTCGCATTTAATTTTGCACAAATTCGTTTTATATGACTGGAAATCATACTACTACATCTCGTGTAGATCGGTCGATAATTTATCATATGTTCTTTAAAAGGCCGGTTCTCGGAAACGCTTTTTAGTACGACTAAAACCGCGATGAATAATGTTATTGTATTACAATTTGTTCTGTCATAGTTTCCTTAAATAAGAAATCACTCTGCCCTATTTCGTAAAGATCGGTCCATAATTTACCATAGGCCCTTTATAAAGCCCAGTCTCGAAATACACTTAAGTACACCTAAAACTGTAACTAAAATGGATATTGTGGTCAGATTTGGTCCAATTTTGCTTTTTATGGCTAGAATAAACACCTTGCACTTATCTGACATATATATACACAGCACTTCTAAGAATCACTTTAAGACGCAAAAAATATTAAAAAAATGCTGTTAATGTTTTAAAATTTAGTCTTCTTTACTAGAAATCAGTCAACCGAATTTTGTGATGGAAGATCCATAATTTACGATATATAAATCTCCTTCTGAAAATCACTTTAATAGGCCCAAAAATATTTCTGGAACACATCATGACATTTTATTTAAATCAGGCAAAATTAAGTTTTTCATGGCTTTTTGGAATAGACTTTAATACGTCCAAAACCGCAGCGAATTAATTAACGGTGAGGTCAGTTTTCATAAAGATTGAGAAGATCCCATATAAAACACACTCCCGAAATATCAAAATCCTGGTGAAGAGTATCAAAGATTCGGCAAAGCCGAATTCATGAATAGGGTTTTTTATGGATGTAAAGAGAATCGTATACATCCCCTTGACGAGTGACATGCGGCCAAAGTATTTATTTATTTATGATAAATTTAAAAGCTTTATTATATTTTCCCAGAAAACTCGTAATATTTAATTTGCATTTACATTACATAACAAGTATAATGGTTAATAGTGATGTTAAGTTAAAAAAAACATTAACCGATTAGGGAACTGATATACTGATTAACCAACAAATCGCTAGTGCAACTTCGTCGTTTAAAATATACGAGTTTTTTCATAATAAATTGAAAAACGATTTTATTTCTTCGCATAATCTAATAATTTAATTAAAAGTTAAAAATTTCACACCAAAGTTTGACAACCGCTGCACAGCAAAATAAGTACTCCGGTGAGTAGAGCTTCGCGGGATAAGTTCAGTAAATTCGAAAAAAAATGAAAGTAAGTCTGTAGTTTCTAAATGGATGATCCGATTTTAATGAAATTTCTGATATAAATATCAGAGCTGTAATCAAGTTTAGGTTCAGAACTTTTAGGTGTAAAAGGAAGAACATAGAAAGCTTCAAAGAGCAATGCCTCAGGTGAGCACAAAATTTTAAACGATCCTACTTCTTTATTTTTAGTCAGATTTAAAAGGTTGTATTATTAATGAAATCTCCTAGTAATGATATATAAAGAACCTTAATGAAAAAAGCTACAGTACCATATTCAGCTGTGCCGAATCTTTGATACCCTTCACCTGCATTAATGCAGCGTCTTAGACCACTCAGCCACTAACACACATAATCAAAAGGAAAAAAATAACTCAAATATGTTAAGTACATTTTTTTTTTTTGTTTAAAACACATTTCTGTATTTAAGCGTCAAATCATTTATGTATTTGTTATGTGTAAAAAAACATCTACGCATTAAAATAAAAATAACAACAAAAACCACTGGTGATTTTTTGAGAAAAATTAGATGCAATTTTAGTTTTTTGCTCATATCTCATTCATTTATGGACTCATCTGGCTGAATTTAACGAGGTAATGTGACTTTAATATATAACAGCCAAAAGCCCCTGGTACTCTGTTCAACATTTCACGTAAAATGCTGTCAAAACGCATATGAAAAAAACTTGTTCGGAATATCTATGAAATAATGTTGATAGAGTTGTATTGTACTCTGTTCTTTTTGTGAAAAATTTCCGAAATGTTTCTGGCAACATTTTTTTACAACTGCGAAATAATGTAAGCTGCATTTATTTCACGTAGAATTTTAAGCAAAAGCAAAAAAGCATGAACTGGTTATTAAATAAAAAAAAAATTAAAATAACACAACCGCACAGAAAGAAAAATGCTTCATATATTTAATTAATCATTTTCATAAAAAAAATTTCATTGGTTAAATGAAAATTTTCATTGTGTAAATGGAATTTCATAGTTATAATAAAGTCTTTTCGTTAAAATCGCTTCATTGGATTTCGTAATTACGTTAAAAATTTTCATTGGATATATAAAAACATAAGTTGGTCCAAGTTAAACAAAAAACATAAAAAAAAAATATACAAACATAACTACTGTATTCATAAATTAATACAAAATTATAGTTTCCTTAAAAAAATGTTTAATTGTTAATTAAAAAGTGTAAGATTTAATTATTTCATACATCTAATGTTATATGACATTAAATTTATGAAATCAAAAATTTTTTTATAAAAGCAACATATTTCAATAATTGCCTTCATAAATTTAAATTTTCATTATGACAATAAAAATGTCATTATAGTAATGAAACAAAAACTTCCAATCCACTTTCAATCAACTTTGATATTGTTGTTATGGACAATTTAATCTCATATTTATTCTCTTAATTGAGTAAAAAACGTAGTTGTTTTATCCAAAAACTACACTGCCTCGGTAAGCTAGCTGGTAGTGAGCTAGTCTATCAGCATCGAGGTTGCGCGATCGATTTATTGAAGTATTCATCCAATGAATAATATTCATAGATCTAATGTAATGCTTCATTAAATACATTTAAATGAAACAGGTTTCATTGATCCAACGAAGCGGTGCATAGGTTCCTTTTTAATGCAATTTTTCATGGGATTAATGTCAAAATTCATTGGTATTGCGAAGAAAATTCTTTCAGTGCGGTAACAGTTTTTTACCCATAATAAATGGGTAATTTCATGTCAAAACGACCAAGAGTGGGACACGACCCCTTCCGATTTTAACGAAATTACTTAAAAAACCGAAATTCCTCAGTAAATAATAAAGTGTGGTTGGTCATACATTTGACCTATGAAAAAAAATCAGCTAAATAAAAAAATAGGTTTTTGACTTAGTCCATTTTTAAGATTTAATATTTTGCAGATATTTTATTTTAAAAATATATGGTTTGTAGCCCCAAGTATTCTCTTTTAAATGACATTAAAATCATCTACGTATGTTAAGTAGTTTTCGAGATATTGAAGAAATAAGCTCAACACATTCGGCTAATTCGGCGAAATTATGACATTTAGAATATGACAGAACTTTCGAAAAAAAAAATTTTTTAATTTTTTTTCGTTCATATGTATATGTTCATTAAAAGATAAAAGGAACCTTCTCACCAAATTGCATTAAAATCGGAAGAGGTCGTGTCCCACTCTTGGTCGTTTTGACATAAAATTACCCAAATATTATTTACTTTTTTTATAAAATTTTTTATTAAAAAAAAAAATTTTAGTAAAACACATGCGCAAAACAATGTCGCATACTTAGCAGGAATAAAAACGTCAAATTGTGCAAACTCGCAAGATAGGTAACATTGATACATGTAAAAATTTTCGTGTGAAAAAATCAATGTTGGCTGCTCAACATTTTTCACAAATTTGAACAGAGTACTGGGCTTTAGTCCCCATCATATCTAGGGTCGTCGAAAACCCCATTTCAACATGCACACGGGGTGTTATATGTACATATCGCACATTATCAACAAGAGGGTATTAACTCAGAATTTTCAGTGGAAACAAAACAACTTTTTATTTTACATTAAAGGCATATTAAAAAGAATTTTTTAGCGTTTCATTACCAAAAAGTAGACAAAACAGCACGATAACAGCAGGTAGATATGACTATTACGTATCGATTTCTGCCAAAAAGTAAAAAAATTAAATTTTGAGTTAATACCCTCTTGTTGATTTAGTGCGATATATTTATGACACACATAGTCCCGTAAAGTTCGCTTTTTAAATTCAGATTGTTCGGTCCACAAATCGCTGAGATGTAAACAAGAAACTAAGACTGTCTCTAATTTTTCCCATGAATCCCTTGTTGTTGTTTTTATTTTTCTGTATATATGGAGAACGGCAATAGCCAAATTTTCCAAATTAAGTACAATCATCTTGGTTATCAATACACAACATCCGACAAAATGTGGACGAGAGTGGATCAAAATGGATATATTTATATCTAAAGAACGGTAAGAGAAAGTTTTTCCAATTTTGGTACACATAGCTGGTTTATCAATACACAAACTCTATAAAAACTCTATAAAAATCTTTGATACACTCCACCGACAGTTAGAATATTTCAGGAGTGGGATCTATAATTTCTATTCATTATTAATTTATCTTTATAAAAACAGACATCAGCATTAAAATTGGTTGCGGTTTAGACCTATATTAAAATATTGACCGACAATCTTGAGTCAAATATCATGATTCGTAACAGTTTAAGCCCAACTTAAATGATTTTCAGGAGGGGAATTATATTGGAGCCATATTCAGGTTATGAACCAATCATCCCATAATTATGCAAAGTGATTTCTGGTATTAAAAAACATAAATTTGAATAAATTTCAATACATCGGTGAAATTAGTTTTAGCGTTTACAGTGAATTTCAGAAGGCTGCTTTATATTGGATCTGCTACGGTTTTAGGCGTATTTAATTAATTTACCAGAGTGGGCTTTATATGGGGCCTATAGTAAACTATGGCCCGATCAGCACGAAATTTACTAGTGCTATTTCTAGTCCTATAAAACTGTGAAGTATTTAATTTTATTCTGATAGCATTATTTATTACGGCTTTAGGCGTTATAAACTGTTTTCCAGGAGTAGGGCTTACATAGGTGCTAGGGTTAATTATGGACCGATCTTCACGACATTTAAAAGTGTGAATTCTAGTCGAATAAAACGGATTTGTGCAAAATCTTATATCATTCCGTGTATTATTCCACCATTTATGTTAGTTTTTGTAACAAACTTACTAATTTTTTAGGGTGGTGGTTCCAGATTTTGATTCATAGTTCTGATTCTACTGAACCGATTTTTTTTTGGATTTCAATCCCAAAGTACTTAGGATAAGCTCTTTTGAGCTTTTCGAAAGTGAGCGTGTTTTCAACAAACGGGCAGACGGTCCGACGGACACGGCTAAATCGACTTAGAATTAATCAAGGAGTCAGAATATATTTACTTTATGGGGTCTTAGATGTGTAATAAAGAAGTTTCACACTGAATGACGAACTTAGTATACCCTCATTCACCACTAGTGGTGGTGGAGGGCAAAAAAGGAGCAGGATTCGAAAAGTGGGCGTGGCACTTCTCGTACAAAGGCAATATAGATTTATGTTAATCTGGGGAAAGGCAGGAGCCAAAATTTCCAAATAAGGTACAAGCATCTAAGTTATCAAAAACAAAGTCCGAAATATTTGGGGGTGGTTGGAGAAGGGGGCATGGCACGAACTATATTTAATTACATATATCCAAATAACGGTATTTATATAGCTTTCTGTTCTTATCGCACCAAGATGAAGGGTGTATAAGATTCGGCATCAAAATAAATAAGAGAAATATGGTCTCATAATACCTGAGTCCTGGGTCTCAAAACTACAAGGATCAAATCTACAAGTAAAACACATTAAAAAAGTAACAATTTTGTAATTTTTGCTTTTGTTTCAAATATATTTTACTTGTTGATTTGTAACTTGTAGCTTTGAGAAACGGGGCCCTGATATGCTGTTAGCCGATGCATCTCCTTGATTTTTTTTTAACCGGTAATTGATGTAGTCGTTAGTTACTCAACAGCTCTATTTTCATAACTTCAGCTTTATCGTCTTTATATTGGAGAACTTATTTATGCGTAAATTATCTTATAAGTATGTATGAATGTTCTCTATCAACGCATTATTACACTACAGTTAAGTAATGCACATGGTAACGATGGATTCTAATAGCAAACTTTGCGTTGGATTCTACCAACTTCTTAACCCAATTTTCTAATTTCACTAATTTCTTTGCAAAATAAAGTTTCTTTTTTTTATTTTAATAATTCCATAAACAAATTTATCATTAAAAAGATTACAGATTAGATAAAAGCAAAGATCATATATTAATAAAAAATAAAAATAAAATGATTTGCATTAAATAAAACGACAATGCGATTTAATTGCAAGTCTTGTAAGTTTAAAGAAACATGGACGAAAAGGTGGCATTTTTGCAAGTAAATAGTTTTAATAAGAGCAAAAGTACAGAATAAAATAATAATAATTAATCATTTTATTTTTTATTTAAAAAAAAAATTAATAAATAAATAAAACATAGTGATAGTTTTAATCAGGTCTAACGTATCTATAACTATTTCTTTTCTTGTAGATTTTATCAATAATATTGATTAATGTTCTGCCCTCTAAGGCGGAATGTAACGTTTGTTCGAGCATTAATCAGATGGCATGTGTCTCTGAAACGACATATCAATTCTGTGTGACAAATGTGCCCAGTGGTAATGTAAACTCATGTCCCAGTGGATACGTGTGTTCGACTGCGACAGCTACTATTTGTCTGCCCAATGCAGCAGGTGTGGTAGCCACTTGTAGCGAGTGTAATAAATGTGATTTGAATTTAGTATTTGCCTGTACGGGTGTTAATACTTACGCCCTGTGTTTGGGCCAGACTACGCCTTCGACAATATCGACGGGTACTTGTGGTGCGAATCAGGTTTGCAATATTAATTCGCCGCAAATATGTGCAAGTTCTTCAACTGTATGATCAATTAAATGAAATCGCAGGTACATGTTTTCTAAATGCACTTTTTTTATTTAGACTACACCAACTTGCCCTACAGGAGGAGGATCGTCTAGCATTACTACAACAACTACTTTGTCACCTATATTTACGACCCCTATAACCGTACCGACTTATGCTCAATATTATTGCAATGTCATGCGCATGAACAGACGTTTTCAAATACCTTCTGAATTTGACAGTTCATGTAAACGGTAATTCAGAAAACTTCTTACCTACACCCAGAGAAAAAACAATTTTTAATATGGTCACCTTCAACAAAACTATTTTTAACGAACATATTTAAATTTTTTGTCACTGGCAACAATATTATGGTTAAATTAGTCCTCCGTTAATAAACCACTTACATATTATGGGGACCTGCGAAGTTTGGCTGGAGGCGACCATATTGAAAAATGTTTTTTCTCTGCGTGTACCAAATATTTATCACCAATAGTTTTTTTTTTTTTTCTTTTTATCTTCTCCAGATATATTTACTGTTTCCGTACTACTGCTGGCACTTGGTCTGGTCAGATTTATACTTGTGCCGGATCAACTTATTTTGATCCAGTTTCACTTTATTGCGTCGCTTCTAGGCCTTCAAGTTGTTAAGTTTTGAAAAGTACTTAAAAGAAAACAGATTTTTTTAATGACTGGTTTTAACAAAATTTATTCTAAATTTTTTTTATTTTTAGGAAATAGAATTTGAGAATTGTTTCTTTTTATAAGTTACTTTCATTTTAATTTTATTTATATACAATAAGTAGGTTTGTTAAAGACACACTTTTTCTGTTGTTTATGATAATATGTTCCCGATGAGCAGGTGTATTCGAGACCCCTCATGACGCCATTTAGGTAAGAGCAATAAATGTATCTAAAAGGAAATATTAAAGAAGGTGTTATTTAAAACTAAGGCTGTGGAGTCGGAATTAAGGTTTTTGTACCGTAGTCAGAGTCGAAGTACCAACAAAAACTCGCGACTCTGACTCCAAAATTTTTCGACATAAAAAAATTAAAAAAAATTCTAATAGTTTCCACAATAAAAAAATTTTAAGAGGGTCTGCTTTAAAAATTTTGAATCCGGAAAATAAGAACCAGTACTTTACATATGTAAATAACTATATTAAAGCTCAATTCGGCACGTGTTCGAATTAAAATATCGATTTAAAATTTTAACAAAATCATTTTCTTGCTATATTTAACAATTTAAAAGGTAGTGCATTAAAAATAAAGTTAAAGTCAAATAAGCACCAGTCTCGTATACATTTAGCATAAAGGCTAGTGTAGTAGTCGAAGTTGGAGTCGGACTTAAAAAATTTCAGCGGTTTCAGTCGTAGTCGGAGGTAGCAATATTTTTTGACGACACCACAGCCTTGATTTAAACTACAAAAAATATATAAACATTTAAGTAAATTCATTTAAATAAATTGCAAATCAAGAAGTTCTACTAAAAGTGTTGATAAACCAAACCAGTCCAAAATTTCAGAGCAAAAAGTTTTTAAATTTTTGCAAAAACCAAATAAATTAGTTTCGTTTACACGATTTTTTTAACTTAGCAATAGATTTTCGACACAATTAAAAAGTTATTTACAACTAGGACTTGTCTTTGTATAGGACTGTTTCGAAAAATTTTTGCCGGGAAAAATATTTTTGAAATTCTCAAAAATTATTAAACGGGAACTTCAGGACTATGGAAAGTCGGAGTTGATGTTTTTGTACCGGAGTCGGAGTCGAATTACTCGCAAAAACTCGCGACTTCGACTCCAAAATTGTTCTGCTTTAAATATGTTAATAACTATATTATTAAAGCTCAATGCGGCACGTGTTAGAATTAATATAACGATTTTATTTTAAAAAAAAAAAAGAATTTTATGTCAAATAAGGACCAGTCTCATATACATTTAGCTTCAATGTTAGAGTAGGAGTTGGAATCAGAGTCGGGTTTTAAAAAATTTTGTTAGATGGCGTCGGAATTTTTTGACAAATTTCGTAAGTTTCTTTTTGGACTTTCATTTAAGGTTTGTTTGACGTCGAAAGAAAAGTTTTTTATCGAAAAAAAATTTTGAACCTGACCAAAAAATAACTCATCTTGGCGAATGCAGTTTTGCAATATTTATTGAACATTTAGCATTCAGTATTGATGGATCGCAGAACAGCCTTATTTTGTGTGATCCACGACCTGAATCATTTAGCATTCTTCGTAATACATAGGAGAATACGTAAGAAGGGAAAAAACAAAATTTTTGTAAAGCTTGTGCTACCAAAAAGCCAGCAGGCTAGTCAAGCAGGCTGATTTTGGTTGCGGTATTTTTCTAAATTACTGTCACTGTACAAAAATAATGTTTATACTGCTCGATAAATATTTAACACGTTGCATACAAGCGCGATATATGATTTCATTAAAATGGATCACGATTTTTATATCACAATATATGTATGCTGAACGTGTAGCAGTACCCTATGGAAGCTGAAGAAGACAATACGCCCCAATCCACAATAGGCATGAGTAATACCCTCATTCATTTTGTGCGTTTGTACTGATGTGTGTAACACATAAAAAATATTATTATTTTAAGACCTTTTAGTATTCCGATCGACTCAGAATCAATTTCTGAGTCGATCTAACAATGTCCGTCCATCCGGATGTCTATTTAAACCTTGTGCGCAAATAAAAGCTCGCAAATTCGAAAATAATTTTATGAAATTCGGTACATAGGTTTTAATAAGTCGGTCCGTAATTTCACACAGCCCCCATACAAACATCTTTTCGGAATATAGCGTGTTCCTTGACCATCTTATTATGTTGGTATGTATTTTGATTACACACAAATTTATTTATTTGAGATTTATTTGCAAAACTGTTGTAACAATTAACTTTTAAGCTTACCACAACAGGATTAAATAATACTTTAGTAAGTAATGACCAGGGAAACCAGAAATATGCTCTAAAAATACGTTTTATGCGCATTAAATATGCAGTAATAACTTGAAAATATGCCTTGAAAATTGTTAAAAATATGCCCCAAAATATTCAAAAATTGATAATTTGAAAACAAAATATTCAACAATTTAATAAAAGTCCCATTTAATAAAAACCATTCTAAAATTATAATCGGTAAAGCCCGAACACCATAGTATTAACAGACGAATTTTACCCTATTTAAAAACGATGGGCAGTCATGGGCTCACAAAAACATAATTCTGTTAAGGGGTTAAAATTCAAATAGGAGTTATAATATCAAGATATTAACATTCATATTAGATTTTTTGGCTTAAAGGGATTTTGGGGACGGTCGCTAAATTGTTTTTTAATGTTAACATTTAAAAGGAAGTTCCCAATAAAAAATTTTATCATTTCGCAAAGCACTAATGGTACATTTTAAAAAATAAGCGCGTAATTATGCGCTACGCAATAAGACATACAGAGATGCAGTAAAGTAAGTGAACGAACTTTTTACAAGTTTTACAAAAAAAAAAAAATGCAAGTGCCACGGCATTCCCTTACTAGGAAGCAGGTTTGTAAGGGAGAATACTAAAAAATAGCTGTAAAAAACATTCAGTGGGTAAATCTTATACTTTTTATATGCGTTGCATAAAGCGCTTTTTGTGTCAAAGATGTATTGCCTCAAAGTGGGAACTCACCATATAAAATGCATGCCTTCCGTAAGCGAGATGGTAAGCGAAACTCTTACATTTCTCCCTAACAAACCAGCTTCGCTCACAAGCACAATTTTTTATTGTGTTAAAGCTATTTATAGATGTGAACCGCTTTAAAAAGAATTTAATTTGTAGTAAAATAGTTTTGGGGAAAATTAAATCCAAATGATTCTGAGTATTGGTCCAAACGTGTATAATTGCTTTTTCCTTAATGTTTGCTCATACATACATATATAAAATTTTAAAGATTAAAGTAACATTTATTTTTAAGACAACCTATTTTGTCTAACAATTTTAGAGTACTTATTATATTTAGATGGCGAAATTGAAGCAACGCGTTGGGTATTCAGATAGATATTTAAAACAGAAAAGCCAAAATATTGCAAAAAAAAATTTTATATTAATCAAAAAATATGCCTCAAAAAGGCAAAATATGCGCTAAAAACTTCAAAAAATATCGCATAAAGACTCTTTTAACTAAATTATGCAAAAAATGCTCCAAACGGTAAAATATGCAAAAATATGCTCTAACAAGTCAATGCCAAAATTCATAAAAAGCTCTAAAACGGATAAGCATATTGTTTCTGCCTTCATTGGTCGCACAAGGAAAAACATGCAATTGCATATTTATGGTTTCCCTGGTAAAAAAAAAACAATAAAAACAAAACAGTACATATTAATAAATAAATTTTATTGCACAAAACAAAACGTTTGTTGAACTAATGTTTTTGTTTTAGAGATGAGCGATCCGGTGATTTTTAAGGAACATCGTGATTAGCGAAAGTGATTTTTAAATCACTGTTCGTTGACACTGTGATTATGATCACGGTTAACGTGGTTTTTGTTTTGTTATTTTTTTGTTTTGATCACGCAATTTTTGTTGATTGTCACTTTTTTCACTATAGTACTCTGTGATAACGTCTGTTTCCCGAAATTGCCGTGCACGAGAACAGTTGTGTGACTGAAATCCGGTGATAATTGCCACTCAAATCTTTTGCAACAATCAAATTTAATAAAAATAAGGCAATCATGTGATTGTAGAGAATTTGATTGCGACAATTTCTGTACTGTCAAGTGATCCTACGTTTAGATTTATTACGGTTTAATTAAGACAACTGGTTGTGATCAGTTGTAATTTTTGTTATGTTTTTGTTCACCGAAATATAGCAAAGTGGTTTACAACAAAAATTAGGAAATTACAACTCAACTGAGTTGAGTTGTAAACCGTAATAGGGGCCTTATTAAATAATTGTTATATGTTGGGAGCAGTGTTGCCAGAAGATTTTTTTTTAAAATACCTAAAAAAATCCCATTTTTTCCTACACGTTGCAAAAATTTTCCCTACAAAAATCCCTACGTGTTTAAGTTATTAAAGTCTAAGAAAAAATAATAGTTATAAAACTAGTATTCAAATTCCAAAAAAAAAATTTCTTTTTATATACCTGAACTACTTTTGAATTCCGGAAAAGCTGCTTTCATTTCAACCATAATTTAGTTGAAAATCTTCGTCGATTCAATTTTACGCGATTTCGATTTTCATGACATGGCCGAATATATGTATTTCTTTTGAACTGAATTTTCTAAAGTGACCATTGGTATATTCGAAATTAATGCAGCCTCTTCCATTGTTTTGCGAAAATTATCTTATAATACAAATTAAACATGAAGTTGTGTGGCGCAATTTGTTTCGCTTTCTGGTGGTATCACTGCATCACCATTTGCATTAGGTAAAGCAAGCAAAATCCGAACCAGTTTTGATAAATTTGGAAATACAACCTCGTCATTATAGTTTTTCCTTTTACCATTTTTATCGAAAACTGTTCGAAATCCATGTTTCAAAACAAATTAGTTTTACAACTTCAGAAAATTAATTTTAAGCGATTGTTCTACACTCATACAAAAAAACATTGAGGCTTAAGTTAAATTGTTAAGACAATAGTTAAAATTTGTACTCATTTTTTTTTTGTCCCAAAATATGTTCTAGACTTAAAAATTTCATTTCTTTAAATATTAAATCATTAATAAAAATTCTTTTTTGCATTCTTTTCATATACAATGCAATATTAGAAAAAATACCTACATTTTGGCGAATATAAAAAATCAGTTCGATTTTCCCTACGCTCTTTTTTAAGTAACAAAAAGCCCTACATGTAGGGATTTTTCGCTACTTTTGGCAACACTGGTTGGGAGCTAAAAGGAAGCTATGATCAATTCCGAATTCACAGCTTTAAAATTTTGTGGTTAGATTTAGGTTTGTATACGTTTTATTTGTATAGAATAACTAGCATTTGGGTGATAGTTTTTTTGTAAAAATCACCTAAATGATTAAGGCAGTGTTCGAAAATAAACAGTTCATTATTTAGCATTCGGCTCTCACACCCAAGAACGATATCTATTTTTTGAGTGATTGTGTAGACGAACACATCCTTTAATACCGTTCGTAACTATTTTCAAGAAAGAGCCGAACATTATATAATGTTCTGTTCTTCGTTAAAAAACAGAACAATTGTAGTGATACTGTAGACAAACATTATATTTTAATGTTCTATAATGTTTCATTTTTTACATTGCAACCTGGCGTTTACATTTGCACCATGCACCACGAACAGCTTGTGTGTGTATTGTGTGTATGTGTTGTTTGTGTAAAATTATTTTGCTGGCTTTTTGTTTTTTTTTCGTATGTGTATTTTGTTTTTGTAAAAAATATTTGGTTTGTTTTACCAGCCGAAAGGGACCAATATTAATGAGACGAACCGAACACAATGAAGTTTGTGGATTTAAAAAAAAAAAAACCGAACGGAATTAAATGTTCTCATCTTTTGTTATGTTGGATAAAAACAGTATTATTTTTGTGTTGAAAAGATGACAAACAGGGAAACGTTATTTTTTTAATGATTTTCTACACAAACACTATTAGCGTTTGTTTTTTCCTTAAATCTACCGAACCGAACACTAAGGAGCGATATTAAGTGTTTATTTTCGAACACTGGATTAAGGTGATTAAAACTGATTTATAACTTGAGCGAGTGAAAAAAGATTCATATATGATACATTAATATGTTCAAATAATGATTTATAATATATAAAGTGTGTGTTTATTGAGTGGACTAGGTTACAAAACTTTTCATTTATCCCAATTAATCTTTGCAAAGCCTTTTACTTAAAAAAGAAGAAACTTCTATTGGACTTAAATATCTGAATAGATGACAAACAATGCAAACCACTAGGCTGACTAAGCACATTTTATTGCACAAAAAGACAAATCATTCTCAATATTGAAAAAAATATCTGGGAATGAAAGAAAATTTTAATAACTTCCAGGAAAAAATCTCCAAAAAATTAAGAAACGTATTCCCAACAAAATTATCTCAATAATTTTGGAAAATGCAAAGTGATTTAAATATGCCTCAAAGGAAAAAAAATAACCAATCGCCGCACACTGGTTCATATTTTGAGAAGGCGGCCAAAATTATTTTTTTTTTTTGTTCTCCGATTTTAAAATTTTTTTATTCATGTGAAAGTAAATACTAGTGAACCTCGCGAGCCAAAAAATTAAAACCCTATTTCAACTATTTCATTGAGAACAGGGTGGTCCGAAATGGACTTTCTCAATATTTGGTTATAGTTTTGAATTTCTAAGTCAATTTTTGAAGTTGAAATGCACATAACTTTTTTGTTTTTTAAGATTTTTTGACAGAATAAGTTTTGTGTATTAGTTTATTTTATTAGCTATACGTGGTTTAAAGCATTAAACTCTGCGACCTCTAGAACTATTTAATTTTTTTTTTTTTTTAATGTCAAAATTTCCCGGAAATTTCCTACTTTATAGAGCATAAGTCCTGAGCGTCAAAATGCGTCAAAAAAAAAACCTATACTCTCTTGTAGTCCAGAATCTAACCTTCATTTCTATACCCCATTGTACGCACATCTGGATACGGCCTTGCGAACTACAGCAATTTCTGTGACCCAAGGTAAGATATTCGGTTCAAAAAATAAGTCCTGCAAGGAAAAATTACTGAAATTAAAGAAGGTGAATCTTAAAAAATTTTCGACAAATAAAGCAGTTCAGGCCACATAAATTATCTAGCACGTCAGGTTATCAATTAATTTGGAGAAGGTAAAGGTATTGCCATTGTTATGAACTTATTGTGGGTGAACGGATGCTGCAAAACGAATAGGCGACATAAATAGACTAACACGTTAGATTTCTGAGTAAGTTAAAAGGTTAAACATAAGTAAATAGCCGCAACATAAACTACATAGTTTAATTACCTGAAAATTGCAAATTAATTTAAAAAAATGGAAGAACAGGTAAATGGTAAAAAAACTAGCACGCAGTTATATTTTACGTGAAAATTACCTACATGTTACCTGTTAATTTATTGCCGGTATGTTATCCTTTTAAAAAGTGTGAAAACAGGGGTTTTTTATGTTTCAAAGAAATGCTAATAAAAGATTAAATTTGTATTTAAAAAAGGGTTTTTATGTTTTAAAGAAGCAGTAACAAAAGATCATTTAAAAAAACTTCTATCAAGAGTATAAAAGTGCATGCATTCATAATTTTACCTTCATTATTGTTTAAATAATAGCTAAGTTCAGTTATAAAGTTCTCGCAGATATATATTTTCAACAGAAAGATGAAAAAGATTTTGTGTTACACATAATGAATAATCCATTCTTTCATAAGATAAAAATTAAAAATTTTTCATTAACATTAAGAAAACGGTACCTTAAATGTTCTAGAAACAAGAAAACGTTTTACTTACGCAACGAAAAATGGCTAACAAATGATCTGATTTTTAAGAAGCTGTCAATAACTGCTAATGAAACTGGAAAAGTGGGTCGGCCCGCAAAACAAATTGACAATTGCAGTGAAAGATCACGAAGACGCAAGCTAGCAAATATCAATAAAGAAATTTCTCATAGTATGATAAAGGATTCATT
The DNA here is from genome assembly GCA_963931875.1 of Pollenia griseotomentosa. NCBI lineage: Eukaryota > Metazoa > Arthropoda > Insecta > Diptera > Polleniidae > Pollenia > Pollenia griseotomentosa. The sequence continues at coordinate 85,269,518 of OZ007562.1, forward strand.
TCTGCATCAAATTCAACCAACGCAAAATAAGAAAACAAAAATTGCAATAATTGAAAAAATAGTGGAAGCGAGTCCTAAACGCACAAAGAGGATTTTAAAAAGTATGCCTACACCAACTGAAGAAATGAAATTTACTCCAGAAGAAGCATATGCACTATTTTTGGATTTAAAACGGACAAAAAATCAGTATACAGAACAGCGAAAGCAAACCAATCAAATAAAATAAAATACACATACATCTCAAACCAAAAATAAAAGTTGAATTACCTTAAATGTTTTCGATAGCCAAGAATGCTATTTGGGCATTTTTCAAAATATTCCTTTTCAGTTTTATCCTTATAACAACTCGTCTTTCCCAAAAAACGCCAACCTTTGGCCCCTGTGAATATTGGGACTAAAAAATTTACAGGGGCCAAATATTGGCATTTTCTGACAGGATCTAAGTTCGACAATAAAAAATAAGTATCAGTTGTAAAATACAAGAGAAATAATGATAAATTATAAAAAAATCATATTTGAAATATTCAACTTTTACACCGAAACTCAACAAAAAAATGAAAATGCATTTTGAACTCCCCATAACTTTTGCTCCTATCAGTCGAATTTTACGTTTTATAGCGCAAATTAAAGCCTAACATCGCACCTATCGAGCAAAAAAAATCGCATAAAAAAATACCGATCCAGTCAAAAGTTATGGAATTTTGACCGCCTTCTCGTAAAATTTCCCACTGTGCGCCGCCGCATTAGGTAAAATTTTAGATGCAAACTTGTACAATTTTAAAAGGTATTTTTGCTATCCCTGGTTTTTAAAACTTTTAAAAGCGAAATTGGTACATTTTCTCTTTTTAGAAAAGGAAAATTGTTGAGGTATACTATTTCCATTTATATCCCTCCACTATATAAATACTTTAAAATACTCCCTTAAATTGTGAACCAACAATTTCAAAAACTTAATAACCTTTTACAATACGAATCCTTTGGTACGGTCGGATATAAACCCACCGAACGATGTTTTTCACAAATCTCTGTCGGTGTCAACGTATCATTACCAGGTTTGCCTGTGGTTGAACTTCCAGATGTTGGGGTGGGTAACGGTGGCGAAGATGTCGATGATGCCACACCACCATTATCTAAAATATCACAGGTAACACTATCGACGGTGTCCTCCAAAACACAAACGGCATTACTGCCACCATGACAAACATAACCGGCGGGACAATAACCAATTTTTCCGGTGGGTCGTATAGCACCATAACACATTTGAAACGTGGTGCGACTAAGGCAGGCGAATAAGTAATTCCGATGAGCAGCACACATGCCACAAAGTGAGGTATCACCACAGCTGGGTGGACGTTGTGATGATGTCTGAGCACAAATGGCGTTTAAATCGGTACAATCGAAGCCATCTTTGCAATGATACAAAGTATTCATATTTGGCTTATTACCTAGAGAAGAGGGAATGAAAATAATTTGTTATATGTAAGTTTTTTGTAAAATTAAAATAAAAATTATTATGTACCTCCAAAACATAAATAAAATGAAGTAGAATTTATACAGGCCGCTTGATTTGCCTGGCAAACATTACATTCTGCTACTGAGTATTGAATGTACACTATGACAAGGTAAATTACCTTTGAATTTGTTTAAAATAGATTTGTTTTTTTTTTATTTCTGGGAAGTTAATTTCTTTTCTATATGTTTTTAAAACTTACTTGCCACATCATAAACTTTAATTTTTCGAATTTCTTTTCAAATATTTTTTTTTTTTGGTTTTTAAAAATTTTTTTTCGCTTTTTTTTTGAATTTACCTACATTAACCCGTACGTTTTGACAGCTGCCGTACAACTACTTGTTGTAGTTTATGATTTTGTTGATTTATTATTCAAAGATATTTTCTGCGCTAATCTTCAAGCAGCGTCCATGTTGACAATTCTATTTTAATGATGGTGTTAATTTATTTGTTGACATTTCTTTTTTTGAAAGTTAATGTTTTATTTAATTTTTCTTTGTGTCGAATCTATGTTTGTAAATAAATACTAAACTATTATCGCTACACCTTTTCTAGTTATAATTTAGAAAGCGACAATTGTAATTCATATTAGTCAATTGTAATTCAAAAAGTGTCAATTGTAAATGAGAAATTGTCAATTTTAATTCAGAAAGCCAACAAATTTTACTAACTTCTAGCCGTTCCCGCGGCGTTGCCCGCCCGTTGTTTAACTATAAAGAAATAAAAAGCCTGTGTGTGTGTGTTATTGTGTGTAGATCGGTCTACATAAGTGTTCAATTTTATCAAAATCGAAATTGCCCATCTGTCCCTGTATTATTCCTGGCCATGAAAAGCATATAAGCCCTGTGGGTTTGAATTACGCTGATCTATGTATTCAAATTTCATCAAAATTGGTTAAATATTTTCAGAGTGGCAGTAATTCTCCGAATGTACCCTTCGGGTCGCTTTCGCATTCGGTCAGGGGACGGACGATCGGAAAGTTAGACGGAATGAAGGATGAACAGCGTACCCATGCTAAAATGGCTTTCTTCTCCTTTTAAGTACGGAAATTATTGCTTTAATAGATCTCTTCTAAACGATAATTATAACTTCAACTAGTGAGAAGGTAAATTTTCTAAATCGTGAAATTTTTTATTTGTTTAACAAACATGTAGCTCTGAAAACCAAAAGAGTTAAAGGCAGGAGAACTCCACGGTTCACTTCAGAAACAAAATTATTAATTGAACGTCGCTACAAAATTAACGATATAAAAAATACGGGGAAAAATTTCGCACTGCAGTGACCACTAAACAAACATGGAAAAAAATTCGCGATATAGGCATAGTTAGTTCTCAAAGAAGTACAGCTACAAATGTTATAGATGTTGAGAAACTAAATTTCACTTTTTCAAACCTTTCTGAACCACCGGTTCAACTTGACTTCTACAACCAAAACTCTTCTCGTATTTCCGCAAACAAATTTGGATTTCAATGCTTCACCATTTGCGATACTGTTGAAGGGTTCCGAGCTGTTAAATCCAATGTAGTTGGTCTTGACGATATTCATCAACGTTTTGTAAAACTAATATTACCATATAAAGGGTGTTTTTTATAGAGTGATACAAGTTTAAATCATAATAAAACATAGAAATATATTTTTGGTATCAATGAAATGGTCTTTATTGGATAGAAAATTTTATGACATAAATGTTTAAATATGATTTCGGCCATGTGGAAGCCACTGATGGCGCGTAGAAGGCGCAATTTGGAACACCAATTTTCAACAACTTTTAGCATTCTGACCTTCATTGTTTTTGAAGCAATATGGGCCAATGACTCCACCAGCCCATAAAGCGCACCAAGCAGTAATTTTCTGAGGATGTAATGGTGTTTCGACAAAACCTTATGGATTCTTCTCAATCCAAATGCGACAATTCTGATTATTCACCAACAAATTCAACCAAAAATAAATGCTTCATCGGAAAATAAAATTTTGAATGGAAATTCAAAATCAATATCAATTTGTGCTACAGCCCATTCGCCGAATTATTTTGATTAAAAATTTCCACAATTTGCACGCGTTGCTCTGGTGTAAGTCGATCCGTAATGAAATGTCAAAGAAAACTAAACAAAAAGCAACTATCAGCTGTGAAATGGGTGGTCAAATAAAGCAGGGATGCCAACTTAAAGTTGTTTCACTTCAAAAAAAAAACACCCGTTATAATACATTATATTAACCACATATTCAACTCTATTGTTACAACCAGCACTTATCCAACCGATTGGAAACTTGCAAAAGTTAACCAGTGCCCAAAAATGATAATGAATATCGCCCAATATCCATCCTTCCATATAGTTTATAAGTATACTCTTGACCACAATCTCCTTACCCATCGCCAATCTTGTTTCAGACGAGGCCATAGCTGCACTACAGCCTTATCTGAAGTAAGTGAAAATATTCGAAAGAGCATGGATGAATGTAAAATTACCTTTCTGGTTTTACTTGACCAATGGTCTTTGCCGTGGATGACGTAGGTATATATCTTGGTTGAAAGAAAATTGAGTTGGTCAACTCGGCTAGAAATCTGGGTGTCGTTTTCAATAGAACACTTACATGGTTTCACTACATTAACCAAACGTGCGGCGGAGTATATGGTATGCTTAGAAGTCTATGGTATAGTCAACCGTTCGCACCACCGAAAATAAGAATGATGATAGCTAGGACATACCCAATACCAAAACTTACTTATTCATCTGAAGTTTTCGCCGGGTGCATGGCTAATGACAAACGAAAACTAAACACCACGTTTAATAACATTATACGTTACATTTTTGCTATACCCAGGTTTGCGAGTGTAACAATATAATCCAGATATTGTTGTGTTTCAAACATAATAAAAAATTTGAATGCTGTGTTCATTGATTCCTCATAACTTGACAGAAAAAAGCTAAATTATAAGCGGTTGCCCACAGCAGTCATATGTCTATCTGGTAATTATTTTACGACATATGACTTTACAACTCTATGACAACCTTGTGAATACCCCAATAGAAACAGCGCATCTTTTAACCAATTTTTCTGGTGGGTCGTATAGCACCATAACACATTTGAAACGTGGTGCAACTAAGGCAGGCGAATAAGTAATTCCGATGAGCAGCACACATGCCACAAAGTGAGGTATCACCACAGCTGGGTGGACGTTGTGATGAAGTCTGAGCACAAATGGCGTTTAAATCGGTACAATCGAAGCGATCTTTGCAATGATACAAAGTATTCATATTTGGCTTATTACCTAGAGAAGAGGGAATGAAAATATTTTGTTATATGTAAGTTTTTTGTAAAATTAAAAAAAAAATTATTATGTACCTCCAAAACATAAATAAAATGAAGTAGAATTTATACAGGCCGCTTGATTTGCCTGGCAAACATTACATTCTGCTACTGAGTATTGAATGTACACTATGACAAGGTAAATTAGCAAACAATGGAACTGTATCCAGCCCTATGTCCATTCCGAGAGGCGTTCCTCAGGGGTCAATACTTGGTCCTCTTCTATACTCGATGTATGCCAACAACCTTTCTTCTCAGATCAAGCACTCAAACATGCATATGTATGCCGATGATGTCCAGCTATACATCGGCTGCTCCAAAACATCGGTGAGTCATAAAGTTGGAAATCTTAACGCAATCTCAACAAGATTTATAACTGGGCCACGGCAAATGGCCTTTGCCGTGGATGACGTAGGTATATATCTTGGTTGAAAGAAAGTTGAGTTGGTCCACTCGGCTAGAAATCTGGGTGTCGTTTTCAATAGAACACTTACATGGTCTCACCACATTAACCAACCGTGCGGCGGAGTATATGGTATGCTCAGAAGTCTATGGTATAGTCAACCGTTCGCACCACCGAAAATAAGAATGATAATAGCTAGGACATACCCAATACCAAAACTTACTTATTCATCTGAAGTTTTCGCCGGGTGCATGGCTAATGACAAACGAAAACTAAACACCACGTTTAATAACATTATACGTTACATTTTTGCTATACCCAGGTTTGCGAGTGTAACAATATAATCCAGATATTGTTGTGTTTCAAACATAATAAAAAATTTGAATGCTGTGTTCATTGATTCCTCATAACTTGACAGAAAAAAGCTAAATTATAAGCGGTTGCCCACAGCAGTCATATGTCTATCTGGTAATTATTTTACGACATATGACTTTACAACTCTATGACAACCTTGTGAATACCCCAATAGAAACAGCGCATCTTTTAACCAATTTTTCGTTTACACAATATATCTCTGGAATCTCATACAAATATTTAACTCACGCAATTAGCAACGCAATGAAATTCAAAAAATTGTTAATGACGTACTTTGTCTGAATTTACACGTTTCATCTTTTGATGCTCAACTTCTTTTCAATTCCCTTTTAAAGATGCCAATATAATCACACGCAGCAATCGGTTTCAACTTTTTTATGTTCAAAACAACAACAACTTTATTAACAGAGAATCAAAGAGAAAAAGAAAAGAAAAACATTACATGCAGCCATCGTTGTGCATATACCAACGAATAAAAACACAAAGCGTACTGACCGAGTACAGGCATCTCTGTACCAACCCCCTTTCTTCTCTCACCCAAAAACATAAGAGTTGAGCATCAAAAGATGAAACGTGTGAAATCAGACTTTGCATAAAGTTTTAAATTATAAATGTATAATCTTCTTGTTATTTTATTATTTTTTACTACATTGTTTTCCAAGTTTAAAATGTTACTAATGTTCATTTATGTTAAATTTCACTAGATTAGTATATTTAGTTTCAACAAATGTTATTTTACGAATATTATATCTGATAACTAAGGCGACCAGATTTTGAAAATAAAAATAGAGGACATAAAGAAAAAAAGTAAAAAATGTATTTGACTTCAAGATTTTTTTTACATATTTTACAGATTAATTACATTCCCATATTTATATATGTAAAGTAAATTAAAAAAAAAATAACATATCGTCGGCTTAATATGCAAACCTGCTGAATCCACTTTTTAAGTAAATTGAGATTTTGATTCCGTGTGGTAAAGAAAGATATGTCTCGTCGACCAGCATGTATTTTTTTCTTCAATTTGAGTCTTGAAGTGTGTCAAATCAACTACATATATATTTGGTTTTCCTCTTAAGCAGCAAATAGGAAAAATAAAAAGTTTTTCCTGTAAAATTTGTTGAAAGGGATTAAGCAAATTTACATTTACTTAAGTAAAATTAGTTAAAAAAATATGAAAGTTCAGTAGAAGTTTGAACAGAACAAGCATGGCACGACATTTTCCATACGATTTTGCAGAAAAACCCGGTGATCGTCGTGAAATAGAATTTATTTTAATTTATAAAAATAAAAGCAAATATTGGTCATGCTTTTAAAAATAAAGAGGACAAAGATGACAGATTAGGAAAAAATAAATGATAAAAGAGGACACAAATTTTATAGATGACAGCCAGTTAAAATAGATGATTTTCCTCTAAAAAAGAGTACGTATGGTCACCTTATGATAACTCAACTGATTCTAGAGCTGTTATTCATAAGATTTTATATCTTGTTGCTTCAGAAATGCAATTATTAATAATAAAATACAAAATAAAAATACAAAATAATTAATATTTTCTGAATATAGAAGGTTAAGCGGCCCTGAATCCTATCCTAAGTTAGTACCGGTTTAAGAAATACAAAGTACCAAAAAAATCATTCTTACAGATTTTCATTCACTTAGGACCTTGCATGTTTAATTTAATGCTTCTAGGTCCAATATTAACGGAAATTTAATAAGTCCCAGTTAAAGAACAATAAAGTACCAAAAAGTCCATCTTACAGACTCTCATTCACTTAGGACATTGCATGTTTAATTTATGTTTCTAGGTCCAATATTAACTAAAATAAAAAAGTACCAACAGATCCCTTTAAATATTCCCATTCATTCAGGACTTTGCATATTTAATTTTATGTTTTAAGTGCAATACTAACGGAAATTCAAAAAGTACCAGTTAAAGACCATAAAAGTGCCAAAAAGTTCCCCCATAGAGTCTTATCACTCAGAATATTTCATGTTGAATTTTATGTTTCTAGGTCCAATATTAACGGTAATTAAAAAAGGTACCAGCTGTAGAACCAAAAAGCTAAAGAAATTTACGCATAAGCCAATGGAATGGATAAAAATACTTTGTAAAAAAAATACCAACAATAGATACGAATTTTACCCCTCAAACTTTCGAACTTCTAAAAAGTTCGGAATTCGTGTTTGTATTTTAGATATGTTACGAAAGTGATATAATGTTTATTTTTACGTTTATCGGTTTAAAAGATTAACAATTAACAAAAAAGTACTAAAATTCCTGCCCAATAAAAAATTTTATTATTTTGCGAAGCACTAATGGCACATTAAAAAAAAATAAGCGCACAATTATGCGCGTCGCAATAAGACATACAGAAATGCAGTAAAGTAAGTGAAAGAACTCTAAACAACTTTTATAAAAAAAAATAACATTTCAAGTGCCACGGCCCCTTCCCAATAAATAAATTGTATCATTCTGCGAAACACTAGTGGTACATTTAAAAATATAAGCGCACAATTATGCGCTACGCAATAAGACATACAGGAGCTCTTAACAAGTTTCATTAAAGAAAAAAAAAATTTTTAGTGCCACGGCATTCCCAGGTTTGTAAGGGAGAACATCAAAAATAACTGTAAAAAAATCATTCAGTGTGTAAAGCTTATCGTTACATCCAACAAATTTTACATGCGCTGAATAATGCGCTTTCTCTGTCGAAAATGTATTGCCTCAAAGTGCGAACTCGCCATACAAAATTCATGACTTCCGTAAGCGATATGGTAAGCGAAACTTTTATGTTTCTCCCTTACAAACCTGCTTCTTTGGAAGCTCCATTTTTTATTGGGTGTGTACTTCCCAAAAGGGCCGAATTTCAAAAAAGTAACAGACACCTGTCCGCTTATTTTTCTGAAGAACAACGATAAGTATTACATTTTTTCTGTTTCTTTTAGTTTTGGAGATATGAGTGAAGTTAGAATAAGAGGTTTAGCGCACCTGGACCCTATCCGCTTTAGTGGAACCTTATATAGCCTTTGTCCGTTTGGAGGTTCCATTCTTCATTTTGTTGAAGAAATTTTTAAAATCGGACCGGCAGTTCCGGTGATTACCTTTTACAAACTTTTCAGCTTTATAATATTAGTGTAGAAGTACAGTAATTTTGACTTAACTGCTTTTTGTTTAAGTGCACTTTTGACTTAGATGCACAAAATAAATAATTTTTGTCATTATTCTTTAAAATCCCATACAAATTTCTTTTTTATGTGCACTTTCTATACCTGTACATTTAAGTTAAATGCCCAAAATTTTTGGCATTTTAAAATTATTTTCATACAAAAAGTTCAAGTTAGCGGCACTTTGACTTAACTGCGCAAAATACATATTTTCTGTAATTATTATTCAAAATCCTTGTTTACGTGCATTTTGTATACCTGCACATTTATTATATTTTTGGGTAGTTTAAAAATATTTTCATATAAAACATCAAAGTAAGCTGCAAACATGAAAGAAATATGGTGGCCACTTTTTCTTATAAATATCCAATTTTATATAATTTAAATAAAATAACAATTTATTAATAAAAAACGTTTTTTATTCTTCTTTTAAACAATTTACTTTAGATGCACTTTTATGCAGGTAACCACAATTGCGTACCTGCACATTAAGGCAGCTAAATACATTTAAGATAGCTGCATTATTGATTTATCTGCCCAAAAAATCGTGCAAAGAAGATTGTGCAGCTAAGTCAAAATTACTGTAGAGATTTATTTTTATTTTATTATAAAAAAAGAAGCAATTTTAAGTGATTTTACATTTATTAATCTGAATTACAATTGCTGTTTTCTGAATTGCAATTCATCTATCTGAATTACAGCTGACGCTTTCCGAATTTCAATTGACTAATCTGAATAACAATTGAAATTTTCTGGATTACAAGTGGAAAAGGTGTAGTAAAATTTTGTTATATGTTGGTAACTTGTGGTCTTTGGTAAAAGTTTATTAACATTATTGCTGTCGTTGTGCGAGAATACCATTCATTTGTTTTTTTGTTCCCTTATCTTTATTGTCGATTATAATTAGGTGATGATTACTTATTACTTATCTTTATTTTTCAAAATACTAAGCACTTGATGGGTAACCCTTTAAACGAATTAATATCATCAGAGGAATTAAATTTATTATAATCATATTTGAGAAGAGAAAGTTTTGCTTTTAATTGTAGATATTTTAACATTCTCTTTATAATACGTCATTGGCTGGAATGGGAAATCAGATCGAGTATTAATTTTAAAATAAACGAATTAACAGAAGCCGAGAGAAGGCAAATGTCGCACAGTGTGTTGTTGAATAAGCAAATATCAAACTACATCTGCGAAATCGCATACCTTAATTACAATTGCATATATAAAGAGTCTTCCAATAGGAACTTTCGAAGTTTTATAGATTATAGCGGCCATCTGTCAAATTTCTTGTCATATCCCTGAGAGAAATTTGTGTCAATTGTTCTTAAAGCACTAATTCTGTGACCAGTGAACAGATTATACGCTTATAATAATATTGACCGAATTGTGATAGATGAAAACAAGACAAATCACTGTACTGGTGATAAAGTGTAGTTGCTCCAAAAGAAAGTTAATTGCCACAAAACTAGTCATGAGACTGGATTTTGTGCGGGATGTTTTAATCTGTTTTCAGTACATTATATGAAGGAGATCTTTCATATTAATGTGGTTCACTCGGGACAATATCTTCGGCAGGCGCCCATTTAGGGTACTTCAGTGTCAAAAAAATTCAAATTAACCCCCTCCTAGGATATTGTCATGTTAAAGTGACAAGTCTCCGTCATATAAAGTATTAGAACTAGAATCTGTCCCTATAACTTTAGAGTTCTCACGTAACAAGTTTGCTGCTAGTTGACTTTCCGCTAAGGATATACAGTCTCCTTTTGCAAAATAACATATTTGTCATTAAAGAACCGATTTTGATTGAATTTATATAAAAACCGTCATCAATTGCCGATTTATATTTAAATTGAAAACTTTTATAATAAAAACCCCTTAAAAAAAGTGACTTTTAATTATGCAGCAACTGGAGAGCGGTTTGTAAAATCTTCCATAAACTTACACTTATCGTATCCTTGAACGCTTAGATAGACGCCTTCATAATAAACAAGCCGGATTCACAGGCCCAACCGCTCCTGTCTCGACCAAATAAATAGCATGCGCTTCAGGCCGTTATCCCTGGTCTAATTATTCTTTGAACATTTTTAAAAAACAATAACAACTTATCATGACAGGGTTGCATTTTCGAAAATTACTAAAGACTTTGTGGGATAGTGTATAACAACTTTAAATAATAGAATAGTATAACGGGTTAAATTAAACAGTATACCCAACTTTCGTTGGTTACGAAAAACTTTCGATGCTATAAATAGAACTAAAATCTGGAATGCTCTTAGGAACAAACATGTACCTTCCAAAATAATAAATCTTAAAAAAGCCCAATACACCGATTCAACAATGTCAACAAGGTCTTTCATAATGGCAAAACCAGCCAACTTTTCAAAACCTTAAGTAGAGTAATGACCACTTTTCCCACTCATTTTCATTAATTCGGAGACTTAAGATCTCAAATACCCTGACGAAAGTGCCATAAAAAATATACACAGAAAAAATTCTTTGGATTTTTTTTTTTTCTTCAATTAAACTATTAATTAAAAATAAAATCGGTTTTGATTAAAAACTTAATCAAGCGAATTAAAAGTTTACTTATATTAACACGTTAACAGTCCACAGTCCACATATGGGCTGCGAACGGAAAGTGCCTGGAGTCCACAGCCCACTTTTTTTCAAGAGCTGTAGAATTGTAAGCGTTGAGATAACATCGTTTATTTGTGTTGGACTTCACAGGACAGACCAAAAGAAAATATGTGCTGGGACATGGAGGAAGTCGAAGTTTACACAAAATTTATTATTAAAAAAAAAAAACGGACGTGCGAGGCATTCCTCAGTCTTTGCTCTGGACTGTTAAGGTTTTAACAACATTACTGCAGAGAATATAGTTTATATCAAAAAATAAATATTTAATTGATACTATAAATTGGTTTACTGGTGCAAATTTAATTAAATTTTTAATTAATATCACAAATTTTTTAATTGAAAGAAATTTTTATTTTTTTTCTATGTACTTTGTTATTTAGCTTTACGATTTCTTTCATCGTACACAGAAAAAATGGAAAACTGACTTTAATTAAGAAATTTGTTGTCCCAATTAAGTTTTTCGCTATTTATCAACCTGCAAACAAATTGATCATATCAATTAATGCGTTTGTAAATTTGAAGTGTATCCCTATTTGAAAGTCAATTAATGAAAACTAAAAAATTTAATTGAAAAACAGGAAGAAATTTCAATTAAACTATTAGTTAAATCAATTAAAAGAATAATTAATTTTGTTTTAAATTTTTAATTAACTTTTTAATTGAATTAATAAAAAAATAAAAACAACTTTCTTAAATTTTCAAACAAAATATTAATTGAATTAATTAAAAAATTAATTGATTTGAATTTATTAAGAATATTAAATTTTTAATTGAATATATTAAAATATTAATTAAAATTTTTAAAAATATCAAATAAATAAATTGTTGTATTAATTAAAAAATTTATCAAAAAGTAATTTCAATTTTGGGAATACAAAATTTTAATTTCAAAAGATTTTGTTATTCGTGCTTAATTCCCAGTTTTTATTATTGATAAAAACACTTGAAATTTATTGTTGATGGGATAAGCTATTCCTATGCGCATTTCACTGGTTGCTTAGGCCAGATCATCAGGAAACTTCATCCATAAAGATTTTGGAAAAACTAAAGATATTAAACCAAATAAAACTGTTAAGCGTATAAGACTTATAGCAACAGTTCTACTTGTAACAATATCAAAGTTTAAACAAAACACATCAACAATAAACAGTGGGTTTATCTCATCTTACATTCCCCACTACAATTAGTTGAAATTCTCTCAACATTAACTGTAGTTGTAAGTAGGTTAAGAAAAACAAAATAAAAACAAACAACAACTTACAAAAGATGTTGTCAATTAAGTGTTTTTTTAGGCGGTGCACTTGCCTGTTTATTATCAAAAAGTAATTTCAATTCTGGGAATACAAAATTTTAATTTCAAAAGATTTTGTTATTCGTGCTTAATTCCCAGTTTTTATTATTGATAAAAAACACTTGAAATTTATTGTTGATGGGATAAGCTATTCCTATGCGCATTTCACTGGTTGCTTAGGCCAGATCATCAGGAAACTTCATCCATAAAGATTTTGGAAAAACTAAAGATATTAAACCAAATAAAACTGTTAAGCGTATAAGACTTATAGCAACAGTTCTACTTGTAACAATATCAAAGTTTAAACAAAACACATCAACAATAAACAGTGGGTTTATCTCATCTTACATTCCCCACTACAATTAGTTGAAATTCTCTCAACATTAACTGTAGTTGTAAGTAGGTTAAGAAAAACAAAATAAAAACAAACAACAACTTACAAAAGATGTTGTCAATTAAGTGTTTTTTTAGGCGGTGCACTTGCCTGTTTATTATCAAAAAGTAATTTCAATTTTGGGAATACAATGTTGAGAGAATTTCAACTAATTGTAGTGGGGAATGTAAGATGAGATAAACCCACTGTTTATTGTTGATGTGTTTTGTTTAAACTTTGATATTGTTACAAGTAGAACTGTTGCTATAAGTCTTATACGCTTAACAGTTTTATTTGGTTTAATATCTTTAGTTTTTCCAAAATCTTTATGGATGAAGTTTCCTGATGATCTGGCCTAAGCAACCAGTGAAATGCGCATAGGAATAGCTTATCCCATCAACAATAAATTTCAAGTGTTTTTATCAATAATAAAAACTGGGAATTAAGCACGAATAACAAAATCTTTTAAAAAATTTAATTAATTAGTATTTTAAAATCAATTAAAATATTAAAAATTTAACCCCCAAATAAATATTTAGATTTATTTTTTTTTTTAATCAATTTTTATTTAAAGTTAAGATAAAATAATTACATATCAGAAATCTTATTATAATATTTGGAAAATAATGTACATAAATGCAAAGTTCTTGTAGTAATAATAAAATATAAAATAAAGAAAATAATTTATTTTAAAACATTTGTAAACATATACATAGGTTATTCTTTTAATTTAAGAATTTCATGTTTAATTGAAGATGCCTTAAAAAATTTTTTGTTTGTAGGTAAATCATAAAAAAGGGATTGAATAAAGTTGTAAAAAATCTCAGACTCATCAGGATATTGTAGGTTGAAAACAAAAAAAATTTTGAACAGCAAAAGCGGTTATAACTGAAACAAATGGATATCTTAAATCGTCAAAATATACATAAATTTGTTTAACGTTTGAGATATCTCCAATGACAAGGAGCTTTGGCTGAATACTTCGACCTTGTATTTTTAATAGTTTTAGTTTGGTGTCTAATTCCTCCATGGTAGAGTTGGGCAAAATCGTTCCTTTTGTGGAATCGTTCCGACCGATCCGTTAGATCAAAGGAACTAGGTCGTTCCTTTCGTTCATCGTTCCTGTTTTTTACTTTGAACAATGAATGAACGAGGAACGATAAAACTTCTTTGTCGTTCGTAAAAACGTCAATAAACAAATATTTGTTATTGTTTGTTGTCATGTTGTGGCGTAACGACTACATTAATAATAATTATAAAATTTCTTAAATGTTTGTAAACAATAATAACTGTTTTAATCTGCGCGTAATGCCGCTGCTGGTGGTGAGCGAGTGGTATATTGCTAAAATATATTGCTTTGAATCAAATCAGTAATTGATTTAATTAGAAATTTTTTATGTGTCACGATCTAAATACACAAAAGTCGGCAACACTGATCAACACACAAAAAATTAACCTACAGAAACACATGTGATGATTCAACGGATTGCAATTGCGGAACGAGGAACGATTAAAAATGAACAATTGAACAAGTCCGTACCGTTCCTTTTAGGGAATCGTTCAATGGAACTAGGTCGTTCCGGAACGACACAACTCTACTCCATGGTGCCAGCAACGACAGCAAATGTTTCTTGTGAATCCACAACACTATATTTTTTCTTAAATTTGGCTCCGTTTTCGTCTGTACTAATTTTAAGTTGAGGTGGAAATAAATTGTGGCAGTACCACAAAATTGTAAACATTTTAGAATCTGTAACCATATAAAAGAAGTATTTTTTAAATATGACGAATATTTTTAAATAAATATTTTGTTACCTTCATTAATATGTTCACTTTGAAGAAGTTTTTTTGAAACTAATGAACACGTTATTTTTGTCTTCATAATAAATAATATTTCTTCTGCAAAATACGGCCAGCTTTCTTGCAACTTTTTTGCTAGGGGATACTTCAAAACAAAATCTATATCGATCTAAAATGAAAAAAAAAGAAATATTGTATGTGTTAAACTTTTTAACTTAAAAGATTTAAGTGTTCTTACCAAAAGTTGGCCAGACGGCTTCGTGTATTCTGGCCATTACTTAAAAACTTCAAAAGTGTTTTTAGAGTTTGCAATTTGCTGGAAACGTATGGGAGCACATTTTTGCCAGTATATATCAAATTCATCTTGGGTTATATTTGCAGATCTCAAGATCTGAATATCTTAAGTGTAATCTTCTTTATTTTCTGTAATAAAGTAAAGAGAGTATTGTTAAAGTATTCTGAATCTTATTTAAAACTATAAAAAATAGTTTTACATATCTATGAATATATATCGTTGCTTAAAACACAAAAGGCCCTATCTAACATTTTGAAAATTTTACAGAAGCAAAAACTATTTAAAATGATAAATAACCTTAAACTCTTTATAGTTTATTTTTCTTCTATTTTTTTTTTTTTTTGTAAAACCTAATAGATGTTTTGACAATTTTGCATACTATGCAAACTGTTTGTTAGGTCTTTTAGCGTTTACCATATAATCTTTTGTAGATAGGGATTTTTGTTTTTAGCTAACAAAATCGAACTTATAGGGATACGAATACAGTTTCAAAAGAGAATTAAAGAAAGTTTCTGCAGCAAATGTTTTATAATATGTACGAGGAATTACTTACCAGCCTTGTTTTCTGTTCCCTCAAGTTCATCAAGTTTTAAAACATTTTAAGAAAGTCTTCTATAATTTGCCAGTTTGTTGTATATTTTGCCTCTTTTTCCATTAGTATAAAATTCCTGCAATGAAAAAAATATTAGTTTTATTAATTATATTTAAAACATAAATCAAATTAATGCTTACCAATTTCTCCGTAGGAAAGATATTACATATCTGTTTTTCAAGGTCTGAACAATCAGATAAGGAAAATATTATGCTTTTTGATTCTATATATTTTGGTATAGTGTTGACTAGCAAATTACGTTGTTCCTCGTGTAAACTATTATTTTTATGGTACAATTTTAAAATATCCTTGCCGTTTGATGTATTAGATAAAATCTCCATTACTGTTGGTGATTGATTTGGTGGTATATTTGGATTTGACGTTGCGTATTGGTCATCAGGGAAATATTCAGATTTTTTAAATTGTTTTTTCCACTTCTCCAAATTAAATTCAAATTTTGCCTGTTCGCTTACTTGTTGCTTCTTCTCTTTACAAGGTCAAAATAATTCAACAACAAAAACAAATGTAGCAGTACCAGAGAAAGACGTACAGACATAAGCACACTTACACTTTATTGTCAAAGAATATTTGTAATACACGCACGTTGGCTATGCTTTTTAATGACACCACAAAATGTCTTTTGTTGCGAACATAAAAAATACCGTTACAATATTTGCACAAAAAAAACTAAAAAATTTACGTACGCGAACGATGTTAACTATTTAAGATCACTTTGCACACTAAATAAATTCTTTGTTTTTTACTTTTTCTTTTCTTCCAATAGAAGTAGTGATGCTGTAATTGTCGCAAATCAGCATGTAGTTGTCGGGTATTGTGTACTCATGGTTAATTGATGGCAAAAATTTATACACTTTTTATTTGTAAGATTTTGCAAACAAAAATATTATTTACTGATGCTTAAAAACATATATTTATAAAATACTGATGTCTAATTTTTTGTTACAAGTAGTAAGTTAAAACAAGTATTCGCATTTATAAATATGAAGTATTCAAATAAAAGTATTCAATGTGTTTTATTATACACCACTAGAACAAAATATAAAAATAACAAAATATTGAGTTTTGATTAAAAAATTTAATTGAATCAATTAAAAAATTGCTTAAAAAAAAATTTATGTCAAGAAATATGGAATGTTCTTTAATATTATTGTTTCCGCATGTACCAATTTTAAACGCTTTTCACAATAAAAAATGGAACTTACAAACGAAGCAGGTTTGTAAGGGAGAAATTCGGGAGAATTTCGCTTACCATATCGCTTACGGAAGTCATGAATTTTGTATTGCGAGTTCGCACTTTGAAACAATACATTTTCGACAGAGAAAGCGCTTTATTCAGCGCATATTAAAATTGGTGAATGTAACGATCAGCTTTACACACTTAAGTTTTTGTTGTTCCCGTTATTCTTTAATATGCTCCCTTACAAACCTACTTCGTAGCAAGGCAATGTCGTGGCGTTTTAAATGTTATATTTTTTTAAATTTGCAAAGAATTCGTTCACTTACCCTACTGCATCTCTGTATGTCTTATTGCGTAAAACAGAAATATGCGCATACTTTTTAAAATTTTGGTCAGTGTTGCCACCAACGAAATGGTAAATTACACATGGACCATGCCAAAATTACACATGAAAATACGAATTACACATGCTATCTTTTTACGCATGTCACAGAAACAAATTTTGATCAAAAGTGGAATTAAAACCATATTTGGCTTTTTCAGAAAACGAAAACCAATTTCAATTTCTGTTTGCAAACAAATAAACAAATATCGTCACCTAAAATGCAAAAGGGCTTAACAACTCTTTTTATTTTTTTACAGCAGAAGCAAAAAACTTAACAAAATCAATAACAACAAGGTGTAATTGGCGTTTGAATTTCTTTAATAAAGTCGCAATTTTTGATCTAAAATTGTTTGGGATCATAAAGTTAATTAAAACGAACAAAACTCAATCAAAAACCATTATTTCGAATTTTGTTTTGTTGTTAAGCCCTTTTGCATTTTAGGTGACGATATGTTACTTGAATTTCATTTGGGTATGATAAAGGATCTAATGCATCCCTTAAATAGCGTCGACGCAATTTTTCAACGGAATGTTAATTCAGTTCTTCTATCGCTGCAGCATTGGATATGCCGGACATTTTTATATTTTTTACTTATCCAACACAAAAATATTTTTCAAATGTCTCTTTATTAGCTTTTTGTTAATAACAATCAGGGTTTAAAAAACTACAGTTAAAATGAAAAAATTGCTTTTTCTTCCACTTTTTGTTTTTTCATTGAACAAAAATAAACCTTTGCTTTTACTTCTGATTCATTAAATGAAAACAGTCGCAGTGAAGGCAAAAGCAAAAAACGAAATATTGTACACAACAAAGAACATTGGCAGTCGTCATGTTAGAAAGTGTTTGGTTTGACAGTTTGAAACTTTTAATAAATCCCGAAGTTAACGAAGATGGGACGTTGTGTTCATTGTATATATATGAAAGCGATGATGTTATTTACAGTTTTATTTAATTTCAAAAAATTAAAAAGATTTGTTAAGCTTAAAAATAATAAATATGTACTTATGTACATATTTATGTTTTTATGAACGCATGTATTATTAAAAAAAATATGGAAAATAAAAACACAAACACAACGTCCCATCTTCGATAACTACGGGATTTTTTAAAAGTTTTGGTCTGTCAAACCAAACACTTCCGAACATGTCGACTGCCGATGTTCTTTGTCGTGTACAACATTTCGTGTTTGGCTTTTGTCTTCACTGCGACTGTTTTCATTTAATGAATCAGAAGTAAAGCCAACAGTTTATTTTTGTCCAATGACAAATGAAGATGTCGAAGTTACAGCATAATCTTATGACTTTTACTATCTCAACTGCAGCTTTTTAAACGCTGATAACAATCGTATCGTTGCTATATTTAATACAAAAAAATAATTTTATATAAATTATAAAAAACAAAAAACAAATATATAAAAAATTTATATTTACAAAGTAGGAAATAATTTGTCTTCAAATTTGTCTAATAATATTCTGCCTTCAAATTACTATGAAGCTAAAATTTTTCAAAATTTAAGAGTGCATGTTGTCGCGAAAATATTCTTGAAACTCCTTAAGTTTTATCTTCCGAGCATTACTTTTAATAAAACAAGATCTAATATTACAAAGTCAATCTTCCAAATATGTTAAAAGGTTCAGACAGGCCTTCAACGTTACCAAATGTATTTAATGGCACGAGCATTTTATCAAAATAATAACTGGCTTTTCGTCTTTTAGGAACTTAACTTCTGAATTATACTGTCCAAACACAACATTAGTTGTATCTGATGCAAATCCAACTAGATTTTCAAAAAGGAATCCCTTTTTCTATAATTGTGCTTTTGAGAAGCTCAAACATTTCTTTTGCAGTCGATGATCCACTCTCTTTGAAATAAAAAAAAAGAATAATGTACCCAGGATGTTTCGTCGTTATGATAAATTGTGGCAAAAGCTATCTAATGCCAAATGGTTAGTAGTTAATGATCCAAACATTTTTAGTTCAGCTCTTTTAACGCTTCCATTCTTTTAATTAAATTTTTAAGTTTTGCCAAGAATAATAAAACTTTTTACTTCTTGTGAAAAAATAATAACAAAAATCAGTGCAACACAACGTTAAAATATTAAATTACACATGAATTACACATGCAGTCAATTACACATGGGCTACACATAAAAAAAAAAAATTACACATGAAATGTGTAATTACACGTGAGGTGGCAACACTGGTTTTGGTACATGTGGATAATTCTAGCTACAAATTGGTTTTATAGGTAGGGATGAACTTCCGATAATTTAGTACAACTTTCAAACAAATCAATATTTAAATCAAATAATTATCGTTACCAAGTTTCACTTACCTATGGAAACTCCTTCATTCAAAAGGGTGTCCAAATTTGAGGTATCATCGGTCAATTGAAATCGCTACACGGAGATGATCCGAACCATTTTGTGGCAGAAAATTAATGATTAAGACATAAAGATTATGTGCCACTTGCCACACAGCAAGACAAACAATGGATCTTTTGAAAGAAAAGTGCGAAAGTCGCATTATTTCTCGTAGAGGAGAATGGAATTGCCAACCAAGATCGTTTATTTTGACAACTTTAGACTATTTTTTGTGGGTTTTTTTTTGAAAACAAAAGTGTACAGCAACACCCAGAGAAAAAACATGTTTTAATATGGTAACCTCCAACAAAACTTATTTTAAAGCAAATTTTAAACAAATTATGACTAATTTAACAATATTATTGTCACCGACAACCATATTATGGTTAAATTAGTCTTCCATCAAGAAGCCACAACCTTATTATGGTTGCCTCCGAACATGTTATGATTAAAAATAACTAAAACATGTTTAACACTTATAATAGCATGGTTGGTTTTCAAATATAGCATGTTGCTCTTGGAATAGAGGAAAATACTATTGTTAATTTTAAAACAAGTTATTCTCATATTTAACCATAACATGTTTAGAGGCAACCATAATATGGTTGTGGCTTCTTGATGAAGAACTAATTCAACCATAATATGGTTGCAGGCGGCAATAATATGGTTATATTAAACATAATATGTTTAAAATTTTCTTGAAAAATAGTTTTGTTGGAGGTGACCATATTTAAACATGTTTTTTCTCTGTGTGAAAATCCCACAACAGTTCAAGAGCTTAAAAACAGCATTATCGAGCAGATTTCAACCATTCACAACAGTTTATTGAAAAACGTGATTGAGAATTTGGTAAAAGATAGGAAGCCTGACAGGCCACTAGGGTGGTTGGGTCACTTGACGGACATAATTTTTCATGTTTAGCCTGAACATATTTGTAATAAAACTGAAATGTTTTTTTTATTAAAATTATACCTTAAATTTGGACACACCTAATTTATGACCAATCGTTATACTGGATCAACGCCCTGCCCTATACGGTGATTTTAACGTCGGAAGTGCTTCTTCTAGGTTAAAATAGCCAGAGCTTTTTAAAACGAATTGAGATTTAAGCTGTACAGAACAGTATCGATCTTTAAGAACAACCCGAAACGCAAATCGAAAAGTTTAAAGCGCGTCAACCAAGAAAGATATTAAATGTTTATCTTTTTCGGTTGAACCGTTGTAATTATGTAATGTTCAATATCTGGTGTGAGTTGAAGTGCGTCTTGTATTAAGAGGTTGTAGACCCAAATCAGACTGTTGTATTCTAAACAATCAATAGAATACTATTAATCCGTTTGAAATGGGGAACCAAAAAAAAAAAACGTTCAGCATAATATGAATAATGTTTCTCCTCCCCATCTATGGTAGAGTAGGTTATAAAACATGCCGAAATCAAAGCCGATGTCTTAAAAAAAACCACATCGACGGGTCCTCTCTATTAAGAGCTGTTTAAATCAGGCAAACCGCCCAAATCAAGCTAAACAGGGTAGTTTAACCGAAGACAACAGCCTTGTTAGAAGCAAGAATTAGCCAACGAACGCCCGCAATATGCGACTAGATATGAAGAAGTAATACCTTATCACGAAAATAGTAGTTGAAAAGTTTTGCCTCACCCGCCTTATAGTCTGAGAATTATTCCGCGCGGTTGCTATTTCTTTCGATCGATGCAGAACGCTCTCATTCAAAAACGCCTCGCTTTAGAAAAGTTCCTTGGAAATTGGCTTGATTTGTGCTTAGCCTTAAGAAGTGAGCAATTTTTTCATTCAGTGATGCAAAACCTTAACGAAAGTACCTGACGTGTTGGCCTAACCTCACGGTGGCATAACACCGGGTGACAAACTAAACGTTTACTAACCGCCCCCATGTGTGCGCGCCATAATCGCAACAGTTAGCAATTTAAGTGTATAATTTAGCAAAATTATACACTCTCCCCTTGTTTAGGAGCTGGAGCCTGCAACACTCGCTGCAGTTTTGAAGCAACCAACATCTGTTGAATAGCAACAACACCCAGGCAGATCTATCGGCAGCCGAAATTTCCCTTAAAGGTGAAAAATCAGTCACTTAAGCCGACTTTTTACGATCTTCGGTTTAAGCCACAACCACCAAGTGATTAACGTGTGTGAAGATAAATATGAAAAGTTAAATTCATTTTTTAAAAATATCGCATGCGATAGAAAATATATAAAAAAATATATCGCATGCGATTAAAAAAAATCTAAAGAAAATACGACTGTTTACACGAAATTTTAAAGTTTTTATGAAAAATAAATCGTTTTTATTTAACGTTAAAAATTAGTTTGATGTTTTATTAGTTGTTTTATATTAAAATTTATGATTTTTGAAAAAATATGATTTAGACTGAATGTCTTATGAATGAGTTCCGTGCGGGATATGGCAACTGTGTCCAAATCCTTCCATCTCAGGGAATCAAACCTAATAGAAAATGCAGACTATGGACAAGGCTACAACAATCCATAAGCACTACATCTAAATTGTATTTGTGAAAATTTTTATACATTTTTGAAAATTCTCATGAAACTGCTCTGTAAGGGATATGGCCACTGTCCAAATACTTCGATCTCAGAGAATCAAACTAAGCTAAGTTATCATTCACTAAAAATTTCCTGAAAACATGGTGTTATAAATGTAGCCATATCTCTATAACTGATCATACGATTTTAAAAATTTCAATTGTGGTGTTAAAGAAAACGAAAATACGTCTAGTATATCGGACGCTTTGGGTTATTGACTAAAACTAAAAAAAAAAAGAAATTCCGCAATAAAATTACTTTTAAGTAAAGTCAACTCTTTCTAATTGCGCAGTCGCTTTTGAAACATATTTTTTTTTTTTTTTTTTTTGGTAAAAAAAAATAATTTTTTAGCAAAATTTCAAAATTTTTGTATAAAAATGTATACCAAATTGGAAAATGCAGCTATGCATCGAATTTTTATAAGTATAGACAATTAAGTTCCAAACAAAACAGGCTATAAATGATTAAAATCTGTCTACAGCTTTTGATTTATTTACAAAAGATGAAAAATTTTAATTTAACTTAAGAATTTCATTAAACGCTGTATTTATATGGGAGCCCCTCTAAGGAGCGGAGATAAAGAGCAAGCATGATTTGTTTAACACGAAAAACTAATGGATGTCGGTCGTGCATTTTTCTTCCTAAGGGCGACTCCTAGGCAGTTATGTGACTTTTTCTTAAATATATTTCTAGCCAGTGTTCGAAAATAAACAAAACATTATTTAGCGTTCGGCTTACACACCCTACTGCCCTTTTTGTTTTTTTCGTATGTATGTGTGTTTTGTTTTTGTAAAAAATATTTGGTTGTTTTTTACCAGCCAAAAGCGATGAACATTAATGAACTGAACCGAACACAACGAAGTTTGTGGTTTTAAAAAAAATACCGAACGGATTTAAATGTTATCATCTTTTTGTTGAGTTGGATAAGAAAAGTATTATTTTTGTGTTCGAAAGATGACAAACAGGGAAACGTATTTTTTTAATGATTTTCTTCACAAACATTATTTGCGTTTGTGTTTTCCACAAATCTACCAAACCGAACACTAAAGATATTTTGTGTTTATTTTCGAACACTGTTTCTAGCCTGTATTGAAAATTTTTTATGGGAGCCCTCTTAAGGAATGGAGATAGTGGGTAGGTATGTTAGGAACAAATGATAAGGATGGAAAATAAAGTAAAATTGGTCATACATTTGACCCGTCTAGGGGTATCCTAGGCGCTGCAGGGCCTACTTAAAAGTAAACCTTCCTTCAAGGTAATTTTATTGCGGAATTTCGGGTTTTTTGCAATAAACTAAACCGTTTTTGAGTTACGCGAATATATGTTGTGCAACCTCCCCTATTTTCGGAAAAACGGTTTATCTCAAAAACAAGAGCTAACATAAAAAAAACGATTAGCAACACTGGATTCAGCGTATCCGAATTAGGTTAAAACGCCAGGCTTGTCACAAAAAAAGTTAAATTTTACTAATCCAAATATTTGTTTAATGATTTTTTTTCCTAGTTATTTTTAACAAATTAGTTAAAGAATGAACATTAAAGAAATATATCTCTTTTTATAAAACACAACAGTGAACACCATAAAAACCCTATTCAAGGTATTTACATTTCATTATTCAGTAAACAAATACTTAGATCAAGACTTTCAAGTTTATAAAATTACATACTTAGAAAAAGAACACTTAAACATTTAAATTGCTCAAGCAAATACCAAGTTACCAATTAGCACCCACAGTAAGAGACAATGAAGCGAAACAGAGATCGCGAAGAAAATTAAGATTGTAAAATGAAACAGGCAAAGTCATAATACGAATAGGAGAACAAATAATAATAATCTCTGTTTCCATTACTTTTTTTCAAATTTAACAGTTCTTGTTTTTTAATATTTATTATGAGTACCAAATTTTTCAAATACTAAAACTTAAAACATAATTAAATTTACTTAACGGCAACTATCGGGCTTCAACTTGCCACACACTTTGGTCGATGGGTTAAAATAACGCTTTTCTGGGCATTTCGTGATTGTGTATTGTATGGAACCGCTCTTTCTAAAACAGTTGATGTATCTGGAAGTAGATGAAGAATTAAGAAAATTACTTAGCTTAATTATGATTTAAATAGCCCCGATTCGGTGGCTGCACTGATTTTTCTTAAAGCTCGACTGAATCCTATAAGTCAAAGTATTGTAAAAGCAGGCTCGTCAATACAATATGTTGAAAATCGAAGCCTTGTCCCCATAATTTTTGCGATTTTCGGAAAACCCATTTCAACATACATAAAAACAGACGGACATCGTTAAATCAACTTTGCTAATCATAAGAAACCAGAACATATATACTGTATAGTAGGGTGTTCAGTCGATTAATTGTTCGAATAATTTAAAATTGATAATTTCGATTAAAGGATTAATCGAAAAATCTATACCGATTAATCGAATTATAATAATATATAGTATTTCTGTTAAATGTATAATTTTTTTAAGTTTCAAGCCGAATAACAATCCAAATGTCATGTTATGTGAGTAATTTAGCTTATCAGGGGTGTTCTGGAAATCGAAAACGCGTTTCTCTATTTAGAATGAGTTTGTTTCAAAATATTGTACGAAACATAAATCTAATAATGCTAAATGCAACAGGTGTCCAAATATGTATTTGCGTAAATGTTCTTCAACACCTTCACTAACTGTGTTAGAGCAGTGACTATAAAATAGTACTTGAAAAAGATGCTCCACCAACAAAATCAAAGGGGGCTGCAAGTGGTCTAATGAATAAATATTTTAAAGAAGATACTTCGATTGATATGCTAGGGGAAATTATTTGCAGAGGCGTAGCAGAGGATGGACTGCCCGTGAAAAGTTTCAAAAAATCCAAAGTTATATATATATAGATTCTCTTAAAATCTAAGTGCCCGAAAGTGAAGCAACAATTTGGAGCTACATTGACAAGTTTTATTTAAAAGAGAATGTTTATTTACTCAAGTACTAATTTTTACTAAAATTATCGAAAAATAATCTCGTCGTTTATAGAATTTCTGGATTTAGAATTATTCGATTAATCGATTAATTTTAAATTTTTATTCGTTTAATCGAACAAGTTAAAAATACCAAATACCCATTAATCGCTTAATCAAACAAAAATGAAACCCGATTTATTGAACACCCAGCTGTATAAGGTCTAAGATCAAAATTTTACTTTCGGTAAATGGTATAAAAATATCGAAAAACCACCAATAAAGCGAAAACCCGGAGTTTTTAAACTTCACGTTTGAGAACTCTCAGAGAAGGAACAATATATTCCAAATGTTAAACAATTATGTTTAAGATAATTGTTAGGACTAGGTAAAACATATCGGGTTCAATAAATAAAGATGACTTCGCGCAGTTATAACGTCTCGTATATAGCGAAAAAAGGGTTTTTTAAATTTAAGCTTAAATATCTCGGAAACCTGATGTGATGAAGAAATTTTGAGTAAAGATTCGGATTCAGCGCAGCACATACCCAGGTCTATGGGTTACAAATTTATTGGCCTGTGTAGTTAACTAACGAATCAGCAACGATTTAATTGTTCGTTTTTTTGAGGTTAATAACGAAAGAAGATTATTTTTTTCAAAGGCGGGTTAAGGGCTAGTGAATAAAGAATTACATTGAAAGCAAAAACAAAGTCATAAATATTTTGTAATTTTATTGTTGCTTCCTACAGAAATTCATGTACCGTCTTAAACTTTAATTTAAAAAAAAATTAAAATTTTAAAAGGCAATGTGAATTTCTGAAGAAGGCACCAACAAAATTACAAAATATTTAATACTTTGATTTTGCTTTCAATGCAATTCTTTGGTGTTGCGTTGCGTTTTACAAAATTAGGGCATTAATTTGAATTTAAAATAAAGAGAGATTTTTCAGTCATCGAATTTAATTTCCAGAGTTATTTTAGTTATTTTTTTTCGAATTTATTGGCTAGATGAAGCTTATTTTGACTACAGCAACTGGAAACTAAAAAGCCTACAGGGCCCAGAATATGATATATTTAAAAATTTCAAATTTGGTGTCACGTCCAAGCCTATGCAATATATAATTTATAGACAGACCTTAAGAAAATAAGCTTTAAAGAAAATCTTGGAAGCACTTACTTTTTACATGTGGGATCATTAGGAAAAGGATAGCGCCCAATCGATGTCTGATGTAAGCAAAAGCGTTCAAGTGGAATTTGAGTAGGTAATTCTGTAGTAGAGGTTGTAGTTGGTAATGGAGGTGTGGGAGTAAATATTGTTGTGGTAGTTATATTTTCTGTAGTTGTTGTTTCTGGTTGTGAACTAGGTTCCGCAGTTGTTGAGGTTGGCACTTCTGTTGTAGTTACAGGCGCATCAATCGCATCATTTAAATCGCAGAATTCTATTTCCCGTTCCTTACAGCTGGGAACACAAGGACATTTTTTTTGCTTACCCAAAGCCACATTACACATTTGATTTTCGGGACAAATACCACGTATATCGGTTAACTCACCGTCCATACACATGGTAAATGTTGTGCGGCTGGTACAAGTAAATATGCCATCATCTTCTTTACCTTCACACTTTCCACAATTGGAGGTATCACCACAAGCGGGCATAGCTGAACTCAAGGTTTTGTCCATACAAGTACGTCCATATTTGGTACAAATTTCATCTACTCCCATGCATGAATAGGTCTTTGAGGTATCTGGCACTCCTGAAAGTTATGAATCAAAACTGTATCTGGATATTGAAAAAGATTTTTTGATTGGTTACCGTTAAAACACAAATTAAAATCTTTCTCATTTATACAGGCCACACCGTAAGGCGTGCAGGCATTACAGACCGCACTGGCATACTGGACAATTCCTAGATTTAAGACTAAAATGAACTAGTTTTGGGTATATTTTATAATTTAAGATCTCGTTAAAATATTTATATTTTGTACCGTAAACACTTACCAATAATTTATACATAATTTCAGACTATTCTACTTAAAATCTGTATTTGAAATGAAGTTTTCGAAAATACAGTTTTTGTTTTTATATCTTTTACACTTTAATAATTGTCTTAGAGCTTTGTTATCTTTAAATTGACCTCATTTCATCAAATCTTTAGTATTTCTTTAATGCCAATGGGATTAGAAACAAATTTTTTTTGTTTGAGACTTATCTTTGAAATAATATTGCATCCACGTGTTTAAGATAAAGTTTTTGGAAATTTTTTTAAATAATTTGGTGATAAAATTTTTTTGGAAGAATCTTAACTCGCTAAATGCTATTTGGCCACTAAATAAAATATTTTAGTACATCAAGGCAAGGCTGTCAGCTGTAAATATCTGACATCTGAAGTGTCAATAATTTTGTGAAAGGTTGGCCATTTACGGATATAGATCGTTTAACAACCGTTCTTCGCGTAAAAATAGTTAAAACAAAAGTGGTGGTTCAAACGTGCTCACTTTTCCAGTATTACGGGTTGATTATGGTCGTCATAATCGACATACTTTGCGAGGAATTGGCAAGATTATAAAGAAATTTAAAGATACTGGAAGTGTAACAGATCTGATCGCAATATGCGCACTGCAGAAAATATTGGTTGTGTTAGTAAAAGTGTGGCAGATAATCCGAATTTGTCAGTTCCACTCATCAACTGGGCTAATTATGGCGTATTTTGCTTTTGCATTTGCATCTCCAATCTTATAAAGTCCAACTCACGCAATAGTTAAAGCCGGCTGACCATTCACAACACCGAAGATATGCTGATTGGCTGCTAAAGCATCAGGCGTTCACTGCTGATTTTTCAAACAAAATTTTCTTCAGCGATGAAGCTCATTTCTCACTCGATTGTTAAATTATCAAGCAAAATTGTTACATACGGGGCTCGGAGATCCCAAAAGTGATAGTGGAAAAGCCATAGCATCCGGAAAAAGTGAAGGTCTGGAGGTGTCATTGGGCCGTTTTTGTTAAAAAAATTATGCCCGTAATTCAGAGTGCTATGGCCCTATGATAACCGACTTTTTTGGCCTGCAACTAAGGATTATCAACTGGACATTATGTGGTTTCAACAAGACACTGCCACGAGCCACACAACATAGCCGATTCTGGCTTAATTGCACGGTAAGTTTCCAGAGCGCGTAATTTTATGTTTCGGCGACGTCAGTTTGCCACCAAGATGTTACCATTTAAAGCCGATAAACTTTTTTTGTAGGGCTACGTCAAAGACCGTGTCTACGCGGATAATCCTCTAGCGTTGGAGCATTTTAAAACCAACATCCGCCGAGATACCGCCAGAAACAGTAAAAAATTCTCGATAATTTTTTTCAATTAAAGCATAAATCAAAAATAAAATCAGTTTTAATTAAAAATTAAATGAACTGTGTTACCCAGATTGACGTGTATATAAGCTGTGTTTCAATAAAATCGAATGCTATGGGTGTTGATGGTCTACATCCTTTGTTTATTAAGATGTTACTTCCATCGATTCTTCCACTGATAACTCATATTTTTAATAAAGTTATCACAACAAGCACCTTTCCCTCGCGATGGAAACAGGCGAAAGTCTTGCCCATACTAAAATCCAACAACGATTTTCGACCAATAGCGGTTCTACCCTATCTATCAAAGGCTATGGAAAGAATTTTGCACAATCAAATTGCACCGTATATAAGAGATAACCGGTTACTTAGTGATCGACAATTTGGTTTCCGTGGAAAGCATAGTTGCATTACTGCATTGACTGCTGTAGCTGAAGATTTAAGAAGGGAAATTGATGACGGAAGTTTAACAATGCTAGTCTTATTGGATCACTCCAAGGCGTTCAATATGGTTGATCATACAATATTAATGCAGAAATAATCTAAAATGATGAATTTTTTGTGGAAGAACATATTCAATGCTTAGGACCCTTTGGTCTACACAATATTGTACCGCGTTAAAAATCAGACTTTACTTGCAAAAACATACCTTATCCCAACGTTATTATATGGATGTGAAATTTTCTCCTCCTGTGACATAGAAAGTAAACGAAGACTTAGTGTCCTTTTCAATAATATTACAAGATATGTGTATGGACTTAGAAGGTTTGATCACATTTCCGCGTATACTAAGAAATTATATGGCGTTCAGTTCGTGAACCTGAATACTTATACAATAGACTGCGTTTGAACAAAGAATCTAGTTCAGTTTAAGCATCGCGCTTAAGTTTCGGAGTGGCAATTTTATATTAATGTCATACGTCTTTGGAACATACTACCCAGAAGTGTTAAAGATATAAGCAACGCTCTACAGTTTAAAAAACAATTATTTGAGTTATTTTCTTAATTTTTCTAAAATAAATTTGGATTTTTCTTCATTATTGATAATAAATTTATTATTTCAACATTTTATAAATTATTATATAATTATTTAAGTTGTTTAATTTTGTAATCTTTTGTTTTTGAATTAATGTTTCAATTTTTATTGTTAAAATAATTTACAAATTTAATAATGAACAATATGTAACTCTGTGTTATTGTAAGACTTTTGTCTTGTTACACAGATTAACTGTAAATAAATAAATATAAATATTAACGTTTAATCAAGTGAATTAAACGTTTAATCAAGTAAATTAAGCCGTTAAATTGATACTATTAATTTGTTACTGGTGCAAATTTAATTAATTTTTTAATTAATATCACAAATTTTTTAATTAAAATAAATTTGTATATTTTTTTTTTGCTGTGTACTTCAAAAGGGTAGACCTCTGCAACCAATCTAGAGGCGGTTATTTCAATGACATTGTATTTCGAACGTAATGGCAAGTTCCAAGCAGTATAGTGAAAGAAAAGTTCCATCGAAATCATAACTTTATATAGGGTGGCGCATAAGTAACGTTAAGATTTATTCAATGTATAACTCTTTTCTTTCTGCTTTTATTTAACGTTGGCATTTATTAAAATTTAGAATATAGTTTGGAAATATGTTCACATTATGTTTTAAAGATAATATCTTTCAAATGTAGCCCATTGTTTGATTCTACCTGAAGTGCTCTTTCCAAAGCATTTTCCATAACTTTTCTTAGAATTTCAGGTCCCAGCGCCCCCACTTCTTCTCGGATATTGGCCTTAAGTTGTTGGATGGTTCTAGGCTTATTGGCATATACCTTACCCTTTAGGTAACCCCAAAGAAAAAAATCGGGAGCCGTTAAATCAGGCGAACGTGGTGGCCACTTAAAATCAGAAAAACGTGATATTATTCGACTGCCAAAAATTTCGCGCAGGATAGCCATAGTTGGACGAGCTGTGTGAGCTGTGGCTCCATCTTGTTGGAACCACAAATCTGGATAGTTTTGCACCGCTGGCCTTAACAAATTTTCAATCATTTCCCGGTATTGAATGCCGTTCACATTAATCGCAACTCCTTCGTCGTTTTCGAAAAAATATGGTCCAATGATCCTCTCTGAAGTTATTCCACACCATACTGTGCATCTAAGTGGGTGCATTTGATCTTCAACAATTATTCTTGGATTTTCGCTGCCCCATATTCTGCAATTTTGTTTATTCACGTGACCATTTAGGTGAAAATGAGCCTCATCGCTCATTATGAGTTTGTGAATAAACTCGTTGTTTTCTAGGCACAATTCTTGAAAACGGCGACTATATTGAATGCGTTCTTGTGCATCATTTGGTTTTAACTCGTGAACCAATTGCATCTTATATGGGAAAAGATGTAACATATGTAAAATTCTTTGCAAAGACCGCCTAGACATCCCTAACTGCTGAGAACGTCGCCTGGTGGAAGTTTCGGGGTTTTCCTCAATACTTGCTTGCACTCGAGCAATGCTCACTTCATTTCGAACTGCACGAGGTCTTCCAGCACGCGGAAGATCACAGACAGCCCCTTGTTGCCCAAAACGCTGAACCAATCGGTAAATTGTTGGAGCGCTAGGAGCATTTCGAACATGAAAGAAATTTCGATATGATCTTTGTGTCTGAATAATCGAATGCTGACTTTCAAAGTAAAATTGAACAACTTTGGTTCTTTGTTCTGTGCTAAGCCTTTCCATCATAAATTTCCCAAGTATTATTTAGTTAATTCTGTAAAGAGACGAAAAAAAAGACTTAAATTAAAAAATGTATTCACTGATCAAATCTTAACGTTACTTATGCGCCACCCTATATGTGTTTTATTTAGCTTTACTTTTGAAACCGAAAAATGGGTAACCCGTTATTTAATGTTCTTATTTTTAACAAATCTTCAATACTAAACGGATTAACTCTTTAAAAACGAAGAGTAAATAGTGAATCAAAACTATTTGTATCTTATTTAAAGCCAAAATAACTAATGCAGCGATTTATTACAGAGTCAAAACAAACGCCAGCACAGATTAAACTTGTTAAGTCATTTTACAAAATTGTTTAGTTAAAGAAATAATATACTTCAAAATAATTTGTCAAATCTTAACCCTAATGCTACCTACTCGATCTAAAGTTTAACAAATTCTACTTAATCTTACAGTATAATTGTTAAGGCGCCCTTAGAGAATATGCAATGAGATCAGGAGGACAACACTCTTGATCTTGACATCGAACCCCTGCTGTAAATGTGATCCGCTGACCGCAGCGGTTGTAGTAGGTGAATGACACTTCAAAAGTTTGACAATTGAATGAACTCGCCCTGCGTACTGTCAAGTTTTCTAAGCGCAATTACAGTTTTGTGTAACACCTTTATACCAGTTTAATTTTCATAAATAAATTAAATTATGTATAACGTTTCATCATACCGAGTTTGATTTATGCACAATTTATTGAACCGTGAGTACTTATTCGTATTTCTTACCAAGTTCCCATTCTTTTTTGATTTGGTTTTTGCTTTTCAACTTCATTTAAAAGTCGACAACAACAAATTTTGAACCAAAGGTTGCAAATTTGTTTATAGTCCTTCGAACCGGATATGAACTAGTGACCTATGGATTCGCATTCGAATTTGGATTTAACTAAAAGTTCTTGTTTAGCTTTCGACTATATTTATTTAGACACTTTACTTTATCTGGATATACGGATCCCACACAGCGCTCCTTTAATTTGACAGTTTACAGAACAAATTTGCAAGCATATAGTTTCCCAGTAAAACATGTGCTACAAAAGGAGCAGGTTTTATGTATGAGTTCATACCTCAAATCGCTTCAAATCTGCTGATGGGATGCCTTTTTTTTTGTATGGGGTGTTCCCGGTTTGGAGGACTATTTTCCGCTGACAATAAGCGCTTCTTTTAACATGCAAACAAAGCACTCCTAAAGTGCTTTTTGAATGGCTAACTATATTTACATATTCATTAGTATTTAACTTTTACTTGTTTAAATGTCTTTTTCAATCATTTTCGCAAACCATAATATATTTTTATGTTTTCGCTTTAAAACCTTCTTCGTTTTCAGCACTAAAATAGCAGCTTTTTTGTATATTTTATTCTTTATCATTTACTGCTGTATTAGAGCTCTCTTATTGAAGCGCTTTATTATGCGCTTTTTTTTATTATGTGGTTTTTTTTTTTTTTTGCTTTCAAAACGTAGAACTTTGTGCCAACAAAAAATCATTTAAGGAAAATTTGGCTTTACTTTTTGAATTTGAAAAAAGTGTAGCTGAAGATTAAAAATGAAGACGGCCCAGATTAAGTTCGAAGATCACATATCGAAGGCATTACTTTATTATAATTCTTGTCAAAATTTCCGAACTTTAATGTTGGCAAAAACTCATTTAATAACAAAAGTTTTAATAAATTCTCCATTTAACTCACATCAAAATAAAATAAGTACATATAGAAAATAATACAAATCTTAGTATTTTAAAATTTTGCTTAAAATAGTACGTACAAAAAAATAATAGCTGCCTTAAGACAGAAAAAATCGTAAGAAGGTTAAGAACTTTTAAAACTATAAGGAGCCAGTCCAGAAGCAATTTAAATATGTTCCAAAAGCAAGGAAATTAGGTAGGGATTACTGTTCGGTTTTAACCGAAATCGAAACCGCGGTTTTAATGCCTTAAAACCGAAAACCGACCATAACACCTCGGTTTTAGCTTTTACTTTAAATATATATATATATTTATGCTAAAAGAAATTGCAAATTATACATTATACTCGTACTTCATATAAAAAAACTGTATACATAACAGCCTGGAACAATGGCAAGGTATTTCAAAATTCTTTAAATTTAAAAAAATTTTTCTTTTTTATATTTTGTTTTTATTTCACCTTTTTATTGGACGATGCTAACCAAAGGTTAGCGAAATATTGATGATAAATAATTAAATATAAAAAAGACCTAGAGCTTAAATAAACAGTTATGTTTCTTGATTAATAAAAGTACCTGAAATGAAACAAATAAAAAAATTTTATTACATACAAAAAAATATATTTGTATGTAGTTTTACTTGGCTATTGTTAAAACCGAAAACCGAACCGAAACCGCCCGGTTTTAATCATTTTAAAACCGAAACCGCGGTTTCACATTTTTACGGTTTTTAGCAAACTCTAAAATTAGGTACACACGAGTTGAAGTCGAGAGACGCTGAAAGACCATTTTGTCAGTCCGAAATGCTGCTTAAACGTGACAAAAAAAAAGTTATTTTTACACCTCATCCTTCCTAGCGAAATAAACGGATTTATTACCTCAGCGCAAGAAAACCAGTATTAGGCTCGGCCAACCGGCCGAATCAACGCTAACGCTGAATATTCATCATTAGAATACTTGGCCGCATTTCAGAATAGCAGCTGAAAACTATTTAGAAAATAGTGGTCAAAATGGTTTGCTTAATCAACCTTATATTCCACACCCTGATCCTTCAGACTACCATTCGTTTGGATTGTATTCGTTTGTGGTCCTAAAAAAGTTTTTGCAAAATCCACATGTTGCCAAATAGGTTTGGAAAATGTCATACCTGACAATGGTGAATACTTTAAATAAATTTATATGGCGCCACTGTTTTTCAATTAGCGCTTGAAATTTTTTTAAAAAAAATCCCACTCTTTTAAGTTTTGAGTAAAGGACATATGAGTTTAGCGAATTTACACATTTTTACTCCTTTTTTACCTCCTAAGCATTCGTATTTCCAAAAATCCCGTCTTAGGGCCATTATTACAACTTGAAGTTAGCTAAAGTTAGGATTAAGTTGACAGATAGTAATGTGTTATCTGTCAAAAAGCATCTGTTATCTGACGGATAGCAGCTACCGCCAATTTGTAATAATGACCCTTAGTGGATCAATTTGGCGAGAGGCCAACCTCCGGTCCAAATCTGTACTTTTTAGCAGTGGCGTTAGAAATATTTTAATATAAGGTATATAGAGAGCGTGGGAATGTACATATAACGTTTTTTACGTACAAAATCGACTATTGATCTAAATATGAATGGCCAAACATTAAGGACGGGTTTTCGATATGTGGATTTAACGTATTTCGAAACTCCAATTTTTACGGTGAAATGTGAATTTTTGTATTATTTTATTTAAGACTAGAATTTTAAGAAAAACTTAACTGTTCCGTTAAAATTTTGTTTACAAACTAAAAATAGTTTAACTGAGATCTCAAAAACCCAGCCTAAGCTTGTTTTTTTATTAACCACGACCCATAAAAATTTGTTGAGTTTTTTGTAAACGATTTTGGGTTTGAAATATCACGGATTATAAGTGAAGCTTGTCTTCTTTATTCAACGCTTATTTATAGAGATATCGACGTTAAGCAAATCATTAAGTTTTAAACACAAAATTTTAGTTTTTGTTGTCATGTATAAGCGATAGTTAAATGAGAAAATTACGCTTTTGATGAAGAAAATCTTTTTGGTTCTTCAGTAAAATTAATATTAAGCCATGACTTCTTCATTAAACGAAAATTTACAAGGTCATCAACAATTAAATAATTTTGTGAGTTTTTCATATTTTAGTCCGATTTTGGGCCTCAAACTAATAAAGATCACGGATAACACTTGTTATTTTGGTAAAACATTTATTACAAAGATATGGTCTTCCTGTTTTTATGATGTTTTCCACGCTTTTAATTTGGCTGTTTCGAAGTAAATCTAGAACAAATCTTTTATCAGATTTTCTTTTCTTATAAGTGGGTCATTGACAAACGTTTCTAAAATATCACAGCACTTTATAAATTACGATGTACTCTGTTTATTTTAATGTGTTAACAAAATTCTTAGAAATTCTCACATTTAAATTAAGAATAATATTTGTTTAAAACTTTAAAATATTTGTTTAAAATAAAAAAAAACTACAATCAAGGATGTTAAAGGCAACTAAATTAAGTTGTATTTAAATAGTGATTAAAAAAGAACCAGAAAATCATAAAAAAATTATTTGTCTCTGCAATTCTTAATAAATCAAACCGAACATGCTTTTGATTATCTTATCTCTGATAAAGATAAAATCTTCTTTTACAAAAAAAGAAATTGGTATAAAAACATGAAAAAAGCTAAGAAAATTATTTAGTTAATAAAAATTAGTCTAAACTTTAAAACGAAATGAGTCGAAATATTTCGTTAGCATTGGTATGTATTTTCCAGAAGGTGCCTAAATTAGATTCATTAATATTTTTTCTTTGATTTTTTTTATGTAGACCTGTCTTTTTGCCGTTGCCTTTGTCCTTCTACCTAGCCACATTGATGCCAAATGCAATTTGTGCAGTGAATATGGAATTGCCTGCATCAACGAAACCTCGTTTAATTTATGCTGTGGAGACAAGCCAGATACCAAAAAAGAATTCAAATGCCCCTCGAACAAACTTTGCAGTGCCACCAGTTTGAAATGTGTCGATGCAGAATCTGGTGGAAAACCTGATTGTCAACCAAACATCGGTTGTGGTGTCTGTGAAGATGGGAAAATGTTTGCTTGCACCAGTCGTACAACTTTCTGTCGATGTGACGGCAAAAAGTTAACTCAAGAAACTTTGAAATGTCCTCAAGGCTTAATATGTCATTCTCAGGGTAACGAAATGTGTGTGGACGAATGCAATAAGCCCGCCGTCCTCGAATGTGACAGGGAAACTCCCATGTCAACATAATGATTTTACCACCAGTACATATATAATTATTGATAAGTCTACTTATGTCTTTAAATAAAATAAATTTAGGAAAATAAAAAGTTAACAATTTTAATTTGAAAAATTAGGAAAACAGGCCAAGCCGAAGTCACTAGAAGGTGAGGTCAACTCTAAAACCACACTGTCGGAAAAACTAGTTCGTATACAAACTTTGACAACTCGACCACCGAAAAAAACCAAATGTTGACTTGACCCCAACTTCTAGTGAATTGGCCTTGAAACAGGATTTTGATAAATTTTAATCTTTAATTTTTGAAATCTCAGTAGATAAGAAAGAGTTCACTCCAAAAAAATAAGGTAAATATCTAATCACTCATAAAATCGTTGCCTTCATACCAAAATTTAAAAAAAAAACTTTAAACGGCTGTAGTTATTTAAATAATTAGAACTTAATTAAAGAAAGAAAATGGCCTTAATTAATCTTTGTTTATCTTCGTGCGATCAATGGATGTAGAAACAATATAATTATCCGTTTTTGAGCTTTTAGTTAATTTTTATCATCGATTTGTGAGTGCATATTTTTGCAGGCATTTTATTGCATATTTTAGTCAAATGAGCATTTTTGAAGCATATTTTTAGGTTTATAGAGCATATTTAACCTTTTCTCACAATTTTGAAATAAAAAAAAAATTGGATTATATTAAGCAGCATATTTTGAAGTTAACAGTGCAAATTTCACCTTTTTAAAGCATATTTTGATACTTGTTGAATTTTTTTTAATTCTTACAAGTGCGGAACAAATCAATAGATTTAACAGATGGCTTTTCTATTAATACCCACATAACAAAAGATGTGTAACACATAGATAGATTGGTTCTAGGCCCAATCGATCTTACGGTGTCTGTCCTTTCATCCAGTTGTCTGTTTATGTAAACTTTATGCGCAAAATACAGGTAGCAATGGTGAATAATTTCACGTAGACCACGTAAAAGCTTCTTTCCAGAATGATGCTCGTAACCCTCTTATTATGTTAGTATTTAGATTAAATTTAATTTCAAATATCCTTATCAAATTTTTTTAGCTCCTATACAAAAATCAAACCCAGAAATAGCTTTTTATGCCATAACTTCCTTTAAAAACGTAACATTAATATAGTTGGCTGCAATTACTTTTATAATAGCTGCTATGTTATGGCACAATTTTGCAATGGTTGGTCCAAAATTGGCACATGTAAACCCCGTCCCCCTAAGATCACTTAAGACAAAAAAATCTCATACAGGTGTATATAACTAAAAAATTTTCCTCAGAAAAAACTCCTGTATGAATCATAACCACATTATATACTTTTGCTATGCTGTGTCCCAAATAGAAAAACACTCGGATATTTGTCTGTTTTATTTGTTTGTATATGCAAATATTCAGCCTGTTTGCGGTTGTCGTTGTCGTATACGACTAAGTTGTTTCTTGTAGTAGATTAAAGAGCACAGGTTCTGTTTAACTTTGATCTATTACAAAAAAAGACACAGTCGTTAACGACAATGACAACCGTAATAAGGCTGATTATTAAATTGTTGAATATTTTGTTAAGCCATTGTTGTTTTGTAGGGCATATTTAAATGTTTTTACAGCACATTAAATGTACAGAAAACACTAGAGCATATTTTCGGTAAACCAGTAATGGCTAATTAGAGAGGGTATTATGAGTTGGGCTCTCGACCTTCCTTTAGTCACACTGATTGACTAAGAATTACCTACTGAATCGATCAAACGATGTCCATCCATCCTGCTGTCTGTGTAAACTTTGTAAGCAAAGTACTACGGTTCACAGTTTTAAAGACAATTGATGATTTGGTAGAAATTTTCAAATTGCCATAAGGACGATTAGCAATAATCAGCTCATAACTTCAGATAGCGAAAATATTTTATTCCAACCTTAATCATCTAACTAAATTTTATTTGAATCGGTCTATAATTTACCACAGATTCCATAAAAATACCATCACCGAAAATTGGTTTAAATGCCATAACAACCTTATAAAGATTAGTTTTAACAATAATTAGTATTGTGGTTATTTTGTTGAACTGTTTATGGTTTTTAATCTAAATTTTGTTATTTTAATCAGGCTAAAGCTCATCAAATTAAATTTTCTTTTCATTATTTTTATGAAGAAAAGAATTTTACAACATGAAATTAATTTAAATTTATCGATAATTTTTTATTGTTGACTGCCGTGGGAATCGAACCCAGGCTTAACTTTTTTCTAATATGCGCAGTCGTTTTAGACACATAATTTTTTTTTTTTTTTTTTTTTTGGAAAAAAAATAATTTTTTTTATAAAAATTTCGAAATTTTGGTTTTTTAAAAATTCATAAGAAATTGGAAAATGCAGCTAGGCTTCTAATTTTTTCCATTGTAAAAAACAAGCCATAAATTATTAAAATCTGTGCCCGGCTTGTCTATTTTTTCAACTAGCACATTGTTATTGAAAACAAGTAAGAGTGCTATATTCGGCTATGCCGAATCTTATATACCCATCATGGTGAAGGGTACGAACAAAAAGTTATATATGGGTGTTTCTCTGGTTATGCACGCGACACTTGTACGCGTTTTATTGTGTTTGAATATTAAAAAAATAGAAGTGATTGGAATTTTAGAATGAATTCTAGAATCGATACATTGTTTGTGATGAGTTCTTTCTAAAAAGTATATATAATGGTAAATTGAGCACTGGGTACCCAAATGCCATGCAATCAAAGTTGACTTACTCACGTGACAAAAATAGAAGTGCCTTTTAGGACCGTAAGAAAAAGTGCGAAAGTAAGTGAATTGTAGAAGTTTTTTATTTTGGAAAAAATGTTTTTATAAAGGTTAGTAATGGGTCTTTATAATCATGTTTTGTTCATAAGCAACTATGCATGGGTTGGCGAAGAAAAAAATAAATTGTAAATTACGCACTTGACATTTCGCACGTGACACTTTTTACATATATGTTTCTTTATTATTATCACCATGCAGATTCCCATAAATATCTTCAAATTTGCTTAACAAGCAACTTAATACTCAATTTGCAATTGATTGTAATGGAGAGATAATGAAGAAAGAGTGTACACATAACATATTTTTTGCATGTAAAATAAGTACATAAAAATGTCTTTAGAGGTAGAAAATATAAGAAAATATAAAATTTTCCAGTTTCCAGCGCAATTTCCTCAAGTAAAACAGCTGAGATATGCTATGAAACCATTCTTTTATAACAACATAGATTATTTTATAATAATAAACAATAAAAGACGATGATTATCAACATTTAATTTTTTCATCCTGGTAGACCATTCTGGAGAAATGCCCATATGAACATAAATAACGTTCTTTAGATAGGTATAAATATATATTAATTGAGCCATGCCAACTTTTCATTTCGCCATGACGAAGAATATAAAAAAAAAAAAAAATTTATATATGTACCTAAGCACGATTCCTCCTTAGGTTAAGGTGATGTTTGAAATTCGTTTTATAATCTTAAAATCTATTTTTAGAACATAAAAAAATTAAATACAAAAATGAAAAAAAATTAATTTTGCGATTCGAACTAGCAATATCATCAGTCTCGGGAGAGAACTTAACAACTCGGCGACGAATGCTTTTACTGAAGAAGCGTTAAATTAAAATATATTGAGTCTATGAGTTTGTTTCTTTATTTGAGCGGCATATCATATACATGCATTAACGTGTATGAGTATGCGTAAAATTAAACACATTACAAATAAAATCCACCACTTGTAGTGAAGGGTATAAAGAAAACAACAAAAAACCACATTACCAACACTGTGTTACCATAGCCACTGTATGACTATAGAAACCAAAATTGAATTGGTTTGTATGGTATGTTTATGTCGTTTTGGTAATACAGTGTAGGTATGGAAATGTCACGTCTAATTGGACCTTTAAAGGAAAAAATTTGAGGCAGTCGTGGATTTTTACTCATATCTCAGCCATCTTGCTGAATTTCAATAGCAAACAATTCCGGACCATATGTGACATAAATGCATAATAACCTGCCCCCCCCATCATATATGGGGTCTTCGGAAAATCCATTTCAACGGACAGACGGACATCGTTAAATCAACTTCGCTCCTCATAAGAACCCAGAATATATATACTTTTTAGGGTCTAACATCAATATTATAGAAATTACAAACGGAATGACAAACGTATATATACCCTATTCACCACCTGTGGTGAAGGGTATAAAAATGTAACATTTTATTTTAAAAAAATGCAATTTGTTGTTCGTTTCTTAAACATGATTTGCTCTCTAAAAGGGTGGCTTGTTATTCTACAAAACTCACCCTTATTAATGTCATAAGGCATTGCACTTTACGTCCCGTATAAATCGATAGTATTGATAATGCCCTGTAAAAAGGTGACTTCTGTTTATATGAATTTGGGCTACCAGATGAATTTAGGAAAAAATCACCTCTAATCAGGACAGTGAAAATTTTAAATTTTAATAGTTATTTTTTATATATTTGCATTGAGCGGGAATTCCCCAGATATCCGCGAAAAGAAACACACTTTATTTTTGGTACTATTCGGTTTGAAAAGCACAACAATGATTTATTAAGTACTTTCCCAGTTTTTTAGGTGTAAAGATTACCTCAAATCTAAGTTGAGGTTTTAATTTGCTATGAGGAAAACTTTATTTTCTCTTTACGGGAAATTTGGCGCGATATCTGATGTATTTTTAGAATAGTATTAACAACACTACCTTAAAACAAGTAAGATTGCTATTATCGGCTATGCCGAACCTTTGATAACCATGGGCCGATCTTCACGAAATTTAACAGTGTGATTTCTAGTCTTATAAAATTGTGACAGATTCTATTACAGCAGCATTATTCGATACGGTTGTACGCATACTAAAGTGTTTTCCGAAAGTGAATTTTATTTGGGGCCAAAGGTATATTATGAACCCATATTTTTATTTATTTGTAGTACAATAAGCCTAAAAGGCCAAAGACGTACCATTAGAATTCAATATATCACAAATTCAATATTTCTACCATGCCAAAAAGTAATAACAATTCAAAAGACTTTCTTACTTATAATTTTTTTAATAATGGCACAGTGTATATACATATTCTTAATGATAATTATAATAAACTAAATATATCGGGTGTTTTTTTCAGTGGTATAGAACTTCGAATTGAAATAAAACACAAGAAAATCGTTTTAATGACCATCAATTTGGCTTTATTGGAAGGATAATTTTATGCCATTAATGTTTAAATATGATTTCAGGCATGTGGCCGCCGCGGCTGGCTCGAATAAAGCCAATTCTACAGGTCCAATTTTCAACCACTTTTTCGAGCATATGGGGCCGTATGTCGGCAATAACGCCACGAATGTTGGCTTCCAATTCCCCTAACGTTTCTGGTTTGTTGGCGTAGACGAGCGACTTCACATATCCCCAAAGAAAATAATCCAATGGTGTCAAATCACACGATCTTGGTGGCCAATTGACAGGTCCATTCCGCGAAATTATGCGCTCATCGAATGTTTCCTTCAATAAATCGATTGTGGCGTGCGCTGTGTGGCATGTAGCGCCGTCTTGTTGGAACCACAACTCATCGATATTCATGCCATCCAATTCGGGAACAAAATAGTCGGTTATCATGGCTCTATACCGGTCTCCATTAACGGTAACTGCCTCTCCAGCATTATTTCGGAAGAAGTATGGCCCAATGACTCCACCAGCCCATAGAGCACACCAAACAGTCAGTTTTTGTGGATGTAATGGCGT
Organism: Pollenia griseotomentosa; assembly: GCA_963931875.1. Lineage (NCBI taxonomy): Eukaryota > Metazoa > Arthropoda > Insecta > Diptera > Polleniidae > Pollenia > Pollenia griseotomentosa. Next base: position 85,311,606 of record OZ007562.1, read on the forward strand.
CTCAAGGGTCTCATGTGGATTCTCTTCACTCCAAATGCGGCAATTTTGCTTGTTGACGTAGCCATTCAACCAAAAATGAGCCTCATCACTGAACAAAATTTTGCGATGAAAATCAGCATCGAGATCAATCTCATTTTCGGCCCATACACCAAGCGTTGTTCTTTTGTCAACATGTTCATGATGAAATGGCAAACCAAACTGAACATAAATGACATTAGAGTTGCCAGATTTGAAAACAAAATGCCAGTTTTATCTCTATTCGAAAAACAAACCTGTAAAAAAAACACCCTATATTTATTGAAAAAATATAAAAATTATGTTAAAATTTTATAATTAAATCAATTTAAATGTATACCTACTCAGGACATGGCTCAGGAATTTTAAGTAAAACAATGGTAGTCCAAAAATAACCAGCAGAAGCAAAAAACAAGACAAACCTAAATTATGGGTGATTTTGAAAGTGGGACAATAGTTTGTTTTTAAATACGCCATGCGATAGTGAAAAAGTACGTAGATGAGGCGGCAAGTTATTCCAGTTTCTGGCAGTTCTAATAAGAAATGATCTTTCAAAGACAGAACATGTAATAAGCGGAATAAAAATTTGAAAGTTTCTTGTGGACCTGGAAAAACTAAACTTAGATAGTAAACAAGTAGGAGTGCTATATTCGGCTGTGCCGAATCTTTGATACCCTCCACCGACAGTTCGAATGTTTAAGGAGTAATATCTGTATGATGTCTTTTTATTATTATTATCTTAAACTGTGACGATTTGTTATTAATTATGGTTTTAGGAGACTAAACTGTTTTCCGGGAGTAGGGCATATATGGGGCCTAGGGTAAATTATGTACCGATCTTCACGAAATTTCACAGTATCATTTATAGTCCTATAAAATTGTGACGAGCCAAAATTTGTTATGATTGCATTATTTTTTACGGTTTTAGGCGTACTAAACTGTTTTCCGGGAGTAGTGTTTATATGGGGCTTAGGGTAAATTATGGATCGACCTTCGCGAAATTTTACAGTGTCATTTCTAGTCGAATAAAACGGAGTTGTGCAAAATCGTATGTCATTCCGTGCATTTTTGCATCATTTATGTTAGTTTTTGTAACAAAATTATCAAGTTTTTGAAGGTGGTGGTTCCACATTTTGATTCATAGCTCTTTTTTTGACACCTAGTTTGTTTATTTCTTTTGAGTTTTTCGAAAGTGAGCGTGTTTTCAACAGACGGACAGACAGACGGACATGGCTAAATCGACTTAGAATTACTCAAGCAGCCAGAATATATATACTTTATGGGGTCTGAGATGAATAATAAAAAAGTTTCACACGGAATGACAAACTTAGTATACCCTCTTCACAACTAATTGTGGTGGAGGGTATAATAATTAGGAACGCCATCCTTAATTATTTTATAAGTAAAATATTAAATTTCGAAGATTAATGTATTCCCCTAAACTGCAACCTAAAAAGTTTTCAACTGCGCGAGATACATGATCACGATATTTAATACCATACACAAATCTGAGTATTTTTTTTGATTATATATTCCATTTTATCTAAATTATAGGATAGACTTCCTGAATCAACTTCGATACAATAGTTGACATGAGACATCAACAATGTATGAGCAATTGTATATTTAACCATTGTTGGCAAATGTAAACCACAGTGATACAGTTTCCTAAGGCCTAAAGTAACCCTAGAGGATATGACATCAATATGCTGACTAAAAGTCAGATATTGATCAATTATAACACCAAGACATTTAAGTGACGGAACAAAACTAACGTCATTACCCAAGATGTTAATCTCAGGATAAGTGACATTACGATTACCAGAACGAAACATGATTGCCTTCGTTTTGGAGGCATTAATGGAGAAATCGTTATCAACCATCCATCCATGAAGCCTATTAAGGCTAAAATTTATAACAGCTTCTAAAACGTCTGAAAACTTCATGCAATTACCGAAAACATGCTGGATATCATCAGCAAACAGAAAAGGTTTGACTAACTGCAAATCTAAAGACTCAATACAATCATCCACATATAATAAAAACAGAATCGGACCTATAACCGAACCCTGAGGAACACCGGAGAAAACAGACAAAATATTTGAATTATTATCACGTACATTCACAAACTGCGATCTACCTAGCAGATAAGAATTTATCAACTTACACGCTGTTCTTAAGAATCCATAATTTTGCATTAGCTTACGAATAAAGGCCCCGATAGCCGACCGTAAATGTAGCAATGTAAATGTAATGTAAACAGCTGATCGTTTCTGTTATATGGAAAGCAATGCAACTGCTTAACTGACTGTAATGTCACTTTACCGTAACGTGCCAACCTGTAGAAAATAGAATTTCATTACGAGATTACGTGACAGTTGTAGATAGTGATGGGCTGCTTGTATTTTAAATGGAATGCGGGTAAAATCACTCTTTTTCTTTGGTACATTTTTTAGTAATAATATTTGTAGACTTTTGACAAAATAAGTTGCAATCCATACATATTTTCATTTATACAAATATATGTTTGGATGTATTAAATAAACAAATGCATACATATCCCCAAACAATAAAAAGTCTGGTTTTTAATGGGATCAAAACCTTGTTTTGTGTATGCACATTTTGAAAATAATGTAAGAACATGTGTACGAATATGCTATACATAATACATATCTGTTTATTGTAAATCTGTAATATTAATATCAAATATTTATTTATTTATATAAACAAACAAGAAATACCGTTTTAATGCTATTTAATGGTGTTTTCTTTTCTACAAAAAAGGTGACATTTTATTTTAAAAAAATTGGAAATTTGTGTCTGTTTCTTAAAAATTTTGCTCCCGAAAAGGGTGGCTTGTTTTATTCTAAAAAACTCATTCTTTTCGGGAGCAAAATTTTTAAGAAATAGACGCAAATTTCCATTTTTTTAAATAAAATGTCACCTTTTTTTGTAGAAAAGAAAACACCATAAATCACTTGGTACTTTTTCTTCAAAGCGGTCACCATTTTAACACTTTTAGTTCTCATCACTTTTCTCTTTTTTGTTAATGTTTTTGAAAAACAGCTGACACGTTCTTACATGTTCTATAAGTGCACAAACGAGCTTACAGTACGTTACGGTACGTTACATTGCATTTAATTACATTTACGGTCGGCTAAAACGGCCTTAAGTATAGCATGATTAAGGCGATCAAATGCTTTGGTTAGATCAAGTGATACCATAACACAATTTCTATTTTCATTTAGATGTTCCCTAACAGTTTCAGTTATACCCAGGAGCATAGCCGATGTACTATATCGGTTTCAATATGCATATTGAAAGTCTTTTATAAGATTTTGCTGTGATACATACTTCAAGATTTGAATTTTTAAAATGTGCTCCATAACTTTTGAAAGTGAAGGCAGTATACTTATCGGGCAAAAATCATTGACTGAATCTTGTTTTATGAATCGGAACTACGCGCGCCATCTACCACCCATCAGGATAAGAGGATGTTGTTATTATCATATTAAATAAATGTAGAATATGTTTAGAAATATAGGGAAAAATTTGTTTAATAAATTTAATTGGGAAATCATCTGCACCTATAGAATTTGATTTAACTCTCAATAACGCATTTAGCAAATCATTCTCGTCTACACATTCAAAAGAAAACCCAACAAATTGTTCATTTACGCTTTCTAAATTAAGCGTATCAGGTTGATTATTGGCATTGAAAACAAAAGAATTATTTAAATCGTCTAAACTAATATTTGATAACCGACTATCTTCACTTCTACCACAGCATTCATAGTGTGATTTATAGTCATATAAAATTGTGAAAGACCAAAATTTAATATAAAAAAATTATTTGTTACGGTTTTAAAAGTACTAAAGTCTATTTAAACTATGGACCGATCTGCGTAAATTTGACTGTGTTATTTTCAGTTAACTCGAACTACGACGACTTTACGCTTCCTAAAGTATTTTCCAAGAGTGGGCTTTATACGGGACCTCTCGTACATTATAGACCAGTGTTAACCAAGCCCCGAACGCACGTACACAAAGATGTTATGTGCTTGTCTGCGGTTGCAAACAGAAGCTGCGGTCGCTGCCGCTTTGTACACTGTGTAACAATCTATATATATATGAAATTGAATTTATATATCTTTGTTCCGTATAGGCGCCTAAGCTACTGACCCGATCTTCATTAAATTTTCACAGTATATTACTGTCGACCGAGAAGGACAAGTAGGCTATATTAGGTCCAGATTGGACAAATCAATTTCAATTATCAATTGGTTTTTTTTTTTTAAATTCAATATTTTTTTTTTTAATGAAATTATTGGATCCCGTGCAACGCCGGGTACAAGGGCCAGCTAGTATAAAATATTTATTAAAAAAAAACATCAGTTCCCATAAATTATGGAACATTGTTGCTCTGTGTGCTTTTGTGTTGATAACGAAAAAAAAAAAACAAAACAATACCAAGCAAGCGTGCGTGGTGTTGCTTTCACAAAGCTTGAGCAGAGACTGATGATAGACCAGCATGAAACAAAGAAAACAAGATAGCGCATTGCGCAGGTCCGTTATCTTTTTACTCTCATTTTGACGTCATTATAGTAAAGAGATTTAAATGTAAACCATTGATGCCCACGGTAGTAGTATTGGTGAGAGTGACGAAATAACACTGGAAGAAAACAATTTGCTATTCATTTTATTTAGTCGTCAGCGAGATTGCGACGAAAGCACATGTGTGACGGGTGTTGTCATTTTTTTTCTGTTTCTTTGTTTAACAAAAGGGAAATTTAAAATTAATGAATGTACATATTTAAGTAATACTCTTGGTGAATGTATTTATCTTAGTAATTCTCTTGATGAATGTATTGATTGGTATATATATATATCTATAATACATACATATATAATTTATATATGCGGACATCTGGATAGTATGATATATTTCGGAATAAAAAGATTCTTCGAAGTGTTTATACATTTTTGGGTAAGAAGATGTGTTTTATTGATGTATTAATGAAACTTGTTGGTTTCGCACTATTTTTATTGCTTACTTTTTTATGCCACAAACTCGAAATTTTACAGGGAAGGTTTTTTTTAAATAAAATCAGTTTGAATAAATAATATTTACATTATAAATTTTAAAATAATGGCTTTTTTCAAACTGATTTTATTTAAAAAAAACCTTCCCTGTAAAATTTCGAGTTTGTGGCATAAAAAAGTAAGCAATAAAAATAGTGCGAAACCAACAAGTTTCATTAATACATCAATAAAACACATCTTCTTACCCAAAAATTTTACCTGCTGTCACATTTGCTTTTATGTGTATAGGTTTACACATAAATTGTAGGAAAACAAGACTTTTTTAACTTGTTTTTTAAATATTTTTACTTACTTAAGAAAAGTGTTTTCAAAGAAAAAAAACCCACCGACGCGATTGGTACAGAAACAAAAATATTTTTACAAGCACAAAATACCAACAAATTATTGTGGCTATTTTTTCTTAATAATTTCTGCATTTAGGTACGTCTTTTTAACGAAAGTAAAAGTGACCCTTTTCAGGTACAAAGAATTTTTTTCACAAACAAAACACATATCGTTAGCTTAAATGCAAAACAATGTAGATATTATTTGAAAATTACAAATTAATAGAATACAATATTTTTTCCTTAATTTAGTAATACTCTTTGTGAATGTAAAAAATATAATGTAAAATAAGACACAGAAGTTCTGCCAGTGTAGTTTGTCTCTCCCACTCAACATGCCGATTTCCTATTGGTTGATTGACGATCAAACAAAAGAGCGTAAGTATACGTGTGAGTTTCATTTGCTGATATCAGCCACTACTGGGCATCTTTGATGTAAACCATTGATGCCCACGGTAGTAGTATTGGTGAGAGTGACGAAATAACACTGGAAGAAAACAATTTGCTATTCATTTTATTTAGTCGTCAGCGAGATTGCGACGAAAGCATATGTGTGACGGGTGTTGTCATTTTTTTTCTGTTTCTTTGTTTAACAAAAGGGAAATTTAAAATTAATGAATGTACATATTTAAGTAATACACTTGGTGAATGTATTTATTTTAGTAATTCTCTTGATGAATGTATTGATTGGTATATATATATCTATAATACATACATATATAATTTATATATGCGGACATCTGGATAGTATGATATATTTCGGAATAAAAAGATTCTTCGAAGTGTTTATAAATTTTACAGGGGAAGGTTTTTTTTTAAATAAAATCAGTTTGAATAAATAATATTTACATTATAAATTTTAAAATAATGGCTTTTTTCAAACTGATTTTATTTAAAAAAAACCTTCCCTGTAAAATTTCGAGTTTGTGGCATAAAAAAGTAAGCAATAAAAATAGTGCGAAACCAACAAGTTTCATTAATACATCAATAAAACACATCTTCTTACCCAAAAATTTTACCTGCTGTCACATTTGCTTTTATGTGTATAGGTTTACACATAAATTGTAGGAAAACAAGACTTTTTTTAACTTGTTTTTTAAATATTTGTACTTACTTAAGAAAAGTGTTTTCAAAGAAAAAAACCCACCGACGCGATTGGTACAGAAACAAAAATATTTTTACAAGCACAAAATACCAACAAATTATTGTGGCTATTTTTTCTTAATAATTTCTGCATTTAGGTACGTCTTTTTAACGAAAGTAAAAGTGACCCTTTTCAGGTACAAAGAATTTTTTTCACAAACAAAACACATATCGTTAGCTTAAATGCAAAACAATGTAGATATTATTTGAAAATTACAAATTAATAGAATACAATATTTTTTCCTTAATTTAGTAATACTCTTTGTGAATGTATTTATTTATTTATTTATTTGCAAATAATTCATGTCTTTGTGAACATCTTCAAAATGTTTTTTTAAATTATATTTCTTAGTTTTTTTAAATGTCTTATGACAAATAAGACATTGCATGTCATCAAAAGCATTTTGTAACATAAAATAATTTTCGACTGACATCATTAATAAATCGCAATAATTTCAATTTATGTGTTAACTCACAGCAGTCTCGATGACGATTAAAATAAGACACAGAAGTTCTGCCAGTGTAGTTTGTCTCTCGCACTCAACATGCTGATTTCCTATTGGTTGATTGACGATCAAACAAAAGAGCGTAAGTATACGTGTGAGTTTCATTTGCTGATATCAGCCACTACTGGGCATCTTTGATGTAAACAAACATTCAGCATACTACAAGCACATGTTTGTGTGATCATGTTTGTGCTCATGTACTACTATGACGTACATGCGCAGAAAAATAATGTTTTTATAAATTTAAATCATTGATGTCAAATTCATTCAATTTCTTGCACAATTGTGCTAGCTCAAAAATCACACACATTCTTAAGCTGAAGGTCCACACCATGCGTTTATGCGTCTGTCCTTTTTATGCATTTGACAAAAAAGTTGAATCAGTGTAATTGCATATGACAAGTTACACACCAAAATGCATAGACGTATGAACGCATCAAAGTAGGTTTACTTTCTACTTTTGTATCCGTCGCATGTGTGGTGAATAAAAGTCAGCTGTTATTGATGGCCATGGATGACAAATCATATTTTATTTTCAATGTTATCGATAAATATGTTTGTGTGGTGGATTACTTTTTACTATTTTTTTGCATTAAAAAAAAGGTTTTTAATAAAAGAAAATGTTTTCGTAATAAAGATTGCATAAACTTTAAAGAAGAAAAAACATTTAAATGAATTTTTAGCACAATTTTACCACGAACAAAATTTGCCATTCTAATTATTGATGACTTTTATGTTCTGAGTGTCATCTTTGTTGTGTTAATTTTTTTTTTAACAAATGCCATAAACTCGAAAGTTATTGATACCGTGGAAAATCACGAATATTTGTATAATAAAAGCTTTCTCCTCTTTGAATTCTTTTAAAGAAATTCTATTAAAATATCAATAACACTCTCCATTTTTGCCAAAATTGTTTTTATTTAATAAACAACAGCTGATAAAAAAAAAACAACATGGTGCATAAAACGCATTGCATGTAACTTGCATTTAGAACAAAGATGCCCAGTAGTGGCTGATATCAGCAAATGAAACTCACACGTATACTTACGCTCTTTTGTTTGATCGTCAATCAACCAATAGGAAATCAGCATGTTGAGTGCGAGAGACAAACTACACTGGCAGAACTTCTGTGTCTTATTTTAATCGTCATCGAGACTGCTGTGAGTTAACACATAAATTGAAATTATTGCGATTTATTAATGATGTCAGTCGAAAATTATTTTATGTTACAAAATGCTTTTGATGACATGCAATGTCTTATTTGTCATAAGACATTTAAAAAAACTAAGAAATATAATTTAAAAAAACATTTTGAAGATGTTCACAAAGACATGAATTATTTGCAAATCAATAAATAAATAAATACATTCACAAAGAGTATTACTAAATTAAGGAAAAAATATTGTATTCTATTAATTTGTAATTTTCAAATAATATCTACATTGTTTTGCATTTAAGCTAACGATATGTGTTTTGTTTGTGAAAAAAATTCTTTGTACCTGAAAAGGGTCACTTTTACATTCGTTAAAAAGACGTACCTAAATGCAGAAATTATTAAGAAAAAATAGCCACAATAATTTGTTGGTATTTTGTGCTTGTAAAAATATTTTTGTTTCTGTACCAATCGCGTCGGTGGGTTTTTTTCTTTGAAAACACTTTTCTTAAGTAAGTAAAAATATTTAAAAAACAAGTTAAAAAAAGTCTTGTTTTCCTACAATTTATGTGTAAACCTATAGACATAAAAGCAAATGTGACAGCAGGTAAAATTTTTGGGTAAGAAGATGTGTTTTATTGATGTATTAATGAAACTTGTTGGTTTCGCACTATTTTTATTGCTTACTTTTTTATGCCACAAACTCGAAATTTTACAGGGAAGGTTTTTTTTAAATAAAATCAGTTTGAAAAAAGCCATTATTTTAAAATTTATAATGTAAATATTATTTATTCAAACTGATTTTATTTAAAAAAAACCTTCCCCTGTAAAATTTCGAGTTTGTGGGATACAATTTTTCGGCGGTAACTTTGACCTGTTATAATGACTATACATTTTTGCAGGCAAACTCAGAATTTTCAGATTTGAATTATATTTGCTCAAAAAAACGGAATAAGCTGAATTCTTCTAGTTTGAGAAATATACTTTTATTACGTAACTGCAATAAGAGTATCAACTTAGAAGATTTTATTACTTTTTAATTGCAAATTGAACAATGATTAATTGAGGAAAAATTTATAAACACTTCGAAGAATCTTTTTATTCCGAAATATATCATACTATCCAGATGTCCGCATATATAAATTATATATGTATGTATTATAGATATATATATATACCAATCAATACATTCATCAAGAGTATTACTAAAATAAATACATTCACCAAGAGTATTACTTAAATATGTACATTCATTAATTTTAAATTTCCCTTTTGTTAAACAAAGAAACAGAAAAAAAATGACAACACCCGTCACACATGTGCTTTCGTCGCAATCTCGCTGACGACTAAATAAAATGAATAGCAAATTGTTTTCTTCCAGTGTTATTTCGTCACTCTCACCAATACTACTACCGTGGGCATCAATGATTTAGAAACGCATCAAATGCACAAAAAGTATCATACGCATCTACGCATGAACGCAAGGTGTGGACCTTCAGCTTTACTCTCTTTCATTCAGTCGTCGATTTGCCAGCGACGAAAGCACATGTATAGCGGATGTTTTGTCTTTTGTTTTTTTTACTACCCAAAAAACCATACGTGCAAGAAAAGAAAAATTATGTGTGAAAAATATTTTATGATTTTAAATGCTTTTGGCAACAATAAATAAAAGGCATTTTAAATTTGGTTATATTTTTTTACATTTGGTAACTTTTTCAAAAGCACTGGCCACAATATAAATATATTGAATACGTGTTTGCTTAAAATTTCGTATGAATAAATGAATTATTTTTTTTATGCTGCAGTTTTTTCGACAAAGAAAAAATCCCTTAATTTCCAATAGCTTTTTGTCTATAAATTTAACAAAAGAGTTATTACGCTCTAAAGAAAAAATCACTATATATTTAATATTTTTCCTCTTTATTTTGTATTTTTTTGAGCGAGTTGTATATAATATTTTTATCTATAAAAAAGCATTTAACGAAATTTTCGTTTTCCAGTTAAGTTATATCTCGCTTAAGAAATGGCTAGTTGGGTAATTGTAACTTTTTTTTTACTCACAAATACAACTACATTTAATTTTTGACATCAATGATTTAAATGCACTATCTTGTTTTCTTTGTTTCATGATAGACCAGCAATCATGTGGGATGATGAATTATATAATAATCAAGTTTTTTACTGAATTCCTTTTTTTGCATATTAACATACCTATAGTACACATTTTAAAGTTTTTGCTCACGGCCTTTTCGATTTCAGGTGACCATATGTATACATATATTTTAACGTTAGTTAAAACTTGATGATTTATATAATAATATTTTTTACTGAACTCCTTTTTTTGTATTGCATATTTACATACAGTTTGAAAATCTTTTCTCTAAGTGTAAATCAACTAATTTACTCTCTTTTATTCAATGTTCTCTATCGCCCTTCGCTGTGATAGACTGATGTTTTGAATTTCCAGTTGCGCAACGTTTCGTAGAGTATTTTTCTACTTCTTCAGTGGGCGTTAAATTTTTTGATTATATTACATATTTAAAATATTTGATTTTTCCCGAAAAATTTTTTGAAAAACGAAAAACAATTAACAAAAATACTTTCCAACCACATCCTAGTTGGAATGGTTAAACGAACTTTTTCAATGTCGTCCTGTGCTACATATTTATTAATGTTCAGTTTCATACAAATTTAACAATTAATTGTTCTTAAAACGACTTTCATACTTTCGTAAAATGTCTTTAGCTTATTTGTTACTTTATTCGGCATTCGAAATTTTAAATATGTGCTCATTATTTCGGGTAAAGTATTGCTCTCTAGAAGTTTAAATTCATGTGTAAATGCATCTGGGTCAGTTATAATATCTTTAAACTCTGAAACTAATTCAAAATAGTTTATATCTTCATAAGACACTATAAATATTGGGTCTAAATACTTCAATATATTGAGCTTTATGTTTTTAATATCAATTCATTACACAATTTTTGGTAAAAACTTAGATTTTACTTTTAATGTCAATTACACAAATTTAAGACAAGTTTTTGGTACACAACAGTTCGGTTTCTGCTTCATGACTTCTAAGGACAGACAAAATACTTTTTTTTACCAAATATTTGAAACTTTTTGCTATATATTATTTAAATATTTATAGGAATTTTTCCTAATTCCTGATTTATAAAAAGTTTCAAATATTTGGTAAAAAAAAGCAGGGCTGTGGAGTCGGAGTTGAAGAGTCGGAGTTGAGGTTTTTGTACCGGAGTCGAAGTACCCACAAAAACTAGCGACTCCGACTCCGACTTTTTTGCATTAAAATTTTTCCAATATTTTTCAAAATAAAAAATTTTAATGACCAATTTCTCCAATTCTTTTTAAATATCAATTCATATTAAAATTTAATTTTTCTTATAATTTTATTAATTTGACATAAAAAAACAAATTTTAAACATAAATTGATATGTATTAAAATAAATTAGTGGAATTGGCCATAAGAGGGTCTGCTTTTTTAAATTGTGAAGTCAGAAAATAAGGACCAGTATACTTTTCATATCAAAAATTAAAAAATTAAGATAACATCTTATTTTGAATTAAGGAATTTAAAAATTAAATTTGTAAAGATGTTTTTTTTATTTATCGTATATTAACAAATATTTTTGTAGCCATGTTCATGAATATGACTTGAAATCAGCTGTAGCTCCTGTGGTGAAAGCATTAAGTTAACTACATTTTAAGTTCCAACCTGCAAGGTGAATTATAATAGAATAAAAAAAAGGAACTCGGAAAAATACATAACATTGTTCCGGATATAATTCCAATCAATGTGGGGGTTAACCCGAAAAATGATTTGAGAATACTTTTATCTACTCACTTTAGGGAAAATTAGAGAGATAATAAAGACTTGCAATTTAAAATTTCGGTCTTGGACAATAATAATATTGAATTAGGAACGGAAAAATGCAATGGCGAGTTCTTGATGCCTTTAACGTCTAAGCCAATTGGACTTGGTGTTGTTTTCAACTTTTCTATCTCGAAAGCTACATTAGATAGGACTTATGGAAATTCACACATCTATTAATTCCAACAGTATAAAAAACGTTTTTTGAAAAAGATGTGAATTGGTGTAGTTTATCTCTCCCCTACAGAACTATTTTTACATTTTTTAGCACTGTTTGCATAATTTTAATAAATTAATATAACCTTTAAAATATACTAAAGTTCAATGATCCCATACGGATTGAAGCAAAACTCGTTTCTTTCGAAAGTTCGTAACAAAACTCGTTCGTTCTAAAATTAAATCCATTATTTTTCTATATTTCAGTTGGTTTAAATTTCTCAACTGTTGAGTTATAAGTCAAGAATGTCATAACACTTTAGAATTAAAAAAGTTAAACTCATTTGGTCTATTGAATCGGGCTTTCCTACTCATATGTTAGTAACAAGTAGGTTAAAGCTCAATGCGCGGCACGTTAGAATTAAAATATCGATTTGAAATTTTTACAGAATCATTTTCTTGCTATATTTAACCATTTAACAGGTACTAAATTAAAAAAGAGTTTAAAGTCTAATAAAAACTAATCTCTTAAATAATGCTAGGTTTGAGTAGGAGTCGGAGTCGGAGTCGGAGTCGTACTTAAAAAATTTCAGCAAAAGGAGTCGGAGTCGGAGTTATAACTATTTCTTAACGACTCCACAGCCCTGAAAAAAAGTATTTTGTCTCCTGAAAAGTAGTTGTTTTTGAGTTACGAGGTTGCGGAAGAAAACCATCGATATGTGAGATATCTTTATTCTCTTATTCATAATAAATAAAACAGGTTAATAAGTGTTTATTAAACCAATTTTCAGCTAACCACGCATGACAAGAAAAAAATTTCATATAAACTTGCTTACATATACATACATATATTAAAACAGTTTTACATATATTAAAGCTGGGGCTTATAATACAACAGAAAAAAAAGTATATTTTCCTAGCGTAAAAAGTATCAAAAAAGTGGCAAGAATCGCAAAAAGTACCACATTTGGGTGCATTTTGTAAAAGTGGCCAAATAGTATCCAAGCAATCGAAAAAGTGGCAAATTGCCACTTTAGTGGCACCAACGGTAACGCTGCTTGGAAATTGGCTTGATTTGTGCTTAGCCTCAAGAAGTGAGCAATTTTTTCATTCAGTGATGCAAAACCTTAACGAAAGTACCTGGCGTGTTGGCCTAACCTCACGGTGTCATAACACAGGGTGACAAATTAAACGTTTACTAACCGCCCCCATGTGTGCGCGCCACAAGCGCAACAGTTAGCAAATTAAGTGAATAATTTAGCAAAATTATACACTCTCCCCTTGTTTAGGAGCTGGAGCCTGCAACACTCGCTGCAGTTTTGAAGCAACCAACATCTGTTGAATAGCAACAACACCCAGGCAGATCTGTCGGCAGCCGAAATTTCCCTTAAAGGAGAAAAATCAGTCACTTAAGCCGACTTTTTACGATCTTCGGTTTAAGCCACAACTACCAACTGATTAACGTGTGTGAAGATAAATATGAAAAGTTAAATTCATTTTTTTTAAATATCGCATGCGATAGAAAATATATAAAAAAATATATCGCATGCGATTAAAAAAATTCTAAAGAAAATGCGACTGTTTACACGAAATTTTAAAGTTTTTATAAAAAATAAATCGTTTTTATTTAACATTAAAAATTAGTTTGATGTTTTATTAGTTGTTTTATATTAACATTTATGATTTTTGAAAAAATATGATTTAGACTGAATGTCTTATGAATGAGTTCCGTGCGGGATATGGCCACTGTGTCCAAATCCTTCCATCTCAGGGAATCAAACCTAATAGAAAATGCAGCCTATGGAGAAGGCTACAACAATCTATAAGCACTACATCTATTGTATTTGTGAAAATTTTTATACATTTTTGAAAACTCTCATGAAACTGCTCTGTGAGGGATATTGCCACTGTCCAAATACTTCGATACAGAGAATCAAACTAAGCTAAGTTTCCTGAAAACATGGTGTTATAAATGTAGCAATATCTCTATAACTGATCATACGATTTTAAAAATTTCAATTGTGGTGTTAAAGAAAACGAAAATACGTCTAGTATATCGGACGCTTTGGGTTATTGACTAAAACTAAAAAAAAAAAAGAAATTCCGCAATAAAATTACTTTTAAGTAAAGTCAACTCTTTTTCTTATTGCGCAGTCGCTTTTGAAACATATTTTTTTTTTTTTTTTTTTTTTTTTGGTAAAAAAAAATAATTTTTTAGCAAAATTTCAAAATTTTTGTATAAAAATGTATACCAAATTGGAAAATGCAGCTATGCATCGAATTTTTATAAGTATAGACAATTAAGTTCCAAACAAAACAGGCTATAAATGATTAAAATCTGTCTACAGCTTTTGATTTATTTACAAAAGATGAAAAATTTTAATTTAACTTAAGAATTTCATTAAACGCTGTATTTATATGGAAGCCCCTCTAAGGAGCGGAGATAAAGAGCAAGCATGTTTTGTTTAACACGAAAAACTAATGGATGTCGGTCGTACATTTTTCCCCCTAAGGGCGACTCATAGGCAGTTTGTTGCACGACTGGTAAACAACAAAATATAAAAAAAATACAATGTTTTAATATCCTAATATAAATATATGCACGCATGAGAAAAGTAAGGTGACACGACTAGCTCACAATAGATAGTTCCTTACCCCGGATATTTCGTGCAATCGTAGTAAACATGCCTTTACTTTTCTGTTTATAGAGCTAGGTTTGCGCCTAAACACAACACAAGTTGAGAGTGGTGTTTTCTCTCTAGGTGCATTACCGATAATAGCACACCAAAGACAATTAAAGCACCCGACATGTGACATAATTGCCCCTTTAGTAATTTATGTAACACTAATTGTTCATGATATTTAGATTCAAATACATTCCCTTTATTAAGGTATTTAGCAATTCATTTTGTTCTTAATTGTAATTCTTTTTTTTTATAAGAATAAAGTTGATATACCTATAGAATATTGTAAAAAAAAAAATTAATCTAAAATGAAGCGAGGTTACTTTCCGTCATGTAAGTTTTATCATAACTAAAGTAGTTAAGAAATTATGAGAAACAACACCGATAAATAGTCTGGTCATTGATGTATGAAAAGTAAAATATAAGTAATAAAACTCAATTAATAAATATTAGAATAGAACGTCGGTTTAAATTTACCTTTTATAAGTACATACAACATAACCTATCTTACTTTTCAATTTGTCCGTCCAAATGGGATTAGGTGTATACAATTGTTATTTATATATTTACATAGATATATATATACAGAAACATATACATATGTAAGTTGGTTTACCAGTATCAAAATGGAACACAAAAAAAACTTATATTATTGTTGAGATCAAATTTATGAATGAAATAAATAACTAATATTTTCCCTGCTGTCTTCTCTAGTCCGCTGAGTTTGTAGACTTTTCAAACTTCTTGCTCTTATTCCTTATGTTAAAGTGATAGTGATCTCCAAAAATTACGATGATGAAATAAGGGGGGGGGGGGCCGGGATGAATGAAAAGTGGAGCACGTGACACAAGTATTGTTTTTTTTTTCTTTTCTTTTACTCTTTTTAAATTTTTATTAATAATTTCTTCTTTTTATACCCTTCACCACAGGTGGAAAAGGGTATATATAAGTTTGTCATTCCGTTTGTACTTTCTACAATATTGATCTTAGGCCGTGTAATATATTTTGGGTCCTTATGAGGAGGGAAGTTGATTTAACGATATCCGTCCGTCTGCCCGTCCGTCTTACGTTTGATATGTGTTTTCCGGAGACTCCAGACATGATAGCGGCTAGGTTGTTTTACATTTATGTCACATATAGTCCACCATTTCTTGCTATTGAAATTCAGCCAGATTGGTCCAACAATAGCTGAGATATGACCAAAAAACCACGACTGCCTCTAATTTTTCCAAAAAATCCCTTGTGGTTGTTGTTGATTTTTATTACTTTTTTCTGTATATCTGGAGAACGGCAAGAGCCAAAGTTTTCAAATTTGGTACAAACATTAAGGTTAAAAATACACACCATTCCACAAAATGTGGGCGGGATTGGAGAAGTGGGCGTGGTACCTTCCATACAAAAAGTATTAAAAATTGTTTGTTTTTTATACCCTTCACCGAAGGTCCTGCACCCTATAAAGTATATATATTCTGGGTCCTTATGAAAAGCGAAGTTCAAATCCGATTGTCGTCTCATCTCTCCCCCCCTTCCCATTGGTTAACATATACTAGCATAATTCTCAATATGATTTTCGTTTATTATTTCATCTTTTTAACGAAATAATTTTAACAAATAGAAACTACGAATTTTTGTGTTTTTTTGCTACTTAAAAACTCGCCAAAAGAGGTAAAAAATGACAACAGTGCCTTTACAAAAAGAAAACAAACAAAAAACTGTGTTGAGTTGTAAACAGTAAACGGTCTATATTTCATTTAAATGATATTTAAACAGCGTTCCTTCACGGTAGGGGGTGTGTTAAGTTAGAAACTGTGAGTTCCCTGGTTCGAATCTTGGTTTTTTAAAAAGAATATTTTTTTAATATTGTTATGTTCCAAAACAATTTTAAAAAAATATTTAACAGTTTTCGCTTTTTAAATTTCATTAATAATGAAGTTTTAAGTATTGTAAATATGTATGTATATGTAAAAATTATTTAGTTGCTCTGTATTCTGCTCGCACAATGGTGAAGGGTATATAAGATTCGGCACAGCCGAATATAGCACTCTTACTTGTTTTTTTTTTGTTCGATAGTAATTAAAATTACTACAAAAAAAACACAGTAGCACAGAATCTGTTGAGAATTGAAAAAAATGTGGTAGTTAAATAACGAATTTTTAATCTTTTTATTTCTTAATTAAATTTAGGTACCTTTAAAATATTACATACAAATGTATGACGGAGCAAAATTAGGGTGTAAGACCCCTGCCACCATAGTAAAACTTGAGTCCTGTATGTATAAATTTAATAATTCTATTAGCCATACTATAGAACTTAGCACTTTTTCCCCATATTTAATTACCTGCGTGTTATTATAATTTTTGTGTTCGCGACCATTAAAATATTGAATTATCCAAGGATTTCATTCGATTTTAGGCTTTAATGCATAAAACTCTTTTCTTAATTCCCAACGATTGAAGGAATAATTCACGGTATGTATGTATAAGATTTAAAATCTAAAATACCTTTTGCTCGATGTGTATTTGTTCACGTTTTATAACAAATGGACAGGAAATATGAATGAAAGCCGACTTGTATTAAGCCGAACTTGCATTCAGATGTTCAGAAGCGTTTTCGTAATGTAATGCCAAGTTTTATATGTTAATTAGTGACGCAAGTTTGTAATGAAGAGTAATCTTTTTTTTTCTGATATATTGAAATAAAAAAAAATTCTTTCCAACAAAAAAAATGTAACAAGTTATGTGACTTTTTCTTAAATATATTTCTAGCCAGTGTTCGAAAATAAACAAAACATTATTTAGCGTTCGGCTTACACACCCTACTGCCCTTTTTGTTTTTTTCGTATGTATGTGTGTTTTGTTTTGTTTTTGTAAAAAATATTTGGTTGTTTTTTACCAGCCAAAAGCGATGAACATTAATGAGCTGAACCGAACACAACGAAGTTTGTGGTTTTAAAAAAAATACCGAACGGATTTAAATGTTCTCATCTTTTTGTTGAGTTGGATAAGAAAAGAATTATTTTTGTGTTCGAAAGATGACAAACAGGGAAACGTATTTTTTTAATGATTTTCTTCACAAACATTATTTGCGCTTGTGTTTTCCACAAATCTACCAAACCGAACACTACAGATATTTTGTGTTTATTTTCGAACACTGTTTCTAGCCTGTATTGAAAATTTTATATGGGAGCCCCCTTAAGGAATGGAGATAGTGGGTAGGTATGTTAGGAACAAATAAAAAGGATGGAAAATAAAGTTTAATTGGTCATACATTTGACCCGTCTAGGGGTATCCTAGGCGCTGCAGGGCCGACTTAAAAGTAAACCTTCCTTCAAGGTAATTTTATTGCGGAATTTCTGGTTTTTTGCAATAAACTAAACCGTTTTTGAGTTACGCGAATATATGTTGTGCAACCTCCCCTATTTTCGAAATAACGGTTTATCTCAAAAACAAGAGCTAACATAAAAAAACGATTAGCAACACTGGATTCAGCGTATCCGAATTAGGTTAAAACGCCAGGTGCCTCGATTGTCACAAAAAAAGTAAAATTTTTAATGATTTTTTTCCTACTTATTTTTAACAAATTAGTTAAAGAATGAACATTAAAGAAATATATCTCTTTTTATAAAACACAACAGTGAACACCATAAAAACCCTATTCAAGGTATTTACATTTCATTATTCAGTAAACAAATACTTAGATCAAGACTTTCAAATTTATAAAATTACATACTTAGAAAAAGAACACTTAAACATTTAAATTGCTCAAGCAAATACCAAGTTACCAATTAGCACCCACAGTAAGAGACAATGAAGCGAAACAGAGATCGCGAAGAAAATTAAGATTGTAAAATAAAACAGGCAAAGTCATAATACGAATAGGAGAACAAATAATAATAATCTCTGTTTCCATTACTTTTTTTTCAAATTTAACAGTTCTTGTTTTTTAATATTTATTAGGAGTACCAAATTTTTCAAATACTAAAACTTAAAACATAATTAAATTTACTTAAAGGCAACTATCGGGCTTCAACTTGCCACACACTTTGGTCGATGGGTTAAAATAACGATTTGCTGGGCATTTCATGAATGTGTATTGTATGGAACCGCTCTTTTTGAAACAGTTGATGTATCTGGAAGTAGATGAAGAATTAAGAAAATTACTTAGCTTAATTATGATTTAAATAGCCCCGAATCGGTGGCTGCACTGATTTTTCTTAAAGCTCGACTGAATCCTATAAGTCAAAGTATTGTAAAAGCAGGCTCGTCAATACAATATGTTGAAAATCGAAGCCTTGTCCCCATAATTTTTGGGATTTTCGGAAAACCCATTTCAACATACATAAAAACAGACGGACATCGTTAAATCAACTTTGCTAATCATAAGAAACCAGAACATATATACTGTATAGTAGGGTGTTCAGTCGATTAATTGTTCGAATAATTTAAAATTGCTAATTTCGATTAAAGGATTAATCGAAAAATCTTTACCGATTAATCGAATTATAATAATATAAAGTATTTCTGTTAAATGTATAATTTTTTCTAAGTTTCAAGCCGAATAACAATCCAAATGTCATGTTTAGTGAGTAATTTAGCTTATCAGGGGTGTTCTGGAAATCGAAAACGCGTTTCTCTATTTAGAATGAGTTTGTTTCAAAATATTGTACGAAGCATAAATCTAATAATGCTAAATGCAACAGGTGTCCAAATATGTATTTGCGTAAATGTTCTTCAACACCTTCACTAACTGTGTAAGAGCAGTGACTATAAAATAGTACTTGGAAAAGATGCTCCACCAACAAAATCAAAGGGGGCTACAAGTGGTCTAAAGAATAAATATTTTAAGGAAGTTACTTCGATCGATTCTCTAGAGGAAATTATTTGCAGATTCTTTCAAAATCTAAATGCCCGAAAGTGAAGCAACAATTTGGAGCTACATTGACAAGTTTTATTTAAAAGAGAATGTTTATTTACTCAAGTACTAATTTTTACTAAAATTATCGAAAAAAAATCTCGTCGTTTATAAAATTTCTGGATTTAGAATTATTCGATTAATCGATTAATTTTAAAATCTTATTCGTTTAATCGAACAAGTTAAAAATACCAAATACCGATTAATCGCTTAATTAAACAAAAATGAAACCCGATTAATTGAACACCCAGCTGTATAAGGTCTAAGATCAAAATTTTACTTTCGGTAAATGGTATAAAAATATCGAAAAACCACCAATAAAGCGAAAACCCGGAGTTTTTAAACTTCAAGTTTGAGATCTCTCAGAGAAGGAACAATATATTCCAAATGTTAAACAATTATTTTTAAGATAATTGTTAGGACTTGGTAAAACATATCGGGTTCAATAAATAAAGATGACTTCGCGCAGTTATAATATCTCGTATATAGCGAAAAAAGGGTTTTTAAATTTAAGCTTAAATATTTCGGAAACCTAATGTGATGAAGAAATTTTGAGTAAAGATTCGGATTCAGCGCAGCACATACCCAGGTCTATGGGTTACAAATTTAACGAATCAGCAACGATTTAAGTTTTGGTTTTTTTTTTTTTTTGAGGTTAATAACTAAAGAAATTATTTTTTGTCAAAGGCGGGTTTGCGTTTTACAAAATTAGGGCATTAATTTGAATTTAAAATAAAGAGAGATTTTTCAGTCATCGAATTTAATTTCCAGAGTTTTCAGATAGTTATTTTTTTTCGAATTTATTGGCTAGATGAAGCTTTTTTTGACTACAGCAACTGGAAATTGAAAAGCCTACAGGGCCCAGAATATGATATATTTAAAAATTTCAAATTTGGTGTCACGTCCAAGCCTATTCAATATATAATTTATATACAGACCTAAAGTACTCAAAACATACTTAACGAATAATCCCAAGAAAATAAGCTTTAAAGAAAATCTTGGAAGCACTTACTTTTTACATGTGGGATCATTAGGAAAAGGATAGCGCCCAATCGATGTCTGATGAAAGCAAAAGCGTTCAGGTGGAATTTGAGTAGGTAATTCTGTAGTAGAGGTTGTAGTTGGTAATGGAGGTGTGGGAGTAAATATTGTTGTGGTAGTTATATTTTCTGTAGTTGTTGTTTCTGGTTGTGAACTAGGTTCCGCAGTTGTTGAGGTTGGCACTTCTGTTGTAGTTACAGGCGCATCAATCGCATCATTTAAATCGCAGAATTCTATTTCCCGTTCCTTACAGCTGGGAACACAAGGACATTTTTTTTGCTTACCCAAAGCCACATTACACATTTGATTTTCGGGACAAGTACCTCGTATATCGGTTAACACACCGTCCATACACATGGTAAATGTTGTGCGGCTGGTACAAGTAAATATGCCATCATCTTCTTTACCTTCACACTTTCCACAATTGGAGGTATCACCACAAGCGGGCATAGCTGAACTCAAGGTTTTGTCCATACAAGTACGTCCATATTTGGTACAAATTTCATCTACTCCCATGCATGAATAGGTCTTTGAAGTATCTGGCACTCCTGAAAGTTATGAATCAAAACTGTATCTGGATATTGAAAAAGATTTTTTGATTGGTTACCTTTAAAACACAAATTAAAATCTTTCTCATTTATACAGGCCACACCGTAAGGCGTGCAGGCATTACAGACCGCACTGGCATACTGGACAATTCCTAGATTTAAGACTAAAATGAACTAGTTTTGGGTATATTTTATAATTTAAGATCTCGTTAAAATATTTATATTTTGTACCGTAAACACTTACCAATAATTTATACATAATTTCAAACTGTTCTACTTAAAATCTTTATTTGAAATGAAGTTTTCGAAAATTCAGTTTTTGTTTTTATATCTTTTACACTTTAATAATTGTCTTAGAGCTTTGTTATCTTTAAATTTACCTCATTTCATCAAATCTTTAGTATTTCTTTAATGCCAATGGGATTAGAAACAAATTTTTATCTTTGAAATAATATTGCATCCACGTGTTTAAGATAAAGTTTTTGGAAATTTTTTTAAATAATTTGGTGATAAAATTTTTTTGGAAGAATCTTAACTCGCTAAATGCTATTTGGCCACTAAATAAAATATTTTAGTATAGCAAGGCAAGGCTGTCAGCTGTAAATATCTGACATCTGAAGTGTCAATACTTTTGTGAAAGGTTGGCCATTTACGGATATAGATCGTTTAACAACCGTTCTTCGCGTAAAAATAGTCAAAGCAAAAGAGGTGGTTCAAACGGGTTGATTATGGTCGTCATAATCGACATACTTTGCAAGGAATTGGCAAGATTATAAAGAAATTTAAAGAAACTGGAAGCAATATGCGCACTGCAGAAAATATTGGTTGTATTAGTAAAAGTGTGGTAGATAATCCGAATTTGTCAGTTCCACTCATCAACTGGGCTAATTATGGCGTATTTTGCTTTTGCATTTGCACCTCTAATCTTATAAAGTCCAACTCACGCAATAGTTAAAGCCGGCTGACCATTCACAACACCGAAGATATGCTGATTGGGTGCTAAAGCATCAGGCGTTCACTGCTGATTTTTCAAACAAAATTTTCTTCATCGATGAAGCTCATTTCTCACTCGATTGTTAAGTTATCAAGCAAAATTGTTGCATACGGGGCTCGGAGATCCCAAAAGTGATAGTAAAAAGGTGACTGTTTGGTGCGTTTTTGTTAAAAAAATTCAGAGTGCTATGGCCGTATGATAACCGACTTTTTTGGCCTGCAACTAAGGATTATGAACTGGACATTATGTGGTTTCAACAAGACGCTGCCACGAGCCACACAACATAACCGATTCTGGCTTTATTGCACGGTAAGTTTCCAAAACGCGTAATTTTGTGTTTCGGCGACGTCAGTTTGCCAACAAGATGTTACCATTTAAAGCCGATAAACTTTTTTTGTAGGGCTACGTCAAAGACCGTGTCTACGCGGATAATCCTCTAGCGTTGGAGGATTTTAAAACCATCATCCGCCGGGATACCGCCAGAATTGTGAGAAAAAGTAAGCGAAAACTATACAGTAAAAAATTCTCGATAATTTTTTCAATTAAAGCATTAATCAAAAATAAAATCAGTTTTAATTAAAAATTAAATGAACTGTGTTACCCAGATTGACGTCTATATAAGCTGTGTTTCAATAAAATCGAATGCTATGGGTGTTGATGGTCTACATCCTTTGTTTATTAAGATGTTACTTCCATCGATTCTTCCACTGATAACTCATATTTTTAATAAAGTTATCACAACAAGCACCTTTCCCTCGCGATGGAAACAGGCGAAAGTCTTGCCCAAACCAAAATCCAACAATGATTTTCGACCAATAGCGGTTCTACCCTATCTATCAAAGGCTATGGAAAGAATTTTGCACAATCAAATTGCACCGTATATAAGAGATAACCGGTTACTTAGTGATCGACAATCTGGTTTTCGTGGAAGTAGTTGCATTACTGCATTGACTGATGTAGCTGAAGATTTAAGAAGGGAAATTGATGACGGAAGTTTAACAATGCTAGTCTAATTGTATCACTCCAAGGCGTTCAATATGGTTGATCATACAATATTTATGCAGAAATTATCGAAATTGATGAATTTTTCTTCAACATCGATCAATCTGATGTCATCCTATCTGGAAGACCGTCTTCAATGTGTGGAGACAAATAATAGAACTTCATGTTTTTTACCAGTAAGAAGAGGTGTTCCACAGGGATCAATTCTTGGTCCACTTCTGTTCTCAATATATGCAAACGATTTAACTAATGCACTGCGATATGATGCACAATTATATGTGAGTAATAGAAACTGTAAGAAATCAGATGATTGCATACAAAAACTTAATGATGATTTAAATAGAGATTCCCTCTGGGCTACAGCTAATGGGCTGAGTTTAAACCCGCAGAAATCCAAATTCATTGTCTTTCGGAAAAGAACGAGCAAAATAGTTTTGAAACCAAACATATATATAAATAATCAGCCTATTGAAATTGTTGAAAGAGCAAAAAACCTAGGAGTTATATTCAATAGCACTTTGACATGGAGCGCTCACGTTACTGCTGCATGTGGAAGAACATATTCAATGCTTAGGACCCTTTGGTCTACACAATATTGTACCCCGTTTACTTTTACTTGCAAAAACAATTCATAAATATGTAATATGCATTTTTTAATTAATACATAATTGGGGGATTCACAAGTCATATCGTCATAATGTCCTAAATAATATTTTATAATCGCTTAAAATAAATATTGTTGTGTTTCAAACAAAAAAAGAATTGTAATGCTGTGCTCATTGATTCATCATAACTGCACAGTAGAAATATAAATTAAAAGCGGTAGCCCACAACAGTCATATCGTCGGCTTAATATGCAAACTTGCTAAATTCCTTCAAACACATTTTACAGGAGAGACAAAAAACTTTTTATTTTTTCTATTTGCAGCTTGATAAAAATTAAAAATACAATTAGTTTTACACACTTCTAGACTTAAATAGAAGAAAAACTACATGCTGGTCGACGAGGCGTATCTTTCTCTACCACACGGCATCAAAATCTCAATTAACATTAAAAGTGGATTTAGCCGATTTGCATATTAATCCTACGATAAATACTTCTAGTAATTATTTAAAGACATAAGGCTTTACAACTTTATGACTAACTTGTGAATCCCCCAAATATGCATTTATAAAAAAATATACTGAGATAATTTTATTAGTTATTTCAATGGTTAAAGGAGATCTTATACAATAATCTTTTAAAAAAGTAATTTGGTTTAAATGTTTAGGAGTTAAGCGATCCTTTTCTTTTGTTTTGACAAAACTTGACTTAGAAAAAATTCTTTCACTTATCGTAGATGAATATCTCATTTCTCAGTCCTTTTTAAGGATTTCTCTAAACATTTAAAATATTCCATTATGCCCTTTTAGAGTCATGTTTCAATTTTTAAAAATGTTTAACACTTCTAATTGTTTCGGTTAATTTTGTTAAAAGACTGATATGAGAAGGTATGAGAAGAAACAAATAACTAAACACATACATATAAAAAGTACGTTAAACAAGAAAAAGGTGTTGGCAATCAAACATTTAACCCATTTTTCGCCACATTCCTCTTGATTGAACATTGAAATCGGTCGGCGGAAAATGGGTTGAAATGAAGATCACTGAACACCTTTGTTTGTAGGAAAAATTATTTTCTAAACACATACCTTTTGTATATGAGACAAAACAAATAATTAAAAATACAAAAAAATATGTTATAATACTACAAAAAATTAAAAATCTTATTACATAGGTTAATCGGTTAATTTAATGAAATTAACCGGTTTAATCGTTAATCGGAAAAAGTCAATTTGAAATTAACAGATCAGTTAATCGGGTTGACGGTTAACCGAATGAATACCATAGTACATACAGATTAAAAAAGTACCACACGTAGTACGGAAAATTAAAAAAAAATAAACTTAATTATCGTATTTCCCTTTTTTTTCTTCCCATTGAAGTATCAAAACTTTCAATATTGCTGTGTGAGACCAAAATTTAATGCGTATGTATGTGTATGTGAATGAATGAAGAAAAATTTTTAAAAAAAAGTACCAAAAGTAGGTACGATTTTCATTCCTTAATCGTTCGAACTTCAAATTTAACGGCCATGTTCTGACAATCGCACGATTTGAAATCGCAAAACGCCAGATTTATTTTATGGTGTTCTGAATACCGTGCCATTAGTTGCGATCTGGCATAGTTTCTTACAAATATTCTAGTTCCCTTGAACACCATTTCGCAATTTGAAGTCGCCAAACTTCTTGCTATTGCGATTTACAGATCACCTATTATGCGATTTCAAATCAGAATCGCCAATGTTAAGCGTTTTGCGATTGTCAGAACATGCCCGTATATTTGCATTTTTTTGAAAAGTCACGAATGTGATATAATTTATATTTCTTTGTTTATTGTTTCAAAAGATAGATAGTTTCAAAATACAGTTTTAAACCGTTTACTCCCCAAAAGAGCCGAATTTCAAAAAAGTACCAGACCTGCCTGTTTAATTTTTATTAAGGCAACCAACCAAAAGTAAGTAGTAGTGCAACCAAAAAAAAAGCACTAAAAAAACACTTTTAAGCTCTTAAAGAAAGCGTTTAAAAACATGAAAATAAGCTGTTAAAATTAAAAAAAAAGCAATTTTAACTTGTTTATTTTCCACTTCATTCGTTTAATACGTTGTCATAGTAAATTATAAGTTGATGCAATTAATTTTCGAAAAGAAACCTATGTCTGTTCGGAGTCAGCAAGTTCTTGTACATAGAAAAAGTTCTTCCTACGTCTACAGATGTTATGGGAGCATATCTAAAATTTAGCATTTGCTCTGAAGTATATTTTATACGATTGGACTCATAATTCCGCTTGCCTCTCAAAATATCCCCAATATCTTTTAATACCGAAAATCCTTCATTTTTTAATGAAACTGATTTTAATTTTGTATTAACTTCGTCTTCTATATCCCCTGGAAAACGGGACATTTTTCTTACGGTCCACAACTATGTTCAACCAACACCACAGTATTTAAAAACAAGTTTCAAGAGTGTATGGCTATATGGTAAGCATTTGCTTTTTTTTTGGTTGCCCTAGTGATAAGTATTAAGTTAAGTTTGTATCTCTTTGAGTAAAGGACATATGAGTTTAGCGAATTTACACATTTTTACTCCTTTTTTACCTCCTAAGCATTCGTATTTCCAAAAATCCCGTCTTAGTGGATCAATTTGGCGAGAGGCCAACTTCCGGTCCAAATCTGTACTTTTTAGCAGTGGCGTTAGAAATATTTTTATATAAGTTATATATAGAGAGAGTGGGAATGTACATATAACGTTTTTTACGTACAAAATCGAAAACATTAATCTGAAACATTAAGGACGGGTTTTCGAGATGTGGATTTAAGGTATTTTGAAACTCCAATTTTTACGGTGAAATGTGAATTTTTGTATTATTTTATTTTAGACTAGAATTTTAAGAAAAACTTAACTGTTCCGTTAAAATTTTGTTTACAAACTAAACATAGTTTAACTGAGATCTCAAAAACCCAGCCTAAGCTTGTTTTTTTATTAACCACGACCCATAAAAATTTGTTGAGTTTTTTGTAAACGATTTTGGGTTTGAAATATCACGGATTACAAGTGAAGCTTGTCTTCTTTATTCAACGCTTATTTATAGAGATATCGACGTTAAGCAAATCATTAAGTTTTAAACACAAAATTTTAGTTTTTGTTGTCATATATAAGCGATAGGTTAATGCTTAATTTTAGAGAAAATTACGTTTTTGATGAAGAAAATCTTTTTGGTTCTTCGGTATAATTAATATTAAGCCATGACTTCTTCATTAAACGAAAATTTACAAGGTCATCAACAATTAAATAATTTTGTGAGTTTTTCATATTTTAGTCCGATTTTGGGCCTCAAACTAATAAAGATCACGGATAACACTTGTTATTTTGGTAAAACATTTATTACAAAGATATGGTCTTCCTTTTCCACGCTTTTAATTTGGCTGTTTCGAAGTAAATCTAGAACAAATCTTTTATCAGATTTTCTTTTCTTATAAGTGGGTCATTGACAAACGTTTCTAAAATATCACAGCACTTTATAAATTACGATGTACTCTGTTTATTTTAATGTGTTAACAAAATTCTTAGAAATTCTCACATTTAAATTAAGAATAATATTTGTTTAAAACTTAAAAATATTTGTTTAAAATAAAAAAAAAACTACAATCAAGGATGTTAAAGGCAACTAAATTAAGTTGTATTTAAATAGTGATTAAAAAAGAACCAGAAAATCATAAAAAAATTATTTGTCTCTGCAATTCTTAATAAATCAAACCGAACATGCTTTTGATTATCTTATCTCTGATAAAGATAAAATCTTCTTTTACAAAAAAAGAAATTGGTATAAAAACATGAAAAAAGCTAAGAAAATTATTTAGTTAATAAAAATTAGTCTAAACTTTAAAACGAAATGAGTCGAAATATTTCGTTAGCATTGGTATGTATTTTCCAGAAGGTGCCTAAATTAGATTCATTAATATTTTTTCTTTGATTTTTTTTATGTAGACCTGTCTTTTTGCCGTTGCCTTTGTCCTTCTACCTAGCCACATTGATGCCAAATGCAATTTGTGCAGTGAATATGGAATTGCCTGCATCAACGAAACCTCGTTTAATTTATGCTTTAAAGGCATGCCATTTACCGAAACAGAGTTCACATGCCCCTCGAACAAACTTTGCAGTGCCACCAAATCGAAATGTGTCAGTGCAGAATCTGGTGGAAAACCTGCTTGTCAACCAAACATCGGTTGTGGTGTCTGTGAAGATGGGAAAATGTTTGCTTGCACCAGTCGTACAACTTTCTGTCGATGTAACGGCAAAAAGTTAACTCAAGAAACTGGAAAATGTACTCAAGGTTTAATATGTCATTCTCAGGGTAAGGAAATGTGTGTGGACGAATCCAATAAGCCCGCCGTCCTCGAATGTGACAGGGAAACTCTCATGTCAACATAACGATTTTACCACCAGTACATATATAATTATTGATAAGTCTACTTATGTCTTTAAATAAAATAAATTTAGGAAAATAAAAAGTTAACAATTTTAATTTCGTTCAGTTTGTGCTTTGTTGTGAAACGGACGTGTATTTTCAACCCCGCATACGATTTTAATTTATTATTAATTAAATTTGATTTTGGAATATAAATACTAAGCGAATGGACGCTAGAAAATATATGATATTTTTTATTTAAATTATTTAACATAAAAGTGAACAATTAAAACGAAAAATTAAATAAAGATAAATAAGGCAAAAATATATACATATATACGTATGAATGTTCATACATGTGTATGTATACATATTCTTTTTTTTTTTTTTTTTTTTTTTCTCATTATTTATTTATTGAATCTTCATATATTAAATATGAACTAACAATAATTAATCAAATCTTATCCTAATTCTTTATTTTATGTCCTGCCAGTGCAAGACAAAAAGTTTCTTCATCACGGGTTCTGTATCACATTTACATATGTGTTTATCGCTCATCTTAATGGGTAAGTGCTGCAGTGTCTCTTCTCCTTAAGCGAGTGTGGCCGCTGTCATTTAAAATATTTCGAGCTAGTGGATTTGGGTGCAACTCTAGCCTTTTTAAATATTTTACCGCATACTTCGTAATAATAGTCCTTACCAGTGGCACATTGAGATCCTTGTGGATATTTGAGTTTTTAACATACCAAGGGGCAGCTGTGATTATTCGAAGAAGTTTATTTTGGCGCCTTTGAATTTTTTCGATATTTGAGGCCGAGGCAGTGCCCCATAGTTGAATACCGTAGCACCAGATTGGCTTTAAAATAGAGTTATAAAGTAGTAGTTTGCAATCGAGACTAAGAACAGAATTTCTTCCAATAAGCCAGTTAATTTGAATTGCTTTTAGTTTCATTTGGGTTAATTTTGCTTCTATATGGCATTTCCATGTTAAACGCCGATCTAGATGAATACCGAGATATTTGGCATGCGATTGTTGAGGCACTAGTTGATTATTGATTTTAATAGGGGGGCATGTTTCCCGACGCAAGGTAAATGTAATATGTACGCATTTTTTCTCATTGACCTTTATTCTCCATTGTTTTAACCACAGTTCTAGTTGAAATATATGATCCTGCAGGTATCGAGATGGTTCACGACTGTTCTCGTGTACGCTTAGGAAAGCTGTATCATCAGCAAAAGTTGAGGTTAGGGTGTAATTGTTTGTCGGCATGTCCGAGGTATATATAAGATAAAAAAGTGGGCCCAGGATACTTCCCTGAGGGACTCCAGCTTCAATTGTCTGAGGAGAACTTAAAAAATCACCTTCTTTAATAATAAATTTTCGACCGACCAAGTAGCTTTCTAACAGCTTGTGTGTGTTAACCGGTAGGTTCAGCTTCAATTTATGTAGCAAACCTACATGCCAGACTTTATCAAAAGCTTGAGAGACATCGATGAAGAGAGCGGAGCAATATTTTCTTTCTTCAAAGGCTTTTCTTATGGCGTTTACTATCCGATGGGTTTGTTCAATTGTGCTATGTTCTCGTCTGAAACCGAATTGATGGTTAGGTATACACCCATTGTCATTTAAAATTGGGGTTAATTTGGACGCTAAGAGCTTCTCAAACAGCTTTGATATATTAGATAATAAGCTGATAGGCCTATATGACTCAACTTTGGTGTGATCTTTTCCTGGCTTTGGTATCATCGTAACTAAGGAGACCTTCCATTCTTGAGGGTAGTATTCAAGTCGTAAAATAGCATTAAAAATTAAAAGAATAATTTTCTTTGCTATGCTGGGTAGCTCCAGAAGCATTTTGTTGCTGATCTTATCAAAACCAGGAGCCTTCTTGGGGTTTAAATCACAAATAGCTTTTTCGATTTCTCTTATCTCAAATCTTAGGGGAACAGCTGCTCTAGCAACAACAGGTGGTAACTCGGCCGCAATATCGTGAGATATGTTTGGGGTAAATACGTTTTTTAAATGATTAACAAACAGATTTCCTTTTTCAACATCATTTCTTGCCCAACTACCATTCAAGTCTCTTAATGGTGGTTTAGAAACAACTGGCCTTTTGAGATTTCTAGCTGCACGCCATAATGAGAAGTCTGATTGTGGGGTTGCATCAAGTTCCTTAAGATATTTTTCCAGAGAAGCCGTTTTCTGAGTCTGCAGTAACTTTCTAAGCTTTTTTGTACACTCTTCTAGTAAGTTCTTAAGTAACGGGGATCTGTGTAATTGCCACTCTCTTCGAGCCCTCCTTTTTTCAGACAAGAGACGCTCGACATCTGTGGAATATATTTTAATATTTTTTGTTTTTTTGGGGGCAATACTGGAATGTTGAACAGCTAGTTTCAGAAAACTGTCAAAATTGGCAATAGAGCGATCTACATACTCCGGTGTACTAAGCGGAATATTTTCTGTGCAATGGGTGCTGAGGTATTTTCTATATTTTAACCAGTTAATTTTCGTAGCTGTCGTCGCTAAGTGACCAGTCGGAGATACAATTCTATTGGGGTTCATTATAGTAACAATTGTAGGTGTATGGTCAGAAGATAATTCTAAGGAAGCTTCAACATGAATCGTTTCTATGGGGATGTTTTTAACCACGCCGAAATCGATAACATCTGGAATTTTTTGATGATCAGTAGGCCAATATGTTGGTTGTCCGCTCGCTACCACATTTAAATCCATTTTAGAAATTGTGTTAAATAAGACACGACCCTTTGGTGTTATAAGTCGTGACCCCCAGAAGGTATGTTTAGCGTTATAATCGCCAGCAGCTAGGAAACAGGGTCCTAATGATTTAAAATATTTACAGTATTGGCTTTCTGATATTGAAAATCTAGGCGGTGAGTATAACGATGAAATTACTAGGTTTCTATTTAATTCCTCAACGCAAATGTTCGTTGCTTGGAGATAATCTTCGCGGTGATCAAACATTAGGTAGTGTTTGACTCGGGTTTTAATTAAAATGGCTGAACCTCCGCAAGCTCTATCTCGAGGGTCCTTGGTATCATATAGTGTATAACCATTGATTTTAAACGTATTTCTTGAGGTCAAATGAGTTTCAGAAACCATCATGACATCAATTTGTTTATTTTTTAGAAAGTATTCTAATTCATTTTTATGTTGGCGGATGCCGTTTGCGTTCCAAAAACAGATTTTTAAACAGTTCATGGCTTGTTAAGTACAGCTTGCAATAACATCGATTGCATTCTTAGAATTTCCTGCATCATATTACCCATTGTGTTCGTAAAATTATTAACTGTTTGCACTAATGTTTCCATGGTTTTTTCAAGACGACTTAAATTAGAAACTGGAGTTTCATCATTATTTGGCGAAGCGCCTTGCATTGGCACATGGTTTGATTTAAGGACGTTAGCATACGAGGTTCTGTTATTACTAGGCTGCGGAGCCTGAATGCCATTAGTGTTTACTTGATTTGGTACCTGCATTTGTGGGGGATTAGTTTTCGGTCCAGCCGACTGCTTGACGATAGTATATACAGGGCATCCTCTATAATTGGCAGTGTGATTTCCGCCACAGTTGCTACATTTTTTTTACATTGGGGTCATTTTTAGACTTATCGCACTGGACTGTACAATGTAATTCTCCACATACGACGCAAACAGGGGGTAAATAGCAGTATGCCTTAGTATGGCCAAATTCTTGGCAATTAAGACATTGAACGGGACCATTTCTTTTGTGCGGCTCCTCTATAGTTATTCTTCCGTAGAGAATATATTTTAAATTATAAATAGGATGCGTTTCATTTTTTTTAAGCTTAATGTCGCCAGGTTCTAATTCTACCCGAAATAATGGTTGGGGATTTTTTTCCCTGTTTTTAATATTTGTAACGTTTTTTATTTTAAAACCCTTCTCTTCCAAAAAAGTTTTAATTTCATCTGGGTCCACGCATGAGTCTATGCCCTTGATCACTACCTGAAGACCTTTGCTGCTCTTTATTTGGTATGTGTAAAAGCTTTTTTTAAGGGCTTCGAATTTGTTAGTTAATTTACGAAAATCATTCTCATGATTTACCTGTATTTTTGTCTCATTTATATTTCCACGCTTGATTGCAGCTACGTAAAACGAATTTTCGCCTATTACCGAGATCACGCTCTTTATTAACTCACTTGAGTTTTGCTCCCTTAGATATATCGGGGGTGGCTTAGAAGATTTTATAACGTTTGGTGCTTCCGAGGATTCATCCTCGAGAATTGCAAAACGATTTTGAGAGTTTATTTTATCAAAAGATGGTACTTTTGAAGCCGAAGCAACTGCTGCAGAGGTAGGGCTGCGACCCCGTTTAAGCACTGTTATGTACCTGTCCATACCAACTTGTACTTGAGGCTTTTGACCACTTTTTACTTGAGATGTTTGCATTGCATCTGTGTTAGAGTCCATGGTACCATTTGTTAATAAGATTGTGTTTGCCGTTGTGGCAACACTTGCAAGTGAGAGGTTTATATTTTTTAACGTATCACCATCAACCGTCTTTGTAAAAAGAGAGGGCGAAAGGGATCGTGTTCTAAAAATTGGTTTAGCCGTTAGGTAGTTACTATTGTTTTCTTTTGTTTTATTTATTAAAGCATTGTCTTCGTTAGCATGCACTGTCACATAAACATTTCTATCATTTAGTTTTATTGTTGTTTCATTGTTTTTATTCATGCAATAAATTGTTTTTGTTTTTCACCGTTTAGCTGTGCTTTTAATATTTTTGTTATTTATTGTATTTTACAACAACAAAAAAAAATAAGAACTTTAAACTAAAATGTTTTTGCTCAGAATATGTATGTATACATACACATGTATGAACATTAGTACGTATATATTTTTACTATTTTTCTTTATTTAATATTTTTTTCGTATTAATTGCTCACTTTTATGTTAAATAATTAAAATAACAAAATATATCATTTATTTTCAAGCGTCCATTCGCTGTTTATAAAACAAAATCAAATGTGATTAATTAAAAATTCAAATTGTATGCGGAGTTAAGAATACACGTCTGTATCACAACAAAGCACGAACCGAACTTGTATACATATTCTGTGCACAAACATTTTAGTTTAAATTTCTTATTTTTGGCGTTGTTGTAAAATACAATAAATAATAAAAACATTAAAAGCACAGTAAAACGGTGAAAAACAAAAACAATTTCTTGCATGAGTAAAAACAATGTAACAACAATAAAATTAAATGATAGAAATGCTTATGTGACAGTGCATGCCAACGAAAATAATGTTGAAATAAATAAAACAAAACAAAACAATATTAACTACCTTACGGCTAAGCCAATTTTTCGTACACGTTCCCTCTCACCCTCTTTATTTACACAAACGGTGGATAGTGACTCATTAAAAAAACTAAAACTAGACCTTGTAACAAGTGTTGCCAGGCCAACAAGTATTGCCGCGACGTCAAAAATAAATTTAGTGGGAAATGATACCATGAACCAAAACACAAATGCAATGGAAAACCCCCCTGTAAAAAGTTGCCAAAAGCCTCAAGTCCAAGTTGGTATGGACAGGTATATAACAGTCCTTAAGCGGGGTCGCAGCCCTACCTCTTCAGCTGTTGCTTCGGCATCAAAAGTGCCATCTTTTGACAAAATAAATTCCCAAAATCGCTTTGCAATTCTGGAGGATGAATCCCCCCATATATCTTAGGGAGCATAACTCAAATGATCTAATAAAGAGTTTAATTTCGTTGATTGGTGAAAATTCGTTTTATGTAGCCGCAATAAAGAGAGGTAGCATAAATGAAACGAAAATTCAAGTGAATCATGAAAATGATTTTCGCAAAATTATTAACAAATTTGAGGCACTTAAAAAAAGTTTTTATACATACCAACTCAAGAGCAGTAAAGGTCTCCAGGTGGTGATTAAGGGAATTGATTCATGCGTAGACCCAGAGGAAATTAAAACTTTCTTAGAAGAAAAAGGCTTCAAGATAAAACACGTGGTAAATATTAGAAATAGAGACAAAAATCCACAACCACTATTTCGAGTAGAATTAGAGCCCGGCGACATTAAGTTAAAAAAAACGAAACGCATCCCATTTATAGTTTAAAATATATTCTATACAGAAAAATCACAATTGAGGAGCCGCACAAAAAAATGGACCTGTTCAGTGCTTAAACTGCCAAGAATTTGGCCATACAAAGGCATACTGCTACTTACCCCCTGTTTGCGTAGTATGTGGTGAGCTACACGGTACAGTTTCTTGCGATAAGTCTAAAACCGACCCCAACGTAAAAAAATGTAGCAACTGTGGCGGTAATCACACTGCCAATTATAGAGGATGCCCTGTATATAATATCGTCAAGCAGACGGTTGGACCGAAAACAAATGCCCCTCAAATGCAGGTTGCAAATCAAGTTATCACAAATGCAATTCAAGCCCCCCAGTCTAGTAATAACAGAACCTCTTATGCTAACGTCCTAAAATCAAACCATGAGCCAATGCAAGGTGCCTCGCCAAGTAATGATGAAACTCCAGTTTCTAATTTAAGTCGTTTAGAAAAAACCATGGAAACATTAGTGCAAACAGTAAATAATTTTACGAACACAATGGGTAATATGATGCAGGAAATTCTTAGAATGCAATCAATGTTATTGCAAGCTGTGCTTAAAAAGCCATGAACTGTATAAAAATTTGTTTTTGGAACGCAAACGGCATCCGCCAACATAAAAATGAACTAGAATACTTTCTTAAAAATATACAAATTGATGTCATGATGGTTTCTGAAACTCATTTGACCTCAAAAAATACGTTTAAAATAAATGGTTATATACTATATGATACCAAGGACCCTCGAGATAGAGCTTGTGGAGGTTCAGCCATTTTAATTAAAGCCCGTGTCAAACACTACCTTATGTGTGATCATCGTGAAGATTATCTTCAAGCAACAAACATTTGCGTTGAAGAATTAAATAGAAACGTAGTAATCTCATCGTTATACTCCCCACCTAAATATTCAATATCAGAAGGCCAATATTATAAATATTTAAAATCATTAGGACCCTGTTTCCTGGCCGTTGGCGATTATAATGCTAAACATACCTTCTGGGGGTCCCGACTTATAACACCAAAGGGTCGTGTTCTATTTAATACTATTACTAAAATGGATTTGAATGTGATAGCGAGCGGACAACCAACATATTGGCCTACTGATCAGCAAAAAATACCAGATGTCATCGATTTTGGCGTGGTTAAAAACATCCCCTTAGAAACGATTTATGTTGAAGCTTCCTTAGAATTATCTTCCGGCCACACACCTACAATTGTTACTTTAATGAACCCCAATAGAATTATATCTCCAACTGGTTACTTAGCGACGCCAGCTGCACAAATCAATTGGCTAAAATATAAAAAATATCTCAGCACCCATTGCACAGAAAATATTCCGCTTAGTACACCGGAATACGTAGATCGCGCTATTCTTAATTTTGACAGTTTTCTGAAGCTAGCTGTACAAGATTCCAGTATTACCCCAAAAAAAAACCAAAAATATTAAAATTTATTCCACAGATGTTGAGCGTCTCCTGTCTGAAAAAAGAAGAGCCCGAAGAGAGTGGCAATTGCACAGATCCCCTCAACTTAAGAATTTGTTAAAAGAGTGTACAAGAAGGCTAAGAAAGTTACTACAGACACAGAAAACGGATTCTCTGCAAAAATATCTTAAGGAACTTGATGCAACTCCGCAATCAGACTACTCATTATGGCGTGCAGCTAAAAATCTAAAAAGGCCAGTTGTCTCTAAGCCACCATTAAGAAACTTGAACGGAAGTTGGGCAAGAAATGATAACGAAAAGGGAAATCTGTTTGTTAATCATTTAAAAAACGTATTTACCCCAAATATATCTCACAATACTGGGGTCGAGTTACCACCTGTTCCTGCTAGAGCAGCTATTCCCCTCAGATTTGAGATAAGAGAAATCGAAAAGGCTATTTGTGACTTAAACACTAAGAAGGCACCTGGTATTGATAAGATCAGTAATAAAATGCTTTTAGAGCTACCTCGCATAGCAAAGAAAATTATTCTTTTTATTTTTAATGCTATTTTACGCCTTGAATACTATCCTCAAAAATGGAAGGTTTCCTTAGTTACCATGATACCAAAGCCAGGTAAAGACCATACAAAAGTTTTAAGTGAAAATAGATGTATTCCAAACCATCAGTTCGGATTTAGAAGAAAACACAGCACAATCGAACAGACTCATCCAATAGTAAATGTCATAAGAAAAGTATTTGAAGAAAAGAAATATTGCTCAGCACTCTTCATCGATGTTTCGCAAGCTTTTGATAAAGTCTGGCATGAAGGCTTATTACATAAATTGAATCAAAATTTACCAGCAAACACACACAAGCTGCTAGAAAGCTACTTAGTCAGTCGTCAATTTATTATTAAAAGAGGAAATTTCTTAAGTTCACCTCAGCCCATTGACGCTGGAGTCCCACAAGGCAGCATCCTGGGCCGCCTATTATACTTAATTTATACTTCGGACATGCCAACAAGCAACTATACACAAACTTCAACATTTGCAGACGATACAGCTTTTCTAAGCGTCCACGAAAACCGTTATGAAGCATCTCGTTACTTACAGGATCACATATTTCAACTAGAAATATGGTTAAGACAATGGAGGATAATGGTCAATGAGCAAAAATGCGTACATATAACATTCACCTTGCGCCGGGAATCTTGCCCCCCTATTACAATCAATAAACAAATAATTCCTCAACATTCGCACGTAAAATATCTCGGTATGCATCTGGATCGGCGATTAACGTGGAAATGCCATATAGAGGCAAAATTAACTCAAATGACACTGAAAGCCATTCAAATTCATTGGCTTATTGGAAGAAATTCTGTCCTTAGTCTCGATTGCAAGCTTCTTCTTTACAACTCTATCTTAAAGCCTATCTGGTGCTACGGTATTCAACTATGGGGCACTGCCTCGGCCTCTAATATCGAAAAAATTCAAATGCGCCAAAATAAACTTCTTCGAATAATCACAGCCGCTCCCTGTTATGTTAAAAACTCAAACATTCATAAGGATCTCAATGTGCCATTAGTAAAAATTATGATTACCAAATATGCGGTAAAATATTTAAAAAGGCTTGAACAACACCCAAATCCACTAGCTCGAAATATCTTAAATCATGGCGGCCACACTCGCTTAAGAAGAAGAGACACTGCAGCACTTACCCAGTTAGATGAGCGATAAACACTTATATATGTGAACAGAACCCGTGATGAAGAACATTTTTGTCTGGCATTGAGAAAAAAAAAAAAAAAAAAAATTTTAATTTGAAAAATTACGAAAACAGGCCAAGCCGAAGTCACTAGAAGGTGAGGTCAACTCTAAAACCACACTGTCGGAAAAACTAGTTCGTATACAAACTTTGACAACTCGACCACCGAAAAAAAACCAAATGTTGACTTGCCCCAACTTCTAGTGAATTGGCCTTAAAACAGGATTCTGATAAATTTTAATCTTTAATTTTTGAAATTTCAGTAGATAAGAAAGAGTTCACTCCAAAAAAATAAGGTAAATATCTAATCACTCATAAAATCGTTGCCTTCATATCAAAATGTAAAAAAAAAACTTTAAACGGCTGTAGTTATTTAAATAATTAGAACTTAATTAAAGAAAGAAAATGGCCTTAATTAATCTTTGTTTATCTTCGTGCGATCAATGGATGTAGAAACAATATAATTATCCGTTTTTGAGCTTTTAGTGAGTTTTGGCATCGATTTGTGAGTGCATATTTTTGCAGGCATTTTATTGCATATTTTAGTCAAATGAGCATTTTTGAAGCATATTTTTAGGTTTATAGAGCATATTTAACCTTTTCTCCCAATTTTGAAATAAAAAAAAAATTGGATTATATTAAGCAGCATATTTTGAAGTTAACAGTGCAAATTTCACCTTTTTAAAGCATATTTTGATACTTGTTGAATTTTTTTTAATTCTTACAAGTGCGGAACAAATCAATAGATTTAACAGATGGCTTTTCTATTAATACCCACATAACAATAGATGTGTAACACATAGATAGATTGGTTCTAGGCCCAATCGATCTTACGGTGTCTGTCCTTTCATCCAGTTGTCTGTTTATGTAAACTTTATGCGCAAAATACAGGTAGCAATGGTGAATAATTTCACGTAGACCACGTAAAAGCTTCTTTCAAGAATAATGCTCGTAACCCTCTAATTATGTTAGTATTTAGATTAAATTTAATTTCAAATATCCTTATCAAATTTTTTTAGCTCCTATACAAAAATCAAACCCAGAAATAGCTTTTTATGCCATAACTTCCTTTAAAAACGTAACATTAATATAGTTGGCTGCAATTACTTTTATAATAGCTGCTATGTTATGGCACAATTTTGCAATGGTTGGTCCAAAATTGGCACATGTAAACCCCGTCCCCCTAAAATCACTTAAGACAAAAAAATCTCATACAGGTGTATATAACTAAAAATTTTCCTCAGAAGAAAAAACCACATTATATACTTTTGCTATGCTGTATCCCAAATAGAAAAACACTCGGATATTTGTCTGTTTTATTTGTTTATATATGCAAATATTCAGCCTGTTTGCGGTTGTCGTTGTCGTATACGACTAAGTTGTTTCTTGTAGTAGATTAAAGAACACAGGTTCTGTTTTACTTTGATCTATTACAAAAAAAGACACAGTCGTTAACGACAATGACAACCGTAATAAGGCTGATTATTAAATTGTTGAATATTTTGTTAAGCCATTGTTGTTTTGTAGGGCATATTTAAATGTTTTTACAGCACATTAAATGTACAGAAAACACTAGAGCATATTTTCGGTAAACCAGTA
Organism: Pollenia griseotomentosa; assembly: GCA_963931875.1. NCBI lineage: Eukaryota > Metazoa > Arthropoda > Insecta > Diptera > Polleniidae > Pollenia > Pollenia griseotomentosa. Next base: position 85,350,990 of record OZ007562.1, read on the forward strand.
ATGGCTAATTAGAGAGGGTATTATGAGTTGGGCTCTCGACCTTCCTTTAGTCACACTGATTGACTAAGAATTACCTACTGAATCGATCAAACGATGTCCATCCATCCTGCTGTCTGTGTAAACTTTGTAAGCAAAGTACTACGGTTCGCAATTTTAAAGACAATTGATGATTTGGTAGAAATTTTCAAATTGCCATAAGGACGATTAGCAATAATCAGCCCATAACTTCAGATAGCGAAAATATTTTATTCCAACCTTAATCATCTAACTAAATTTTATTTGAATCGGTCTATAATTTACCACCATAAAAATACCATCACCGAAAATTGGTTTAAATGCCATAACAACCTTATAAAGATTAGTTTTAACAATAATTAGTATTGTGGTTATTTTGTTGAACTGTTTATGGTTTTTAATCTAAATTTTGTTATTTTAATCAGGCTAAAGCTCATCAAATTAAATTTTCTTTTAATTATTTTTATGAAGAAAGGAATTTTACAACATGAAATTAATTAAAATTTATTGATAATTTTTTATTGTTGACAGCCGCGGAAATCGAACCCAGGCTTAACTTTTTTCTAATATGCGCAGTCGTTTTAGAAACATAATTTTTATTTTTTTTTTTGGAAAAAAAAGACGTATAAAAAACGATTTTGTAAAAAACAAGCCATAAATTATTAAAATCTGTGCCCGGCTTGTCTATTTTTTCAACTAGCACAGTGTTATTGAAAACAAGTAAGAGTGCTATATTCGGCTATGCCGAATCTTATATACCCTTCACCATGATGAGATAAGAACAAAAAGTTATATATGTACATAAATAACGTTCTTTAGATAGGTATAAATATATATTGATTGAGCAATGCCAACTTTTCATTTCGCCATGCCGAAGAATATAAAAAAAAAAAAAAATTTATATATGTACCTACGCCCGTTTCCTCTTGTGCCAAAGTTGATGTTTGAAATTCGTTTTATAACATAAAAAAATTAAATAAAAAAAATTAAAAAAAATTCTTTTTGGGATTCGAACTAGCAATATAATCAGTGTCGGGACAAAACTTAACAACTCGGCGACGAATGCTTTTACTGAAGAAGCGTTAAATTAAAATATATTGAGTCTATGAGTTTGTTTCTTTATTTGAGCGGCATATCATAAGCATGCATTAATGTGTATGTGTATGCGTAAAATTAGACACATTACAAATAAAATCCACCACTTGTAGTGAAGGGTATAAAAAAACAACAAAAAAACCACATTACCAACACTGTGTTACCATAGCCACTGTATGACCGTAGAAACCAAAATTGAATTGGTTTATATGGTATGTTTATGTCGTTTTGTTATACAGTGTTGGTATGGAAATGTCACGTCTAATTGGACCTTTAAAGGAAAAAATTTGAGGCAGTCGTGGTTTTTTACTCATATCTCAGCCATCTTGCTGAATTTCAATAGCAAACAATTCCGGACCATATGTGACATAAATGCATAATAACCTGGCCCCCATTATATATGGGGTCTTCGGAAAATCCATTTCAACGGACAGACGGACATCGTTAAATCAACTTCGCTCCTGATAAGGACCCAGAATATATATGTATACTTTATAGGGTCTAACATCAATATTATAGAAATTACAAACGGAATGACAAAAATAGGGTATAATTCACCACCTGTGGTTAAGGGTGTAAAAATGTTACATTTTATTTTAAAAAAATGCAATTTGTTGTTCGTTTTTTAAACATTATTTGCTCTCTAAAAGAGATTATTAATGTCATAAGGCATTGCACTTTACGCCCCGTATAAATCGATAGTATTGATAATGCCCTGTAAAAAGGTGACTTCTGTTTATATGAATTTGGGCTACCAGATGAATTTAGGAAAAAATCGCCTCTAATCAGGACAGTGAAAATTTTAAATTTTAATAGTTATTTTTTATATATTTGCATTGAGCGGGAATTCCCCAGTTATCCGCGAAAAGAAAAAACTAATTTAATAAGTTTTGAATCACATTGTAGAACAAAATCGAATATTTATATGAAATAGATTTTAAATCGTCAATTTCCCCGTTTAAAGGGTGATACTAACAAAACTAGCTTAAGTTTAATGAAAAAGTTGTATTTGCTTTTTGTTTTTAACGTTTTTTTTTTTAATAACTTGCGTTATTTTAAATATGAAATTATATAATAGAGCAAACTGAATTAACCTTCACCTAAAATCAAAATTCATATTAGTTTATATTTGTGTTAAGTTGCGTCAATTTAATTTTTGGGTGTTAATTTTATACAATTGTTTTTATAAATTAAACTACCGATTTTCACCTAACTGTGACGTTATTTTATAATAGAGCCATAATTTGTCATACATTTCTCATTTAATACTGGTTAATGTTATTGTTTGTGTAACAAAATATTTAACAAAATTAGGTTGTTTTTTTTTTTTTTCAAATAAAAAAATATGAAAAAACTTTATTGTGAAACAGCTTAATTCATTGTTTCCCGATTTACTAAATATTTATTTAGACGAGTGTTTATAATATTTTGTTTTGTGATCGTTAATTTGTAGGTAATTAATTTGTTCTAACGGTTGAGTGCAACAAGATTGTGGTGAAGAGTAATTAAAAACCTTAATAACTTGTTCTAAATTAATGTGTAATAATTACCTTTAGTATTATTAAGGCCCAAATTTACAGTCAATTGTTAATTAATAGTAAACTTAAATGATACTATTGCTTAGCTGAAAATAGTCCAAAATTAGCCTCCATTAATGTGTCTGAAGATTAATACGAAAAGTTAAATTATTTTATTTTATAATTTTTAATATATTTTTATCGCATGTGATAAAAAAATGTAAAAAAGAAATTACGACTGTTTACACAAATGTGGCGATGTGTCAATTTAGAGAAAATAAACTGTCAATTAGACTTCAAAGCCGTGCGATTTGACACCTCATGATTATTTTCCATAGGGCAGTGAAGTCACTAGTTTGTGTTGATAAACCAGCAGCAATTGACGTCTTGGAGGTCAAAATTGTTAATTTTATCCGTGACATGCAGCAGCAATGCTCGAAAAAGGGGAGCAAAATTGGACATCTGCAATGCATTTCGTCGTTTTAGTTTTATGGTCTTAAAAAATACCCTTTATAACTTATTAGGTAAACAAATTTCCTGCAGGGTTTTATACAACTGTCCCTTTCGCAATTCAGTTTTACAACTGTTAAGGGCGTTAAATATTCAAACTAAAGCATTTGAAAGATGCCAGATAAAAATAAAATGAATTATATGTTGGAATATTGGAGACATTTCTTCCACAGGCTAGTATTAAGTTTGCATAACTTTTTTCAATAGACTTCAGGTCTTGCGACATTCATTATCGAACTTTTGAAAATAATATTTATCGACTGAAGACTTTTCATTAAAATACACCGAGACTTTGGTTCAGAAAAGAAAGAAACAAATGTCATCACTGATATCGACTCTTGATTTTATTTGAAGTATGAATTTCAAATTACACCTGGATTACACCTTAGAAAAATTTCCCACGCTCTACCCACGGCAGTAAAAATTATACCAAATTCGGATAATTACCCACAAAGTGGCAACACTGCTTCACACACATCCTTCATGAGAGTTCTGCAAAATACTGAACTTGGGTCCAATTGCTTGGTCAACAAGGTGTAAATTTTTACAACAGTAAATTTTCCATCGCAGCGAATAGTCGGCCACTGTTTAAGCCACATATTACTCTGGATTACAACTTAGATTTTCGGAATTTTGTTCGCTTATTTCTGCTATGGTAAATTAAATTTGTGGGACGCTGTTCAAAAGCACAAAACTCGGTCTCGCAGTTGTTCATTCGTGGTTCTTTATTTTAAATTAAAGTTAACCAACCCGAAAACAACAACATTTTGCAAAATATAAAAAATTATGTAAATTTTCTTTTCAAAGTAACAATTTATTTGCACCCGGAAATTGTCATTTTGCATTTGAAAATTTTTAAAACAAGATTTACACAGAGAAACATTTTACACCATAAACAATATGTTGTACATATTTAAAAATTTAAATGTTTCTTGCAAAAACAAACAAATGAGCCATTCGAATTAAATTCTCTTGAAATTAAAAAAAAAAAACAAAAAATTGCAGCAACTTTTTGAGCATAAACCAAATAAATGTCACTACCAATGCTAAAATTTTGCCTAAAAACTTGTCTCACATGACTTTTTCTTGTCACACTTAAAATCACACCATTAAAACGGAAAAAAAATATGAAATACATTTTTTTCAAATTTTATATTTTCTAGGTAGAGTGAGAAAACGCCAACACAGTTCACGCATTTAATTGTTTCAATTGCTGGCTGGCTTAACTAATTGTTGCAAGCATTTGTTGTCAACAACTAAAAACTCTGCAGAGTGTTAAGTTTACGGGAGCTAAAAAAAAAAATATGTATGCATACAAAACTTCAATTGAATTTTTTGTTTTAGAAAACAAAAGTAAACTTTTTTCTTCTTTTTTTTTTGTTAATTTTCGGTCATTAAACTTTTCAAATTTTATTTATTACAAGTATAAATAAATTGTTTTGATGCGCAAGCTTGACAGTTTTTCGCGTTATTTACAACTGTTAACTTCGGGCGAATTAACCAAACGCGTTATAACCAGTTATAAAATTTACTTTTATTTCAATATGAATATCCTTTATAGGATGTTTCTTTCGCTAAAAAAATGTGACATTATCTTATTTTATATTGTGATTCTAATAGTCAATGTTGTGGCTTCAAAAGTAGACAACAGCTCCTGGAAGGATTTTTTATTTGGCACAAAATGGAAAATGGCAACGGTGCCGGCACCAGCCCGCGATAGTCGATGTAGGTTTTGAAAAATTTTAACAAAAGAAGTAAATAAGAACAATAAAAAAAATGAAAAAAGACAATTTTAAAATGTTTTACTAATTTGTATATAAAAACCGTTACAGGTTTAATCAATTAAAATATAAAATTAAGTGTAAATTAATTGTTGATTTGTTTGCCTAAAAAATGTGGAATTAAGGAAATGTTTTATGTTTATTAGCCACGCTTCGTGAACACAACATCGGATGTACAATACTACGCCAACGACATTCATAATAACACCGATTACATAGATTGTTTTTAAACAACACAGAGGGATATACCAAGATATTTTAAAGCCACGATCAAGCGAGTTGATAATCCATTTTCGTTTTTAAAAATAATGCAAAATTTGGAATTTCATATAAGTTTTTTTATACTTTCTTAATATTCGGATAGAATACAAGTGTTATATTTTTGGACGTGTGTGAAGATAAATATGAAAAGTTTGATTAATTTTTAAATATCGCATGCGATAAAATAAGAAAAATCAATCATTTTTATTTAACATTAAAAGCCAGTTTGATATTTTATTAGTCTCTTTATATAAAAATTTATGATTTTTGAAAAAATTTGACTTAGTGTGAAATTCTCATGAAAGTGCTCTGTGAGGGATATGGCCACTGTGTCCAAGTCCTTCGATATCAAATCAGTTTTTAATGTTAAATAAAAGTTATTGATTTTTTATAAAAACTTTAAAATTTCGTGTAAATAGTCGTATTTTCTTTATAATATTTTTTATCGCATGCAATATTTTTTAATATATTTTTTATCGCATGCGATATTTTAAAAAAATTAATTTTACTTTTCTTATTTATCTTCACACACTTTGTTTTTGGTACTATTCGGTTTCAAAAGCACAACAATGATTTATTAAGTACTTTCCCAGTTTTTTAGGTGTAAAGATTATCTCAAATCTAAGTTGAGGTTTTAATTTGCTATGAGGAAAACTTTATTTTCTCTTTACGGGAAATTTGGCGCGATATCTGATGTATTTTCAGAATAGTATTAACAACACTACCTTAAAACAAGTAAGAGTGCTATTATTGGCTATGCCGAACCTTTGATAACCACCACCGATAGTTAGAATATTTCCGGAGTGGGCCTTATATGGAACCTATGATAAATTATGGGCCGATCTTCACGAAATTTAACAGTGTGATTTATAGTCTTATAAAATTGTGACAGATTCTATTACAGCAACATTATTCGATACGGTTGTACGCATACTAAAGTGTTTTCCGAAAGTGAATTTTATTTGGGGCCCAAGGTATATTATGAACCCATATTCATAGTGTGATTTATAGTCATGTAAAATTGTGAAAGACCAAAATTTAATATATAAAAATTATTTGTTACGGTTTTAAAAGTACTAAAGTTTATTATAAACTATGGACCGATCTGCGTGAAATTTGACTGTGTTATTTTCAGTTAACTCGAACTACGACGATTTTACGCTTCCTAAAGTATTTTCCAAGAGTGGGCTTTATACGGGACCTCTCGTACATTATAGACCAATAAAGAAATAAAATTTGGTACGTCACAGTTCTATAGAAATAGAAATCACACTGTCAAATTTCGTGAAGATTGCTCCATAATTTACTATTAGACCCATATAAAACCCACTCTAGGGAAACGCTTTACCCCGGGTCTTCACGTAGCAATATTTATTGCGGCAAACGTCAAATTTCATTGCTCCATAAAATTTGCGACGTATAGACCGCATATTGCCATGAGTGGCAATCCATTGCGCAATGATTGCTCTTCTTATTGCTTGAGCAATTATTGCTTAGCAATATGCTGTCAAATCAGTTGTAATTTATCTGACATTTCATTTATCTGTACGGTTGTTTTTTGTTTGTGTGTTTATTTATTAAAAAAGCAATCAATAAATATACTATTATAGGTATATTATATTTTTTAATAAACGTCAAGATCAACAAAAGCAAACGACGAATTTATTTTTTTTTTTTGTATATTTTTATTTTTTCAATAGAACAATTCAACTTTTTTTTAACGCAAATAAACAAAAAAGTAATACAAAACACAGCTACGACAATTACAATTAATTATTTTATTAATTCAAAAAAGAAAATTTCACAACTACTTCAAAACACAACATAAAACATTTGTTATAAATATGTACAGCCACAAAACTTTATACGACTACTCGCGGTGAAAATTGCAAATTTATGGCAAAGCAATTTCAAGTGTTCTCCAGCAATAAATTCAGCAATTATTGCTCCATTGTTCTGTCATTCTTCTGCCGACGTTTTTGCTTGTACTTAGCAATAAATATTGCAACGTGGAGACCCAGCGTTAGTACTCGTTAACCATAACGAATATTGTAATAAATAAAGTCCACTCCTAAATATTCTAACTGTCGGTGGAGGGTATAAAAGCACTCCAACTTGTTTCTTTTGTGTTTTTCGAAGTGAGTTGTTCCCAGCAAGCCAAATGCCCAAATGATAATTTCTTTTAAAAATCACCTAAATAAGTCTTCTCAGATCACTCTTGATGTTAAAGAACTGCTTTATCACTTGAGCGATTGAAAAAAGATTTATATATGATTCATTGCCGAACAATTAAACAAATTGGATAAAAAGAAGCCCAAAAATTATTGTCAATTGAAGAAAATAAATGAAATTGCAAATGGTTTCTACTTTTCTTTGGGAGAACCCGATAGCTTTTGTTAGGTTCAAAATAAAATGTGTTCAAATATTAAGTCAAAATCCATAATGGTGCTGCTTTTATTAGAGAAAAATTTAAAAACATGACGATAAAAAAATTATTTAAAATATAATCAGAAACGAGTAGAAAATAAGACGGAATGATTTTAAAAACTACAATTAAATTGGAATCAGAAAATTGTATCAGAAATGATTCTTTGATATGATTTATCGGATTCACAACGAGAGTATCATTAATATTCGAAAAAGTGATATAAATTCACTTGAAATTACATTTATCTTCTTTTGGATTTTTTTTGGATACTAGAAAAATTTGTAAAAGAGAAATCTGCATTTAAATTTTTCAACCCTTTGATGCCCATCTTTAACAAGTAACCTATTTCTTTCTCTGAAAAATTGAGTTCAAAGGAATTCCATTCTTGTAAAATTGATTGTCACAAATTAACGTTAAAATCCAAGCTGAAATGACGGCAAGCGATGGCTCAAAGAAATTTAACATTTTCTAATGCTGCCGTATTAACAACTTTATTGTTATGTTATCAGAAATCGAAAAAGGTTGCAAAGCGTATACCGTTTTTCCACATTATACAAAAGTCCCTACGAATAGGGATTTTCCCCACGTATAACAATCCTGGCTCTAACTGACATGTAATTTTAGTGCAAAAAGAACCATCTTGTTCTAGTGTCGCGTATTGTTCTGGCCTTTAAAACTATATAATATAAAGCTTGAAAAGAGTTGATGTATTTAATTTAAGAATTCAGTCTGATCTAGTTGCTTTAGTTTCCTATCTTTAAAGGTTGTAGGTTACAATATCTGATACAATAACAGAGTAAAGTTCATTTCTAATGTGTCTAATTGCATTCTTACAAATCGGTCATACAGGTCTGTTCTGAAAATTAGGTAATTTAAATCACATGTGCTTTTAAAATCACACGTGCGATTTTGTGGTGTTCTGTAAATCACAAAGTTTTTGTGTTTTCGGTGTGATTTTCAATTGTCGAAAGCACAAGCAAACACAGAAAGTTTGTTTACAAAATTATAGCTCATTTTTTAACGCTTTTTATGTTATTTTCCAACAATTTGTCTTTTTAACCGATTTAGCGATCTCAAATCAGCAACAATCAACACAAATGGCTTGATCAAAACAAAAATAACAAAACACAAACCACGTTGAACAAATGCAACAAGTTCAACAAACGTTGTGTTTTGGGCCAAAAAAAAATTATTTAGTAATATTTTTTTTTTTTGTTTTATAATGCTATTTATTTACTTAAATATTATTTACTCGTGTTGTGGTAAACTTATAAGTTAATTTTTACAACAGCTTTACAAATAAATCTCAACTAAATAAATTTGTGCTCATTGTATTGCGGCATAAAAGATGATGCAAAGAGAAATGCAAAAAGGACAGCTTTCTTAGAAAGAGACAAAAAAACGCAAAATCTTCCGTCTCGTGACAATTCTGTTAGTATTCTGTGCTTTATTATAAAGCATTCCAAAACTCAATAACTACACTGCAATTCAATATCAAGTATAATGGTTCAGAGTAAAATGCAATAATTACACTTAAAAAAGTGTTTTAATTTTACACTAGTGTACAAGTGTGCAACCACTTTTAAATCAAAATTATATAAAACAAATCTATTCAAGGCAAAAAGCAGAAATTCCAGCCCTAGTTCAGATCAGAACGCAATATTTTCATACAGTTCAAAGCAAAATTAAATTAATATTATGGTTCGGACCAAAACGCAATAATTCCAAATTTGCTATCTAAATAACTTTTAAACAAACTGTCAAATAAAATAATTTATTTCTGATTAATATTATTTTTTGTAGACAATAGCTGCGTTCGTTTACCCCAAAATTTGTACAAATTTGTACTGGATTTTACTGAAATGCGTTCGCGTACACATAAATTTGTAAAAGTTTCATATTACTCACCTACTGGATTTTACTGGGATTATACTAGAAAAGTAAACGAACGCACATAATAATACCTCAATAATTGTTTTTTAAAAATTATGTGCAACTTACTTAAATTACATTTTGTCGTTAATCCAAAAAAAAGTTATGGTGTAATTATTGCGTTTTGTTATGGACCTCCTCAATTGATACTTTCATTATATTAATAAACACAAAAAAAACATGTGCTATGTAAATAGTTCTAAAACTTTTAAATTAAGGAAATAATTAAAAAAATCAAAAAACCCGGCTGCAAAAAATACAGTTTTTATACATTAATGGCCAATTTTCAGGATTGATATTAAAACACATTTATGTTTAAAATCGTTTTAAATACAAAATTCTCTTCTTCACTAAATACTTAAAACAAACTTAATTCACCGATGTGGTACACTTAATTTTAACTTAAGTTTCTATTGTAATATTTTAGCAAGGTGGCCTCAATATCACGACAACACAACAACAAGAGGTAAAGCAATAACAATCAGCTGTTTTATTAGACCACCTTGTAAATAAATTTACTTGTTTATGATATTTTTTTGTATTTAGTAGTGCTACCATACTTTTATTTTATTTAAATAAGACTTTTCAAATAACACTCAAAAAATCAATCTGTATTTAAATACGATTTTAGTTTTTATGAAAATTAACTTAATTTAGATTTAATAACTATCCTGAAAATTGGACATTAATTTCAACTTAAGATTCTATTGTAATATTTTAGCAAGGTGGCCTCAATATCACGACAACACAACAACAAGAGGTAAAGCAATAACAATCAGCTGTTTTATTAGACCACCTTGTAAATAAATTTACTTGTTTATGATATTTTTTTGTATTTAGTAGTGCTACCATACTTTTATTTTATTTAAATAAGACTTTTCAAATAACACTCAAAAAATCAATCTGTATTTAAATACGATTTTAGTTTTTATGAAAATTAACTTAATTTAGATTAAATAACTATCCTGAAAATTGGACATTAATTTCAACTTAAGATTCTATTGTAATATTTTAGCAAGGTGGCCTCAATATCACGACAACACAACAACAAGAGGTAAAGCAATAACAATCAGCTGTTTTATTAGACCACCTTGTAAATAAATTTACTTGTTTATGATATTTTTTTGTATTTAGTAGTGCTACCATACTTTTATTTTATTTAAATAGGACTTTTCAAATAACACTCAAAAAATCAATCTGTATTTAAATACGATTTTAGTTTTTATGAAAATTAACTTAATTTAGATTAAATAACTATCCTGAAAATTGGACATTAATTTCAACTTAAGATTCTATTGTAATATTTTAGCAAGGTGGCCTCAATATCACGACAACACAACAACAAGAGGTAAAGCAATAACAATCAGCTGTTTTATTAGACCACCTTGTAAATAAATTTACTTGTTTATGATATTTTTTTGTATTTAGTAGTGCTACCATACTTTTATTTTATTTAAATAAGACTTTTCTAATAAAACTCAAAAAATCAATCTGTATTTAAAAACGATTTAAGGTTTTACGCAAATTAACTTAATTAAGATTTAATAACTATCCTGAAAATTGGGCATAAGAAGACCGAAACAAGATTTAGGAAAACTAAATTAAAATACTTCTTTGATTTAAAAGACTATAAAATGATCTGAAAGCCAAAGTTTAGTACAGTAACGCTTAGAAGCAGGCGGGAACAATTAATTTTTTTCGGTATATAATTTGCAATTGTGTCCCGCCTGTTTAACTTAATGCGGGTATTTAATACACCTTTAGCTCATAGCTCATATTTTTAAAAATATTTTTTTATTTATTTATTACATTTTTGTCTTTTTAGTCCAGGCACTTTTTGTGAGAGGTGCCAGCCAGTTATGAAAAAGTTTTAAAACCAAGTTATTATTCATAGAAATCGAGTGAAATTGAAGTCGATAACCATTCTCAGTTAAAAGTTTTTTAACAATCATCGTATTTTTTTCTGATTTAAGTTTTTAAAAATACTTTGATTTCAATTTAACTGATAACTTATACATACAATAAATTTTTGTAATCTCCATTTATTTTCACATTTTTTTACGATAAATGTCAAACATTATATGAAAAAAGTGCAATTTAAGTATTAAATTTCTAACGTATAGAATTTGACGTTTATAATGATATACATAATTTGTCTTTCACACACCCACATCTAAAAAGGGTCTAAAATATGCTCAAAAGTTTTTGTGATGAAAATATAGTATGTAGAAGTTAAAAACATGTTATTAAGTTTTAAATTATCCTAAACAGTTAAAGATCGTAAAACAAGTATTTTTATGTTAAAAAAGTAGAATTTTTATTGTGTTTGGCGTATTTAAAATACGCCTACGACTGTTTGGTAATAGATTAAAGGAAATAAGTTCACGTTCTCTTTAATCTATTACCAAACAGTCGTAAGCGTATTTAAATACGCCAAACACAATAAGGGTGAATAATCTTAATCGATTAATTGACATAAATTGTTGAGTTATTCGTTATTCAAAATCGGCTATTTCAATTATTCGATCAAATAATGGCGAAAAAATTCCACGATTAATCTAACAACGCTTAATCGAGTGGAGACTCTAATTGTGATATTGTCCGATTGCAAAATTTCAAATCCTTCTAACTTTAATCTTATGTCTCTGCTCGGCAGAGCCGAACGTAGCATTCTTACTGGGTGTCTTCCCAATTAGGGTAAAAATATGCCATGCGGCAAACCAATATGAATTTTTTTTGCAAAGTTTGGTGTTCGGCGAATATTTTACAAAACGACAAACATAGTTTTTTTCGACTTCCGAAACAGAACCCACACGTTCGGTCGGACTCTCATACATAGTAAAGATAATTTTAAAGTTTCATTATACTAAAAATTTGATTATTCTCGAGATTAGGACTTTTTGCTTCGCGGAGTTTTTATTAAATATATTTATGTTGTTTTTTCGCGGGTTTTTGGAAAACTCAAATAAAAGAGTTTGAAACTTCAACAATAACATTATCTGTATTTTCATTTGTGGGCTCCTTCAAAAATTTTTACGAACCCTAAGGAGTCTGTGGACATTTATAAGGAATCGTATCTTTAGATAGTAACATTCACATCTTTGTGATGTTTCTTCCGAAACCAGGTAAAGTTTTAAGTCGTTGGGTATAAATCAGTTGCAACTTAATAATAAAAACCGAAACATATTAAAATTGTTCAGAATTTTAATACGTCTACAGAACTTGGAAGAGCGTTAAACACCGATGTGAACGGGAACCGTGATTAGGAGAACTTTCGTCCGGCATTGGACGAATGCAAAAAAAGATAAAATTCAGTTGGAATGGATAGAAAGCTTTTAAAATGTCTACCTGTGTCATTAATTAAAATACAACTTTGATTAAATAACTTTTCTATAATTCACTTGTTACCCTTTGTAGTTCTTCCTATATTCAGTGTAGCACCAATTGGCTTAACCCAATGTATAGCACCCTCTGGAGAGTTGGGAAATTGTTTGCCCAGTAAAGATTGCCTTGTTCGAGGTGGCATACCAGCTGGACCCTGTGCAGGTGGTTTTGGAATTTGTTGTGTGTGTAAGTTCTTTTAATTGAAATTGGATCATAACAACCAACAAGACACAGATAATATTTTACAGTTTTGCAAACATGTGGTGGTATGGTGCGGGAAAATAATACATACTTTGTAAATCCCAACCATCCGGATACTTATGATGGTACTGGCAGTTGTCAAATAACCGTACATAAGCTTCATCCAGATATTTGTCAATTTCGGTAAGTTAAGCAAAAGCTAACAGAATATATTTTTTGATTTATCAATTTTTTCCTTGAAAAAGTTTGGATTTAGAAATGTTTTCAATAGCTCCTCCAGAACCAGCAAATCATTTGTGCAATCAAGATCGATTATTAGTATCTGGCAGCAGTCCAGTACCTAATATATGTGGTATCTCTTCAGGGGATCATAGTTAGTTAAAACGATTCATTTTTTTTTATTTAATTTAGTTTTCTTAAAAATAAAATTTTCTAGTGTACATTGACGCTGGCTTAGGACAAAGTAATCCCATTGTTATTTCCGTCATAACGAGCAACACATACCCACGTATTTGGCGTATAAGAATCTCACAAATACACTGCGGCAGCATAAGTCGAGCCGATCAGGGCTGTCTTCAATATTATACCGGTATTAGTGGTCGCGTTCGTAGTTTTAATTTTAATACAGTGTCGGGCAGACAATTATCAAATCAGGATTATAGTATTTGCTTACGCACAGAGAGAAATTTTTGTGGCATTCAATACAACGCATGTCCAGATTTGGGTAAGTGAGCGAGTTAAATTTATGAAGTATTGAATTAGAAGTTTCTTTTTTTGTTCTAGAAAATAATCGCTCAAGATCTTTTACCATATCGGGCAATTCAAATAATCCAGTTGGTTCAATGATTGGAGGTGGAACACAAGTTACCCAAAATACTTGCATACATGATTGGCTTTTAATTGGCTGCATGCGTTCGGCAGACCGAATACCACCTTTGAGTGCTTGCGAGGATCGTGTATGTGGCGGAACATTTAGTGCAGAAGTAGGAATGATACAAAAATTAGTACAATGTAAGTATAATTATTTCACTATTTAATAATTTTGTCGGAGATTTATTATTACAAACAAAAAAAATTAACTATTGATTAAGTCAGACTTGGCTAATTTTAGCTTTATTTCAAACACACACGAATTAGGCAAACAAAACGATTTTGAAAGTAAAAAATGGTGTATATAAGATGGTTGCCTCAACTTTATGTCACCAAAAACTTTAATATCTCTGCAACTTTCTATAGTCACTTTTCTATTTGTTATTAGATTGATCACTTCCTGCAAAAGTTGATAGATACATTTTGAAATTCTTAAAAACTCAAGCAAAGCTGGACAAAAGAATCTCCGATAAGAACCTTAATTAAACTCCAAAAGAATTTGTGAAGTTAAAAAAATTCATAAAAATTAAGAATTAGAATTAGGCCAAGTTTACACGATGTCTTTTCAGACATGTCTAACAAACACGTCTGTTTTGTTTGTTGGCGATCGGGGTAGAGAAGAAAAAGTGGTTGCCAAACAGACATGAAATGAGTTTTCATGTTTGTTTAAATGAATCTTCATGTTTTTTTTAATTTGTATGTAGGTATATGTATATAAAACTATTAGACATGAAAACAGACATGTTTGGAAAGACACCGTGTAAATGCCCTCTTATTCTAAAACATTACAACTAAATTTCCGGGAATTACAAAAATTGTTGTCTTTACAACTTTTACCACTTAGAAAACCTCATTCCTAATGAAAGGTTTACTACATATATCAAGTGGAATAAAATATGTCATTAACACGGACAGATTTTCAAGGTTTTTAGGTCAAAAGTAAGTATTTGGATGTTTTTCAAGAATTTTGGGATAACAACAAACAACAACGATAACAATAAAAAATAAATTTTGAAACCAAAATGTGGTTTTATAACTATACATACATATTTTATAAATAAAGACATTTCTCCGACAATTGTATCTTCACTTTGGAACAATCTAAGTCTCAATCGGCTAAATATTGTCAGCAGAAAAAAATTTTCCCCAGGGAAAGTATGTTACAACAACCAGAGCTTGCTCGAGTAAGGACATTGAACAAATATTTTCCATATCGAACCGGTTGTTCAGTTTTGGCATAATTATTAGGGTGGGTCAATTTGTTCGGGACCAAAACAAGTGACAAAGCGTTAGAAAAATCGTAATCTACGGAAAATTCTAAGAACTTTTCCTAAAGAAACCATGGTTCTAAAAAAATAAAATTAAATTAACAATATTAATAAAAATGGAAATTAAACTATTACATCCTGGGTCACAAGGCACAACAAAACCACTAAACCACTAATACAAGTCTTCGCACATTTTTGAATATTGCTGGCTATTCTTGAAAACGCGTCGAAAAAGTGAAAATTTTTATTAAAACTAAAAAAAAAAATGTTAAAATGATTTCTGTTTACTATACCAACATTTCTAAAATGGAATAAACGTTAGAATTTTAACGGTAAATTGTGTGATACAACGATAGAATTACAAACTTTTGAAGTTTCTCATTACCTAATTATTTTTTGTTTTCAAATTATGATCCTTATTATGTAAACCGCAACGCAACGCAAAAGAATTACATTGAAAGCAAAAACAAATTCATAAACATTTTGTAATTTTGTTGTTGCAATTTATGAGACATTTGAAATTTTAAAACGCAATAAGAATTTCTGTAGAAATTAATAAAAAAAAGAGGGATTACAATTAAACGAAATAAAAATATTTTCTTAACAAGGTTTCGTTTAAATGTGATACATTCCCATTTCATACTATTGATAAACTGAAATTTATTGTTGAAGGGATAAGCTATTCCTATGCGCATTTCACTGGTTGCTTAGGCCAGATCGTCAGGAAACTTCATCCAAAGATTTTAGAAAAACTAAAGATATTACACATATAAAACTGTTAAGCGAATAAGAATTATAAGCCACAGTTTTACTTGTAACAATATCAAAGCTTAAACAAAAACAACAACAATAATCAGTGAGTTTATCTTTTCTTACATATTTTCGTATTTTTTTTTCTTATTTATAATAACAATAACAAAAAAGTGCATACTTTTGATCATATTTCAGTATAATTTTCGGCTTGAATATTTTAAACGTTTTAGAATATATATACAGGTAGGTATAGAAACTTGCTTTAGAATTTAAAATTCCTTAGAAATGTGTAAAATAATGTTTAAAAAAAACTAAAGATTTTTTATATTTTTTGCCGCATATCATAGATATCTAAAAAAATTAATGTCAAATAAGAATATTATTAACATAAAAAATATCCTCAATAAATTTCCCAATCCTCAAATATTTACCCCGATTTACAAAATAAAATTCTCAAATTGGTTAAAAATAGATATCATAAAAACTAAATTTATAAATGTATTTGAAAAAAATAAACTTGAAAGAAATAAGAAATAAAGTGAAAGAAAGAGGTAAGCGCTTTATACCATGATCGGCGGTGAAAAAAAAACAATAGCTATTTATTTCTTTATTTCTGTTCGTTACATATTCAAAAGTTAACATAAAAAAGTGATGTATTTTTTATCCATTACGAAGGTCAATTGCGTTAACGATATTTTCTGTCAGTCCGTCTTAAGCAAATACAAATAAGCTCGAAGGCTTGCCGACGCGAGAACATGCCACGTATAATTGTCCGTGAGAAAAACATGGTGTGCCCAAATCTAAGCCACAAACAGACATCATTTGGCCTTGCGACTAATTGATTGTCATTGCAAATGCCAATCTAATAGCAAATTAAACGCGTTTGAATTTAATTGGGATGTCTGTGGCAATCATCAGAGTTCGTGCCAGCAAAACATTTTCGTCTCGGAATTTACCATTCAAAATGGTAGCTTCGATAACGTTTTTCATCAATTGTTTGACGACCAATCGTGTACCATTGCATAACCGAAGTAGAATTACCTGAGAAACAAATTTATCAAAAAAATACATAAACTTTTCGAAAGAATCGGTTAATTAATTAAGAAGGTTTAGGAGGGGTTGCTTTTACCTTTTTTGTTTTATTTTACGCCGTAAATTTTAAAGTTATAGCCTTTAGTTCCTTTAAGACTTAATACTATCATTGGATAATTAATGAAGAAGACATGGGTAGAGGTAGGATTTACCCCTTTTGTCCTATTTTACGCCCTAATTGTTGGAATTTCCAAAAAATATATATCTTAAAGTTTCTTTAGATATTACAGTGTCTGCATGCCAAATTTTAAGAAAACCGGTTGATTAGTTAAGCAGACATGGGGAGTGAAAGCGTTTACCCCACTTGCCCTATTTTACGCCCTAAATAATAAAAATTATAGATGTTACACTACTTGCCTGGCAAATTTCAAGAAAATCGGTTGATTAGTTAAGAAGATATTGGGAGGGGGAGCTTTTACACGTTTTGCCCTATTTTATGCCCTCTAGCGATATGAAATCTACATTAAGATCTATTCCGAATGTCATTGTACACATAGGACATTACGATACATGGTTTGGTTACTTTTCAAATGACAAAAAAAATTATAATATGGAAAATGAAAGGCAATTGTTGATATCTGTATGGGAAAAATATATAGGAAAATCTAAATGCCATATCACCGGAAACACTGGGCTGATTTCGTGCAAACCTCACATAAACCATCTACAGACTATCCCCAAAGTACCCTTAACTTTTGGTTTAAATCCGTCTACCCGTTTTCGCAGTTAGTGGTGACATCAAAGTGTACACTTCTTTTTATATACATATATACATAGATAAATAAAAAAAATTTTTGTGAAATATAAAAATAGTATAAATTAAAAAAAAATAAAAAAAAGGTAATTAAGGTAAAAGCAAAATAAAATAAATTAAAGAAATAATAAATAGAAACGTGTTTTTCTAGTATCATTAATACAGCTAGCTAGCTGTTGTGGAGTTTATGAAGCTATTCAATTTACTGTTGCATTGCAATACTGCGTTTATGAAATCAGCCATAATTTATTTGTTTTGGTTCGAAATATCCATTATAAACAAATAAAAAAGTATAGTCGGTCAAGCAGAGATTGTTCCTTATTTGGGTCCTATTGGCAACCATGGACCCGGCATAACAAAATTTTATTATGAAGTTATCGCCAATTGCAATAGGCTTAATCCTAATGACAATTCGAACCTATGTACCAACCTTCATTTATTTAAATTCATCAATATTGATAGCTAAATAACACTTTAAAATATGGATCCCACCTTAAAGTATACAGATCGTCTCAGAACCACTTTATGAGTCGATGTAATGATGTCCGTCCGTTTGGCTGGCAGGCTGCCCATGTAGCCTTTTGCGCATAGTAAAGGTCTCAATTTTGAAGATAATTTGATGAAATTTGAACCATAGGTTCTAACTGGCACACCAAGCCTATTGGAAATGGGAAAAATCGGTCCATAATTTCACATAGCCCCCATACAAGCTTCTTTCCAGAATACGGTCTTTGTGTCTACTATCAAACAAATTTTAATGAAATTTAAAACATAGATCGATCCCTCTTTTTTGTATATACATATTGCAATAATTTTTAATGTTTTTTATTAAAGTAATATATGTTAACTTCTCATTTGAATTATATTGTTAAGAAAACAAAAAAAATAATTTTCTTTTTTAATAAAAAAAAAAAAAATTAACTAATAAGGTAAAAGGAATTACATGTTTTCTTACTTCTTTAACGTAAAAAAATATTAAACAAGAAAAAGTTATGTTAAATTCAAAAAAATTTAATTTTATGACTAAAGCTAAGATCCCACTATCGGCGCAATGTACCAATTTTTGTCGTATTTTATGTGCCGATAGTGTGAACGGTCAAAATTTTTTAATATGCGACAATCTGTGCCGAAATTGTGCTGACTGTGGACAATCATAATAAGGCTTGATGCGCCGATAATGTGAACACTCTTTTGCACAATGTGGAGCAATCAAATTGTTAAATATGTACCGATTTTTATCGGCCACTTGTGCGCCGATCACAGTCGCCAATAAGCGCCGATACAAGGGATGGCAAAACGAAATGATTAAATTGCACCAACTGGCTACAAAAATTTTACTTTTTTGAGCTTAATTATATCAACATTACATTGGTTTTATCTATTATTTATGTATAAAAACGTTAAATATTACATTTGTACTGTTAAATGAAAGAAAACAATTCACTTTACCCAAAACATTGCAGTTGTATCAATGTTGCCATCCCTGGTTTGTAAACATCTATTTACAAAACAACAATTACAAAAAAAAGAACAAGTGCAGTAAGTTTAAATACAATTTAATACATTTTTGATTTTATATTAGTATATTATTTAAAATTGTTAGGAAACATAATGGAATATTCAGACGGAGAGTTTTGCGAATTTCTAAAGTAAAATGATGTCTGCCAATAAGCAAATAAACAAAAACATATGATTTAAATTGCCCAAATAGTACGATAGTGTGACCGCATTGTACCGATTATTGTCGCAATTGAGTTTTGGCCGATATGAACCGAAAAAAATTGTCACAATGTGCGACGATAATGGGACCACCCAAGAATCAATTGTGCAATGTTTTTAAATGTGCGCCGATATAGCACGATAAAAATCGTCACAGATTGTACTATTTGAGCCGATAGTGGGATCTTAGCTTAAGAATTGCTTAAGCAAAGTGTGAAACAGATTTTGTTAATTTTTGACATTAAATAAGCTTTTGCATATTATACTTGGGCCTTTAAGCTTTAAAGGTTTATTGTTATTACATACTTCTAATTTTCTCTAACAAATTTTTTTAGTTTTTTCTTAAAGCATTCTTAAGTTTTAAGGTTGAGTTGTAATGACGTGTTGTTGTTTTTTTAATTCATCTCTAAATAGATGTTCTGATGTTTAACTGCTATTGCGTCTACGATTTTCGAGAATTGTTGGGACTTGTTCTAATGTTTCCTTATAAAAAATATATAAATTTTCACTTGACAGTAACTATTTGTATCATCTAGATGCCGTGTTAGTTCCAAAACAATATTAAAAGCTCACGTAACGTAACTATGGCAATATTTGCAACATTTGATTGACCACCTAAAAACCAGATTAAAGTTAGCTATTTAAATTAAAAAAATTCTATGATAGATTTTTGGTGAAAAAAGTTATTACAAATTAAGCTAAAAAAAATACAGTAATTTCAAAGTTAAACCCGTTTAAAGCTTTAATGAATTTTTTTTATAAAAATCGAATTTAAGATTAAATAAAAGATGTGGGTTTTTTTTACAAGTTAAATATTAAAAGCCCTATTCATAAAAAGTTCTTATTTTAAGCTTATAGTATGTAATAACTATTAAACGATTTTTGTCTTATACACCTCTTATAAAAATTTGTATTCATAAACGTACAATAACAGCTTTTTTACTATTAACTGTTTGCAGCGATTTTCTGTTTAAGTATGGCAACTTTCTTTATATTTGGCTGTCATTTAATTGTTAGTGATGGACGAAACTTCTATTCGGTTTACATGATATTCGATATTTAATTTTTTTTATAATTTTTTTTTAATTGTAGACCTTCAAAATTATTCTTATCAAATAAAACTACATATTATTTTAGTTTCTGAACAAAATGTTTCCGAATAGTATCATAAAAACTTTTGTTTAAACCTTTTTTAAATATACGATAAGAAAGTAATCGAATAAAAAGTTTGTTTACTTTTTATTAACATCACTTTTATTATGATTTGTTTATTTTATTTTTTTTATATTTTTGAACAATAATTTGTTGTTTTAAACAAATAGTTTCAATAATTTAATAAATAATTAAAGAGAATATCTGCATTTGCCCCTGAACATATTCATTTAAATCATATAAATTTTGTTTAAATAATTATCAATATAACTTTAAATTGGCTGTCTAAAATAAAAAAAAAATTAGTAAAATGTATTTAACATGTCCGTTGTAATAAATAAAACATTTCATTATTTTTCAACATATTTTTACAAAAATAATATCATAAAGTGCAAACACCTTTTAAAATGTCATTTTATTTTTGGTTTAAAGAAGGGCAAATCCAACAATAAATTTCCTTACTTTATGAATGGTTTATTAAAGGTTCAATAGACTATTTTTCGTTTATGAATACAAATTTAGCAATTTTTGCTTAAAAACGGTCAATTAATCATCAATAAGTTTTTATGAATACGGCTGTAAGATTTTAATTGGATTACTCACTGTTTTTAAAAATTAATTTTTAGGAACTTTGAGTATCCCATTTTTCGCTGCTTATCCTTTTGTATTTTTAAACGTTTATTTAAATGTCGTACTCGAAAATAAATTCGGCACTTAAAAAAAAAACGCTTTTATTTCTTCCGGAAGCTCAACTAGCTCACTACTTTGTACCAGACGCTGACGAAGATTTGGCCTATTAGAAATTTCAAGCCCATTTATTTTGTAGAAGATAACTTCAAGGGCTTTTATTTTGTCCAAAAACAAAGGCGTTGGTTTTTTAAGATAGCCTTTAGATACCTGATCGACCCAGGTATATGTGTTTTCATGACATTGATACTCCTGAAGGTTAAGCTTACGAATGATGTATCCGGATATGTATTCCAACGCATCCTCTTCAAGAGCACCTATGTCATGAAAATGCGATGCATCTAGGTCGCCTAGGTCATCGGTTTGGGCATTTTCATCGTCTTCTGTCAGAAGTTGTATATCACTTTGCACGTGAACGTCTTGTTGTGCAAAAGTGTTGGTGTTTGTGTTGTTTGAGCTTGAGTTGTGGAGCCACTCGGTAGAGTCACAACCAACGTTTCCCCGGCCACTCAGATGTTCCGTATTTCGTGCTGAAAAAATAATATATATATCAAATTATCTAGAAAGGTAAAAATATAAAATTTTACCTAAAATGAACTTTCGAATTCTATATCTGAATTCTTTTGGAGTCGGGTGGTCATTAAGACCACCTTTGCTTCTAATTGCACCAAAAAAATGTTCCAGTACATCTTGGTTTAGACGATTAGTACAAATATAAGTCATATTGTACCTTTCTTTAACATAATGAAGGAGCATAACCGAAGCGTTGTTTGAATTGATTATGCCCTTTTGAAATTGTTCCAACGACTTTCTGATTGGAGCCGACATTAGCTGGTTCATTTTTTTTAAAGTTTCTTCTTGTTTTTCCAAAGCAATGCCAAATGGCTCCTAAGTAGAAACTTTAATAATATAATGTTAAAAAAATAAATTATTTTGAATTTACCTTTCCAGGATAATTAAACGTTTTTAAACCTGAGTTCTGAACATCGAACCAGTCGTTGACTAATTGCACAAAATTTGCGGTGTCAACAGCATTGTGCATTTCCATTCCTAGAGCATTGCATCTTCTGATGGCGTTCGCTGTTGTATTTGAAAACAACTGAGCAGCTGTTTTCACCTTTTGTCTACCTACAAATTATGAAGCTTTGTATACCCTCCACCACCCATTTTGGTGAAAGAGGGTATACTTAGCTTGACATTCCATGTGAATTTTCAAAATTTTTATGCCGCTTTAAAAAAACAAAAATTTTAAAATTTTGCAAATGAATTTTTTTGCCAAACAAATATACCCACGACATGAAATATGACATGTAGACCCACTCCTGAAATATTCCACTTGTTGTAAAGGAAATTTTATTTACCTGCTCCTTTTACTTTTATGTGTTCCTCGCTCAACTTAAAAGTCATTGAGACGTCCCCAGTGGACGTATGCTTTAACAAAGCACCGATAGTACTTGGGCTTACTATTTTGCTGTTAAACAGCAATCCCGTATCTAGAAAATGGTTCCTTATTAATTTAAGTAAATGAGGTGCATCAGCAAATGTGAAAATCTTTTCTGTGGAATTGGTGGGGTTGGGAAACCATGGCTTATCTGAAAAAAGCAAAGGGTTTGTAATATAAACATAATTAAGGGCTTAACTAAAATTAAAGCCTTAAAAACGAATCATAAAACTAAATCTTATTTGAACCGATGATTTTAAAATTAAATTTAGTAATTATTTAACGTTTCATTAAAATTAATCTTAAATAAATTAAATTTAATCTTTAAGTAGATTTTTCAGTAGTTAATATTTGATCTGAACAGTTTATTAAATTAAATGTTAATATTAAATAATAATCCAGATCTTAAATTAAATTAAATTAAAGGAAATAAGTTCACGTTTTCTTTTATGTATTACTAAATAGCCGTACGCATATTTTAAATATGCCACACAGTTAAGGGGAATAACTTTGGTTGTGAAGTTCATAGATTAACTTACAACTTGTGGAAAAGCGTACGAAATTAAAATATCGATTTTTATCAAACTTAAACCCGAACTGTAACGTTAACACTTAACGATTACTTTTATTTACCAAGTTTAGAGATAAAAGCACAAATTTTTATTTATACCCATTTGTGCATTTATGTGAGAGCAAAGTAAAAAATACAATGTGACACTTTAACCCATGTTAAAATGATTCGTCCTAGACACAAGCAGCAAATATAAGAAATGACAAATATTAAATTTCAGTTTAGGAAATGATTAATTTCAAAAATTAAAACTTACCTAGAGAAATATTTAATTCTTTTCTCAACTTACGATTGGTAGGCCCCATGTCGCATACTATTGCGACTACTGGAAACCCTACCTTTTGAAGCTCAGCAATTATATTATACAAAAGAGCAACAGTCATTTGGCAGTCATAATTATAAAAAACTGGCTGCTTCCAAGATTAACGTAGACCTCGTGCCATGACGACTTGGACGTACTTCGTTGGCGTCTTAACAGTATCACACACTTCGTCATACTCAAAGGCTTCCATTACCTTCATCTCGTCAAAGGCCAATACGCAAATTTTGTCTTCTGGCTCTAAATCTGTGATTTCGCGCATAAAATCAATCGCTGTTTTTAATATCTTAAATCGATTTTTCGACACCAACGCTGCAGTGTTGAACATGAGGTAATGGAAACCCTTTCTTATATAAATGGTTGTAAGCCCTGGGTCCAGACGCATGCAAACATATCGCACTTGATATGTCGGCCCATTTAAATTTAATGGTCCCACCAGGAGACATAAGTTTGCGAATTTGCCCAACTGTAAATATGGTCCGCATTGCCTTAACTGCTAAATTTGCTTTCGCCAACTCACATTTCAATTCTTTAATTTCTGTTTCTAGTTGGCGGACTTTTGAAGAATTTTGTTCTTCAATTGGGCTAGAATCGTATGAATAAAAATTCTCTTTCAGCTAAAACATACCAGTTTTACAAGTTACTTACTCAGTCTGTGTTTGTTTTTCTGAAAATTTTTCAGCGGATGAAGAATCCATCTCATTTTCCATGCAAAAGTTCAGAAACTTTTGGCCGGTGAGAAATTCGACATCGCTAATGGTTTGGTTGATCTCAAGCCCTGGTTGCGTGTAAAGAGGCATTGCATAATTAAGATTTGTTTCCTCCGTGGCAAGCACTGCTTGTTCAGCAGTTGCTATGCTCATACCGGGAGCGTTGATTATAGGCATTCTGAATTATAAACACTATTTACCTTAATTTAATTGACTTAGTATAAGATAGTAATATTCAGTCAATTAAATTAAGCAAAATTTAATGGCGTGCATAAAACATAAATAATACGGGCCTTCACAAAATTAATATACATATAAATAAAATTAAATTACTATTAACTTAAAATAATACTTGCATTGGAATAGCATTTGGCAATAACAAAACACTTCTAGAGGTTTTGACGATACTTGAAGATGCAAAATGGTCTATGCAAACTACTGCTTGGGGGGAGAAATTCAAGTTGCAAATATGGCTCCACTTAAGCCTGCGATCATCATGCGGAACACGGAAAAAACTTCCACTTCCAGCTTTTTGTTTTTTTTTTGCAAATTGAGCAACTCTTCATTTTTTTAATTTTACTTTTTTGTCTTTTTTTTAGTTTTTTGTTTAACACTTTTTAGTTTTTTTGTTGCACTTTTTTTAATTTTAATGGTTTTTTTCACTTTTTTGTTTTCTAATTATATGAAAAACTTTCAAACAAAATAAAATATTGATTTAAAAATTATTTCCAATTCTAACGGCCTGCTATTTTAATATAAACAAGAAATATAAAGAATAAATAACAATACCAAATGGTTAGCTCGAAATGTCAAAATCAGATGGCCTTTCGACACCACCTGTAGTTGAATTCGCCTTGATAAAGATATAAAACATTTTCAACTCCTCTGAAAAAAATTTAATTTCCAAAATGTTTATTATATGTTACTTTTAGTTTATAACAGCCAAAATTTTTTAATAATGTATATTGAAGCACTTTGAATTTTAAAACTAATATATATTTATTTGACTTAATTTAATGAACACTTTCTCAAATCTCATTTTTTAAATTAACATTTCAAACGCTTTTTAATTTACTTATCTAAATCGAAATATCGATTGGACGATTTAAAACACATCACCAATAATAAACAGAAAACACACATCACTAATACCAACTAGAATTATTCCAAAATTTTTTACAACTTTTCGGCCAAACTTTACACACACTTTTATTCTGTATTTTTACACAATCATTGAAAATGTGGATATACACACAAAATAAAGAAGTTCATTTATAGATTTAACCACTTTTTATGTAAATTTACTCACTTTTTACTATAAAATTTTAATATAAACAAGGAGCGATTGCTGACACAACAGGCACTAAGCTGAAACAACGAAGAACTAAAGATAAAAAACACTTGTTAAGCACAGTTGCATTTTTTCTGATTATCACATTTAGTACTAAATGGTTGTTGGATTTGCTAGCAAGTGCTTAGCGAAGGTATTTTTTATATCCAAAGCAAGATAGGTGGCGTGGGAAAACTTTGTCTGCAGGGGTATTGATTCCACAGCATATGAATAATCTAGTTGTGCTTCTATCACCCAATTTCACCAAGTTCAGTTGTAATTAACTATCAGTTATAGCTGTCAAAACATTTTGTTAACCGGAAGTTAAAGTAATAGTTAGTTTAAACCGAAGTTGATGAAATTGGGGGTATGACAAACAAATGTTGAAATCGATAGTTTGGTATATCGATAGCTTAATATAAGAATCGTAACTGTTTATTTAAGTAGCGTTTTGGCGTATTCTAGTAGACAACTGCCACATTTACCTTGATAAAAATTTCAGGGGACTATGGTATATTAATTGTTGCATCTTTTTACTGAAAAATGCATTAAAAACTTTTTTATTTTAAAATTATACGGACTTTATTATGGTTTTTCCATTCACTTTAAGTAAAATAAAATAGATTAAAGCCTTTTCTATATAAAGCCATCGATATAAAAATAATAAAAATAAAGGTTTGACTAGTCTGAAGTAAATAACAACTAGTAGATATATTTCTAACTACGACTTATTGGAAATGAAAATCGGGCAAAAAATGGTTAAGATATTAAAATTTTCATTAACCCTTCTGCATCCCTTGGATATGTGCCCTTCCTATGACCCTTTGGGTCAATATGACCCAACAATAAAATGTAAACAACATTTCATATATAAGTAAAATAAAAAATAAAAGCGATTTTATGGATTATTTGACTGAAAAAATTATTTGTCGATGATTCTGAATGAAGATGAACTCAATTCAATTATATTCAATAGGAAAATAATTTTAAAGTGGAAATTAACTTGCAATATCGCTTGTTGGGTCATATTAACCCAAAGGATATTAAATGTCTATAAATCGTGTTTTTAAATGGAAAAACTTTTAATTTTATTATTCTCATTTTTATTTAAATTTATAATTTTCGTCCCTGTAATGGATAAATTAAAGTTTCACCTCCATATCTTCTATTTAAAGGGACAAATTTTGCGTTTGAAAACCAAAATTGGGTCAAATTGACCCAAGGAGTGCAGAAGGGTTAAAAACAATTTGAAAATCATCAAAAAACTGACATAAACATCTCGCTACCTCGAGTCTGTGGTTAGATTTTTAAAATGTTTTAATGCAGAATCGAAGAATTCCTAAATATCTATTACATTTGACCATTCATTAGAATTTTTATTCATTCTTCATTCTTTTTTGATGCGATTTAGCTTACGGGAGATTATCGCTAGAGCTAAAATATTTTGGGAATCTTTACAAAACATGTCAAAGTCGGTTTTGAGGGAGGGTACATCAACAATTCGTTTTTTTTTTTTGAGTATGTCTAATGTAAATACATCGAAAAATACAAATGTATAGTTATCTGGTAAATGTGACTTGCTATAAATCATACTTATATCGTTGCCCATTACTTTTACTACAATAACCACAAATAATAAGAGTTTAAGAATAAAACTCCTAAAAACAGGAACAATTCAGTAATTTTGTAAATAATAACACTAACCAACAAGGTTTTGGACTGGAGCAACCAAATATCTTTCCTAGGGTAATTTGGTGGACTGAATTCGAGTCTGTAATTGGTTTTTCTCTGTCACGTCCGGTTTTCGAGATACAGAAAAATATTTTTATTCGTTTCTTACATAAAAAATCACTAGTTTATTAAAAAATCAATGAATTTTCAAAAGTGAATGGCTTTATTTGAACCTCGTTTGTAGTTTGTCGGTTCGGTTTCACGTATTAGAGTCCAGCAATAGTCTCCCAGCATGATTTTGCCTAAAAATCCTTGATAAATTCTTTTAATTTTTATTAAATCTTGGTGAGCACGCTCCTCTTGTTCGCGCTCACTGCACCTAGTTTTTTTTTTTTTTTTTTTTTTGGAAAAAATCTTAATGCGAATGAAGAATATGCAAAACATTGTCGGTGTCCAAGGTTTCTCCAAGCTTCGGACTGCAAAACCATAATAATGTAAATAGTAAATATTCATATTTTAAAGATTCTGATATTGCATATCCTTTTTTCAAACCAAATATTCACCACACACAATGCAAAAATAGCTTGAAGCAGCAACACACGATCTACCTGACATGCTTAGACGCTACTATTATGAAGATTTAGAATCAATGTACGTTTCTGTCAAATAAATAATTGTGAAAATGTAGTGTCAGTATTGACTGTTTTACAGTATTGCCAGCATGCGATAGCACAATTTTGATGCCAGATTCGAATTCAGCGCACCCAGATTAGTTAAAAAACAGGCTTCGTTTCTGCAGTCAGTTTTTTTTTTTTAATTTGTAGACCAGTGTAATTAGAATTGTAGTTATTTTTTTGAACTATGAAAACCTGGGTTCGATTCCCTGTCAAGAATGAAAAATTATCAAATAATTTTAATTAATTTCATGTTGTAAAATTCCTTTCTTTATAAAAATATTTTAATGAAAATTAAATTTGATGAACTTTAGGCTGATTAAAAATATTAAATTTTGTAAATAATTGAAATCAAAATCTCGTTCGATTTCAATTCCACTTCTTTTCGATTTCTAGAATATGCCCGAATATTTAGATAATACTAGGCAAAAAGAACTATTCTTTGAAAATTGCATAATTCTGTTTTGGGTCCCTTGTAAGTTACACTCAGTGTTGGGCAAAATACATGGTTTGCGGTATTTAAAATACAAAATACAAAATACTTGCTGGTCATGTATTTAAAATACAAAATACTTTCAGGCTATGTATTTAAAATACAAAATACAAAATACTTACACATCCTGTATGTATTTAAAATACAAAATACAAAATACTTCCATTTATTGTACGTATTTCAAATACAAAATACTTCCACGTCATGTACATTAAGGTTTAACTTTTTTTTGAGTGCAAAATACCACTCCAGCGCCATGTGGGGAATTTTGTTCTGATAATAAAAAACTGTTTTTTAAGCTGAGTCGGTGAAAAAAGTTTCCGCACCGTAAGCGATTCCTAAAACTCCATATTATGTGTAAATTTTATTTTTGGAAATTGAAACCCTTTTGATTTTGCATTAGACTTATGAAAAATGGTTTAATGTTGAAGATTATATATGAATTTAAACAAAAACGAACTTATTTAAGACAAGAGCCACTGATTTAATGATGAAAATAAAAAATAAAAACAAAACTTCAACGCTTTCGGTGCGGAAACTTTTTTCACGAAAGATGAAAAGTGACACCATATTTTTTTATATTTTGGTAGATTAAAATGCAATCAACCATCAATAAACTGACAGAATATATTTTGTAAACTATGTTTTTAAAATACAAAATACTCCCATTTTTTTATGTATTTAAAATACAAAATACAAACTACTTATATTTATTGTATGTATTTGAAATACAAAATACTTGCACGTCATGTATTTAAAATACAAATACAAAATACGTATTTGTATTTGAAATACGTATTTCAAATACATGTATTTCAAATACTGCCCAGCCCTGGTTACACTCTAAATATGTGTCTGTGAATACTGGGGCATCATATAGTCGGGCTTGATTTACTTTACTTTCTTACTAGTTTTAAAAATATTTGGTGGTTTTCTAAAACGATGTCGTTGCAGAAGTTAGAAAGTTTCGGCGATTGCTATAAAATTGGAATATTTCATTGCGGTTATTAAATGTTTTATAATTTTGTAATTTTACTTTTTACTGTTAAATTTCTATATAATGTAATTTCAGCTAGCGTCCGTCCCTTCCGTTTATACTTCCATACAGATGGCATTGAGGCACCCACCGATATCGATAATCGAGGCTTTTGCTTGGATTATGTTCAACAACCCTGTACAAATGGTTTCTAAAGCCAACTAAATAAATTCTTTTTTTTTTTTAATTTTTAAAGAATAAAAAACTTTTTTAATGAAATTTATTTAAATATTTATTTAAATAATTTTAAGAACTCGTTTAATTATTAAACTATTTTTTATACATTATAATTTTTATACGGAACTAAAATAATTAGAATAGTTTTTATATAAATAATCTGTTTTATTTTTTATAATAAATGTTAATTTTTTGGCTTAAGAAATGAAATTTTCAAAATTTTTTTATTTTTTTTTTTATTAAAAATAAAAACAACAAAATTAAAGTGATAATTTTAACAATAAATTATATTTATTTAAAAATTTCTTTATTTTTTGAATTGCATTTTAACAAAATTTCTAACTTATTAGTGAAAATACTTAAATAAAATTAAAAAAAAAAAACTCTAAAAAAAGGAAACAAAACACAAAAAAATTCAAATTTAAAATCTCATTAGGAATAAATTTTAAATAATTAATTTAATTTACATATATCAACTACAATTGTTTCAATATTTTTACATTTTTTTCAATATTATTAAAAATAGTTTTTCGTTATATTAAATTTTACATTTAAATCGTTTTTTTTTTTTAATAAAATTTTACACAATGGTTTTTGTTTTGTTTTGAAAATCCTGTGTCCACCATTTTGCCCCTAAATTCTACATTTTGTTTGGTTTTTTAGAAAAATCCTTTAGCTTGAGATCGTCTTTAAATTGTGGTTGTTGTCTGCGGTTTGAATTATAAACAAAAAAAATTGCGTATTCAGTCGTCTGTTGGCATCATAATTTAAATAAATCAGTCAGTATTTGAAAATTTAATAGGTTTTTATTAAAGCTGCTACTTGTAGTTTTTCCTCTTCGGTTAAACCGTTTTTAAGAGTTCGACGTACTGGAAAAAACAGATAAAGGAAAATTAAAAAAAAAAATTATTAGATTAGTGAAACTTTCAACCCAATTATAAATAAAAATTCCCTGGAAGTTTTTTTCATTCTCCCACTTTTTTCTATTTAAATTTAATGGTAAAAATGGGAAAAGGGAAAATCTCTCGGGGAATTTTTATTCGTAATTAAGCTGATTGTTAGAAAGTTAATAGATTTATGCACAATTTGTTAGAGAAAAAAATTTATTTAAGTAGAGAAGCTTTCTTTAAAATTATATATTTAAGGTTATGTTGAAAGATTTAAAGTGTATAAAAAAATTGAGGTTAGATTATCAGACCTTTAAATACATACAAAATGGGCATGCATTTCACTTTTAGTACATATTTGAAAAAAAAAAAAACATTCAAACAACTTAAAAAGAACTTCTAATTTTGTTTTAGTTTTAAATGTAACTTTTTATACGAACGTTGACGTTCGAAATCGTTAAACAGGCAGTTAAACTAACTAATTTTAAAAAAATTTATCGATAAATTGAAAAACATATACCAAAACTTCTAACATTTTTTTATGAAAATCTTAAGGCCCAAATACACCCTACAAACACGAAGTCAAACCTTTGGTATGAAATGACTTTATCATTTGACATCAAACACAATTTTTAAACGGTTTTCACATGTTTGATTTTTACATTTAAACTCAAACTGATAATGATTTTGATGTCAAATTGGTATCAAATCTTAAATTCAAATCAAAACTAAACTTGGCAATACTAAAGCGAAAAATAAATGTAAACATTAAAACCGGCGATTAAAGTTAAATTTTTACTTCGTGGTTTAATGTGTTTTACAAGTGAACGATTTATTTCTTGTGAAAAATAAAAATTATTTGTGAGTAATTACAATGATTAAAAATTCGAATTAAAAAAATAAAATGGGAAAGTGAAGAAATTATAAGCTTGTTGTATGATCGCTGTGCTTTAATCTTCAAAATAAAAGGGTGCCAATTATTCCGTCCTTGCAAGAATTAGAGGACGGAAAGAACCTTATTTCATATTTTAGCTATGGTGCCGAATATTTATCTCACGGTTTATTTAAATAAATAATGAGTTTAAATTAAAAAAGTAAAATGTGTTTATGTATGTTCCACATTGTGTGATAATCCACATTTGAAACACGTATGAGAATTACGTTCGAAAGCAAGTTGAAAACAAAGGCATTTTTCAATTTGAAAATAATGTCCCCTTTTTGTTGAGCATGCTATGATTTTTAAATCATTATCAAACGTTTGTCGTTTGAGAAAACGGTTGATATCAAATCATTTTCAATTTGAAATCAAACCTCCGTGCTTGTTGGGCACTTATCAAAAAACTCATCAAGCATTGTAGTAGTATAAGAGAAAATGTGTTTGTATGTGGTACATCGACGATGCTAGATGGAAAATCAAAAAATTTAGAATAAACGGCGAATATTACGTCCAGCACACGTACACGAGTGCGTTCGCCTCCATGGCAAGCATTTGACAAGTGTATTTGGCCCTTTAAAAAAGTGTATATGTATTTCAAATTTCAAAGAAAGAAAATAGGGAACTTTGTTAGATTTAATTAACAAAAAATGAAAAAAAAAAGTAAAACAATTAAGAAAGTAATGTCGGCCAAGCCCGACCATATGATATTCTACACTACAGTATTTGAAAATAAGTTTTCGAGAATGTACCATATATTTGGTACCGGAACAAAAAATTTACAAATTTTCAGTTGGAGTCAAAAAACTGTCTTTTTTAAATATTTATAATGAAAGTTGAAAAAATTAAGAAGTATACAACGGTAGTTTTTTTTGTAATTTTTTCAGGGATTATCATTTTAGTGTTTGAATTTCTTGTTCGCTTTACAGTTTTATTTGTCTAATATCTTTAGCCTTTCTAAAATCTTTGGAAAAAGGTTTCCTGATGATCTGGCCTAAGCAACCAGCGAAATGCGCAAAAACTATCTTTCCCTCAACAACAAATTTCAGTGTATTTATCAAAAATTTAAATTAGGAATTTAGCACGTCATAAAGAAATCTTATTAATAATAATGTTGTATTCCCAAAAATAACTTTGATAAAAAAGAACAAGTTTTTTGAGTTGTTACCTTTTATGTGAAATTTGTTCATTCATATAGTGGTGTCATTGTAAAATGTGCCAGTTTAACTGAAAATGCTGTTTAGATGTTATAAACCGTTGTGACATAAACACTAGCACAACTTAAAAAATATATCCCTTTAGTTGAAACAAAACTGATTGGAATTAAGTTTACATTTGGGATCAACTCAAAATATTTCTCTTTAGTTGACTCTGGAGAAGCTACTTTTATATCAAGAAGAGGATTACATCTGTATTGCTTTGGAAATGATGTAAGATTTTTACAGTGGGTAGAAGATTTTTTCGGGAGCAGTATTTGTATGGGAGCTATGGTCAAATATGGGCTGATTCCAAAAAAAAAATACGATTGAATAATTTAGATCGCAATAAAATAAGTTTGGACCAAATATAATTAGATGGTAATGGGCACAAAAACTCTATTTCGAAAAAAAGCTTGTATGGGGGCTATGTGAAATAAGGGACCCATTTTAAATAGACGTTGCCCTTATGACAATTAAAATCTGTGTAAAAAACTTCATCAAGCTCTCAAAAATTGTGATCTGTACTTTACGCACAAGATTTACATGGACAGCCGGATGGACGGACATCCTTAGATCGATTCAAAAAGTGATTCAAAGTCGCTCAACATACTAAAAGGTGGCTCTAGGACCTATATTTTTTAGTCTTGCACACATCAGCACAAACGAATAATACCCTCTCCACTATTGTGGCATTTGTATGAAAGTGTTAAGAGAGTGTGTGCTTGTATTTCAAAACTGAAGCTTCGTACAGACGATGGTCAGATCTTACGATGTTGTCATTTTTCTGACAATGGTGCCATTGTCAGATGCATTAATTTAACACATCTGCCAAATGAAAATAGCGTACAATGTTCACACAGTTGCAAGACATATTTAGTCAATTTTAATGACAACATTGTAAAGGCCGAAATACATTGATCAAAATACTCATCAAGCATTGTGGCAGTATTAGTGAAAATGTGTTTGTATATGTGACACAGACAACGCTTGATGAAAAATCAAAAAATTTAGATATGAGGGCGAATATTGCGTCCAACACACGTACACGTTGAATTCGCCGGCTGGACAAGCATTTGACAAGTGTATTTGGGCCTTAAGATCTGACCACCGTCTGTACGAAGCTTGAGTGTTTTTTCATACCAAATTCAAATAAAGAAAATTTTGTTCGAATGTGTAAATGGGAAATTTAATTAGTTTTTAATATTAACTCTCTTATGCAAAAAAAGTTAAAATTCACAGTTGGTAACCAACAAATTAAGCACAGCAAAATTGAATGGGCTAAATGTGTTGGTTAACTTACGTGAAATTGAATTAAAATAAATTAGTATTTTAATGCATTAAAAAAAACGTTAAATCTATATTAAAAAACAAAAAATCAACAAAATTCAAACAATAACAACAAAAAAAAAAATAAGTGTATAAAAATCAAAAAACCACTAACCATGAAAAAAAATTAAAATAAAACTCGTTTTTATTAATGAATTATCGATACGAAAATCTATGGCGATGGAACTCTTTCAACTGTAAATCCTTCGCGGGTACGTGAACGCTTCACTTCATTTAAATGAATTTTCCAAATGGTTTTTTATTTATATTTTGCATTTAGTTTTAATTAAAGAAATGTTTAAAGGGACAATGAATAAGGATTATGGGATATACATAAATATTGAAAAAGAAAATATTATTTGTAATGAATTTTAGTTAAAAACAAAATAGTTACAATGATTTTGAATAAAATTCCCAAATAAAAATCAATGAGAGGAAAGAGTAAGAAAGTTTCGGAAGATTTGCCAATCGATAGATATTGAAGCCAAAATGATGTAAAAAAATGAAACGGAAATAAAAAATAGATAACAAAATTAAAAAAAAATGGTTAAAGAATTAATACTTAACTAAACAATTAAAAAAAAATAATAATAAAGTTTTGTTTTATTTAAATTATAATTAATTTAACACTTATGTTAATAAGTAGTTAGAATATGAGAGTGTATCACAGCAGGAAAGAGAGTTTTTGTGGGCCTTAAAGAAGTTTGTTTATTATTGTTCAATTAAAAAAAATGTGTTAAACCTTTTTTTTGCGTTGCCAAACGAAAGAAACTATTATTATTATTAGATCTAATAATTTCCTGACTATGGACTATATATACATAAGTAGAAGACCATAAGCACCAAGACCCAGAAGAATTTATTGAAGCCTGTGTATCTCACCATGTTAGGTTCAGGCTATGTATAAAGACCAAAAGCCGGCCTTCTTAAAGATTACCCCTGAAAAATTTCTATCTGAAAGTCCTTAAGACGGGACAGCAGCAGAGTAGATGTTCTGAAGTCTCGTCATCAACCTCACAAAATTTGCATACTTTGGTACTAACCCGGGCTGTGGAGTCGGATTTGAGGCTTTTGTACCGGAGTTTGCATTAAACTGTTTATAATTAATTTTTCTTATTTCACCTACCAGTTGTTTTGACAATTAACAATGTTGCATATTATACAAACTGGTA
The DNA here is from genome assembly GCA_963931875.1 of Pollenia griseotomentosa. Classification (NCBI taxonomy): domain Eukaryota; kingdom Metazoa; phylum Arthropoda; class Insecta; order Diptera; family Polleniidae; genus Pollenia; species Pollenia griseotomentosa. The sequence goes on from OZ007562.1 coordinate 85,386,349, forward strand.
GTTAGGTCTTTTATCGTTTATTATATAATCTTTTGTAGATAGGGCCGTTTGTTTTTAACAAAAAATCGCTAATGTTGGTCGAAAGATTTTTTGTGTACAATACATCAGATTTAATGAAAAAGTCGATATTTACTTTTTTGTAAGTAAGGGCCTTTTGCGATATATATTTTCAGAAAAACGATACAAGTGTAAATATGAACATTTTCTTGACAAACGTTTAAGAAAGGAAAAAAACACAATCGCAATCGTTCGGGATGCTATTATGCTGCTATTAGCCTACATTCGTTTTGTATTGGTCGGTTTATAGACGGTTAATTATATAAGCTTTTTGTTTCATTATTTTTTCTACATGCCCTAAGTATTAAAATGATTACCGCTGCTTTGGAGTTTCCTCAAAATAAAAAAGTTGGCAGGAGCCAGTAGTACGCTTCAAAAAATTACGTTCCAAAAGCAGTGTGTTTTTGTTTTTTGCTACATGATTTTTCAAAATGGTTTAGACAATTTATAACCAAAAGATCGTGCGAATTTCTATCTTTGGGTTCAGGTAAAGTCGTAAGTATTGTGGACGTCTTGAAAGAATTGACAATATACAGAAAATTAAGTTTCCAATCTTTTAATTAGGGTGAAATTAAAAAGAGGAAAAATTAAATATGATCTAGTTTCTCCTACTCCAATAATGAATATATTTGTCTCCTTCCCGCTGTAATTTTTTCAAGTAAATACATTGAAAAATGTACGTTGTTTTAGAAAAGTTTAAGCGGTGAAATTCGCGAGTGTAACTGTATATTTGTTTCATAAATCTTGAAATATTTTTAAAATATTATCAAAGCAACTTTTGGTAATACAAAATGGTTAATTAATAAGATTTTGTTTGTCGTGCTTAATTCCTAATTTTTATTCTTGATAAATGCACAGAAATTTATTGTTGGAGGATCATGAAAATATGACTTTTTGAGTGTTTGCAATTCTCATTCACTCTGCAGTTTTATTTGCTAATATCTTTGGCTTTTCTAAAATTTTTTGGGAGAATGTTTCCTGATGATCTGGCCTAAGCAAGCAGTGAAATGCGCATAGGAACTAGCTTATCCTACACAGAAAAAAATGTCTGCGCCAGTAAAAGAATTAATCAAAAATAAAATCAGTTTTAATTAAATATTTAATCAGGTGAATTAAAATTTTAATCAAGTGAATTAAACGTTTAATTGAAATATTGTCAAGTAAACATTTAATACATTTGATTAAAAGTTTAATTCACCTGATTAAATATTGGCGCACAAATTGTTTTCTGTGTACAACAAAATTTCAGTGTATTTATCAAGAATAAAAATTGGGAAATAAGCACGACACACAAATCTAGTTAATCAAATATTTTTAAAATATATTTAAGTTTAACTAATCTTGAGGGTGTTGTGTATTAAAAAAATTAAAACCTGAAGTAAAACAAAAAAAATATCAAAAGTTGATATATTTTATTAATAAATAAACCAACACCCAAACTAAAATTTTTTATAAAAAAAATGTGGAATATGTTTCACAAAATAGAAAAATATTTATGTTTGTCGTAAAAACTTACATGATTTTCTATCGGCATGACGAGTTCGCTTGCGTTCTCTGGGAGTAGTTCTAGTGCCGGGGGCTTTGGTGGCGGTTTTAACTAAAGACTCTAAAATTTCATCATCACCATCGGTAAAATTCTCCTCACTTTGACGCAAAACTGGGGAACGTAAGTTTTCAGCTCTTCTGCGACGCCAAGTTAAAGTACCGTCTGGGGTATCTGCAGTGGGGGTGCCCAAAAGGGATCTATTGAAAAACAGAGAAAGAAAAATTAAAATGAACGGACATTTTTTGGTCTGTCTGCAAAGTAACCCTAAGCAAAATCAGCCAAAGCAATGTGTAAAAAAAGTAGTTCGAAACATATACATATGGGGGATTTCATGTCAAGTGACCCAATGTCTTCCGATTTGGATGAAATTTGCACCAAGGTTAGTCCTATTGGATATTAGTTTAGACACAAATTTTCAACAAGATCGGTTAAAAAGTTTTTTCGAAAGATTGCTCAAACAGCTATCGAAGCTACTTGGGACAAATTTTGCTTACACCAATAGGTAATAAGTTACAAGGATGAAAAAGAACACCTGTATGGCCAAAATTTCCAATTTTGACCCCCTCTAACTCAGAAACTTTTTGACTGATCTTGTGTCTAAACTACTATCCAATAGGACTAACCTTGGTACAAATTTCATCCAAATCGGAAGACATCGATTTAAAAATTGGGTCACTTGACACGAAATCCTCCATATACTTATTTGGGTTGGGGTCATAAGCCCGAAACTTAAGATGCCGAATTCGAAAATTCCGAGTTTTAAAATCCCGAATTTGAAATGCCGAATTTTAAAATCCCAAATCGCTAACTAAAGCTTCTCGGCCTTCGGCATAACAAACTCCAGCTTCGCCGCTCTTTAGTAAGCGATTCGCGATTTTGAATTTGGGAAATTAAAGAGAACGTGAACTTATTTCCTTTAATCTATTACCAAACAGTCACAGGCGTATTTAAGAGTCGCCAACTACGATTAGGGTGAGTAATACATAAGTTACTGAAGACAAGTGTTGTTTTACTCGATCTTACAACCGTTGTTTTTTTTTATCTCATCGGAGAATTTGTCATAATAACCAAACGAAAAATCACCCAAAATTACAAAAAACCCCGCGCAAAAACGGGTTATATTTCTTATGCATAATCACCTAAATTTGTGTGAAAATTTTTGAATGATTTTTCACACACTGCTTTGGATCATTTTGCTGGCAGCCAATTTTCTGTATAATCAAACTCACTTTAATTCAGCATCTTGTTTATCTTCTTTGGTTTTAAATTTAGCAATATCTACAATCAATTTGCCTCTCGTCTTATTTCTTTCTCTATGATTGGCTTTCTTTTCGATTTGCTGTTGAACTCTCTCCCTTGTAGTGCGATATTCCAAAGCAAACTCAGAAACAATGCGACAGAATTCATTAGGCCTAGAGTCGGCCACACTATGTTGGGGTACACCCAGCCACAATAAGAATTTCCGGTATCTGGAATCAGTAAATTTAGACAAATATTTCATTAAAAAAATTTTTTAAAAACTAACCTATTCATAACTCTACGATGCACAATTTGCAGTATGATAATTCTCTCTGCACAATCAGCCAAAAAATCCACCAGTTTTTGTTTCAATTGTGCTGGACAATCATGCTTCGCTATTAACTTTAAACGATCCCAAGAAGATTTACACTCATGTTCCAACTGAGCAAGATTGTGGGCCAAATCATTAAAGTCGGCTTTTGAGGCTCTGGTAATGGGACCGATTTCGGAATATAAGTCGGTTGTATCGCTACCAGACTCCATTACCATGTGACACAGATGATGCAATAAAGAATGCTTGTGTACTGTATCCTTAACCTCAGGAACCTGGAGAAGAATTTATTAAAAATATTTTCAAATTTGTCCAAAAAAATATACACTACAACATACCTTAGCTAAATATTCAATTTGGAAACCTTTAACAGGAGCACCATTAAGGAAAATACCCACCGATAACAGCGTGGACAAAATACATTTAAATGTACGGTTGTGTTTGAGGATTTCAATGCCCTGTTTTAAGTCCATTAAAGGTTCAGCAATTTCTATCTAAAAGGGGGAGAAAAAAAAACGCAAAATTACATGGCTGTTAAACAAATGTGACTCCAAATGGGTGGATTTGTTATCAAAGAAATTGAAAAAAAATATATATATCAATAAAGGCTAAAGTTGTATTAACTGTTTTATATAGATCGAATTTCATAATTTTCATTAACCCATGTTCAAAATAGTTAACAAGATTTAACTCACCTCACTATTGTCAAAATCTAAACGGAATGCCCATAATCTTAATCTAGCCGCTAATTCGGATATTGAGGCCAATGTTAATAAAAATTGTTCAGCACTGCCCAAAGGTAATTCCGGATTAGCCATCTGAAAACCACAAATCCTTTTTTCAATGAAAACTCCACAATTTTTTTTTAAGAGCCATCAACTTACCTGAGCCTCTTGAATTTTACCCTTTTCCTCATCAGTGGGTAACATATTCAGTAATTTATCGATACCCTCACGAGTTACCACAGTGGCATCCATTTTTAAAATGGCCGCCTTAATGGCTCGTGGTGGTGGTAATTTGGTCATTGCAATATTGATGGCATTTGATCTTTTGTGATCAAGCACTATGACTTCTTTGCTTTTATTCATTTCTTGTTGTTTCTGTAAATTGAAATAAAACATTTAAAATATTTGGATTTCTTTCGGGTTTAAATAAAAATGAATTAAAACGGACTTTAAGCAAGTGGCAAAAAAAAAACAGTATGGCAATATGTGATTGTAGTGTTCGGAAGTGTAAATGATTGAAAGGGAATTGTATTTGACATGTTAGGAGATTTAAAATAAACAAAGCCCCGGATTTTAATATAAAAGGAATATGCAACCTCCACCATGATTTCAGATGTATTTATGTACATTAATGTGGGTGGTCCCAAAAACTTAAATGATTTTAGATAAGGCTTGACTTTTCTACAAATAGCCCACATTAAGTTTTTAAAGGTAGCAATACGTAACCACCAGAGCTCTTGGCAATGTTTCTTGGCTACCCATTGACTGTTTGGTTAGCCCGAATGCTTTCGCCGCACTGATTAAAAATCAACTATAAAAAAATAAGTAAATTGCTAAAAATCCAATGGAATGTTCAGTTAAAGTATTGGAATTCAAGTAGGAATGAAAAAAATTGAGGCCAAATATGAATCTTCGATATCAATCGAAATTACAATACAATTTTAATTGTAAATTTCTATTTTTTTTTTTAATTCCCTAAGCTAATTCCACGAAGCTCTACGCTTGTCTGCAGGAAAGAACCCAGAGTCTCTGGTAGGAATCGAACCCGCAACCCCGGCGCTGATAAACTAACTCGCTACTAGCTAGCCTACTTTGGCACTCAATTGATATCGAATGCCGTAATTTTCCCCTTTGTATAAGATGTTTGCTCGATATCCAAGCAGTACTGAAAATGTCGGTTATCTGTAAACCAAAAGGAGATGAGTTTTTATCTGAAGATTGTCTGGAAACCAGGATAATCAAATATTTCCGAAAATTTAAATGCAGATTGACAGGCTAGACGTGTAGCGCTCTTAAGCACACCAAGAACATTTTCCAGTTGGTGGAAATTCCGCTTTAGTATGGATTCTAAAAGTTAAGATAGTTTCTTCCGACCTACCAAAGTTTCAATCAGGGTTGTTAGGCTTTTTTATTCAAAAATCGTCAAAAGTTTTAACAAAATTCGTCAAAATCGTCACGAACATTTAACAAAATCGTCAACAAATCGTCAAATATTTAAATTTACAAATTTGAGACAATTTTTTGCATTGATTGGTTCAAAAATATAAATTATTAGCAAGAAATTCTATTTATGGCAAAGAAAGTGATATGGTTAAGTTTCATTCTATTTATTTCAGCAAGTTAGCTGAAATATTCATACATATTTAACATTTGAAAAGAAATACATAAGAAAAAATATTTTTTCATCAAAACATAAAAATTCACAAAAACATTAAATAAAAAATTAAATCTCATTCGCTATTAACTCGAGCTATCTTTAAATGATTAATTTTTAGCGCTTTCACTATTGCAAATTGTTTTTACTGTTGAAGGTGCTAAACCAAGAATTTTGACAGTCTTTTTACTCGACTTAAAACGTTTTATTACGTCCAATTTTAGTTCCAACCAAATGCATTTTCTTCTCTTTGCACTCGTTTTTGTACACAAATTCTTCCTAACTCGCAACTATACTCCGAATAACTTACCAAACAGAATTAAATGGGAATTCGCCTTTTTACACGCAAATAGAAAAATTCTTCACATGTAATTATGACTTCAGCGAAAAAATTCAATCGAAATCATAAAAACGCAAAGCGGATTTAACCAATTTTTAAAAAGCGGACCGAATAGCACCGACGCAAATCGGGGCTCTCGTGTATATTTCTGGCAGTATCGATGGCATTCATATAATTGTCGAATTCAAATTACTAATGCTTCTACTGAAAGCCACCTGGTTTGTGATTGGGGTAGATTTTTTTTTTTTTTTTGTTTAATTTCAAATAATTTTTGTATTTCGAAAAATTGATTTTTATGTTTTGGACTGTTCCCAATATAATTGTAAATATTTCTTGCAAGTGTTTTATTGATGCCAAAAAATCGTCATAACACAATTACTTTTAGTAAAAAAAATCGTCAATCGTCACTTTACGGTATTTTCTCAAAAAAATAGTCAAAATTAGTCACATCTAACAACCCTGGCTATGAATACCATTCTAGCACATTGCCGTTAAGAAGTATAAGCAACACAGTAAAAAAACCTTTGCCGTGTTCTGTAATTCGCTAAAGCTAAATCTCTATCGCTAAAAATCTATAAAGTCGATTTAGCGATTTTGGGCTACGAATGCCATACTGTGCATTGCTAAATTTGCCAATGCCATTAAAATTGAATTCGCCGCAATTTTAGCTTTTAATGTCATCGCTAAAATGTTTAAATTTTTTATTCTCTAAGGCATTTTAGCGATCGAGATTTAAGCTTTAGCTAAGCGAATTACAGAATGCGACTGACTGCAGGACATTGCATACATTTGAAAATGTTTAAACAAAGAAAACACATAGTTGTATTGTTTCGGCACTTATTATATGACATGATACAAACATAGTAGCAAAACTTAATACAAACTTTGTGTTAGTACGTTTTGAAAGTCAGCCTTATTCTTATATAAACTTGATTAAAATTTGAAGCGGTAGATCCATAATAAGGAATGCAGAATTTTATATGAATAAATATAAGGAAATGTTTTTTTAGGATTATAACAAGAACTGTTGGATTTGATTTGAATAGGCGTGTCCGAGAATATTTAAAGCTTTAATAATGGGCTGATTTTATAAACCATTTAGTGAACTAATAAATTTAACAAGCACAAATAAGTTTAAGTACTTAGAGACATATTTAACATCAAGGATACAAATTTATGTATCCAGTTAAAAAAATCTTTAATAAGCTATATTTTTAAACTATCTATGCAAAATCCTAGGTCTCTAATCTAAGTTTAATGTAAGTCGGGTATTAAAGGATGATCTCGTGAATGAAAGAAAGTTTGTATATATACGACCCTATTAATTGAAAATATTAAGGAGGCTTATTTTGTAAATCCTTCCAACTTGCGTTGAACATTTTGTCATATACAATTTTTTGAATTCCAAAAATTTGTGTGAGAATATTTTTCAAGTGAGGTGACGTGTTTTACAAAATAATCCCCTTAGGTTTAGTAAACGTGTTTTCTACGAAAATTTGTTTAATAATCCTTTTATAAAACTTAAATATTTTTATGAATAATGAAGACATGATTGAACTTGTTTAAAATTATGAGAGTTCGAAAAAAACACTAAGGTACGGCACGTTAATGCACCGCACCGTATTTTGCTATAAACAGTAGACATTCACATTCTATAAGAAATAAAAAAAACTTTTTGTGTTTGTGAAGTTTTACACAAACAAAATACGGTACACAACGATTGTAAGCGGACAAACACAAAAACAAAGATAGCGTATCGATTTTGTTTTAGTATACGGGATTTGTTCTTTTAGCTAATGGGTTGCCTTTTTATTTGCACACTTTATTGCAACATAATCTGAATAGAAAGCAGGGTGAACCCGTTTAAAAGGTTTTAGAGATTTCTGGCATGATTTTTTAGTTTCTTATTTTAACAGCTTCCATTATTACAAAATGCCAGTCATGTTCTGGGAAAAATTCAAAGGCGCCAAAATAAACTTCTTCGAATAATCACAGCCGCTCCCTGGTATGTTAAAAACTCAAACATTCATAAGGATCTCAATGTGCCATTAGTAAAAATTATGATTACAAAATATGCGGTAAAATATTTAAAAAGGCTTGAACAACACCCAAATCCACTAGCTCGAAATATCTTAAATCATGGCGGCCACACTCGCTTAAGAAGAAGAGACACTGCAGCACTTACCCAGTTAGATGAGCGATAAACACTTATATATGTGAACAGAACCCGTGATGAAGAACATTTTTGTCTGGCAATGGCAACAAATTTTCAAAACGATACCGTCTTAAAGTTTCATAAAAGAATTCCATTTTATGTACGTCATACTTTGAGTACCAATTATATTTATTAGAATAACTTTTAAAATCATAAAAAACTACGGCCATTTAAAAAAAAAAAAATGAAGAGAAAATTTCCTTCGATGTCAATTTTACTCGGTTTTGATTTCCAGAACATGGCCGTGCATCACTTTCATTGATTTCATTAAAAAAAATAGTGCAAAAAATTTTTTTAGGGTGCGGCATCTACCTTTCTTTTTAATTAAATGTCAAATGATCGCTTAAACATTTAAATGAGATTGCATGTGAAAAACGTAGCATAAAAAAACACAACCCGTACGCTAAAAGAAGACTATACGAACGGTAAAAAAGATCGGTACATTATCTTTGTATTTATGTTCATAAGCTCACAACCGTCGTGCTCCGTATTTTGCTTTTGTACAAATCCACGAACACTAAAATAAGTTTTAGAGTTTGTGTTTTAAAAAATACACTTCGTTATTGTACTGTTTTTTTTTTCAAACTCTGATAGTTATAAAAAAACTGCTAACACAACTCAAAACAAATAAACAACAAAGTGAAAAACAAATTTTACAAATCTGTGGCCTTTTGACAAAACATCTGAAGTCAAATTTAAAAAGTTGAAAAAAATGCTGTTAATTATACGAATTTTCCTTAAAAAAACATTTTTGTTTGCGTTTTAAAAATTTTGTATTATAAACGAAATTTTTCTTTAATTTCGGTTTATTTTATTATTTGATAAAAATGATTTTTTCACCAAGTTTTCTTTAAAACTTTTTTTGCTATCTTATCTCGACTTAAGATGTTTTGTTAAAATGCCACAGAAATAAAAATAATTAAAACAAAAACAATTACAAAAAACAAGGTGGAATACATGTACAATAGGGCGGGTTGATTTGTATGGATGAAAAAAAAAAAAAAAAAATAAAAATCTTATAGCAAAAACGTAATCTACATAAAATTCCCAGAAAATTCTCCGAAGAAACCATGGGCCTAAAATCAAACCCTAATCCGCGCCTCTCGACTTGAAAATTTTTTTACTTGGGTGAATTTTTTTTTAATGTAAAAAAATTTTGAGTGTAGAAATATATAAAAAGCAAAAGAAAGAATTCGATTCCTTTTTGGAAAAAGTTTTTTTTTTCAAACATTTATTATTTTGGCAAAGGCGGGCATATACATTTTCAAGTCGAAAAGCGCGGATTAGGATTTTATTTTAGATACATGGTTTCTTCGGAGAATTTTCTTAGAATTTTATGTAGTTTAGTTTTTGCTATACGATTAAAAAAAAAAAAACAAAATCGACCCGCCCTAATGTACAATTTATTAATATGATTAATTTAAGATTAAAATTATTTCCTTGTTGATTAAATTACTTGTAATTACTTGTACGTACTTGTGTAAAAGAAGTAACATACATGGATGTTCTGGAAATCGAAAACGCAAAAAATTGGAAGTTGCTTAAATACACTTTTAATCTTATTTTTATAACTTTTGTTATAAAATTCTTTTTAATAGAGAAGTATTTGTAATAAAATTCTTTTATTACAGAAATCTTACTAAAAAACGACGTTTAAAATTCTTGCGTTTTGCGTTTTCGACTTCCAGAACACCACTGATAACAAAGATTTTAATAATTGATTAAGAAATTTTTAAAATGAATATCAGTTTTTAGAGCAGTGTTTTTTTTTTTTTTTTGTCAAAATCTCCCACTGTACGTTAGGATGGATCCCACAACACAGTGACTATGAGAAAAACCACACTGCAGGTGACCCATCTAAACTTAAATGTCTTTTAGACGATATGGTCCTAGATAACCAATTAGGAATTTCAATGGCTTGCTGCAGGACTTCACTTCACTTGAGGAAGGCTCAATCGAGATGGCTAGATGAAAAATGCCTGCTCTTTGGTCAGAATTCTATGGCCTAGATATGATGCAGGAAAGAGCAAAGAGTTACTTAGGTTTGTCAGGGAGCAAATAAAACAATGGCTTTAGACATTATGATTCGCTGGTTGATTGGGATCTATGCAATGCGAAAAGAGACGATTTCTCACTTTCTCTCTTTGGTTGTTTTAACCGAGTCTCTTTTTTTTAGCAGGAAATCAAAATGGTTGGAGTAATTTAGCTCTAACACTGGTCACTGGTTCAGGATAAAACAAATGCACCTATGTAGAACCCAAGTGAACCGTCCACGTGTCGGCTGCCCATTAAATCTAATTTAATATGAAAAAACGACTGTTTGTATGCTCTGAATAATATTTTTTTATATGTAATTGAATCAACAATTTAAAAAAAAAAATTAAAAATAATTGTAATTAAATGTGTATGTAGTTTTCGTTAACGGTTCATAATGGGTTTGTGGATTTGTATTAGAAAAATGTTCAAAAGTTATTTTTTAAAGAAATTTCCGTAAAATTTGTTTGTTATTTCTTATTTTTACACAAGTTTTTCTTTGAGAATATGTGCACTAAACTAATAATCTTGTGCAAGGAGTTTGTGCGTAGAACATGTGTTTTTGTGTTTAAGTGCCATGAAGTTTGTTAAATTGTAAAAAACCAACACCAGTAACTTTAACATGAAACATTTTGAAAAACAAAAAACAGTAACATATAAATGATTTTTATTAAATTTTTGTTTTTGAATTGCACTCACCTCCTAAAGGAGTTTAAAAAAAAACATTTAACAAATATAATATTGAAATTAAATTATGTTTTTTTTTTTTTTGAAGATTGATTTTAAAATATAAAATTATTAAATATATAAAGAGAAACATAAAAACATTCCGTTGGTAGGCACAAATAAAGAAATATATAAAAAAAAATACAGAAAAAAGAAAGAATACATTAATATTTTGGAAAATAACAGTTTACAGCTAAAAATTTGAATTTAAATAAAGCGAATAATCAGCAAGATTTTAGGTTCAATAAATATTTGTAACATTTTTTTGGTACACTTACATTAGAACCTGATTACAACTCGAAGGAACCAAACAAGAAATTCATAGAAGTTTAAGAAAGTATTTAACCAGGGAAACCGTAAATATGCAATTGCATGTTTTTTCCTGTGCGACCAATGAAGGCAGAAACAATATATTTATCCGTTTTAGAACTTTTAATGAATTTTGGCATCTATTTGTTATTGCATATATTTGCATATTTTGTGGCATATTTTAAGTTTATGGCGCATATTCCACTTTTTCGAAGCGTATTTGATTCTTGTTGAATATTTTTCAATTTTTTTTAAACTCTGGTTACCAGATGACTTGTTAATATTTTTTTTTAATTTCGCCAACATCATTGCATTTTACCTATGTATATAATTATCGGTCATTTACTTTAATAGTGCCATAAATAAAGAAGCACGATTTTTAAGCTCAGTATGCAAGAATGTTGGCAATATCATGATTGTGTAAAAAATTCTTTCTGCCGTTATACAACTTTTTATTACTCGTTTTTTTAGATCTTAGTTTTGCAAGGGTCGTACATTTTTCAGAATAAACGATATATTTTGGGTTAGAACGATAATATCGATCGATTAATTGATTTTTTATTTAAAGCTTTATACGGCTCTAAAAACAATGTTTTTTATTTATCACACTTTGGAAGTGATAGAGCGATATGTTGTTATTAAAGATAACTGTAAGCCCGAGCTGTTAATTTTACGCATTAGCAAAACATCAGAAAAAAGCAATTGTATGCGTTTATGCTGATGTATATAACACACTGTATACCGATCGATTCAGAGTCACTTTTTAATATCTAACAATGTCCGTCCGTCCGGCTGGTTGTCTATGTTAACCTTGTACGTAAGTCATAACAACAAAGCCCTTGTAAATGGTAGGAGTCTGACTATAAATTCACGTAGCACCTATTCAAACTTCTTTACGGAATAAAGTCTTTGTGCCTATAAACCATCTAATTATGTTCGTATAAAGATAAAATTCGAAATTTCGTCTCAAAATACTGTGGTGTAGGGTATCATGTCACTTGTTTAAAATATACAAGTACTTAAAAGCCATTTTTGTTTTTTAGATCATATTTTTATTAATGTATAGGGCATATTTTGAAGTTTATACTGCATATTTAATGCGCATAAAACACTTATATATTTCCAGTTTCCCTGCACAGAAAGTAATAAATTGATTTAATTAAAAAATTTGCGATATTAACTAAAAAGTTAATTAAGTGTGCATCAGTAAACAAATATGATGTAACGTAAATATGATGAAACGTTTAATTCGATTAAACTTTAAATTCACTTAAATTCTCTGGATTAAATTTTTAATTAAAACTGATTTTATTTTTGATTAATTCTTTAATAGGTGATCAATTTTGCAGAATTTTGTCTGTGTGTTTATAACAGTGTTCTACTCTGAGAACATATGACTCTATGTAGTGATTTGGAGTCTTATTTAAAATACTCAATTTTGAATATTAACTCTCTTGCATTATCTTTTAAAGTATTAATTCTGACATATTTATGGGTGTGAACTGTTGAACTTAAAAATGTTTTACCAAAACGATATTTAGATGGGTATGTACAAAATAACATTTTATACCGGTTTGGGCTAATTTCAGCATCAAATAATCGTACTATTATTGCAGAATTAACATATCACAAAATATGAAGTTATACAACGTGGCCACATAAAAAGGATCAAGAGGTGTTAAATCATACGATCTAGACGGCCAAGTCGCATTGTCATTGCAATGGGATCGGGGCACCGACTTTTTGAAACCACATATCATTAATATCCATGCATTTTACCATAGAAATAAAGCTGCAGCATTTTTCACAAAAAAACAACCCCCGGTGGTCCAATGCTAGTTTTTGTGGATTATATAATGTTTCTTAAAGTACAGGAGGGTTTTCTCCTAACAAATAACTCATATTTTGTTTGTCGACTATTCAGTTTACCAAAAATGCGCTTTAATTGTGAATATGTAAAAAGCTTTCAAGGTTACAGTCACCAAATCGAAATTTTGGTAGTCAATTTCAATTATTTGTTAACGTTGCTCGTTCCTGTACTTCAACAAAATGAAATTTTGTCTTGACATAAAAAAACTTTGTTATAACAGTGACTGTACAGTAAGTGGTTTAAGGGTGAATTTACAGTGTCAAATCCATAATGAAAAAGCCTTTATATTAAAATATCTTAAATCCTGTATATACAGAAACCTCCAACGACGCCGTTTAAGTTATTTAAAAAACTTGTCATGTTTGTGTACCAGAACAGTGTCTAACAAACATTTCAAAATATCAGTTCTGAAAAGTATTTTGAAAATCTGTTAATCTTTTTATTTAAAACATAAAATCTTGTTGATTATGATTTTTTTTTTAATTTATTAATTTCTTTTGTAATTAAAAACCTAACCGTAGGAACACAATTGTACAGTATGAACGTAATAGCGTAAGACGTAGATACGTTGTCAAATTTAAACGTATATTTTATACAAAGGCATATAATAGCTGACGCAAAAGCGTTTCTACGTCGTACTTCGCATTAAATCTAATTCTTTTTCATACATCGGTTGCGATCGTATTGTAATAGAAAAAGAAAAATTAAAGGTTTAAAAATGAGAATATCAGGCGTGTCACAGAAATCAATTCCGACCGAAAGTGATTTCGTTTTATGTGCAGCACGATATAAAATCACTTTCACTTTCGATCGAAGTTGATTTCTGTGACAGGCCTGTATTTTTGTGTTTTCAAATTGAATATTGGAAAACAAAATAAGAACCAAATAAACAACTATTTGAATTAATTTGAAATTTTTAATCACACTTATTGTGGTTGGCGAATTAAAAATAAATTTACGGCGCTACGTCCTACGTACTAACGACGTGCGACCCAATTGTGTTGCTAGCATAAGGCCAAATTTGTGAACAAAAAAACATTAAAAATAAGTCATTACTTTAAGAGGGTTATTTTGTAAATCCCTTCACCTTGCGTTTAGAATTTTTCATACAAAATTTTTTGAATTTTCAAAACTTTCATATGAAAATATTTTTTGATTGTGGTGAAGTGTTTTAGAAAATAAGGGAGTAAGTTTTTGTTTTCATCAGAAACTTTAATTAATTTTTTTATTAATTAAAGTTTAATGTTAAAATTAATTAATTAATGTATTCAATCGGACTGTGCGATATTTGATTCATTTTGAGGTTAAGGAGCCTAACAACTTGTTAATGGATTTTCAGAACTTTAAAAACTACAGGCCACATAGAACATATACAACTAGTGTCCCGATTCATCGAAAATCAGATAAATAAGCCTTAAGCTGCGACAAATATTGATATTGTGTTGAAATTTGGTTGAATAAAACAGCTAAAGGCACGAGTCCATACATACTTATATTTTATGAGGATAAGCAAATGATTGTTCAAAATTTCGCGAAATCCCGCACTAAGTTCCCGGGAAAGCGGGAATTTAAGACAATTGAATATCCCGGGAATTCCTGAGAAGGAAAAATCCCTTAAAAACTCTAGCTGCAACCCATAATCGATTTAATAAATAAAAAATTTTATTTCTAATTGGAATATATCGAGCCCTTACCGCAAAAAAGCTTAAGCGACATAATTTTCAATATTCGTTTTTTTTAACAAATGACATTTCTGTCAACATCTTAAAATTTTTTTAATCATCTCCTAAAAAATCATGGTCACATAAGGTAACATTACGATTTTATAGCAAAAACAATTTAATCTCAAGCGACAACCTTCATACAAAATTTTTATGAAACAAAATAAAAAAACCTTCTCCTGTAAAATTTTGTTTTTGTCGCTTAAGCTTTTTTTGCGGTTATGGCTCGATATAATGATTTGAAACCAATTAACAGCGGTGGGGCAGATCGTAATACTTCTGCCCTTTTTGTAATTGGTTTCATTGCTAAACTTTTACAAAATATCGGTGTAAATAAATACGTCAAACAAGAATTTTTGGATCCCTAAGCCATTTAACTACTAGATTCAATCAAGGTTGAAGTTAAGCAGTGTTTTACATTTGCAACTAGAACTTAAAACTATATATTTAAATATTTATTTTAGCAATTTAGTAGCATTCCTAAAAATATTTAATGAGTCCAACTCTAAATCAATATTACTGGAAGGCTCTTTTTGCAACTATCGCACAGCCCTTGAATTTAGCCAAATAAATACTTAACAAATACATATTACATTTATAATAACAATAAAGTATTAAATAAAACATACCTTCGACATTAAATCTTTGGCTCTGGACTCGAATAAATGTTCCAACTTTTGTGTATCCACATTGGCGGCCGGTAATTCATCCCATATAGTTTTGCCAACAGTCATGGGTATTAAATCTTCTCGAACCTCTTTCCAAAAGAGTTTGACCTTCAAATAAGCACAGACATTAATATAATATTTTAATTTCCCTTATTACCAACTCACTGTCTTTTTATTTTTTTTAATCGTATTCATACTACTCATATCGCTGTTAACGGAACCATTCATTGAACTATTCACACTATTCGTTAGACTGGTATTACCATAACCACTGTAACTAAACATGGGTGGTGGTATTAGAGCACCACTACCATTACTGGTATTCGACAACGACATGGGATGATTAAGGGGTGGTGGGCAGACTAAATGTGTTGGCATCATGGGTGGTGGTAGTGACACGCCTCCAATTGGTGGTGGCGGTGGTGGTATACCACGACCGAAACCTCTTGGTGCTAGTATATCTTTTTCATCTTCTGAATTCAAATCGGTAAAGTCAAGATCACACAAATTGAGTGGTCTTGACATGTTGCGCACCAATTCTTCCCATTGTAATTCGTTTTCGGACTTTTTAGGTTCGGGTTTTTTGATTTCCTGATCGACACTAGATGATCTGGAAGAAAGAAAATAGGCAAATGATCAAAAAATATCTTAAAAAATAGTTCAATATTATTAAAAAAAAAAAATAAATTAATTAAGGTGTTATATTGTGATCAGTGTGAGTATACATTTTTCTACCCATAGAAAACAGAAAAATATAGATTAAAAATCTAATCGGATCTAGTAGACTTAATTTTTTCTTAAACATTTTCACTCGCGAGAACAGTCATGATCTTATATTTTTGCATTCGAAGGCTGTAGAAAACTAATTTTGACTTTCAACACCCTCTGCTTACAAAATTCAAAGTCAAGCCTGCTTTTCCAAGCAATCTAGTCTTAAATACATGTTTTAATTACTGCAAATTGCCAAAAAAATAAAGTGCTTTTTTTAATTAAATTTCAAAAATATGTAAATTGCAATTCTGGGAAGAGTTTCAAGGGATTAAGAACGGCAAATCTCTACATCAACAAATTAAAATAAGAAATAATCTTTTTTCCATGAAGAATATTATTTTTTTCTTATGAAAACCAGTCAAACTTATTAAAAACAATTTAATATGTGTAATAATGGGAACAGATTTTTTTTTTTGTTAAAAATTATTAAAAATATTACACCATTAGATGAAAATTAAACAATTTTTGAAGGCTAGAAACAGTAGCTGTAAAAGACTGGGAAGAGTTTAATGGTATATAGTTATTAATTTAAATATCAAAATGAAGTTCAATTTCACTATAAAGTATTAAAAAATCGCTTTTTAAAAATGAGGATAAAGTTTTTAAATAAAAAAACTTTTTTTTAATTTAAGTAAAAAGCATGGGAACAGTTTCAAAAATTAAAATTAGTTGATTTTGCCTTTACACTTTAAATTATCAAAATTCTTGCTTTCTTATTCGTACTAGTATACCAAAAAATATTGATAGCAATAATATTTTAATATCAAAGCAGGGGGCAATTTAGATCGTTAGTAATGCCGTAAATTGTAAATTTTAGAGTGTATAAAATGTTTTCGTGGCTTAAACAATAGTTTTTTTTTTGTTTTTGGGAATTTGTTCCCACACTTTAAAAACAAATAAGCAAAAAAAAAATTATTTTTAAACAACTTTCATCGTTTGTTAAACAATTGTTAGTGAAGAAAAGTATTATTAAAACATAAGAACAGTTTTTTTTTGTCTGGAAATTATCATTTTTATAATTGAAAATTCATGATTATTATAATAATTTCTTAAAACACCAAAAATAGTGCTTTAATTTTTGGAAATTGTTGATTAAACTTTGTAAGCTTACTGGGAACAGTTTTAACAACACTTCGAAATATGGTTACAATATTTCAATATTTGTGTTTATCAAAAACAAAAATTAAGTTTTAAACAAAACTCTACTTAGAATGAATATTTTGGTGGGAAGAGTTTAATTTATATGTATGTAAAAACCAATTTTTTTTTTTTAGGTAGAAATTATTATTTTTGTAAATAAAAATATTTATAGCATCATTTTAAGAAAATTTTTAGTTTTCGTTGCTTTAAGAATTTCAACATAATGGGAACAGATATAATAAATAAGTGATAAAAGATTTCTTAAATGTAAAAGTAGTTATTTATTGTATTAAATTAATTCATTGAGTAATTAAAGTTTTCATATATTTCTTAAAAAAAAACAAACTAAACATTTTTTCTATACATATCGCACACTAAGAATTGTCAAAAAACTGTTGCAATTTTATAATAAAATTGAGTTCCGGATATGTTAAAGAAGACAGTGAAGCAAACGAAATTTTCGTGGTCGGTCGTTATAGATTTGATTTAAAAAATTAACGATTTTGATAAATTTGAGTTGTGACTGATCAAAAAATTTTTTGTTTGGCAAGAGCTTTTTTCGAAAGTGGGAATAGTTTTAATGTTTTTAATTGGATATTGTCAGTTGTTTTTTAAAATTGTAAAAAAAATTTTTTTTCTACAGATTATAAACTTTTGAAAATTTTTTCGTATATATGGGAACTGCGGCTGTTCCTAACGTGTGGCTTGTCGTCTCCGTTGTGGATTAGTCCACTTCACATGTGGCAATTTTGTTGATACAGCCATGAAATGACTAGATGTTTCTAAAATTGGCTGTTGTGATTTTACCATTTGAACTTTTGTCATTGGAATGTTGTCGGCAGACGCTGTTGTTGTTGCTGCTGCGGGGGCGATGCAGGTAGTGGTTCTTCTCGCTGTACCGGCTGGCACATTGTCTTAATGGTGGTGGTCTTTCGGAATATTCAAAATTAAAATGGCATTATTGGACTCATAAGGGTATTGATGGTATTGATTAAATGCAGATGCATCCGGTTGTGCCTGAAAATAACAATTTTGGGAGTGGGCATGTTGTGGAGATCCTGTTTCTTGTGCCTGACTCTAAGCTAACCACCATTCCTGTTCCTGGCAGCTACTACGTCTATATACTTTTGGCTTGTGGTCTTTGGCTTTTTCTCCTGACTCGAACACTTTGTATATTTAAAAGCTTTTTAGTGGGACCTGACATCCACCAAGTTTTAGATTCTGCGGTACTAGAGGAACTTTCAATTTTATTTTTTTTCTTCTTAGGTAACGCTATAGTAGCCTCCACTGTAATTTCGTTTCCATTATAATTAGCTGGCGTTTCTTGATTTTCTTCTTACAGTCACCTGGGATTTTGCCCAGATTCTACTCGACATAGTTTCAATTGTATAGAACCATTTTGCTTATGAGATTTTTCACTTATTTGTTAAATATTGTTTTTAGAAATATGACTATTTTATGAAGGATTTTTATTGACTGAAAATTCATTATCATTTTACTCATTCCATAATTTTGTTGCAGACGAAAAACGACTTTTAGGAAAAAGTTTGGCTTCTACTGGGGCTTGTTCCACACAATAACCATCAGTAGAGAAATCAAAATAATTAGAAGATCTACTTTTTCTATAATTCATTTTATGATCGACTTCGTCATCGTTTTAGTTATTTATCCACCAGCATGTTTTACCGTTTAGTTGCAGCTGAAGAAGTAAAATAAAGTTAATTGATCTGCGGCGTCCTCATCATCATGCTCCACTTCTTAATTTTTAGTTATTCTTCATGATTATTATTAACAAACCCGTTAAAGGCTCAGTTAGCCGGGAGTAACTGTAACTTAACCTTACCGTAAAACATCTTACTGCTAACTATAATCGTTCTAATTGCTTTACACACAACCAAATGTAGCAACTGATTTGAAACGTTACGGTTACTCCCGGCTAACTGAGCCTTAAGCCGAATATGAGCCATAAAAATCACGAAGTCATCGATAACTTGCGCAAATCGATTACTGACGGATTTTCAAAGTAAATTTGTTTAATTTGATAACGTTTTTTAAGCGTGAATCTATTCATGATGATTTGCCAGAGCATATTGACTATAAACATCAAAAAGTGCGCGCTGTATGACAGTTCGTTTGACAGCTAATCCTTTCGTTAGTTATCGGGTTTAAAAAACACGGTATTATACATACATATAGCATAATTTTTTAGTTTAGAACAATTTTTTCCCCAAAAAAAATTACTTTTAAATTTAAGGAAATGAAAAATATTCATCTTAATTTAATAAGCAATAGTAATATAGACCTTTAGTCCGTTGTTGTAAAACAGACCAGAATCTGTGGCGTAAATTAAACCTGCAACCCTCGCACTGATAGATTAGCTTACTACCAACTAACCTACCAAGGCGCCCCAGAAAATTAAAAAAAAGTTTTTATAATAAAATATATTTATTAATTGATTAAAATAATAATTAAATTAGAATAGTAGAAACCGAGAATGATTAACAAATGAGAAGACTTTACAATTCTCCTTAAGCATATTGGGGAGCATATTTTTCATAAGCTGCAATGTATGCAGCCTTGGCGGCAACTTGACTCATGCCCTTATTGGCATTCCAGGAATTCCATTTGGCAGAACCCTTAACATCAACAGCACTGGGTTTTTTGATATTGCAGTCACCAACAGTGGCCTGTTTGTAGAGACCATAGAACTCCAAGAACACCTCATTTGGGGGATTCTTGGTGAAAGACTTGGCTTTTTCGGAGGCGGTGGCGAACTTTATTTAAAAGAAATTTACTAAGTAAAAGAAAGGACTTATTAAAAATTTTGCTACTTACATCCATTTTTCTTTTTTGTTATAGAGATGTTTTTTAATTAAGTTAAATCAAACAACTACATTCCATTTTTTAAATGTTTGCAAATTTATAGCAACAATTATTGCCAAAATTGTTTCCAATAAAAACTAAAGAAAACTTTTTTTATATTTATTATGGCTAATGACTAAATTAAATTTTAGTTAATCTTTATGACATGATTGTTTATCATAAAATGACCCCCTTATATTAAAAACGGCATAAAGTTTTATTTGAAAATAAATTGATAAAAAGGGTGAAACTACAGTTTAGCTTAAAATTCATTTTAGCTAATAACTACCTAAAAAAATTTTGTTGCTAAATGCAATCAAGTCTTATACTAAAAATATTATGTTGCTCCGCAGAAGTTTGCTATTGAAATTCAGCCAGAGCCATTCATAAATGACTGAGAAAATGATAAATGAGCAAAAAACCAAAACTGCCTCTAATTTTACCTATAAAATCCCTTTTGTTTTTTTCTGCATATCTGGAGAACGGGAAAAGCCAAAGTTTCTAAATAAGGTACAAACATCTTGGTTATCTATACACAACAACTGAGTTGAGTTGTGAACCGTAATAAGGGCCGTAGATTTCTAAATATCTGGAGAACGGCAAGAGCAATAGTTTCGAAATTAGATACAAGCATCTTGGTTATCAAAACACAACATCAGAAAAAAGCGGGCATGATAAAGAAGTTGGCGTCGCATAAAATAGATTTATTTATATCTAAAGAACGTTAATTTTCTAACTTTCTGTAACCTATTAGATCTTTAGTGTAGCGCAGATTAGAGATTAAGTTGCTTGTTCAGGAGGACGGCCCTAGTGGTATACCTTCAACCTGCAGCAAAAGCCTATGTATTACCTCCTCGTGGTAATCCCTGGTAACATCTCTGGTAGATGGCTAAAATACAGGGCTCTAGCCGAGGCTGGCTAGGAAATGGTGGAGCGAATTCCAAAAGTCTAGCGCCCTTGAATATGAAAGTACACAGAAAAAATTCTCCAAAATTGTTCACCAATTAAAGCATTAATCAAAAATATAATCAGTTTTAATTAAAAATTTAATCAAGTGAATTAAACTTTTAATCAAGTGAATTAAACGTTTAATTAATACTATTAACTTTTTTAATTGATACTATTAATTTGTTTACTGGTGCAAATTTAATTAATTTTTTAATTAATATCACAAATTTTTTAATTGAAATCAATTTTTATTTTTTTCTGTGTATTCAATGGCGTGAAGTATTGACCATAGTACTTAAGGTTATATGGTTTTCCCCGGGGATCAGTGGCCCGCAGGTGAGCATGCACGCCTGTGCTGATCATTGGTGAGGTATTATTTTATCGGCCACATGCAGTGGAGGACTATTGTAATGTCAAGGGATCTGATCCAGAAAGATACATTTTTGTTTTGTAACACTTTTTGTGAAAGAATGTTCGTCGGATTGTTGGACACGTGGTTTAGTGGAGTGCTGGTGATGCTGGAAGTGGTGTAGTGGGCATTTGTACATGTCGATTAGTAGCCTTTCTTAGTAAGTGCGCTGCTGGGTATTTGGGTTGAGCACGTGGCTCTCTCATCAGGCCAGCTGCTCACCGAAAAGAAAGTGTGAAAGTCTTCATGCACAGAAAAAAATAAAAATTGATTTCAATTAAAAAATTTGTGATATTAATTAAAAAATTAATTAAATTTGCACCAGCATTTTGAAGAGCAATTTTGAAGAAAATTTCAATTGTGTAAATCTAGCTTTAGTTACAATTAATACCCCTTTGTTCCTTTTAGGAACAACAGGACATTTTATATATTTATATGTATGTATGTAGTATACAATAAATCGCTTAATGTCAATAAAATTTCTTAAAATTTTCTCATAAGACTTACTGCCTTTATTAATTCAATGTCACTTTTTACTTTTTTTTCTATATCGATAAAAAAAAATTAATCAACTACTGTCACTAAATTGCCTTCAATTAGTCTAATCAAAATGTTATCTCAGAAAATCTAAAATAAATTTAAACGTATGTAAAACCCACACACGATTACCTGGCGTTATGAAATAAACCGGTTGTCAGTATTCTTATCTTTGCAAAAGGCGGTAGTTCCAAAAGTGACTTTTAGCCTTAAGACAAGATGCAATAATTGCTTATCTTCTGTTTGACGATATCTTTAATGCAATGTTGTTTCTATGGCTTTTAAGTGATCAAAATGCCATAAAATAAGTAATAAAAAACACCTTAATTTGTAGCACAAATTTTCAAAAATTTTAAAGTCATATTAAAGGGTTCTCAACACTATCTCACAAGCCTTACGTGTTGTGAGAAAAATACAAACCTTTCATTATAAGTTGTTATTGGTTTTTTGGAAATTTTCAAACAATAATTAGATTAGAGATGCATTTTCGTCAAAATACGTCAGACTTGTGTGATAGAGTAAAGTACCCTTAAGAAATATATTTAAGTAAAGGCCCAAAAAACTATTTCATAAAAATAGGTTTGATTCCCATATCGAAATTGGGATTCCAATGTTACCAAAAAGCGTTACCAAACTTGAATATGTTGTAAATAAGATCAGTTTTGGGAGAACTTTTTTCTCCTTCTTGCACAATCAGCGGTCGAAAAAAGCAACAATAATAAAAGAAAAATACAGATTCTTTACCCACTTACAACCAGAGTATGAAAACAAACAAAACATTTCGCAAACGTTTGCAAAATGTACAAAACTATTGAAAATTTTTAAATTGTATTGTACATGAGCAAAACCAAAACAAAAACTTTTCAAGTGTCAAAGAGAGAAAACGAAACAATTGGCTTTCCACTTATCTGCATTATTTAATTTACCGTTACAATCGTACATCTGAGTACAAAACAGATAGAGAAACGTTTTGTTTTGAGTAATTGATTTAGTTCTTGCTTGGTTTATGTAGTGGCATAACAAGAGTAAAATCCACAATGCCTCGTCTTTTTTTTTAATTTATTTTTTTTTCTTTGAATTACTTTTTATTTAATTTAATTTGTTTTTTTTTCTTTTAATTACTATAGTAGTAAAAAAAAAGCATTAATAAAAACAAAAAAACCTCTTTTTATTTCACTAAGAAACATAGTTATATATATATGACTAAATATTATAATGAGTAAATCAATTACCAAACGTTTGTCAAACGTTTTTACTCTAAATGTTTCAATATTGTTCTTACTCTTTTCTTTTCCAGCTGTGTACTTTTATATTAATGTACAATTTGCGCTCACGAGCAAAAATAATACAAAACAAAATGGCACAATCATTCTCATTGTTTTGGTTTTGTTTTTGTTTTACTCACTGCAAAGAACAAAACAAAACGAAAGCAAACGTTTCGTTTTGTTTGTTTTCGTACTCTGCTTACAACTACAATTCGAGTCGGAAAACCCCCAACCAATTGTAGTAGGGAATGTAAGAAAAGGTAACCTCACTGTTTATTTTGAGGTTTTGTCTAAGCTTTGATATCGTTGCAAAATAAGACTTGAATGTTTGTAATTCTCATTTACATTTTTATTTGTATAATAGCTTTAGCTTTTTCGAAGTCTTTCGAAAGAGATTTCCTGATGATCTGGCCTAAGCAACCAGTGAAATGCGCATAGGAATAGCTTATCCCACAACAATAAATTTCAGTGCATTTATCAAGAATAAAAATAGGGAATTTAGCACACAACAAAATCTTGTTAATTAAAATAAAAACACTGATTTAATTCTTGACAAAAATATAAAATAAAGCCTCACGTTTTCCTTTGTGGTAAAAAATTTAATTTTTGTCGTTCGCGTGATTTTGTATTAATTTACCTCTCAGTGAGCACAATTTAATTAAATTTACATTTCACCAAACTTTAACAGAAAATAAACTCAAAATAGGAATTACGCGGTACTCAGATCGATATTCAGCTTGAAATGTCCTAAAGGAAACAATATTAGTTAAATCAGATTCTTTGTTTTAGACTTAGATCGCTATTCAGCCAGTGCTCAGTTAAAAACTTGCTGCAGAAAATTAGAAAATGAAACCACTTGCTGATTTAAAATTTTTTATCTAAATCTGATTTGTTTAACCAGTTGAATTTTCATTAAGTTATTTTAATGAAGGAACGAATTTTACAAAATGAAATGAATTAAAATTTATTGCCAATTTTTATTCTAGACTCAACGAGGGGTTGAACTCGGGTCGAACTAAAATATTTCGAGAATAAGCTCATTCTCATTATCAGAGTTCTTTACAGTTTTACCTTTTCTGCCTCTGCGACGACTGTAAGTCTATAGTCAAACAAAAATTACATTGCAAATAAATAGCGGCGCATGGAGTCATAAATTGTTAAATAGAAGTTGTTTGCATTATAAAATTCGTATAGTAACTTTAGTTCCTTACAAAATTCTTCGAAATAGTGGCTATTTTCTAAACATTATTCTATAATGCATTCGTTTTTCCCTCTCCAAACCATCCAATATAAAAATCAAATTTATTAACTTTGTATTAAATGTTATGATTTATGGTATTTTAATAAATCAAATAGATAATCGGTTGATAAGTATTACCAACAATATAAGTAGAAAAGATATCGTTTGAGGAAGTTTAGCCAACCACTATAAAAACTCAAGCAATTGATAGCAATAGACACAGTACAAAATTGTCTTATAATCGTAAAGATCCGACTCAAAAAGCTCATATAAAAATGGATGTAAGTATTTTTAAAAAATATTAAAAACAAAATAATAAAAAAATTACAAATTAATTTTTTTTAGTTTAATACTGCCTGTGAAAAAGCTAAAGCTTTCACCAAGAAACCCACCAATGAGGAATTTTTGGAGTTCTATGGTCTTTATAAACAAGCAACTGTTGGCGATTGCAACATTGCCAAACCAGGTGTTACCGATTTGACAGCCAAAGCTAAATACGATGCCTGGGTAAGGCATCAGGGCATGTCTAAAGATGCGGCTAAGCAGGCCTATATTGCTGTCTATCAGAAATATGCTCCCAAATATGCCTAATTATAATGACAATTGCTATTTAAAACTTGAATAAATAGTTAATAAATAAAAAACGCAAGTGATAAATGGCAAAATTTAAAAATAATGAACAATCTTCCATTCGAAAATAATTTTAATGTTGTATTTATATAATTTATTGCTTAAAATCTATTTAGAAAATTGATCCGTAGAAAGGTCAAAATTTTCTAAAGAAAATAGATCGCTTAAAATTTCCGATAAAAGGTGCTTAAAAGCTCATTGTTTTCTGTAAAAAATAATGCCTTGATATCTGAAAATTTTCGAAGCAAAATACATTGTTAAAACACTTAAAAGTTCCTATAGGAAAAAGGTGGCTTGATAGTAACAAATTACCCTTAAGAAATAGATCTCTTGATAGTTACAAATTTCATAACAGAAAAGGACTGCTTGAAGGTACGAAGGCTCAATAAAAAATCTCATTTAAGAGTTTAAAATTTTTTACAGAAAATATAATTATTGAAAGCTCGAAATTTTCTATAGAAAATAGATCGCCTTAAAGATCAAAAGTTTCTGTATGAAGAAGATCTTTTAAAAGCTCATAATTTTCTATAGGTAATAAATCGCTTAAAAGCTCAAAAATTCCAACAGGTAATAGATCTTTTAAAAGCTTAAAATTACTTTTTGGAAATACATCCCTAAAAAGCTCAAAATTTCCTAAAGGATAAATTTCTCCTTAAAGCTCATATTTCCTCTGATTTCATGACAGCTTAAAATGTTTCTTATAGGCAATAAATCTCATAAAATCTCAAAATTTCCTATAGGTAATAAATAGCTTAAAAACTTAAAAATTTCTAAAGGAAATAGTTCGCTTAAAAGCTCAAAATTTCTTATAGAAATTAGATGGCTAGAAAGCTTAAAATTTTCTTAAGGAATAAGATCGGTTAAAAAATAAAACATTTCTATAGGAAGAAAATCTCTTAAAAGCTTTTCCTATAGGTCGCTTAAAAGCTCAAAATATTCTAGTAAGAATAGTTCGCTTTAAATCTCATAATTTCCTGTAGCATAAATATGTCTTTAAACCTCTTAATTTCCTATAAGTAATAAATTGCTTAAAAGCTCAAAATTTCCTTTAGAAAATAATTGGCTTGAGGGCTTTAAATTTTCTTAAGGAAATACATCGCTTGAAAGTTCATAATTTTCGATACGAAATAGATTGCTTAAAGGTTCGGAATTTTCTTTAGGAAATAGATCTCTTGAGAGCTTAAAAGTTTTTTTGAAAGCTCAAAATTTCCTTTGAGAAATAGATGGCTTGAAAGCTTAAAATTTTCTGCAGGAATTAGATCGGCTAAAAGATTGAAAGATTGAAAAGTTATTGTTTGATAAATATCAACTTATTAATTAATTATTATCGCTTTAAGATTATTGTCGAAATTTTACTGAATACTCAAACTTGCAGTAACAAATATGATGTGTTATCAAACTAAGGAAGCAAATAACTTATCGTTTAAAGATTGAAATATCATAAATATGCGTGGAACTAAGATAAGCCTAATAAAGGAATTCGAATCGGCCAAAGTATATAAATAGACAAGGTAAATAAGAACATCAATTTAATAACATTTTGGTGTAGACAACAAGTGGTAAGTCATATCAAAGAGCTAATTGCTTAAAGAATTAAATAAAAAATTAAACAGTTTAAAATTTTTCAAATAACAAAGTTGGATCGGAACATTTTGAAGATTTGTATTGCTAAAAATGGATGTAAGTTTCAAAATCTAATCGACTTTAAATAATAAAATTAAGTTCAATTGATCAAATATTAAATTTACAGTTTGCTACTGCCACCGAAAAAGCCAAGTCTTTCACCAAATCTCCTCCAGATAATGTATTCTTGGAATTCTATGGCCTCTACAAACAAGCTACTGCTGGCGATTGTAACATCGAAAAACCCGGTATTTTGGATTTGAAGAACAAGGCTAAATGGGAAGCCTGGAACAGTCATAAGGGCATGAGCCAAGATGCTGCCAAGGCTGCTTATATTGCTGCCTATGAAAAGTATGCTCCTAAATATGCTTAAATTGGTTTGAATTTGTGTGTGAAACAAACAAGTGTGATTAATTAATTCAAGAAGGGACTAAAGTGGTAAATAAAAAAAATTTACAGGCTATTGAAGTGTTAAATTTATTTAAACTTACCTTGACATTTCGCCTTTACTTTTGCTTTTCGCCAAGCCCTCCTTCGCTTTCGATATTAAGCCCGACATATCGCCAACAATACGATTTTGTAATTTATCATCCTGTGTAGGACTTGTGGGTAAATTACATAATTTCTGGGTTAAATCTTTAACAGTGTGATCACGTTTTAATTGAAGTAAAAGTTTTTTATCCTCATTATCAGATTCTGTTCAGGAAACGGGAGATATTAGAAAATAAATATATATTATTTTGTAGTGAAAGGAGATAAATATTAAGACATTTTTAGGATAAGAAAAAAATTCCAGAATATACAAAAACATTTATTGATGATGCTCATTAATAAATTGCATTAAAAGCCGCAATATTGAAGAAACACATGATAATGAATGAGTTAAAATTTCATATTTTAAAAGAAGGCAAATTACAATTGAAAAGACAAGGTAGCGGTTATTTAAAAAGCTTAATTAGAACTATAGAGTTCCAACTCCCATATAGGAAACTAGATTCCTATTTATATCTTTAGCTTGATCCATATTTAGCTCAATACTTCCCATAAGGTATTTGATCGCCATTATGTTACACGTTTCCAATAGGAAACTTGATCACATTTTATCTCGTAACTTCCTAGAGAAAACTACAACGCTCTTTAACTTGAAATTTCCTACAGAATCTTGATATTTAGCTATTTCCGATAGGAAACTAGATTGCTATTCAGCTTTAAATTTCATATGGGAAACTAAATCGCTATTCATTTTAAAATTTTCTAAAGGACAAAATATTGCTATTCAGCTTAAATTTTCCGATAAAAAACTAGATTGTTATTCAGCTTAAAATTTCCTATGGGAAACTAAATCGCTATTCAGCTTAAAATTTCCTATAAAAAAACAAGATTGCTACTCAGCTTAAAATTTCATATAGGAAACTAGATTAAAATCCAGCTTAGTATTTCGTATGGGAAACCAAATTGCTATTCAGCTGATGGGACACTAAATCGCTATTCAGCTTAAAATTTCCTTTCGGATACAAGATTGCTATTCAGCTTAATATTTCGTATAGGAAACTTAATTGCTATTTAGCTTAAAATTCCCTACAGTAATCTAGATTGCTATTCAGCTTAAAATTTCCGATCGGAAACTAGATTGCTATTCGGACTAAATTTCCTTTAGGATACACGATTGCTATTCAGCTTAAAATTTCCTATACGAAACTAGATTGCTATTCAGCTTTAAATTTCGTATGGGAAACTAAATCGCTATTCATTTTAAAATTTTCTATAGGATAAAATATTGGTATTCAGCTTAAAATTTCCGATAGGAAACTGGATTGCTATTCAGCTTAAAATTTCCGATAGGAAACTAAATCGCTATTCAGCTTAAAATTTCCTTTCGGATACAAGATTTCTATTCAGCTTAAAATTTCTTATAGGAAACTAGATTGCTATTCAACTTAAAATTTCTTATGGGAAACTAAAACGCAATTCACCTTAAAATTTTCTAAAGGACAAAATATTGCTATTCAGCTTAAATTTTCCGATAGGAAACTAGATTGTTATTCAGCTTAAAATGTCCTATGGGAAACTAAATCGCTATTCAGCTTAAAATTTCCTATAAAATACAAGATTGCTACTCAGCTTAAAATTTCCTTTCGGATACAAGATTGCTATTCAGCTTAAAATTTCTTATAGGAAACTAGATTGTTATTAAGCTTAATATTTCATTTAGGAAACTAGATTAAAATCCAGCTTAGTATTTCGTATGGGAAACCAAATTGCTATTCGGCTTAAAATTTCCGATGGGAAACTAAATCGCTTTTGAGCTTAAAATTTCCTATGGGACACTAAATCGCTATTCAGCTTAAAATTTCTTATTGGAAACTCGATCACTATTTAGCTTTAAATTTCCTATAAGAAATTATATCGTTTTTCACGTCCAAATGCTCTATAGAAAATTACGACTGCTAGTCGGCTATAATCTAATAAATTCTTATTAGAAAACCTTACCTTTCCAATCGCAATTAAGTTTTGCCCCTTAAAACAATTTCCATTTCGAGAAGACTTACCAGTAATTTGTATTGGATCCACTGGATCACTGTTAGGATTATTAGTATTGACCACGTTATTGGCTTGATTGGAATTTGGAATAATATTATTAGTAGTACTAGTAAATTGATTGTAGCTCATATTGTTGTTGTTGTAGTAGTAAGGTGGAGGAGGTGGTGGTGGAGGCATACGCACATTATTCGCAAAACCCCATAAATCTGGTGGTGGTGGTGGCGGAGGTGGAGGCGGTGGCGCCACTGATGTATTGGTCGTTAAAGTGTTAAAATAAGCATTCTGTACGGGATATGAGACGGGTGGTGACATAACACGTTGAGGTGTTGAGGGTGTGCTACATGTTGTAGTTGTTGTTGTTGTTGTCAGAACATCCTCCATTGCCGTTGAATGTTTGGGACTTTTCTTAACAGGCGAATTATTGGGTGTAGAGGTTTGTGGTATAAATTCAAAACCTGCAGCTATAGGAGGATAAGTAGTTGCTGGAGAAGTTGTGGTAGAATTTAAAGATTTCTTTGGACTTGAATTAAGGGAAGAGATTTGGTGTTTTATAGGCGATGTGGTGGGTGAGTGTATAGACTGTTGGTGTTGTTGATTCTTTGGTGTACTATTGTTGATTTGATTGTAGTAAGTGTTCAAACGATTGGCATCATTTTCATATTTCCTATGATTATCACAAGTATTTTGAAGAAGACTTCCTTGACCTCCTTCCAAAATGCTAGGTTCCCCGGAAACGTTGTGACGTTGTATGTTCTTCTTCAGGCCATTAATGACCGTGGCATTACGTTCCATAAACAGATTTTTCTTATTATAAAATTCCGCCGAAGAGCCTGTTGTTGCACCATTGACATGGTGGTGGTGGTGTTGGTGGTGATGCAGATGATTGTGTTGTAATTTATTGGTATTGGATTTATCAAAGGAATTGTTGATAATTGAGATGGTATTGGTACCCAATAATTGTTTTGTAGGACTCAAAAGATTGATGTGATTGTTGTTGTTGGTGTGTGTCGTTGTATTGGAATTCGTGATGATGTTGTTGTGATTGTTGGTTGTTATAAGAGCATTGTTATTGTTAGTAGCATTGGCATAGGCATTGGCAGTTGCATTGACAATGACATTTAAATTGGCATTATTAATATTATTATTAGAATGATTGCTACTGTTATTATTATTGATTTGATAAAAATGCTTTAAATTATTATTATTGATATTGTGGTTGTGGCTATTGTTGGTGGTATTGGTGATATGATTATTGTTATTGTAGTTGCAATTATTTTCATTTATGATATTTAATGATTCTGGAGGACTATCGCCATTTTTCAAAGTCACTGGTATGGCGGTAACAAGTTGACCTTTTTATTTTATTATTCACATGATTTTTTCCGACAAACGAGCCAATTTACAATATATTTGTGATATGAGTTTTTATAAAAAAGGGAAAACAACAACGACAACGGTAACGAAAAAACAAGAACAAAAAAAAAATCAATGATTATACATGGATGAAATGGTTTAAGGAAATAGTAACAAGGTTAATTAATGTTGATTTTTAATGTCAAGAAAACAAAATTAGAATGATTTTTTTTTTAATTCAAAAATGTTTTACAAACATTTACATCACTCTAAAAAAGAGCCAATAAAAAAAAAACTTACCCATATCTTCTCTTTTATCCGCAGAAGTCATAAAACCATTGGCAGCCACTGCAGCAGCAACTTCTTGTTGTTCTTTTAGAAAACTTCTATGTCTCTCGGCTCTTTCACGACGCCTTCTGAGACCAGGGGTAACACCAGCACCATCACGTGCTAGAAAATTAAGCAATTTAAGTATATGCTGTATCAGATATTCATATACCTTAACCCCACTTACGTTTCTTTTCTGCAAAAACTCCACCACTAAATTCCGCAGAATTCGTGGAACTTGAACTATCCTCATCGAAGGCTGGTTGGGAGGGTGTTAAACGCATATGGGTGGGTAAAACTTTATTAAGTGGAGTATTGCCTGTGCTATGACGTCGAGATTTTCTACGCTCCGCCGTATCGGTAGAACTGCGAAAACGTTGAGTCTTACGTAAAGTATTGTCGGGCAGTCGAGTACCATCCGATTCACCGTCTTCAAATCTAGGCGAGATAATTTGTTTTCAAAAAAAAGTTTTAAGTTTTTTTTTTTCAATAATAACTTACTTCAATACTGCTTCATAAAGTTGCAATTGATTTAATAAGTCCATATCTGTACCAGGTTTGGACATATAATGTTGTATCACAGATTCCATACCTTGTTGTTCCAACAAATCACTTTCATCGTAAAAACTATCTTGATCATTAAGACCCTCTAGGGTTTTATTGATTAAGGAAGCAGCGTATATTACCAATTCCGCATCGGCATTATCGTAGTCTTTTAAAAGTCTGTAATGAAAAAAGGGGAAACAATTACATAGTTGTATAAATTTTTGGAAAATTTCCGTTTAATCTTTAGGTCTTAGAATAACGAACATGTTCTGACAAACGCAAAACGCTTAACATTCTGTAAATCGCAAGAAGCTTAGTGACTTTAAATCGCAAAAGTGTGCTCAAGGGAACAAGAATATTTTAAAAAACTATGGCGGGTCGCAAGCAAAACCTACGAGTTTGAGAACACTAAAAAATAAAACTGGCGTTTTGCTATTTCAAATCGTTCAATTGTCAGAGCATGACAGTAAGCAGCACTGGTCTACAAATTTGGAAAAAAAATTGACTGCATAAACGAAGCATGTTTTTATGAAATCTGGGTGCGCTGAATTCGAATCTGGCATAAAAATTGGGATATCACGTCTTGTTAATTTAATAAAAAAAAAAAAAAAACTAGGTGCATTGAGCTCTAACAAGGGGAGCGTGCTCACCAAGATTTAGGCCCCTATTATGGTTCACAACTCAACTCAGTTGATTTGTAATTTTTTAATTTTTGTATTATGGCTTACATTTTGCTATATTGCGACGAACAAAAATATCAAAAAATTACAACTAAACACAACCAGTTGTCTTATTTACAACTCAACTGAGATGAGTTGTGAACCGTAATAGGGCCCTTAATAAAAATTAAAAGAATTTATCAAGGATTTTGATACAAACGCATGCAGGGAGACTATTGCTGGACTCTAATACGTGAAACCGAACCAACAAAATACAAACGACGTTCAAATAACGCCATTTATTGATTTTTAAATAAACTAGTGATTTTTTACGTAAGAAACTAATAAAAACATTTTTCTGTATCTCGAAAACCTGACGTGATAGAGAAAAACTAATTACAGATTCGAATTCATGCCCACCAAATTAGCCTAGTAAAGATATTTGGTTGCTCCAGTCCAAAACCTTGTTGGCTAGTGTAATCAGGCATGTTCTGAAAATTACTTTTTATGAAAGTGATTTAAAATTACAAAAAATGTGTTCTGTAAAAAATTTTTTTTTTTCAGAATTGTGATTTTAATACGGCCAGCTTGTTTATTTTTTTACTATTTAAAACCAAGTTAAACTTTTGTGGTTTTTAAAACACCTTAAATAACGATCGCGATTTTAAAATTAAAAGTGATTTGAAATCTTGTGATTTTCAGAACATTCCTGAACAAAAAATATTTTTTTTTTTTTAAATAAACAATAAAACCAAACAAAATAATAAAATTCTATCATAAAAGCATGAAATTAAACATGTTAAATAATATTTCCAAAAGATAATTCATAAAAATTGTTTGTATAAAGGTAGACTTAATGAAACAAAATCGTCGGATTCTTAAATTCTATTTAAATAATAAAATTCTATCATAAAAGCATGAAATTAAACATGTTTAATAATATTTCCAAAAGATAATTCGTAAAAATTGTTTGTAGCCTAATTGAAACAAAATCGTCGGATTCTTAAATTCTATTTAAATCAATAAAATTTTGTTTAAATTGATGTACTAAAATTTTAAAATTTAATATCAATTAATAAAAACAAATTTTTAATAAAAATTTCCAAAACTTATTTAAAAATTTTCATACTATCTGGCAACTCATTAAACACTATGAGATTGTGTTATTTCTTTACAGCCTTAAGGTATGTTACACTTTTTAGCTTTACTCTTCGACATTTTTTTTTTTATCAAACTAAAAACGTTAATTTTATATTAATGAAATTAGCTTCATTCAAATAATTAGAAACTGTATTACTCATTAAAATCATAAAATCTCAAAACATTTAAAGATTCCGCCGACACCTTCCAATTAAAGATGCAAACAATAACAAAAACTATTAAGAAATATTAATAACATAAAACTAGCTTACAGTATTTGAGAAACAATAAAACGAATAAATAAACAATTTCAAGTACACAAAAGAGATACACACCTCATAATATTTGACCATGGCAATGTGCCTTGTTGTTTGTCCACCGTATGTATGGCACTAACTA
Organism: Pollenia griseotomentosa; assembly: GCA_963931875.1. NCBI lineage: Eukaryota > Metazoa > Arthropoda > Insecta > Diptera > Polleniidae > Pollenia > Pollenia griseotomentosa. The sequence continues at coordinate 85,420,174 of OZ007562.1, forward strand.
AGACATGGCAATTTGATTCAGCATATTCTACAAATACCAATAACAATTTCAATGCAGTCTTAACCACTGAACGATAATTGGAGGCGATTAATGAATAGAGCCACTGCATTGTGGGTTCATGTTTCATAACGCCATTCATCCCATCCACATAAAGCATCACCTGGAGTGTGTAAGAAATATATTTAGTTTTTTACTTAGTTATTATAAATTACATATAAAAAAAAGACATTTAAATGAAGTGAATTGATGGAAATAAATAATAAATTACTATAATTATTGAAGTTTTTTCTTTTCTTTATTTAACATTTAACTTTTAATTATAAAATGATGAATTTATGTTTAACAAAATCTTGTGTGAAAATGATTAAACTTTTTTTAAATACATACAAAGAAAAAAAAACTGCATAATCTATGAACTGAACGGCAAAGAAAAGATGAGGTTTTGAAGTTGATTTAAAATATATTTTTTTAACGATTGGTTTAAAAAACACGCAATTGTTTTTTTTTAGTTTTTATACCCTACACCACCATGGGGTGGAAGAGTATTGCTTGTAACAACAAAAAATAAGGGGCTTACCCCCCTTTCAGTATACTCAGAACGACTTTCTTTGTAGATAGGAGCATGCATGTCCTTCTGTATAACCATCTAAAGCTTGTGATCAAGGTACTGTTAGCAAAACTTTAATAACGATTTCGTTCAATTTCGTTCAAAACGTAAGAATTTTAAACGTCGTTTTTTAAAAAGATTTTTGTAATAAAATAATTTTATAACAAATATATATACATATATTTATTTATAGCAAAAATTATAAGAAATTGATTAAAAGTTTACTAAAAACAACTTCCACATTCTGGGGTTTTGCGTTTTCGATTTTCAGAACACCCCTGTGTTACAATTGGTATAAATCGGTCCATAATTTATCATAGCTCCCTTACAAATGATCTTTCGGATTACAAAGTCATGTTAAGCTGTAAATTAAAATACAATACGCAATCTTTACATAATTTGTAAAAATTGAGCTCCTAAGTTCTCTTTGGTCCTGAAAGAAAGCCTATTGAAATAACTAAAGATCAGTGTTTGACACGAAAAATCGCCAAAAAAAAAAAAAAACGAAAAGTGTTATAATCGTGGCAACACATTTAAACATAATTTGATAAAACTTAACATCTAAGTATTATTTGGCGCAAAGAGAAAAATGAAATTGTAAAAAACTAGCAGATACCCGGCGTGTGCTACTTCGTTCCCCCCTCTCATAGTCTCATTTTTAAAAAATTTTTTTTTAGCTTATGTGTCTATATAAATAGGGACCTATCCATGTCTGAAATTTCATTTAAATCGGTTAGATTGTTTTGGAAAGGCAAAAATTGTCCCCTTAACCCCCCTCGTGGTCCTATTTTTTAAAAAATGCTTAGCTTATGTGTATATTTAAATAGGTATCTAACTATGTCTTAAATTTCATTCGAATCTGCTATATAGTTTTTGAGAGGCATAAATATCCCCCTACCTCCCTTCGTTGCCCTATTTCTCAAAAATTGCATAGCTAATGTGTCCATATAAAAAGCGATCTATCTCTGTTTTAAATTTCATTAAAATCGGTTAGTTTGCTTCGAAGGGCAAAAATTGCCCCCTAAATCCTTTCATGGTGCTTTTTTTAAAAAATGCATAGCTAATGTGTCCATATAAATATTGATCTATCTATGTTTTAAATTTCATTCGAATTTGCTACAATATATTGTTTTTGAGAGGCAGAAATGTCCCCCTGCTTCCCTTCGTTGTCCTATTTTTTCTTTTTAAATGTATAACTAATGTATCAATATAAATAAGGTTTTTTATTTCATAAAAATTTGTTAGATAGTTTTAAATAGGCCGATATTGCCCCCAAACTTTTTGAAAAAATTTATAACCTAAAACATCTCAACAAAATTGCTTTTCTAATGAAACCGGTTTTGAGCTCATCGATGGTGTATAGCGGACATAGAAACATTATTTGTATTTTATATATAAAGATAGATCGGTCAATGCCTTACTTACAAATTATCTCCCGTAATTGGCAAAATTGTGATCAAAAATCGTGTAGCAATGAAGAAAAATTTAATGAAATTTCTGGGATTTTTCCCATGATTTTTCTTACCCCCTTCTTTTAAAATATACATTCTTAATCAGCTTGTGACAAGCAAAAACCGCTAAAAAAAAATGTCAAGCAAGTTTTATATAAACGACCAGACCATTTTGTTTAGATTATTCCATAACGGATAAAATTGCTTATCAAGGCCTATTCTCAAAATTAATTTAAGCCACCTAAATCATTAAAGCAAGAATAAAGTTTATAAAAATAGAAATGACTTCATAAAATTTCAAGAGATTGGCTGTATAATTGACTTTAGTTCCCGTAAAAATCTTTTTAACATGCTTAAACCTTTTAAAACATTTTGAATACCCCCTTTCTGAATCCAAAAACTGTTTTACGAAATTTTTTAAAGTCCAAAATATTAAGCATTAATTTTGCTTCATATCAACTTCATAATAAGTTTTTTACGTATTGTATTGCTCTTAACGCCACGGATTAGCAAATTTCTTATACAATAAGAACATTTAAAAAAAATTTTTTTAAGAAACGCTTTTCTTAAAAAAGAACATTTTTAAAAAATTTTGCCCGCCCCCCTAGATTTTATCCTGGCTACGCCCATGTATTCGTGTACTGTCATCGGGAATATGTATGCCTGCAAAGTTTCATCCATTTGCATCGAGTAAAAGGCGGTCAAAAAATTGTTGCCTCCTCCCCCCCCCCTAGATTTTATCCTGGCTACGCCCATGTATTCGTGTATTGTCATCGGGAATATGTATGCCTGCAAAGTTTCATCCATTTGCATTGAGTATAAGGCGGTTAAATTAACGTTACAAGATTTGATTTTCCGAAGTGAAGCTAAAGAAAAGGTTTTAAAAATTTTGCCCGCCCCCCTAGATTTTATCCTGGCTTCGCCCATGTATTCGTGTACTGTCATCGGGAATATGTATGCCTGCAAAGTTTCATCCATTTGCATTGAGTAAAAGGCGGTCAAAAAAGCATTTTACCAAAGAACAATTTTTTTGCCTGTCCCCCCCCCCCCCTAGATTTTATCCAGGCTACACCCATGTATTCGTGTATTGTCATCGGGAATATGTATGCCTGCAAAATTTCATCCATTTGCATTGAGTATAAGGCGGTTAAATTAACGTTACAAGATTTGATTTTCCGAAGTGAAGCTAAAGAAAAGGTTTTAAAAACGTACAAAATAAATTTCATTCTTGGTTTGCTTCATTGCCGTAAGAAAAACAAGTAGTTAAAACAGCAAAAAGCTAAATAAAATGTCGAAAATTCAATACACAGCAGTACGTATACGTATGCAGCACAAAAAGCTATTTTTAAAAAATATATATATAGAAAGGTGGTGTATGCGTCACAAAACGATAATTTTCACTTAAAAAAATAAAATACTATTAATTTATAAGTTCGTTCAAGAACGTTAACAAATATTTACATTTTTCTTCAAAACATATCGTCGACTTAATATGCAAACCTGCTAAATCCACTTTTTAAGTAAATTGAGATTTTCAAGACGTGTGGTAGAGAAAGATAAACCTCGTCGACCAGCCTGTAGTTTTTCTTCAATTTGAGTTTTGTAGTGTGTAAAACCAACTATATTTTTGGTTTTCCTCCTAAGCTGCAAATATGGAATATAAAAAGTGTTTTGTCTCTCCTGTAAAATGTGCTGAAAGGGAGTTAGCAGGTTTGTATATTAAGCCGACGATATGTTTTGGAGAAATATACAAACATTCTAACGGGTACATTTTCAGAAAACTTTATGTAAACCTTTTTCATATGCGCCAAACCAATCAATAATGAGCTGACGATCTGGTAAAAACAAAAAATCGTTAAATGTCACTTTAACGTTAATCTTAATCCCTCTATCAGATTTCACTTGTACAGGTTTATAGATCTTGAACTAGGTTTAAGAAAAATAATCTATAGGGTATCATATGGTCGTATTTAACCAACTATACTTTTTTATTTCATTGTTTTTTTTTTTTTTTTTTTTTTTTTTTTTTTTAAGAGAATTGATAGATCATTGAATTTAAATTAAAAAGTATAAATATTCCCTGTGTTATAGAGTGAATATTGTAAAGAGTTTGTAGTAAAACTTACCTGACCCAATGCACGCAATATATAATTTTGATAGTTTTGATCAGCACCATTACCAACACGCACCAGACAGTTGAGTCCACCTAATGCCACAAAGGCATGCACAAGATCTTTATCCTCTTGAAAGACTTGTTTAAGAGAAAATAAGGCACGTCTCAAGTCACTTCCTTCAGCAGAAAGGAGTTTTTCTAAAAATAAAAATAAAAAAGGAAAGAAAAGAAAATTACCATTAAAAATAAATTTTAATTAAAACACCAAAAAAGTTTCTTAAATAAAAATTTACAAAATTTACCATTTAATTAACTGTGTTTCATTAATTTCTACATTTTATACAAAAGATTCCTAAAACTGTCTTAAAATTGAAAATAAATCGTTTTACATCATCATTATCGTTGGTTTTGCATTGAAATTTAATTAATCATTTATATAAAAAAAGTGAAAAAACTTTTACAATAATAGTTAAATAAAATTTAAACGCAAAAAATTTAAAAAAAAACTATTAAATCATTTCCAAAATATTATTTTGAATGAGATCATTTAAAATTCACACACATATTCTTTAAACAATTTCGTTTCAAATTAATGAAAACAGCAGTTATAAAAATAACTTAAATGTATTTTTAAAATTACTTTAAAAATTTTGTTTGTTTAAATGTAAACAAATTGAAAAATTATTAAAATCCACTGGCGTTAACGTAGAAATTCTTAAAATTTATTGGGTGATTTTAAGTATTGGGTGTATAACTTAAAATTATTTACACATGGTTTGTGTCTTTAATAACTAACATCTGCTCTTTATTTTCATTTAAGCTATGGCCACACTTGGCAAATATTTGAAGAAAAAAACGTAACTAACAGATTACCGAAAACATCTTATAAAAAAGAAATATTAAAATTGATTGACACGGAAGTCAGAGACTGATCTGTGTAGTGTATTAAAAGCATTACTTAACGAAGACTTTGAAACCATCCAAGTAGCAGATTTAAAACGTTTGCAAATCCGAATTAATTTAAACAGACGTTAAAAGATGATTTTGTAAATTCAGCAATACTGCTTTTAAGCAAAAAGAAGAAATAATTTTTTTTAATCGAATCATTCCTGGCGATAAAAAATGTATCTATTATGAGAATCCGAAACGAAAGAAATCGGATGCAAATTCCGAATTCCTGAGCCGAATATTAATGGCATCAAGGTAATACCCTGTATTTGGTGGAACCAAAAAAGTGGCATTTAATATAGGCTGCGTAACACACGATTACAGTGCGAAATCCATATGTGAAATATACATAAAACAAGTAATAGTACTATCTATGTAGATTCGGCTGTTCTGAATCTTTGATACCCTCCACTGGGAGTAAGAATATTTCTGAAGAGGACTTTAAAAGGAATCAACAAATTATGAAACAATGAAAAACAAAATCACTTCACAGTACTTTTTTTTTTTTTTTTTTGCGGTTTTTGTATTATTAAAGTGTTTTAAAAAAGTACGCTTCATGTGGGTCCTATGGAATTGTGGACCGATTTTCACGGAATTTGGCAGACTGATTTCTAGTCTTATGAAACTGTGGCGGAACAAATTTTACAACAATCGCATTATATTTTACGTTTTTAGGCGTTCTAAAGTTTTTTTTTCATTAATTAATACCAAAGTTTACTTTCTATTATTTATATGGAGCGGGATCCCGGAATCCCGGGAAATTTAAAAAAATTTCCCGCTTACCCGGGAATCGAAAAAGTCCGGGAAAAAAACTCTATATACAAGGTATAACCATAGGTCATATGACAGTCCAAAAAATCAGGGGTCTAATCACCGCATACGATATCGAGCAAAATTGATCGAAATTATATATTTTGGTATCGTGAAACTCGATATCGAATGAAATGTATTGAATTTGAAATAATTGCATTCGATATCGAGTAACTCGACATTACATATATCGAGTTTTCATTCGATACGTCAGTGTCTATCGTATGCAAAAAAATTTGATAGTTTATTCGATACGATAGTGTCGAATGCGGTGATTAGACCCCAGGTTTTTATACAATTTTTGATATTTTTTGTGCGGAAGGTACCACGCCTACTTCTCCGATCCCGCCCACATTTTGTGGGATGCTGTGTATTAATAACCTTAATTTGTGTACCTAATTTGAAAACTTTGGCTCTTGCCGTTCTCAAGATATACAGAAAAAAGTAATAAAAATACAACAACAAGGGATTTTTGAAAAAATTAGAGATATTCGGGATTTTTTGCTCATATCTCAGCCATTTTGGGACCGAATGGTGGACTATGTGTGACATAAATGTGAAACAACCTAGCCGCTATCATGTCTGGAGTCTCCGGAAAACACATATCAAACATAAGACGGACAGACGGACGGACAGACGGACGGACGGACGGATAGACGGACATGGTTAAATCAAGTTCTCTCCTCATAAGGACCCAGAATATATATACTTTATAGGGTCTTAGATCAATATTGTAGAAATTACAAACGGAATGACAAACTTATATGTACCTTTTTCCACCTGAGGTGAAGGGTATAAAAAAAACTTATTGATAATATTTATTCTTGGCTGAGCTGGGGATCAAACACGGGTTGAATTTACGTTTGAGAACTCAAGCCTAACTAAATATCAAAATTTCAAATTAAAAATCGATAGTTCAACTAAAAACTCACATTTGTTCTAAATTAAAAAAACAATAATTCTAAAAAAATTTTTATTTATATTTTAACTTTAACACCGTTTAATAAAAAATCACAATTGTTTTCAAAGTCAAGTTGGTTACAACTTCGATTTAAAATTGCTCATCTCTGTTTTAACATTGCATAATTTTAATTAATAAAAGTTGATTATTATTATTAAAAAAAAAATCCAGCTGCAGTTTTTGAATTTCTTTACTCTCAGTTTTAAATTAAATATAAAAATACTGATATTATCCGGTTTTAAGAATCAAAGTCGTTTAATTTAATTAACAAAAACTCTTGTATTTTTAATAAAACAAACTTCAACTTTGTTTAACATAAGTTTAATATTATTTAACATAATTTCAAAGTTGCTCACTCTTTAACTGTATTAAACATTCAATATCGATCTGCATTCATTTTAAGTTGTGACTTTTCTCTATTCAAAATTCTAATAATCTCCAGTTAAGAAGATTGAATAATATTATTAAAAAAGTGAAAATATCATAATCAAGCAACAAAAGAATTAATTAATATTTATATTCAAAAATCTTTGAATAATTCTTTAAAAATTATTTCTTTTTTTTTAAATAGAAAACTTAACAAAAACATTTAATAAATTACAATTTAAATGAGGTATTCGAAAGAAAAATTTTATAACATGTTATAGATGAATGAGTTTAAAATTTTTTTTATTCTCATTGTTATTGTTTATAATAATTAATAAATATAAAATTCTATAAAAAAACAAAGATTTCTAACAAAAAAAAAAAAAAAAAAAATAAATAAATAAAAAACAACAATACAAAAATTATTATTATTATGTTATAAACGCGATTTAATAATTTGGTAGCAGCAGCAGCAAAGAGAAACAATAAAAATTTTATAAAAAAAGTAAGAGTGCTATATTCGGCTGTGCCGAATCTTTGATACCCTCCACCGACAGTTCGAATGTTTAAGGAGTAATATCTGTATGATGTCTTTTTATTATTATTATCTTAAACTGTGACGTTTTGTTATTAATTATGGTTTAAGGAGACTAAACTGTTTTCCGGGAGTAGGGCATATATGGGGCCTAGGGTAAATTATGTACCGATCTTCACGAAATTTTACAGTGTCATTTCAAGTCGAATAAAACGGACTTGTGCAAAATCTTATGTCATTCCGTGCATTTTTGCATCATTTATGTTAGTTTTTGTAACAAAATTATCAAGTTTTTAAAGGTGGTGGTTCCACATTTTGATTCATAGCTCTGGTCCTACTGAACCGATTTTGCTGAAATTCAATCCCAAACTGCTTAGGATAACTACAAGCAATTTGACACCTAGTTTGTTTATTTCTTTTGAGTTTTTCGAAAGTGAGCGTGTTTTCAACAGACAGACAGACGGACAGACAGACGGACATGGCTAAATCGACTTAGAATTACTCAAGCAGCCAGAATATATATACTTTATGGGGTCTGAGATGAATAATAAAAAAGTTTCACACGGAATGACAAACTAAGTATACCCTCTTCACAACTAATTGTGGTGGAGGGTATAAAAAGTAAGAGTGCTATGTTCGGCTGCGCCGAATCTTAATTACCCTTCACCTTGGTGCGATAATAACAGAAAGTTATACTCACAATATTATTACCGTAACGGACTATAGTTTATTTAAGAAGTATTTATATAAATAAACATTTTAAGCTTAATAAACTTTATAGTTTTCATACGGTGTGCAAAAAAATTTGGGCATCGGATAAAGGGAAGGCTTGAAGGTACATACATTTACAAGGGTAAAATATAATTTATTTCTTCAGTTTTTATAAAAATGTTGCCAATTAATAGTAAATTCTGCAATTAAATGTTAAAGAATCCAGATGTGTGTATAATTATTGTTCTAATGAGAGATAAAAGACAATATCGGGTTAAATAATGTTTAAGTTATTAAAATTTCCTCTGGCCATTACCGTGTAGGAACAAAATTAACATATTTCGAGAAATATTTGAATAAGAGCTAATTTTTCGTTAAAATGTACCCGTAGTTACTTGAATATGAGTTTTTGTTTTCGTAGGATACCGTTTACCTATTTGAAGGTATGACAAAAATAAAAATTCTGCTGCCGTTTCTAAACTCCATTTTCAAATTTTTAAAAATTTTGTAAAACAAATTTCAGATTGTTTTTAACATCATCACAATTGAGGATATAATAGTAGGGAATAAAAAAAGAAAAAATACCGCCCATAATTTTTCCGCACTAGCGATTTAATTTTTACGATTTTTGGGAAAAACTAATTTTTTTTGTCATATTTTGGCGATTGCGCCCAATTTCCTGACTTATGAATTTTAAGTAAAACTTATTCGGAATATAAGGTCCAGATAATTTTAAATATACTCTGAAGGTTTTACTGAAACCGGAAAGTATTAACCCTAAAATCATGTAGGTCGAAGGGCAAATATTGACATATTAGGAATTTCTAAAGGAAAAATAGTGAAATATTGTATATTTTTGTGCCGATTTTTATTAAACTGGAGAAAAATATATCGTAAAGTCATACAAAGATAAGACAGTGCAAAAATTGAGATTAACTCTTAAGCACTTGGTGGGAAAATTACCCCAAATTTTGAAAAATGTGCCAGTTACAATGGTGTTAAACACATTAGATTAAACATAATTAGGTTAATAACGAAGGCAAACTTAACAATTTGTGTTGTTTTTAAAAAAACTAGAAAATTAAACCTTTTCTAGCGTGGGACCCATTTGACCCAAACATTTTTAAATTGGAAAAATGTTTTTTTAATCTGATATTTTCAAAGTTTAAAAAGTTTGGGGTCATTCTGACCCCAAGTGCATTTAAAGGTTAATCTCCATTTGCACTTTTTTCATCTTCGTATGACTTAAGAATAAATTTTATTTTTATGTCACATTGTGACATAAATGTATGCCAATCTAGTCCCCATCATTTCTGGAGACTTCGGAAAACCCATTTCAGCGGACACACGGACATTGTTTTATCAACTTTGCTACTCATAAGGACCCAGTATATATATTCATTAACCCTGGGGCCACACGATCAATTTGTTCTTGATAGTCTTTTACATATACTGCTTGTCAACATTTACATAAATTGAAAGCTGTGACTAGGCTGCACTCAATTTGTAAGCAATTTACTATCAAGATTTCATCAAGAAAACAATTTATAAAGACAAACATGTAATCAGCTGTTAAGTTGAAAGTAAAATTGCCAAACAAATGGAAACGTGAAATTGAAAGCCATCTCGTGGTCAATTTAAAAAGTGTGAGTGTGTAAGTAAAAAAGTAAGAGTGTATTGCAAATTGAATGGAATTGAAAGGCAAAACTTGATCGTGTGGCCACCAAGTAAAGGGTCTAAGACAAATATTGTAGAAATTACAAACGAAATGACAAGCTTAGGCCCCTATTACGGTTCACAAGTCAACACAACTCAACTCAGTTGAGTTGTAATTTTTTAATTTTTGTATTATGGTTAACAACTTTTCTATATTGCGGCGAACAAAAACATCAACAAAATTACAATTCAACAAAACCAGTTGTCTGATTGACAACTCAACTGAGTTGAGTTGTGAACCGTAATAGGAGCCTTAAGCTTTCCACCTGTGTTGAGTATAAAAAACAATTAAGAAGTATTTTTCGGTTATACCGAATCTTTGAAATCTCCTACCAAATATTAAAATTTTTCGGGAGTAGACTTTGTATCGGAGCTGTGGAAAATTATGAAACGATCTTTATTTAATCTGACATAATAATTTATATTCTTTTAAAACTTAGGTGTGCCTAATTTTGCGAGCTTGTTATTAATATTATTCGTTACTGTTTAAAAGTGTTCTATTTTTCCAGAAGGGGCTTTATATGGGACCTATGCCAAATAATGGACCGATAACCACAAAAATGATTACAATGCTATAATTTGTTTATGTTTTAGTCGTCTTAAAATGATTTCCGGAAGGCCACTTTTTATGGGGCCCTTTTGTAAATTATCGGCCGGTCATCATAAAATTTGGTAGTAAATTTTATAGTGACATAAAACGAATTTATGTCCGATTTCATGAAAATACCCACATTTCTCTTAAATAAATTTAATCAACGATTTTGTGGTAAGGCACCAACCCAAGTAGGCGGGTCATAATTAGTTTAAATCGAATAATGTTATTTCTAAATAGAAAATTCTGCCTAGAAAAGAAACTTTAATCTTCAAGAACAACATGCTTAGAAGATTTAGAACTATAAAAGTGTGCGTGTTTTAGACAGACGGCCATGGCTTAATCGACTTATTATATTATATTATTTAAGGACCCGAAATTAACTTAATTTATGGGGTCTTAGATGTATTTTACACGCGGTTTAACAAACTAAATATATATTCCCATTCACTACTCGCGGTGGTGTAGAGCCTAATAATCAAACCAAATAAAACTTGAAAAAAATATAAGCAAAATTAAATGTAATTAGATATCTTTTTTTTATACATATAATACACTTTTTATTTTAGAATTTTTGGTTTTGTTTCTTAATTGTTCTCCAAAATTACTTACCAATTATCGCATGTACTCTGACACTCAACTGGGTGCGTACGACCAACGAATTTTTGCGACTGAAAATAAAAGAGAATGAGAAATAAACGAATTATATTTTTTGTAGATTGCAAATAAAAAGAAAAACAAAAATACAATTAAATATATTGTTATTAGCGATTTTATACGCCTTTAACGTTAAAAGACGATACGAGTTCGATTTCACGTTTTGGTTCATTGACCACTTAAGAACCTCTTTAAAAAAATTATTTAAAAAAAAACTTTAGTGCAAAGCTAATTAATAAGAATTTTCGTTAATATGAATAATGGAAACTATTAATGAAATTATTGTTTGTAATTGGAGCTGGCAAATTTTTATAATTTAAGTACTTATTTTTACAAATCCTCTAACATCACCGCTAAAATCGAACACCAGGATTAAAAATAAAATGTCAAAAAAAAAAAAAAAATGTTTTTTCTAAACAATAAAACTGACACAATTTTAACTGTCATACAGTTTGCCCTAAATAATCGATTCAGAAAGACATTCCCAGTCAATTGGTATATAATGAATTACACACAACAGAACCAACACTACTCCTAAACCCCTCTGCTCGTGTAGGTATAAAAACACAAGCATTGTTCAGCATTAAAAATGGACCAAACCGCGCCATTGGTTGACCTAGCCCATGTACAAATATCTTACGGGAATAAGGATTTTGGCATTTTAACGGCAACATGAGGATGAATTAGGTAGTAAGAGATAGTTGATCTTAATTGTTTTCGTGATCAGTATTAATAATGGCCCGAATTAATGAAATATCAATCATTATCAAGTATGTGATGACAATCGATTAATTTCCAAACGATCGTTTTTAAAAGGTGCTACGAATTTCAAGCGATTTTGTAATTCATTTTTGAGTTATAGTTTTTAATTGTTGTTTAAAATGAATTTCAAATAACATCTATATAAATACATGTTAGAGTGCTTTATTCGACTGTGCCGAATCTTTGATACCCTCCACCGACATTTCGAATATTTCAGGAGTGGGATATATATGATATGTATTTTTTTTTTTTTTTTTTCTTTTTTCATTATTTATTTATTGAATCTTCATATATTAAATATGAACTAACAATAATTAATCAAATCTTAACCTAATACGTTATTTTATGTCATGCCAGTGCCAGACAAAAATTTTCTTCATCACGGGTTCTGTTCACTTATATAGTTGTTTATCGCTCATCTAATTGGATAAGTGCTGCAGTGTCTCTTATTCTTAAGCGAGTGTGGCCGCTATCATTTAAAATATTTCGTGCTGATTGACCGACAATCAGAAAGTTTTATGCTTTTCTTTTTTGAAATTTTAACTTGCTTGAGTAAAATATCTTGATAAGTAACAGTTTAAGCCGTACTTAAATGATTTTCAAGGGGTGAATTTATAATGGAGCCATGGTAAAAAATTTGTTTTAGCGTTTACAGTGAATTTCAGAAGGCTGCTTAATATGGGATCTAAGGTAAAAACTATGGACCGATCATCAAGAAATTTATTAGTGTGATTTCTAGTCCTATAGAACTAGGACGTTCAAAATTTTACGCGATTTTAGGCGTACTTAACTGTTTTTCGGGAGTACGGTTTATATGGGGCCTTAAATAAATTATGGACCGATCTTCACGAAATTTACCAATATCCTGTCGTATAAAACGTATTTGTGCAAAATCTTATATCATTCCGTGCATTTTTCCACCATTTAGTTATTGTTACAAAATTATCAATTTTTTAGGGTGTTGGCTCCACATTTTGATTCATAGTTCCGATCCTACTGAACCGATTTTTCTGGATTTCAATCCCAAACTGCTAAGGATAACTGCAAGCAATTGGATACCATGTTTGTTCTTTTCTTTTGAGTTTTCCGAAAGTGAGCGTGTTTTCAACAGACGGACAGACAGAAGGAATCGACTAAAAATAACTCAAGAAGCCAGAATATATGTATATATACTTTATGGGGTCTTAGATGTATAATAAAAAAGTTTCACACTGAATGACAAACTAAGTATGGCCTCATTCACCACTAGTGGTCGTGGAGAGCATAAAAATTAAAAATGTTTGTCTGTTTGTTTGTTTGTTTGTTTTTTGACTTATAGACTCCTAAACTAACGAACCGATTTTCCGGAAATTTACAGTAACATCACGTGAGCCCCGAAAATAAAATAGTCTCCTGTTTTACGATAGGAGCAGGGGAAGTGGTACCCTTCATAGGATGCCAATATTAAGTATCGCATATCTTAAGAACCGCTGCACGCATTTTCTTTAACTTTTTGCAGTACGATTGAAACAAGATATTAGCAGGGGAAGTGGTACCCTCCATAGGACGCCAATGTTAAACATCGCATATCTTAAGAACTGTTATAGTGATAATGTTCAAACTTGGTAGGAGTCACTCCTATACTTAAATACGGCTTCGAAAATAAAAATTTAGGGGTGGAGGAGCAGGGGGAGAATTACCCCCGTAGAATGCATATATTAAATATCGCGTAACTAAAGAACTATTATAGATAGAGTCTTTAAGCGTGGCTAAAGCCACTATTATGGTAAACTAAACATTTTTTAATAAAAATGGGTGGGTTAGACGAAGGAAGTACCCTCCATAGAACGAAAATATTATTTACCGAATATCTGAAGACAAAAGTCTTCAAGCTTTGAAGAACCCATTCTTATGGTAAACTACACCTTTAAAAATAAAAAAGAGGGTAGGGGCAGGGGGAGCAATACATTATTACAGAAGCATCCTGTGAGCCCCAGAAATAAAATAGACTACTTATTTTGTCGATAGGGGCAGGGGAGCAGTACCCCGATAGGACGCAAATGTTGAATAACATTTATGCCTTAGTCAAGTGTCTGATTCATCATCGACCAAACCAGACCAAACGGCTGAAGTAGGAGGAATAAAATTTGGAAAGCGAACAAGTCTCCCAACGAATAGATCCACGGAAAAGAGATTTTTGGATATTTAAATATTTAGAGTATGAAATGGGTTAAATTACTCAATATAGGCTAAAAATATTTATAATATTCCAAGTGGGTGTGGCACCTCCCAAAAGAAAGGCTATATGAATAACTCCATATCTGCGGAACGGTTACAGAAAAGTTTTCAAATTTAAAACAAATAACTTTGTTATCAATACAAAACATCGGCCAAAAAGTGGACTGGATTGGAGAAGTGGGAGTGACGCCTCCATTACAAAGATAGTGTAATTAACTGATCCGGAGAACGGTTTCAGGAAAAAAATTAAGACTTTGTACAAATATTTAGCTTGGTTATCAATCCCATACAAAGACAATTTCGATTTCTTTATACCTGGGGAATGGTTACAATATGTAAAAGTTTTTAAATTTGCAACAAATAGTTCGCTTTTCCTTACAAAATATCTGTCAAAAAGTTGGCTGAATTAGAGAAATGGTCATGACACCTTCAATATAAGCACAATATAGGTTTCTGTATATCAGTAGAACGGTAACAGTAAAAGTATCTAATTTTATTCCAATGGGAAAAGCGAAGCGCACCGGGTAAAGCTAGTTTATAACATAAAATGTAAAGAAATATTAACAGGAGGTAAGAATAAATATGACACAGAAAAAAATATGAAAAAAAAATTTGTGATATTAAAATATTAATTAAATTTGCAATATCAATTAAATATTTTTTGATATAAACAACATTTTCTACAGTAATATTGTTTAATTTAAAATAAAACCAACGATTGTTTTGTAGCGTTAATTTAAACCATTCAGAAGATCGATAGCGTGGATCGTTGATTGTTAAACGAACAAAAGACAACAAATTTGGAACTTCAATTCCGTTTTTTGTAGTAAAGCGGAAAATTTTGTTAATAGAGCAATTCCATATGAAAGCGATCACCTTTTGGACGACCCCTCTCCGATTTTAAAATAAATAGTCTCAATCGATTGCCCAGCAAAAAATAATGTACCTACATTTTTTTTTTCGGTTTTTTTTAGTAATTTCAATAAACTAAACCGTTTTTGAGTTACGCGAATATATGTTGAGCAACCTCCTCCATTTTCGAAATAACGGTATATCTCGAAAACCAGAGCCAATCTGAAAAAACCGCGGGCACCACTGGATTCAGCGTCCCCGAATTATATTAAAACGCCATGTGCCCGGCTTGTCACGAAAAAAAAGTGTCAATTTCATGCACAGTGTAATTTTTAAAATGTATTTTTAACAAGGTGGTCTCTTAAATGCTCTTCTCCTGACCAAACAAGGAGTCGGGGCCCATTTTTTTATTGCTGATTCTTAAAGCAAAAATTATGAGGAATCCAAAAAAAAAAAATTAGCCGGAAAATTTAGGAGCTTCTGTGGAAAATCGGAAAATTTAATTTTCATGGGAAAATTTAAAGGTAAAATTCTAAGAAAAATTAGAAAAATTTTATTTTTCAATTAAAGCCTGATTCAATACCTTTCCAACGAGCTATCACTCGTTGCGATCGCTTTAGTAGTTTTTTTTTAAAACAACTTTCAATGAGGTCCCTTATGAAGAATTCTTCAATTTTGTCACATGACAGTGGTGTACACCACCACTAAACCAGTCACTATAAAAAAAAAATATATGTAGGTACATTATTTTTTGCTGGGCAATCGATTGAGACTATTTATTTTAAAATCGGAGAGGGGTCGTCCAAAAATTTGCCAATTTTGATCGTTTTCATATGGAATTGCTCAATAATCATAATTGTCCACATATCACGGCTACAGAAAGTACTCTAAAATTTATCACTTAATATGAAGGGAAGAGGCAAAGAGTTCGTCAAACCCTGCTGCAGGGCACACTCAAGGTTTTCAATTCTTTCATTTGTATTTTCAATTAAACTGTTTCCTTTACATTGTCTTAACAAAATAAATTAAATTCTTACATTGTTGCTGATATTAAATTACAACAAAATATTGTACAAAAATAATATCAACAACAATAAATAATGAAAAAAAAAACTGCAAATGAAACGTGATGTCATGAAATATATTTCAGCTTAAAGAAACACCAGAAAATTCGAAAAGGATAATATAAAGGGTAATTTTTTTAAGGCCGGAAGCACTAATGAAAAGTTAAGCTGTTCAACGAAATGTCATACCCCGCTCACCTTTTGATATTTTTGAATTATTCTACGGAAAATCATCCTGAATAGATTCAAGCTTGAACACCAAACAATGCAAATAACCTTTGAAAATAGGTCATCGATTCGTGCAACTTAAAGACGACTTCGTGATTTTTATGGCGCACGGATCCTTTTTGCCTTAACGGGTTTGTAATAAACAAAACTGCCGCATATGGAGTAAGATCAATCCACAACAGACCCAACAGCTTCCAAAACATCCAGAAAAAAGCACCGTTTAGTGCGGTTTACACTTGGACCTTATTTCTTAAAATTAAGGAAAATTGGACGTCCAGAATGCACTTCGTCAAGGACAGCCGCGGAGCCTATATGTCAGATAAAATTTTAAAATGTCCATGTATTGATTTTGTTTTTATTAAAATTAAGTTTTTTGTGTTATTTTTTCAATTTCAAGTTCTATCGGGCTTAAAAATCACCCTTTATAAGATTTAAAGGCGCAATTACAAAGCAAAAGGGAGCTGCAACACCAATTTTCTAAGTAATTTAAAACAAAATACACTAAAAGAAAAGTGTTATCTTAATACACTCATAGAAAAATGCATCTTCATATTGATGATGCCCTAACATTAGAATTGTGACGTCAATGTTATTACAAATAACATCAATGAGGCAACAAGTGACATTAATCAAATGACGAACGTCATCATACAATTTTGTTATATTTAATGCATCATCTATGCCATCACTGCAGTGACAGCAATTAGATGACACATTTTATGCATTATAAACATTATTTTCATGTTTAAAAAGTAAAATAAGGTAAAATAGAGTTGTTATTTGTTCAAATTATTTAAATTATTTCAGTTAAATACATCAAATTTTCAAAGTAGAATGATTACGAAAACCATATCGGACAAGCTGCTGATGTCTTATAACTGAAAGTTCTTCTGTAAAGAAAGGGCGGAATATAGCAAAAGTGAAACAAACATGCATAACGGGTAAGTAAAAAACAATTATTTCTCACTTTGACTTAAAGTCAATCACAATGACTCCATTTGATGACAGTTTGTCATTTAATAAACCTAATGAGAACTCTCTCCAATGTTGACATTTTTATTAAACTGTCTCCGATTCGACATTTTCATGATGCCGATGTGTCATCGCATTTGCGACATAATTTCACTTGATGACAATTTGGCCAAGTGATGTTAAGGCTGACATCACAATGACAAAAAGTGTCATGGGGTCAAAAACGAAGACACTTGTCAAATGCCAAAATACATTAACTTTATGCAGCCTTTTCTATCAGTGTAATACCACAAAAATAATTAAAGTTCACATTTTTAAAGTTAAGATATTCTCAGTATATTTGAACTAAAAATAGTTTTGGTTTTTAATGCATTTAGTTACAGTCTTTATACATACATAAAAAATATTTAAACTTCAAATATTTTCGAGTATGAGCATTAAAAGGCTCCATAATTCTTTCATACGTTTTATTTTTCAGGGTGTAGTTTTTCAAGTTACGAGTATTTTAACAGCCTATGAATGTCAACTAATTCATAGTTGTTGTAGCCGACATGTAAATCTAGTGCACATTTTTTTCTCTTTTCTGCATTTTGATTTTGAAATTATATTTAAACATTTTTTTTTAAGTCATTTATAGTCTGCAGCAACAGATGAAAGGAGAAAAAAGGAATAATTTAATCTGGATTATCTATTCGTTTGAGTTAAAGTGTTTAAAATTTGAGACAGCATGAAAATATTTGCAGAAAAACACATAAAATAAAAATAAAAAAAGTAGAGTCAACCCTATGACGCACAGTGGGCCAAAATCTCTTTTTTGAATGAATTCATATCTCCACAACTTTACTCACCTATTTTTATGTGGTTGGCTCTTAGAACAAACAGTTGGTAACAACTAAATCTTGGATGTATAGTAGCGGGAAGACAAGTAACCCCTGTGTAAATTAATTTTTATTTTTCCTAACAGAGCTACAGTCGTGAAGCACACTAAATTTGAAGTGGGAAACATTTATAACAAGTTGCAAGTTTCAATAAAATCTTGATGGTATAAGAGGGGCAGATGGTTACCCTCCATACAAAGTAATTATTTTTTTCCTATATCTGCAGAACAACAATCGTAAGGCACACTAAATTTGATTTGGGTAACTCTTTGAACAAATGGCAAGTTCCAGCAAAATCTTAGATGTATAAGAGGTGGGAGATGGGTACCCCCATATTATATTGACGTGTTTCGTTCAATGCCGACTTTATTAATAATGAATAGATATGTATTACAAAATTCATTTTATCAGTAGCTCAGTCTTAGTACACTGAGCATAATAATTAATATAAAACACCCCAATAAAATTAATTTTTAATCAATGAATATATCGCTCATTTGCTGCAAGACCGGCATAACTCAAAAAATGAAATTTTGGAGTTAGAGATGCAGAATTGTTCGCTTTGTTTTTCTTTATATTGTGTATTAAATTCATCTTTATATCTTTTATACTTTCCCAGTTTGAAGAGAATGTGTCTTCTTTTTTTCTAAGTAGTTAGAGCAAATCAAAAACTTTAAATGCGTTTATCTCGAAATGGATTTTTTTGAGTTATGCCGGTTTTGCAGCAAATGAGCGGTATGTCCTTTATTTACCTAAAAAAATAATATGAATAAAAACAAAAATTTAAATAAAATGTTCACGGAGAACATAGGGCGTCAAAATTCAAATTTGTTGACGTTTCTGTAATCGATTGGGTTTAAGAAGATCGACTGATTAGGCCAAAGCTTCCGATCCTAGAGTTGGGGCTGCCAAACAAACCGCTAGGCCAGCTTAATACAGTTGAGCTTCAATAATTGTTATTGCATGGCCACCTAGTTTCCAGAGACGCATCGGTGTTAGCATGTACTCTGGATACTCGGTACTGTACGCCTTCTCACTTATCAATGAATAAACATGATTTATTTTCACGCTCGTTCCTTCCGAGTTACCTGCATTGAATGAGTTCGAATAGAATATTCCAAAAATCGATTTTTTTTACCGAGCCTAAGAAAGTTAGTTTGTATGTTAGGTTAGGTTAGGTAAGGTTAGATGGAAATGGCAGGCAGCATCCGTCTGACACACTTAGATCCAATCTTCCGTTGTGATATCATGGAGTTCCACTAAATAGAGCCGCCACCGTAGAACCAATCCGAACTTCTAACGAAGCTCAAAATACGCTCCAGCTCAACGCTAGAGACGTCGTACAACCCGTCAAAGGTGAGGGATCCCACTTTGGCCAGTGCAGGACAGTGATAGGAAAGGTGTTATATGTTCTCCTCCTCGTCCTCGTCATCACATCTGCGGCACTAAACAAAGTATCTGCCACCCTTACACTGTGAGTGCGACGGTGTCCCGTGACAAAAGATACCAAAAGTGGCTGACGTAACCACTTGGTGAACCGTTATCCGGCTTTAATTGTTGCGTGAGTTGGACAAATGCCAGATACGCAATCGAAAAATTCGGATTAACCACCACACGTTTACTAACAGAAGCGATAGTTTTGCCAGTGCCTACATTCCGAAGATGCTCAGGCCCGACCAAAGCTTCCAGTCTCATAAAATTTCTGTTTAATATTCCCAATTCCTTGCACAGTGATGACCATATTCATCCCATAATAATAAAAGGATCCACGTTTAGACCACGATTTTTACGCGTTCTGCGGTTGTTAAACGATCCATATTTGTAAATGGGAAACATTTCCTTAAGTAAATTACACTTCAGATGACAGAGGAGGTACAAATCCAAATGCGAAATACTTCATATTGATTTTTTTTTTCAATTTCCTATGCTAATCCTACGAAGCTGCAAGAAAAAAGAGTCTTTGGCGGGAATCTAAGCTGCAACCCCGGCGCTGATAGACTAGCTCACTACCAACTAGCCTACCGGGGCACATAAATGAGCCGTAAGATATGCCCGATTGCTTAGAACGCCGGGGAATAGGCAAATTTGGATTATCCGCCACACTTTCACTAACAGAAGAGATAGTTTCAGCAAGGTGCACATTGGGAAGATGCACAGGCCCGACCACCGTTTCCAGTCTCATAAAATTTCTGTTTAATATTCCTAATTCCTAGCACAGTGGGTCGCTTATGATGACCATAACCACGTTTGAACCATGACTTTACACTTCAGATGACACATATTTAGCAGCTGACAGCCTTGCCACACCGCTGGTTTTGAAATCACAAAATGGATACCCCTGTATAAAAACCCACTTCAATTCATTTTCTTTTCCTTGTCCAATTTATGTCATCCTTCAAAACAAAAAAGCTTAAAAACATTGCACGAATGAAGAATGTATTTTATAATTTGCAGATGGTCAACATAAAGCCAGATTAAATGCAAATTAAATAACTTTATGTGCATACAAAACATGATTTAAATATACAATATTCGAATTTTCGAAATTTGTATACAACAAACATGACTATTATTTTATTACGATTATTTCACAGTGGCAAGAAAAAATGCAAAATTTTAAACGAATAAATAGTATTGAATTGAAAAAAAAATAAAATACAACAACAAAAAATCTCAATAACATTGATATTGATCATTTTATTTCAGTGTCAGTTTTGTGCATATTTTTTGATATTGTTTTGATTTTTTTTTTAACTTGAAATTAAGACCACAGAAAGAAGATGTAGAAAAAAACCGGCCTTAAATGTTCAACATAAAAACGTGGCCATTCTCTTTACACAAAAAAGAAAAGAAAAAAAAATCAAAATTCGTTCATACCCCCAGTCCAGTAGAGTCCGTCTTCAATTTCCTTTTCATGTGACTTGTAACATAATCATCGTTAATAAATTATCAAGTGAAAGGCATTTTGCAACTTGTTATTTTTTTTTTCCTTAACTTTTCAGAGTTTAAGTTTTTTGTTTTGTTTCCAAAATGACTGTAACAAGTCTGTCGCTGCCGGGATGCAGCGAAATTGACTCCCACATATTAAAAAATAAACAACATACACACACACTCAGATTCAGATGTCCGACTTTAGAAATGTGTGCTTGAACGAAATACGAATCCCGCTACACATTTAAACGGCCAGTCCAGTTAACAAAACTGGCATTAAGCAGGAAACATGAACAAACATGATGCCAATGAAACAAAAAATAACATCAACAAAAAAGAGAAGTTGCAAGCAACATTATTTTTGTGTTGCAATTGCTTTGGGTACTTTTTTTGTAGTTGTTGGGTTGGTGTATTATTTTTTTGGTGGCCCAGAAACCCAGTGAAATTTTGTTGTTTATGTACAAATAATGCCCACATCAATTGTCAACCCACAAAATTTATGCGCACATGTTCAAACGAACAGTAAATATTGAAAGGATTCAGAGGGAACCAACACTTATGAAAAAAGGGGGCCGGCCGGTCACTCTTTGCATAGAAATTAACCCAGTCAGCATTTTATGAAAATTAAAAAAAAAAAACAATTTAAAAAGAAGTTTAATTGAAAATAAAGTTTAAATGAGAGTCTTTTTTGACTATTCTGCACAATTAAAAAAAAAATCATTATTTTGCTGGAACACTTTCAAAAAAGATAGTTTTAACTGATTTCTGAGACGGACGTTCGTCAAGCTGTGAAAGTTATGATTCTTTGAATTACTTGAATCATCCTTTGCGACTTATGGGCCTTTCAACAGCAATCACTTTTTCATTGTCCAACTGTGCAAAATATAATTTCGTAGCGAGAATAAAAACTGTTACGCTCCAAACTCCTTTTTTTTTATCAATTGCCGAATTTTGTATATTTTGTTCTGGCATTTTAAATTAAACAATTTTTACACAGAAAAAAATAAATATTGATTTCAATTAAAAAATTGATGATATTAATTAAAACATTAATTAAATTTGCACCAGTTAACAACAGTATATTAACCCCCTAATTTATAAAAAATAAAACAGGTATATAAGAAGTTTATTAAATACATTTTCATAGAAAATTCGTTTAATAAACCTTTTATAAACCTGTTTTATTTTTTATGAATAAGGCCGTAAATATTTGATTGATGTATTATTATAATTGTTCATTTGTATTTATTTTAAAACAGATTTACATTGTTTTTGTTGTGTAGTTTTGAGTAAACCACAGCTTAAAAAGTGTTGGATACTAATGCAAATTCAGTACATATTAGCGTTTTTGCTTAAAAACAGTCACCAATTTATTTGGTTTATTAAAAAAAAACCTGCCGTTTTTCACATTTCATGATATTATTTGAAGTAATGTTGTTGATATAAATAAAAGTTTATTTCACATGATTAGTTTTTTTAATTAAAACTGATTTTATATTTTATTAATGATTTAATTGACAAAAAAAAATTTTTTTTTAAACTAAGGCTCGTTTGCGTTGTTTTTTGCTTCTAGGGATCGCATGTGATCTTAAGGGTAAATTTTTGTTGTATGAAATGATACGCTTTTGCTCTTCTGTCCCACTCACATAAACAGCAACAATATTTTGTGTAACCTTTTTATAATCTCGCTACCATAGCCACTACTTTTTATTCAGCACAAATATTACACAAATAACGATCGTACTAAATTCAATTGAGCATTAACATTATCTTTTCGTAGGTGTCTTTCATATTTTGATATTTGCCTTGAGGTAACTGCACTGTTTGGATGAGTTAATGAAGAGTCTCCAAGCCGTTGGATCCTCAGGCAGCTGTACACAGAAAAAATTATTGCTGAATTATTTTCAAACAAACGCTTGTTTGAAAATTTTTTTAATTTCTACAAATTTTTTTACTGATTCAATTAATATTTTTGTTTGATTTTTTATTTATTTATTTATTTATTTATTTATTTATTTATTTGTCGTTCCATACACAAGACTAAGAGTCTCATATTGCAGTACAGAACTAAGTATTAGCAAAATGTTGTAATGTTAAAGCTTAAAACTATTTACAAAATCATCAATATATATGTATTAAAGAAATAGATTATAAAAAATAAATAAATTAATAATAATAATCAAGAGTAATTATTTTATTAAAATCAAATAGTCATTATTGTTAATTAATCAAATGTGGAAAACAAATTAATTATAGACTTTTTGAACTCATGTGCGTTACATAAAAGTTGAGAACAATATGGAATTGAGTTCCAGAGATGAACGGCATGGATAAAGAATTGCCACAATGATATAAGGCTATAATGTCTAAATGGTATTAGTCTTCTTCCTCTACTTTCAATATTTGAGAATTTAAGTTTTACATATAAATGTTCAGGCTGTTTCATGTAGATGATTTTGTGTACAAAAATTAAGATACGCGTCTTTAGCAGATCTTTAAAACAAATGCCATATAGTTTCATTGCAAATGTTGAAACTCGTGCTCGACGTTTTAATCCATAGACATAACGAATAATATTATTAAATGTTACATTTAGTTTATTTTCACTTATTGCGTCACAACTTGCAAAAAGTTCGCAACCATACAACAAAATGGGTACTAAGTACGTTTTAGCAAGTAGTATTCGAATTTTGATTGGTGTGCAGTATTGAGTTCGCCAAAGTGTTCTTACCATGGAAAACGTACGACCGCATGCATATTTTATATGGTCAGACCATGTTAATGTGTTATTAAAAATAATTCCGAGGTTTTTTGCTGTGTTTACAATTTCTATGCATTGATTATTAATGGAAATATTGGGCATAAGGTTAAAATCAATTTTCGCCAGACGTTTACGTATAATAATACATTTGGATTTTCGGGGGTTAATTCCAAGACCATTTGCAGTTGCCCACAAATAAATTTTATGTAGTTCTTTATTCAAAGTACTAACACACTTATTCAGCGAGGCTTCATTACAACTGATGTAGAGCTGAACATCATCTGCATACATTCTTATCCCACAGTGAGTAAGTACACTAGGGAGATCGTTTGAGTACATAGCAAATAGTAGTGGGCCTAAGATAGATCCCTGTGGAACACCCCTTTTAACGGGTAGTGATTCTGATGTCTTGGACGTGGTTTGAACATACTGATATCTATTATTGAGATATTTTGACAAAAGGCAAACTGCGGATGACGAAAAATTAAACATTTTTTCAAGTTTGAGGCACAATATGTCATGGTCAACAGTATCAAACGCCTTAGAATGATCCAGCAAAACTAAAAACGTGACGTTACCCCTATCAACCTCTTTCCTTATCTCCTCAGCAACGTCTACCAGGGCAGTTATGCAGCTGTGTTTAGTTCGAAAACCAGACTGACGATCAGTTAATAAATTGTTATTATTTAAGTAAAGGGTTATTTGGTTATGTATTAGCCTCTCAAAGACTTTAGAAAGGAAAGGTAAAATAGCTATAGGTCTGTACTCAGAACTTGATTTAGGTACTGGTATAATTTTTGAGTTTTTCCATTTAGTAGGAAATTGACTTGTAGTAATAATTTTGTTAAAAAAAAACGTGATGAACGGGATTAATTGTGGGAGAAGAAGTTTAACAAATTTTGGATGAATTCCATCAGCTCCTACAGCATTAGATTTTATGGACAAGCAACTTAACAATACGTCACATTGATCTACACTTTTAAAAAAGAATTTGTTGTTCACAGGAACATCGAAATTATTAATATTAGTGTAGTAATTACGATCAGCTTCAATTATCGGGATATTCAAGAAAGTTTGATTTATACTATCAGCATCAATTGTACACATTTCATGAGTGGTTGCTTTGCCAATACCAATTTCACGAATAGTTTGCCATGTCTTTTTGGATCCCAGGGCACACGAGAACTTATTAGCGTAGAAATCGGATTTGGCCTTCTTTATCATCTTATTGGTTTTTTTTTCTTGCAATACGGTATTCATTTAAAAGGTGTGTGGTTTTAAATCGTTTCCATCGAGAATACAATAAATTTCTATTGAACATTGCTTCTTTGATGTTGGAGGAAAACCAAGGTTTATTCTTCTGACTGACGGTTTTAGTTATCAAAGGGACTGTTTGATTAAATATATTACGTATGTTATACTCAAGAAAGGAAAGCTGATCATCCACAGTAAGGATATAGTACAAACAACTCCAGTCAACTTTTAAAAACTCATTTTCAAGTGTTGCAAAATCAGTATTTTTAAAATCACGAAAGGTAATTAACTGGCTAGCTGACGACAAATCAAAGTTATACGCCATGAAAATAAGATCATGTTTGGAAAAGCATGACGCCGAGAGTTGGTCATAAAGAAGTATATTAGATTCATTATTCACAAAAAATAGATCCAAGAGTGTGTTGTTCGTTGCAGTGTAGTGCGTAGGTGTAGTTGTGTTAGGTGAAGAAAGTCCGAGTGAGGTCATATAATCAGAAAGATTCCGTTCTACTAATACATTGGAGTTAAAGTCACCAACTAATATTACGTCTTCATATAGGGCTGTAATTGTTTCCAGGGTGTTAATAAAACCATTTAACGGTAAATTTTTATTTGGCCTATAAACACTACCCACCAGCAGCTTTCTTCCCTCACTATTAACCTCAATTAGCAAATACTCCACAAAGTTAACTTGAACCGTATCACCGAAAAAATCAGTATCCTTTGAAGTACATTTAATACAAAAATTAATGCCATTTTTAATATATATTGCTACACCACCATATCCATCATCTCTGTCAACCAACAAAAATGTTGACAACTATTCAAAAATATAATATACGCGTTATTGGTTTCAAGTTTTCATAATTTTGTATGAAATATTTAACGCCATTTAATGTTGTCGTTTCTTTTTTGCATTTTTTTATTTGATCGTAAGCAACACTTCTTTATGTGAAATATTAGAGCAATGACACAAACACATACAGTCTATTTTTGGACGCTTTAAAAAAGGACAACAATAAGAAAGATGGTAAAATAGCGTGGCGGGGTTTGTAGTTAAAGAAAAACAAAAACAATAGCAGGTAAAAGAAAAAACTTTTCACTCTTTTTAAACAACAGAAACAACAACAACATTTTAAGAAACAAAATAAATTTTTGGTAGGTTTCAAAGTTGGTAAAAAAGAATGAAAAACAAAATCCCGTATTCAATTTTTTAAAACTGTTTAGTTAAATACATACATCAAATACAAAAATAAAATGATGACGAAAAACATGTCGAGTCGGTCTGCTGCCAAGGAAAGGATACAGCAACAGCGAGTGAAGAAGAAAAACATTGTGTGTATAAACAAGACTTAGTTCAAAAATTATTCCAAAAAAAATGTGTCTCAAAGCCAGCCGCCGCTCTGCTCTCTCCTCAGTATTCATCATCTCCTAGAGTGCTTGCTTGTGTGCGCGTCATTGCTTGTGCAAAAACTTTTTTGTTTGATTCAGCAAAATTATTTGCTAGAAATTTATATGAATTTCAGTAAACTTTTTGTTTGATTCAGTAAATTATTTGTTTGAAAAAATCAGTGTTTTTTTTCAATAAACGAAATGCAAATAAATTGTTTGAATATGCGAATTTGTTTGTAGGACCGATTTCAGACAAAAAATGTTTTGATTCTACAAATATTTTGTTTGAATTGGAAAAATAATTTTTTCTGTGTAGTTCTTGAAGAAGTTATAGAGGGTCAGTGCAATAAATCAAATCTTGATCTTTGGAAAACAGTTGAGAGAACGGAGAATATTTTTTCCTGGAAAACGAAGTATTCGTGCCTGTTTTGCAATGTAAAATTTAAAAGTTTGGCCTTAGCCTTTTCAAAGTTCTAAATTGCGGGCGTGATCATTTTCTTTAAGATTTGTTGAAAAGATGTGGTTTTTCTGTTAAACTAAAGCCTAGAGTATACGGAATGTAGAAAGCAACATGCACATGTGGTTTTGACGTCATTACAAAGCCACAATGGCAATTGTATGTAGTGTTATGACGTCATATAGCAAACACAAATGTGCATACAGACATAATTCGAGCCGCTTTAAGCCGCTTTCATTATCAATACCTCAAAATTTTGTGCATTTCAAATCCTTCTGGAAGTAACTTTTAACAAAATAAGGACGCTGTTAGCCCTGGAAGGTTCTTGTAGTGGTGGCATAATATATACAATTTGCAATCAACCAAATCTTAAAAACCGGCATTATGGGCACCGATTTGGGATAGAAACTTGAACGATCAAAGATTATTTGAAGGTTAGTTTCTGGGCTAAAAAAACAACAACGGTTTGAAAGTGCCCCAAAGTTAGCACATTTCGGTTTAGAAAAGACAAAAGGTTGACATAAATAAACCCATTTCTTTATGTCCAGCACTAAAAATTTGTTGGACTTAAACAAAGCCGCATGTGGGTAAAAATGAAAACTTCTTATTTTCAGTTGCAACTCGATAAACTTGTAAATGATCAAGTGATCATGAACAAAAAAAAAAACATAAATTTAAAAAAAAAAAATTAAACAAAATTTATGAGAAAAAAAAACAAAAGAAAATATAATTTCAAACTCAATTACCAAAAGAAATTAAAAGCAACTCGATATAAACTCAATTTCAACTTTTCAGCCGTGTTGCTGTTGCTGGTAGAGCAGAATTGATGCTGTTGCTGCTTGTTGTTCCTTGTTCGTTGATTGTCTGATGTCGATGTTGTTTACAATGTGAGTTTTAAGGTAAATTACATCAAGCTTAAAATTTCTGTCCGGAACAGCAAGAAAAAAAGTGAAACTAATACCGAAAAATAATAAAAACAATTAGGAATATAAAATAAAAACTTTCTGTAAAGTATTTTCACTTTCGAAATGTTTCAGACAAGATTTCTTGTTTATAAAACAACATTTTTTTTTTGATTAAATAAAAAGAGGTTTATAAACGAATTTTCTCTGAAACCTTTTAAAAATCTAAAATATTTTTTATGATGGGTGGTGATGTTTAATTCTGACATTTTACCAAATTGTTTTATGGCGTGTTTTTAAGGAGAAATGTTTAAGTACTTTTTTAAAACCTGTCTATTTATTGCGGTTAAGAAATACATTTGAGCAGTTTTTTCTTTAATTTTGCTGAGTAAAAAGAAAATATATTATTGTTTTTTTTTATTTACCTAGAATTAAGACCTTCAATTTCTTCCGACTGTTCAGCCAGTGATGATTCCAAATCCAAATAAGGTCCATAATCGCCATCTTTATAGACTTGAATGCCAGCATCATCGATCTAAAAAAGAGTAAGAGAAAAATAAATTGAAATCAGTTCAAATAGTTTTCAAATATTAAAAAGTTTTTTTGCTATTTCATTTATCGATATTTTTCTTAATATTTTAGAGATAAAAATCTTTTGCAAGAACAACTTATTATTTTTCCAAAATATACTTAAGTAACCAGTAGCATTCTTTGCAGGGTTACAAATACCTAAGAGACAAATATCACTTAAATGAAATTGAACTTTTAAGGTCCAATTGACTTAAGATAAGGACAAACAGATAATGTTTAAATTTATTTCATGCAGTTACCCCCAATAGGTATCCCGGTTGTATGATAGTAAACGGAAGTAGGCACGTGGTTGGAGCATACAATTTTGTACAGATATTCGTAGATAATAAAAGTCTTCAGTGTATGTTACGCTCAAATTCCAGCTATTTTTTAATCAACCAAACTGTTGCCTAAGTACATTTAAAAGGAGAGAGAGGTTACTTTTAATGTGGATAGCTAAATAGCACTTAAAACCCTGAGGGGTTTGTGGTCCCTGCAATTTAAGGAGCAACGAAGTTAATGACGAACTTGCTTGACTCGTCTTATAATGATCAGAAAGTGTTGGTGGTCCAACCACAAAGCACGATGTTATAAATATATATATAAGTTCCCGTAGTTCCTACAAGGAGCATAGGGCCATAACAAAATTATTCCATTCTGATTTGTCCAATAGAAGTGTTTTTATTTCGTTCCAGCTCTTGTCTTGTTTGGCCTCTTCAATTTTGATTTGGCGGCGCCAGGTGTGTGATGGTCTTGCTTTTTTGCGGATTCCATTCGATAACTTGTCTTGTGACATTGTCAACGGGTTTTCGAAGGGTATGCCCTAGCCAGCGCCATTTCCTTTTCAGGATCTCGACTTTTACAGAGATTTGCAAGGATTTGACATCCTTCTGTGCTGCATTTTACGATTCACATCCATAGAGAAGAGTTTATTATGCAGGAGTTAAATATGTTTAGCTTGATTCTTTTCGAGATATGTGCTGAACGCCATATGGGGTTTAGAATGCCAAAGGAGTGTTTAGTTTTTATTCGATTTCTTACGTCGTCTGCAGAACCACTTTTTATAGTCCGAAGACTTCCGAGATAGCAGAATGTTGATATATCTTCAAGATCCCCTTTGGCTATTGCGAATGCTCTGTTTTAGAAGCATTAATTCTCATTGCCTTAGTCTTAGCAAATATTTATTTTCATACCCACCTTAGCTGCTTCTGTTAGTACATCAGTGATTTTAGCCTGCATGTCATTAAAGTTGTGGGATAGCAGACAAATGTCGTCGGCATAGTCGAGATCTTCTAGCCTTCTGTTGAATCCCCTAGTTATTCCCCTCTGTTCACATGTGGCTTTTCTTCTCATTATTCTGTCCAGAACAATATTAAAAAGTAGGGGCGACAGAACACAACCTTGTTTCATTCCAGTTTTAGTTGGGAATGGGTCACTAATACAGCCATCATGAAGAATTCGACAGTCTGCGTTGTGATAAAGGCCTTTAATAATATCAATTATTTCTGTTGGGGTACCTTTGCATGCAAACGTACTTCATATGGATGAATGGAAAAACGTATCGATTGCATTCTCAAAATCGATGAATATCAAGTAGAGCGGCGTCCTCAACTCAACAGATAGCCCAATTATGATCTGCAAGCTAATAACATGGTCAATGCAAGATTTGCGTTGGCGAAGGCGTGCCTGCTCATTGCGAAGAAGAGGATCGAATGCGACTGATAGCCTTTTGTGGAAAACTCACGATGTTAATTGTAAATAAAACAAAAATTTTTCAGAGAATTATCTTAATATTTTTTATTATATAAATTTTATTTTATTTAACCTTTATTTATTAAATTGCAATATAGTTTATTAAGCTTGAGGTTTTTTTTTGTTTTATATAAAAAATTAAATAACATTTATTTATTAGTTCCAATATTTCGATACAGCAAAACCTCAAGCTTAATAAACTATATTGCAATTTATTTTTTATTATGATAGAAATATCTATGGCAATTATGTGTGGAGCAAAATATCGAACAAATGCTCGCCACGGATTTGGTGGCATACCTCCAATCGATGATTCATATTTTCAATGACTCTGAGACATAATTGAGGTTCATTGTCGCTAATGTGCCGAATTATCTCATCCTTTAACTCTTGAATTGTTCTTAGCATATTGACGTACAGTTTTTCTCTTAAATATCCCCAAAGAAAGAAGTACAACGGTGTTAACATCGCCACGACGTGAGACATCGTCACTATTGTGTTGGAACCACATATCGCTCAGTTCTATATCCTCAATTTTAGCCACAAGAAGTCGCGTATCACTTCGCGATAGGGAAGCCATAAACGGTAACTGCTTGGTCGATCTCATTTTCGAAGAAGTACGAGCCGATGACGCCGCCCTGGGCGAGCACGCACGGGTGTTTTCATATTTTATATAGACCCAGTTTGCTGATTGTGGAAACATTTGGTCGATTATGATAAAAAAAAACATGAAGTGCACAAAATTTATTTTGATTGTTACACTAATTTTCGTTAAAGGCTTCAACAATCTTAACGCGCTGCTCAATTGTGTACCTCTTAATGGTTGAATATGTCAAACACGGAAACAAAGAAATGTCAAAATAAGTTGGGCAAAAAACTTGACATTAAAGTGTTACACGCAATTAACATCGTGCATTATGGTTGGACCACCCTTTAGAAAGAAATAACTCTGCCTGAAGTAGTAGGAGCAATTGCCGAGTATCGAGATTATTATGAGCAGAAATAGGTAAGATCAAACCCAAACTTGTTCTTAAGCTATGTTCACAGCTATTTAATATTGGACGAACTACACGTAACCACTAGTTTTATTAAATTTTTTTTTGGTTTTTCAAAAGTTTTAGCTACTTTGATCTATTATTTAACAGTTTCGAAATAACATTATACAATTATCTTCTTACAAAAAAAGTTTAGTAAATCAATAGAAATTGCTAAAAACAAAGCTAAAGTTTGATCAATTTACTGGTCACGCTTTTTTTTGGATTTTTTCGTCAAGTATTTGTTAGGTCTGAACATACCTTAAGTTTAAATTAAAATAAGCTGATAATTATAATAGTGGTTTAATTTTGCTAGTTTTCTTATCACTCTGCTACTTAAGTAGTGAGAGAGGTCTAAAATTATCAACCGCCAAGACATTATTACGATTAAATGTGCCTTAAGTAGTAGAAGCGATTGCCGAGTAGCAAGAGCGAAAGCAGGTATGGGTAAGGCGAAATATAAATCTTTTTGTATGTGTCACACCAAAGATGCTGGATGGAAAATCAAAAAAGTTAGATATGACGGCGAATATTACGTCCAGTGAATTCGCCTGCTGGACAAGTGTATCTGACCCTTAATAAGCGGATGATCATGATTGGGGCAAAATTTTGTTGGGTTCTTGATGACTGGTATGTTAAGGGCAACAAATTTGCCAACGAACTTTTTCGACCAGTCTCTGGCTTAGAATCAGCCGTGAAATAAGTATTCAGCCTTATTGTGGTTGTCGAAAACGATCGTGTCGACAACGATAACCGCAATAAGGCTGATTATATCGTTAAATCCACTTTGAGGTACATATTGTCATAGGAATAAATTAATTGTATTAAAAATAGAAAATATCCCCCCTACACTACCTCATCTAGGAATTCAAAGTTTTATGTGATAAAACTTGGTTCAATTTAGTCAGTTATTTTCGTAAATTGTGAAATTTGGCCGAATATGGGGAGGGTTTGTGGCCATATTCCACAATTTTTTTTTTTTTTTTAAATATAAGATTCGTCACGGCTGAAAATAAATTCGCCCTTATTAAGTTTAACATAAAAAACGTTGACTAATTTCTTTGTTTATCGTCTTTTAATTTGTTCTATAGTAAAAAGAGCTTACAAAAGTATTTTTACGGTCATTAAGCTTTCGCTTATAATCTCATAGCCGTGCAGCATTTTTTTTTATCTAAACGCTGCCAATTATTCTTAACAAAAAAAAAAAGAAAAAACAAAAGCTAAACAACAATAAATAAAAATATTTATTTAAAGTCTACAAGACAAAGACTCAAACCATCAACATCTTTCTACCCGGATTAAATGCAACAGCAAGATGGAAAAAATACTAAAAATAAAAGAAAACTATTTAGAAATGAAAAGAAAGAACAAATGTTGACTTCACACGTTAACAAACAAACCTACATGCCACTGGTTGTAAGAAGGCTTTAAGAGATGTTTGCAACAAAAGTGCAGTTTTCAGGTTTGAATTTTTACATTTTTGTTTTTTTTTACGAAACGATAAAAAAGTTTCATTTTCTTTATTCTAAAATGAACATCACAAAACGTAAAGCAGCGAATGTTTTGCTCAAACACACAAACGAATTGAGTGAAATCTGTTTTGATTTTAACAAACTTTTAGTAGAATTTCCAAACAATAAACTTAACGACGACAGTCATAATTGCCACAACTGGCATTTTACTATCAACACAACGAAACATAAAAGAACGACAACAACATTTCATTACTGCCACATTAAGATGCAGCAACATCATCATACAACAAATAAATACAATAATTACTTTCATTTAATGTTGATTGATGCATGATGTTGCATTTAAAAAATTTTGTTTTTGTTTTTGTATTTACGTGTGTCTAGTAAAATTAAACACAAATGGCCAATTTAGTGTGAGAGACGAAAAGAATGGAAAATGGCAATAAACAAATAGTTAATAATAATAACAAGATATTTGTTTATTGCCGTTTTCAATAAAACACTTTTTCCAAAAATATTTTCTTTAGAAAATTATTTGTATAAGACTATTTGCTTCTATAGAAGACTATATATTTTCTGTAGAAAATTTGCTGTTAAAAGCAAGTTTATATAAAAAGAGGATTATATTCTATTGAAGATTTTTTGTATAAGACTAAATTCTATAGATAATTTTATCTATAAGACCATTTTTATGAAAAATCTTGTATATTAGACTATTTTGTAAAGAAATATTGTTATATTAGGCTATTTTACTTTAGAAAATTTTCTGTATAAGACATATTTCTAACAGAAAACTTTCTGTATAAAACTAATCTGTACAAAAATTTTCTATAGAGCCCTATTTTCCATAAAATGTTTCTGTATAAGAGTATTTTCAATAGAACATATGCTTTACAAAACTATTTTCTACAGAAACAATTTTTATACACAAAGTTGTCTATATAGGACTTTTTTCCGTAGACAATTCAATTTTCTATATAAGACTTTTTTTTATATATAAGACTATTTGTTATAAAAGATTATTTGATATAAAAAAGTTTGCTTCCAAGGCTATTTTTCTTTAGAAAAAAAAATATTAGACCAGTTTCTAAAGAAAACTTATTGTATAAGACTATTTCATATAAAATTTTTTGCATAGGACTACTCTCTATAAAAAAAAAATTATTTTATAAGAGTTTTAATTTAAAAGATTTTGTTAATCGTGCTTAATTCCCAAAAACATCAACAATAAACAGTGAGTTTATCTCTCCTTACATTTCCCACTACAATTAATTGGAATTCTTCCAACATTAATTGTAGTTGTAAGTTAAGAAAAAACAAGAAACTTGCAAAACCATGTTGCCAGGTAGGTTTTTTATGCCGTGCACTTGCCAGTTTATCATCAAAAGTAATTTTTGGGAATACAAAATCTTAATTTAAAAGATTTTGTTGTTTGTGCTTAATTCCCAGTTTTTATTCTTGATAAAAACATTTGAAATTTATTGTTGATGGGATTAGCTATTCCTATGCGCGTTTCACTGGTTGTTTAGGCCAGATCATTAGGAAACTTCATCCATAAAGATTTTAGAAAAACTAAAGATATTTAACCAAATAAAACTGTTAAGCGTATAAGAATCATAAGCAACAGTTCTACTTGTAACAATATCAAAGTTTAAACAAAAACATCAACAATAAACAGTGAGTTTATCTCTCCTTACATTTCCCACTACAATTGATTGGAATTCTTCCAACATTAATTGTAGTTGTAAGTAGGTTAAGAAAAAACAAAAAACTTGCAAAAGCATGTTGCCAGGTAAGTTTTTTAGGCCGTGCACTTGCCAGTTTATTAGCAAAAGTAATTTTTGGGAATACAAAATTTTAATTTAAAAGATTTTGTTGTTATAAGAATAAAAACTGGGAATTAAGCACGAATAACAAAATCTTTCAAATTAAAATTTTCTATTCCCAAAAATTGCTTTTGATAATAAGAGTTTTTCTATAGAAAACGTGCTATAAAAGACTACGTTCTATTGAAAATTTAATCTATTAGTCTATTTTCTATAGAAAATCTTATATATGTAGTTATAAGACTATTTTCTAAAGAAAGTTTAAAATATAAAACTATTTTTCTTTAGAGAATTTTCTGTATAAAACTAATTTCTATAGAAAACTTTCCGTATAAAATTTTCTATAGAGCGCTATTTTCTAAAAACTGTGTCTGTATTTTAGTGTTTTCAATAGAAAATGTGCTGCATAAAACTATTTTCTACATGAACTTTTTTGTATTAAACTATTTTTTATATAAGACTTATTCTATATAAGACTTATTTCTATAGAAAGTTTTCTATATAAGATTTTTTTTTCCTTAAAAATTCTCTTTAGAAAGTTTTTTATATAAGACTATTCTTTTATAAATCTATTTTCTATAGAAAAGTTTATACATAAGGCTATCTTTCTTTAGAAAGTTCTAAGAATAAGACTAGAAAACTTTCTGTATAAGATATAAATTTTCTACATAGAATTTTTATAAAAAATATCTGCTTAAGAATATTTTCTATAGGAAATGCGTTGTAAAAGACTTTTTTCTATAGTAAATTGAATGTATAAGACTATTTTTTATGATAAAACTTGTGTATAAGACTATTCTTAAAAGAAAATTGTTTATATAAGTCTATTTTTCTCGATATAACACTTTTTCTATATGAATGAACTTTAAAGGATTATTTTCTATAAAAAATTTCCAGAATAGATGTCGTTAATATACAAAAATGTCTGTGAAGGACTGTTTTCTTAAGAAAATTTCCTGTATGACTGTTTTTATTAAAAATTGTTTGTACACTGATAGAAAAATGCACCTTCATATTGATGATGCCCTAACATCAGAATTGTGACATCAATGTTACTACAAATGGCATCAATGATGCAAAAAGTAACATCAATCCAATGACTAAAGTCTTCGTACAATTTTGTCATTTTTTACGTGTCATCTATTTTATGACTATAGTGGCATCAATTTGATGCCACATTTTGTATATTATTAACTTTATTTTCATGATTACAATGTATTAAAAGAAGCAAAAATTCCTATATTCTATTTTTTTAAATTATTTAGTTAAATACATGAAATTTTTAAAGTATAATGATTACGAAAACCACATGAGGCATGGTGCTGGTGTCTTATTATTGAGAGTTCTGCTGGTCGTAAGGTCGTAATTCAATAAACGTGAAACAAACATATGCAACGGGTAAGTAAATAATAATATTCTCTCACTTTGACTTAAGTCAATTCCAATGACTTTGACTTAATGACAAACTGTCATTAAATTGATACGTATGTGCCCTTTCTCCGATGTTACTGTGTCATCGCACTGAGGACATGTTCGTCATTTCTGTGATGCCGATGTGTCATCCCATTGATGACATAATTTCATTTTGACCCTGATGACACTTTGGCCAAGTGATGTTAAGGTTGACATCACAATGATGACAAGTGTCATGGGGACAAAAACGAACACACTTGTCATAGTACTGATGTCAAAATACATCAGCGTTATGACGGCTTTTCTATCAGTGTATGGCTCTTTGAAAACTACTTAATATCGTATTACTTTTTATCAAATTTTAGTAGCGTAACGAATTACTTTTACATAAACTATTGTAAGTACGTATATAAATTCCCGAGAGAAAATTTTAATTATCGTTAAATATAAGAGTATGGATGCATTATTTAATAAAGCTTCTCACCCAAGCCCCGTTTATAACATTAAAACATGAATAATATACGATTTCTGCTACAGTTGTTTTTAATTTACACATCTGTCAATCTTTTTTTTTCTTCTTTGATTTGGCATATTTAACCATGATCGTTTTTCTTCTTAAAAAAAATTAAAACTTTAACAGCAGCAGCCAACAGTATATTCCAAACTGACAGTTAAAACTGACATTAAGAACAACAACAAAAACAGAGTGTAAATACTGCATTAAAAATTTAGCATCAGTCAGTCATGCTGTGATTTTATGCATTTACGAGTGTGTTAAAGAAGAGAAAGAATTATTATAATGAGTTTATGTAATTTTGATGTTTCTTTCAACATGCAAAACAGAAGCACACACACACACATATACATATGTATATTCACATGCAACATATAAACCACAAGCAACATGTAGCCAACAGCTTTAATTAACAATTTGACAGGTTGTTGACTAAATCTATTGCAAGATAATAAACAGTTGTAATTTAGTTAAAATGCTAAGTATTGAAAATGTTAGTTTTTTAACAGATTTGTAATTAAGATTCATTATCTAAGACACATTGAGATAAAAAGTTAAGGAATGGTTAAACGGCAGGGCTGCCAGAATTGACGATTTACCGTCATTTTGACGATTTACTTTAACAAGAGCGGAAGGCGAAACGTTTTCTTTCGCTTAGCTCTTGCGTTGATATGCCATACCAAAGCAAGGGCGTCAACGTTGTGTAACGAAGAGTAGTGATAGCTTTCTTGTTTAATAAAACCCACAAATTATAAATAACAATAAAGATAAAAACGCTAGATTGACAAAAAAATAGCTAAATTGCCCTTATTAATTAACAATAGCGGCAAACTTCACTGCTAAACGAGCTGTCAAGGTCGGCTTTTCGAATTGCAAGGCGTTAAGGACGCTCTATTCAAAAACTAGAAAACGCGTGCCGCTTTTGTTTAGGTACGGCTGGAATATGCAAGTCTTAAGAAAATCTTTAAATGAATATTTTCAGAGTACAATGTTACACTTTGTTTATCTTTCGTCAAACCATCATCGAATCAACCTTTTACGACTCTCTGTATAAATCATATTATCAACAATAATACGGCGAACATTTCACGGGAAGTAAGATAATATCTACATAAGTCTCATACGATTCTTGACATAAAAGACTCGTTAGATAATCTATACCCACGTCTTAAACGATTGATGAATCGCATTTCGCGGTACCATGCAAGAAGATCAGTCGTGATACAGTTTTTCCCGCGTGAGGAATCTTCTACGATTTAAAAATGCGGCCAAAGACGATCAAAGACGCTCGTCATGAAACTCCCAGTATCTTTTACACGATTGAAAATGCTAGCTGGATACAAAGTAATGATGTTTTTGTTTGAATGTTTTTTTTTTTACAAAAATCGAACAAAAGTTGTCTAAAAAAATTAAGTTTAAAGTTGTCCGATTTTTTTTTTGGCGATTTTTCGAAACATAAAAGACGATTTTTTTATTTTTTCTCAGGAAATTGACGATTTCTTGACAAATTCATCTGGCACCTGGTAAACGGAGACAAGACATGGACAAGCTTGTTCAAGTTTTGCATGTACAAAGAAAGTACTTTTAAGTTTTAAGAATATCGCATTTTTTGACAAATTTTCTATATTAAGATAAAGTCCTCCCAGAGATTTCTTGAGATCGCGGCTGTCCAATGATCTTTTCTGGTACCACGGGAGTCAGTTTCCCCGGCACCGGTCTAACTATTTGTTAAGGCCCCCTTTGAGATTGCGTTGTGGTTTGGTCGTAAAGTCGCGGCAAGGGGGATCATAAAATAGTCTGATCGAGGCTTGTGCGAGAGTTCGGGAGTGATGTTGCTATTTAACAGATGCTGCTAGAAAATTTCACAAAAGCAGCGGAGATTAGAACGCTTCAGTTTCTAAACAAAGAGCGAGTATATAATTTTGCCAAATAATATACTCAAAACTGCTATTTGTACACTGAACCAAAAATCCAATGAAAATGTACGTTAAGCAAACGAAATTACGTTTATTAAAATATTTTCGTTGGCTCAACGAATTATTCGTTAATATAATGAAAATAATACCTAAATTTACATTATATTAATGAATTATTCGTTGAACCAACGAAAATATTTTAATAAACGAAATTCGTTTGCTTAACGTACATTTCCATTTGATTTTTCGTTCAGTGTAGAAGTTAATGGCGTTTTCTTTTCTAAAAAAAAGTGTTGCATAAGTGTTACATGTGACTTGGCAACATTTTTAAATGCACCCCTAATTGTTTAGAAGTGTTTCATATTTTACGTTTACAAAAGAACACAAATTTCGGCATTACACAATAAGGTACAATAAGCGCAAGGTAAATTCAATTACAGGTGGTGGCAAGACTAAAACAATCCAAAGTCAACAGAAACAACAGATGTTTTTTGTATTGCATTGTTAATGTTTACGGCTCGAAACTTGCCACCATCTTGTACTGAATTCGCCTTGATCAAGTGCTGAACTCATGCCCCTTTATTTAAAATGTGTGTTGAACATGTATCATTTTTTTTTTAATTTTAAAGGGAGCATCATCAGAAAAGAACGCTTTACACTTTTAAAATAACACATGTTTTTTTAGAAAAGAACATAAAAAAATGTAAAAAGCAGAATAAATGCAGGTCCTCAAGTTAATCTTGTCTATTAATTAAGTGTTATCGAAAACTTATCAATGATTTAATGCTACCGATAACTTATCGAGAGAAAATAAAATTCATGTAATCAATAAATTTCTGGTTCAAAACTCAAGCAATTAATAAAGTTTTAGAAAAAGTTTAGATAGTTAGAAGTTTAGATAGTTTCGGAATAAAATTTTAGTTATCGATAAATTTTCAAGAAAAACTCAATAGCTTGTATTTTTTAGAAAATTTATCGATAACTTGAATTTTTTCTAGAAAATAATTATCGATAACAATTCTATAGAAATTTGTAACTATCCATCCAATCGATACATTTTTCAGTGAAAGTTATTGTTTTGGCTAAAAAACAAAAACATTTAAGTCATCGATATGTTTTTTTAGACAAATTTTATAGAAGAATTTCTTATTATTAAAAATTCGTTTTATCGATAAAGTTTTTATACAAAAAATTTTAATCATCGACAAATATTTCATAAAGAAAATAAGAGTTACCAAAAGTATGTATTTCTACTAAAAATATAAGCTTTTAATAGAAAATATAAGTTATCGATAAATTTTAATATCAAAACATTTTTCACAAAAAAATTAAAGTTTTTAAGGTTTTTTTTAATATAAAATTTAAGTTATCGGTTAAATTTACTAGAAAAAGTTGTTGATATTCAATATCAAAAATTTTAGTTATCAATGGGTTTTCAACATAAACAAGACAGTAAGAATGTATCAGGAGCGAGCTTTATTAGGACCTATAGTATATTATAAATTATTACTACAACTTAACTTTCACATTAATGGCCGTTTTCGTCAATTTATTTAAATATTAATTTATGTTAAAAATTGGTTTTTATGTCAAATAAAAATAAAATTATATGAAAAACTATATGTTTTTAAATATAAACTGATATTTTAACAGAATTGGTGAAATTGACCATAAGTGAGTGATAAGTTAAAGAAAGATATATCCAACCTGGTAGGCTAAAATAAAGTCGTAAACATGGAACAGTTTTAAACTGCCGATAAAATCCTACATTAAGCTATCGGTAAGTTGTGAAAACGGGCCTTAAGCTGTAAATTTATTTTATTTTTAGCAATTTTAAAATGGGTGAATCCTTTTAAAATTTTTAAAAGTTTTTTTTTTCTCAGTCCCACCTACAAAAGTTCAATAATTTACTTTAATAGACATTGTTTATTTTAGCATCCTGCTTTTAGTCATAAAAATTTATTTTAATTCGTCTTACCAGTAATTCTACACCCTTTTGTACTTCAATATTTTTTATT
Organism: Pollenia griseotomentosa; assembly: GCA_963931875.1. Classification (NCBI taxonomy): domain Eukaryota; kingdom Metazoa; phylum Arthropoda; class Insecta; order Diptera; family Polleniidae; genus Pollenia; species Pollenia griseotomentosa. Next base: position 85,460,829 of record OZ007562.1, read on the forward strand.
ATTTTCAACAGAAGTAGTGCTGAATAAAATATTATGAAAGCCATGACACACACCTTCCCGTCTGCATGTTGAAAGAAACGTTAATATGAAAGAGAACAAACATCGCGTGTGGGATGTCAGTTGCTGATGCTTCTCTGACATGTAATGAAAATTAGTGTTGAAAATTTCAGTACTTTAGTACTTTTTTCAGTACTTTTTTATATTAACAATACCGCAGTACACCCGATTTGTTTTAGTCCTTTTTTATCTTTTAATATATAAACAACATTCCCAACTCAGCGCTAAACTAAAACTGTGTGATGTGATCACTTCGATAGAAGACTTTGGTAATCATGTGTTGGTTGCAAAGTTCATGTTGTTTTATATTAAAAATAATTAACGACGCTAATACTGCAAAGCAAAGCCAGGACGCCAGGATTCATATTTTGTTATGAAGAATGGATAAATTGTTCTTACAAATGGCAAGAAATTTTATGAAAAGGGGTGCATTGGCTAAAAGGTCAGTAGAAAATTTAAATTAAAAACATAACATAAAAACGATATAACAAAACTTAGAGAATCAACAGGGTTGGCAACACATATTCTGTCATCTGGACATAAAATCAACTTTGTTGACGTTAAAATTTTAGACTTAGAGGGTGGAGAAAGGAAAAGGTACACAATAGAAAGCTTACGTACACAACAAAAAATAGAAACAACAATGAACAAAAAGGAAGAAACTGACAATATAAATACAAGCTTTAGAGTTGCAATATAACTTCAAACTGTGATATTAATTTTTAAGCTGTGGTTTTAATTTATTTTTTGTGTTAAATGTTCTTTGTTTTTTGTAAAATTTATTTATATTTAATTTAATGTGAATATTACTGTTAAATTTGTAAGTTTAAAGAAAAAATATTTGGTGTATTTATGTTTTATTAATGTATTATAATTTTTTAATTAAATAGACGTAACCCTGATGAAGTCAAAAAATAATTGACAAAACGTTGGAAAACATGTAAAGAAAAGTTTTTTTATTTACATTAAATACAGTAGTTTTGACTTAACTGCCTTTTGTTTACGTGCACTTTTGACTTAACTGCACAAAATTGATAATTTTTGGAATTATTCTTTATAAATCCATACAAATTCCTTTTTTAAGTGCACTTTCTATACCTGCACATTTAAGATAAATGCACAAAATTTTTGGCATTTTAAAATTATTTTCATACAAAAAATTTAAGTTAGCTGCACTTTGACTTAACTGCCCAAAATACATATTTTCTGGAATTATTCTTCAAAATATTTCTTTACGTCCATTTTGTATACCTGCACATTTTTCATATTTTTGGGCAGCTTTAAAATATTTTCATATAAAACATCAAACTTTGCTGCACACATGAAAAAATATGGTAGCCACTTTTTCACATAAACATCCAATTTTAGCTGTTTATAAAAACAAAAATCGCAAACAAGTCAAGTTGGTGTCATTATAATTCATTTATTTCTTTTGCATGTACCTACATTTATGCATATGGGTTGTGGTTACAGCAACTTTACCACGATTACATGAAAGGAATTAAAAATCTTAGGTCTGGAATAAAGTAGTTGTAGTAGTATTTGAAGCTGACGAATGCTCTGTAGCGCAAAAAAAGTTCAAAATTTCGAATTTTGTTGACACTACTTTGAAACTGCCGTTTTTAACTTTTGACAGCTTTCAGCGCTATTCTTAACGTTGTACTACAGCGATTTGGCTATCTCGTTCCTTATAAAAATGCATAACAAAAACGTTTTTACTCCTCTTTCAAACACTTTACTTTAGCTGCACTTTTATGCAGGTAACCACAATTGCGTACCTGCACATTAAGGCAGCTAAATACATTTAAGTTAGATGCATTTTTTATTTACCTGCACAAAAAATCGTGCAAAGGAGATTGTGCAGCTAAGTCAAAATTACTGTAATATAGGCCTAATTAGCTGACTTGAAACAATTCAAACATAAAATAGAAACATTTACTTTTAAATGAAATTTTTTGTGGAACTGTAGTTGACATTTTTATAGAAACATGCAAATTTAATAAGGAAATTGTTTAAAAATTGAAAGAAACTGCAAAATCAATTTATTTGAGATTTTGCAAATCATTAAGAATTAAATTTTGTTTTGACAAAAAAATAAAACCTTAAAAATTATAAGCAGCTTCACTCCAGAAAATATTAATTCCCCATTCCGTGCACTAGCGGATCTTCAAGACGTAAAGCAGTTTAGAACCGAAAATATTTAAATTTTTTAGAAAACATATATTTGAACTAAGAACTAATAGAAAGCGTGTCTAAGGCAGCATTTTAGACCAACCAGCCCCTAACGCACATTTAAAAAAAAAAGCATTTAAACACAATATATTGTGAACAGTTGTTTCTTTTTAACACAGTTCTCTTTTTAAGCGACATATCATGTAGGTAATTGTTATGGGTTAAAAAAGTCTACACATTAAAAAAAAAAACAACAAAGGGGATTTTTGGACAAAAATTGAGGAAATTGTGGTTTTCTGCTTAATCTCAGTAATTTAAAGACCGATCTGGCTGAATTTCAATAGCAAAATTTTGCGGAGCTTATTTGATAGAAATATATAACATCATTGGCCCATATTCATAGTCAAAATAAAGTCGACTTTAAGTTAATACCAGCTTTAAATGGATGTCAATAACATTGTTCTAAAGTGTACTTTAGAAAAAGTCGACTTTATTTTTGACTATGAATATGGGCCATTGTGTCCATCATTTCTGGGGTCTTCGGAAAACCGATTTCAACAGACAGACATTGTAAAATCGACGTCGCCACTTATAAGAACTTATAATGTAAAGTACACAAGTCTATTATAGAAATAACAAACGGAATGACGAACTTTTATATGCCCTTACTAAAAATGGGACCTCTTAATCTTAGAGTTAAAACTTAAACTTAGCACTATATTCAAGTGGTTTACACAATTTAAATGTAACCGAATTCCCTTGAAAGTTCTAAGCCTTTCAGATTCTTAAAATTTGTATTTATTTATAAAAATTTTACTAGATTTTGGTATTCAATGGTGCCGAAATTTAAACTTTTGCTTGAAGAGTCTGTTCCCTAAAGAAAAATAATAAACTTTGTACCATGATTATTAAAAAAGGCGTCTCTCTTTCTTAACAACTAAAAAGTGATTTGCGAATTCTGATATTTAAACTGAGTGTTTAAAAATACCACAAACATTTGAGGAGCTCCATAAGAAAACGAAACAATTCGACTTTTACAAGTTTTGGATAAATGAACAAAAAAAAAAAAAATGAAATTAAGCCAGAACGATGTTTGTATGTATTAGAAATTGTTGCGTTTTGATCCGATTCAAAGTAAATAAATTCATTCAAACAATGGCTATAAGGAGTTAACTATGTACAACATTATTCAGTAAAAAAAACATTAAATTTAAAAATTGGAATTGTTGTGTTTTGTTATGGACCTCCTCATTTCTTGTAAAAAAAAAAATTTGTTTCAAGTTGCAGTAGCGAACCCAAAAAAAGCAAAATTTTACTAAAGTTCCATTTATATATGTATATTTTTCTTGAGGTAGGTTCAGGTTTTTGTTTGTTTTATTTTCTTTAAATGCTTTTTTATAGTTTTTTTTTTCTGTTTTATTTGTGTAAAAAATTTTGTTAAGTTTATGTAACAATGGGGAGACTGGTTCAATGGGGATTTTGTTTACCATAAAAAGATACACAAGAATGCTCATGATACCAAATACAAACACAGAAACAAAAATGTGTGTAATTGTATTGTTAGCAAAGAAAAAGTAAGACAAACATACACTTTTATACACAACTACAAAAAATTTTTAAATATCGAACTACATTTAAAAACCAAAAATGTTTTTAAATTCAATAAATTGAATAAAAAAAAAAATTCACTAGAAATTTTATAAGAAAAATTAAAGCAGTCGATTAAACTTTTAACGTAAATAAAAGTTATCGATAAATTTTAAACAGAAAATTCAATCAGAGATAATTTTAAATACAAAAAATATAGATTCTTTTTTAAAGTATTAATTTAAGATGTCATCACAACTTAAGTTATCGGAAAATACTTTATTGGAAAGGAAAGTTATTTAAAAATGTCTTTACAAAATTAAAGCAAGCAATAAATTTTTTAAGCAAAATAAATTCTCTACACACAATTAAAGCAAACGATTAATTCTCAATGCAAAATAAAAGTAATTTTTTGTAGAAAAGTGAAGAAAGCAATAAGGTTTCTATAAAAATGTATAGCAAGCGAATAGTTTTCTATAGAAAATTAAAGCAAGCGATAAACCCCCAAAAAAAATTTTTAAGAAAAACCAAAAAAGTTGCTTTAGAAAAATAAAACAACCGATAAATTTTCTAAAGAAAATTTAAGCAATCGAACAATCGAAAAAACGGTTTTATCTAAAAACTAAAGTTATCGATAATCTTTTTAAAAAAATTAAAGTTATCGATAATTTTGTAAAAATTTAAGTTAAAAATAACTTTTCTTCCTACAATTTAAGTTACATATATCAGATTATCAACAAACTACTATTACTAAATTCAAGTTATCGAAAAATAATATTGAAGTTATCGGTAAACTAAAGAATAACTTAAAAGATATCACCTGCCAAAAAAAAAAAAAAAACATTAAAGTCTTTTAGAAAAAAACAAGTTATTCAGGGGTGTCATGCAAACCAATATAAACCAAATCTGTTATTTTCGAATACAAATAAAACCGATATTCGAATCAGCTGTTTAATGTGTTTTTTTTTTTGTGCTAAAATATTGTTAAAACCTCTGTTTTTAATTAAAGGAAAAGAAAATAAGAAGTGGTAATACAGTAAACATGAAATAAATGCCAGCGTTGTTTACATTCTTGCATTGCATTGGTTGTTTTCATTTCTGTAATTTTATTGTTTTGTAAAAATTAAATTAAATTAATTAAAGATATAAACAAATTTGTTGTTTAACTTTATAAATAAATAGAATGACCACTGCTGTTGTTCTATATTTGCTGTTTGCTGAAAAAGTGAGAAGAAGACTTTTGCGAATTTGCAGCAGCCTGCTGCTGGAGACTACCGGAAACATGTAAAAAAAACTTTTTTACTAATTTATCAATTTTATTTACTTCTATTTGTAGAAAAAATCTAACTGTTTAAAAAAATAAATAAAAAATTAAACTTTTAACAACTATATTTATTTCTAATAAAAAAACAAGAGCTGTAAGCTACTTGGTTTATTTTCAATAAAAAACCGATAACATTGGTTTCTGTGACACCTAAAACCGAAAATAATTGCAGTTCGAAGAAATAACCGACAACATTGGATTTCATGACACCAATGTATTTTTTTTGTCGGTTTCAAATCTTATACCGATAAGATTGGTTTCTATGACACCCCTGATTAATAAATTTTTTAATAGAGAGTCAAGTTATCGATTAAACTTCTTTCATGTTATCGATAAATTATAATAAAAACATTGATGGTTTAAAAAAATTTTTAAATCTTAAAGAAAATTCGTGTTGTCGATAAATTTTCATACCAGACAAAACAAATCTTAAGAAATTAATTTTGTCGATAAAGACACCAAAAAAGTATACTATCGATAAATTCTTAAGAGAAAATTAATGTTATTAATAACTTTTGTTTAGAAAATTTTTATAATCGATATTTTTTAAGAATATTCTTCTCGATAAATTTTTAAGATAAAGTTTATGTTTCCTAAAAATTTCTTAAAAAAAAAAAAATAAATTTTCTCTAGAAAATTATGTCAACCGATAACTTTTCTTAAGAATATTAATGTAATCGATAATCTTTGTTTAACAAAATTCATGTTATTAAAGAAATTCCTTTACACTATTCAAATTTTCGATACATTTTTTTATAAAATGCATGTTTTCAATCATTTTCTTTTTAGATAAAGTTTGTTTAAAAAAACTTAGGTATCTTATGAATGCAGTTCTACACTCACAATATTATTACACTAACGGACTGTAGTTTATTTAAGAAATATTCCGTTCAGTCATTTTTAAATAAATAAACATTTAAAATTCCAAGCAAATTTATTTTTAACTGATTCTAACAGTTATTCAAAAAACTAAGTGCATATTAATACGGATTTTCAGTTGCAGTTAATATCGTCCGTTGATTGAGTTAAATTCTTCTTTATGTTAAAGTAAATAAAAATGTAATTTAAAGCAACGAAAATTTCATTTAATTTTTACTGTCAAAAATTCAACCGCGAATTCCGTAAAAACAAATCAATATTCAGCTATCTTATATAAATTAATTGTCAAAAAATTAACTACATATTCCGTAAAAACAAATAAAGATGCAGTTATTTTATAAAATTTTACTGTCAAAAATTCAACACCATATTCAGTAAAAACAATTAAATATTCAGTTATTTTATTTAATTTTACTACCAAAAATTAGTTTTTATTATCTATAAAAAATGAATTGCTTGTTTGTGTAAGCAATTCCCATTTTCTATTTGTTCAAATAATTTAGTTAAATACATCAAATTTTAAAAGTAAAATAATTGCGAAGCCATATCGGTCATGCTGCTGGTGTCTTATAATTGAGAGTTCTTCTGTAAACAACGTGGTCAGTACAACAAAAGTAAAACAAACGTGTGTAACTGGGTAAGTAAATAAAAATATTCTCCCTCTCTCGCTTATAAGAAAACAAAGCGGACAGGTGTCTGTCTGGTATTTTTTAGAAATTCGGCTCTTTTGTGGAGTAAACGAAAATTTAATAAAATAACTGAATATTTAATTGGTTTTACTGAATATGGGGTCAATTTTTTGACAGTAAAATTTTAATAAATAACTGAGTATTTAATCGTTTTTACTGAATATGGTGTTGAATTTTTGACAGTAAAATTTTACAAAATAACTGAATATTTATTTGATTTTACGGAATATGGTGTTGAATTTTTGAGAGTAAAAATTAAATGAACTTTTTGTTAAAAATAAATGAAAAATAGGTAGACCGGTTTTTAATTGAACTTTCATTTATTTTATACTAGCTGGACCCGGTCCGCTTTGCTGCCCCTTAGTAAAGATTTAAAATTTTATAAAATATGAGCGTATTTAATTGACTTTCAAAACAATAAAAAAAAAATAAAATAATAAATGATTTACTTACCAGCAAATGCTATTAGATTCTTCATGTTTGTTTAAAATTATTGGATACCCTAACCCCGTATTTGAAAAATATTTATGGAAGTGGAAATAGACTTTGGTAAACTAAAATTAACATAAATGTTTGGAATAAAACTGGCTATTAAACCATATAATTTTTTTTTTCATTTTGGTGATTTTAGCGTATTTTAGTGAATTACCGCTGAATTGATAAATGTATATTGATAAAGATTTAGTGACATACCATGCATCTAAATTTTAAAACATTATGTTTAGCGATTACGACGAAAATGACAAAAATATAAAAACGTGGTGCCATCTATCGGATAAATACGAAACTCCACAGAAACACTCCTCATGCCTTATACATCAAATACACAAATTTTGGTCAAAGTCGGTGCAGTAGTTTTTGAGTTTAGCGATTACAAACAAACACGTCTCTTTTATATATATAGATAGATTACAATTTCAGTTAATTTTACGTACAGAATATTGTGAGTGTAGCTATATTTAGCATGCTTGCCGCATACTTATTAATCCCATCATTGATCGACATCGTTTTTCCTAAGTAACGATGATTATCGATTAAAATATGGTCATTGTTGTAGTTATTAAGGCATATGGCATACGTCTTTTTTATATGGATTACTAAACGGACTTTTTCGGCTAACTTCACAAGATCATTCATTTTCGCTGGCATGTCTAAATGCTTCTGTGACGGGAGGCCAATATCGTCGGCATAATCCAAGTCTTAAAAATGTCTTTGGGAACTCCACGATGTACCCCTTTTTGCGAAAACTTCTTTTGTTTTCAACATTTCACGCGAAATGCTGTTGAAACTCATATGAACAAATTCGCTTTTGATGTGTGAGCCCGCTACTTTTTCTGCTTCATCAGCCAGTGGCTCTATATGCGAACGTTTTTCACTTCTCGCCACTTTCTTCTATTTTTGTTTTATCTATAACTGCGTATTGTTTCTTACACAACCTAAAATTTTCTTAAGAAAATTAATGTTATCGTAAACATATTTTTTTTAGGAAATTCGAGGCATCGAAAAATTTTCTTAAAAAAAATAATTCGTGTTATCAGAAAAATTTTTTAACGACTTTTTTTATCACAATTTTTAAGTTAATTCATGTTATCGAAAAGTTTACTTCAAAAAAGTCTAGGTTATATATTAAAAATTAAAGCTGCCGCCCAAAATTTTTTCTTGCAGTGCATAAATAAAGTAAGTGTATGCATTAAGTAAAAGAGTTTTCATCTAAGTTTTGTGTGTTGATGTAAATGTGTGCAATTGTTTGTATTATTTGCGTAAATGATGTATTACACAATATAAAAAGCAACAAATACGACGACAACAACAACAAAAGAACAAAAAAGTGGCAAAAAAACATTGAATTTTTGACTTTTACAAGAACACTAAATATGGTTGCATTGAATAATATTTTTTTCCCAGTTTTGTTCAATTCAGTTTTTTTCTTTGTTCAAACACTGGGGTACCACCTACCGACAAAGGAGTGTGGTCTATTGAGTTTAAATTGTCTGTTAGTAACACCTTAAAATGTAAATGAAAATATTTTATTAGCAAGTCGCGCCTTTAAGAAAGAATTTTAAGATTTAAGTCATGTAAATAAAATTGTAGGCATTTTATTAATTATGGAAATAATTCGGCATGACTTAAATAATTAGCAATTTTAAGAATTCAGCAATCTTTAGACAAAATTAAGGTACTTTAAATTCGTTTTTGACCCACTGTACTTGCAAAACAATCTCACAAAAAAATCAGCAATAAGCTAGACTCAGAAAAGCTTAAAGCAATTTTTCTTCAGAAAACCCTTTTTATTTGTTTCTTTTCAGTCATTTCTTTAACGAAAATTTTAAATTATCTAGGAATTGTATCTATTAAGAGAAAAAGTTTCTTTTCTTTGTGTGCATTCGGTTCGATTGTGTAGTAAATTAAGATTTTTTGCTTTGCCACAAAATATTTATTTATTTTTTTCTGTGCTTTTAGGCACCCAAGATTTGAAGACACGAGGCCCAATATGTGGGGATATTAGATATTTTGTAGATGTTGTTGTTGTTGTTATTTTTATTGATTTCATTTTGTTGCATTTCTGTTTTGGATTTCATTTAAAAAAAAAATTATGGTGGCTGTTAAACTATTTGTGCAATTTTGACTAATTTGCAACAAAACAGAGAAAAGAGCGTTAAAAAACATCTATCAATATGTGGCAGTAAAGGAAGGGGAAACCTTCCAAGTTAAAGTTTGTTAAAAATTATCGTTTTTTTTTTAAATGTATATAAACCGCCGTAGGTGAAGAGGTTACCATCTAACACTTTGTGTGAAGGGGACTTGTCATTTTGACATGGCGAAGTCATAGAAGGGGGTTATTGGGCACCCTTTTGAAACTTTGTAACAGGTCATATAGATGAGATGAAATATTTTTAAAAGAAAATCGGTGTCCCGGTATGCGTGTTGGTAGTGAGCTCGTCTATCAGAGCGAGGATTGTGGGTTCAATTCCCGCAAGAAACTTTGGTGTGTTTTGCTGCAAAGTCCTGAAGGTTGTTATTGCCTGGTTAAATTAGTAAGAATGTAATTTAGAATTGTATTTGTAACTCTTTCAAAATAAATTAAGAGAAAATAATAATGACCCATTAATTTTGTATACACAATATTATAGTTATTGATACAATTTCCTGTTGAATATCAAAGTAATCGATATAATTTTCGATAAAAAATTAAAGTAATCGGTATAATTTTCTGTAAAAAATAAAATAATCGATAAATTTTTATGGAAAATAAAAGTAATCGATAACTTTTCCATAAAAAAATAAAAATAATCCAAAATTATTCTACAAAAACAAGAAGAAATCGGTTAACTTTTTCTACAAAAACTAAAAGTAATCGATTGACTTTTAAAGGAAATGCGAATAATTGATTAATTTTCTATAGAAAGAAAAAGTAATCAATAAAGAAAGAAAGTACATAATCGATTAATTTTTTCTAGAAAGTAGAAATAAATGATACATTTCTATGGAAATTTAAAGTTATCGATGAATTATTCAAAGAAAATAAAAGTAATCAATAAATTTGGACAGAAAACAAAAGTAATTACAAAAGTAATTAATTAATTTTCTATAGAAAATAAAAGTAAATGAAAAATTTCTATGGAATTTTAAAGTAATCGATAAATATTTTATAGAAAATAAAAGTAATCAAAAAATTTGGGCAGAAAACAAAAGTTATCAATATATTTTCTATAGAAAATAAAAGTAAATTTTAAGTTTTTTATGAAACTTTTTTTAATCCAAATTTTTAATATTTTTAATTAGATTTAAGTTCATCAAACTTAATTTTCATAAAATTATTTTTATGAAGAAAGGAATTTTACAACATGAAAATTAATTAAAATTGTTATTGATAATTTTTCATTCTTGACCGTGGCCGGGGCTCGAACCCTGGCCGGCAGGTAACCATGACATGTTTCGATCGTAACCACTCGATCTCCTCAGTCTTACAATCCTTAAACCAAATTGTATTTTAACCTTTGGTAGATCTAAATTTGCTTTTTTGAATGATTATACATTTTAATTGATTTTACATGTTTTTCCTTACTTCTGTTTTTGAAAGTAAAAAACAATCGATTATTTTTTTGTAGTAAATTTTCTGAAGAAAACAAAAGTAATCGATTAATTCTATATAAAAACTAGAAGTAAACGATTATTTTTTTATAGAAATAGAAGTAAGATATTTTAATATAAATTTATGTAATCGCTTAATTTTCTATAGAAAAAAGAAGTAAACGATTAATTTTTTATAGAAAATAAAATTAATTGATTAACATTTCATACCAAATAGATGTAATCAATTACCTTTCTAAAGAAAGCAGAAGTAATCGATTACTTGATATAGGAAATAGAAACAAACGATAAATTTTTAATAAAAAATTAAAGTTCAAATATCTAAAAGTTAAAAATTTTTTAAAAAAAATTAAAGTTACCGATAGTTTTTTTCAAAAATACTTTGTTCATTGGTAAATTTTATATAGAAAATTAATGTTTTCCATTAAATTTGCAAAACAAAATTTAAGTTATCGATAATATTGTTATCGATAATAAAAGTTATCGTATTGCCAAATTTACTGCATAAAATTAAATTCTTTCGTTAAATGTTTTTATATAAAATTTGCATTTCGATATAAAATTAATGTTTTGCAGAAGATTTCTCAAAAATTCAAACTAATTGAACATCTTTCTGTGGAATGTAAATAGTGTTGCCCATTTCTGACCTTTAGTAATAGTTTAAATTTTAACAATAATATCAATCGATGATTTGAAGACAGAAAGAGCAGAATGTTGAAATAAGAAAAGCGTTGAGTGGAGAAAAAACCCTTTTGCTTTAAAATATATTTTTTGCTTATTTCCTGGTTTAAAGATTCACCAGCTTTGCAGCTGGATAAAGTGCATGTGTTGCACTTTCAAATGCAGCTTTCAAATCTTTTGTTTAAAGCCAAAGAACAAAAACAAAATAGAAGTATTGAAGGTAGAAAGAATTATTGTATTTGAAAGACAAATGGCTGCCTCAAAGGATGCGTAAATCTTTATAAAGTTGCCATAAATTTAAAATGAATCGTGATTATTTGCATTAGACACATGCAAATGTGTACAAAGCAGATGCACAGCATTCATTTTGCCGGCACCCAACAATAAATAGTTTGAAAATGAATGAAATTAATACAGGAAATTGTAAAGCAGCTGGAAATTAATTAAGAGAACAAAATATATAAAAAAGGGTTTGAAAAAAGAATCTTTAAATGGCAGAGGAAAAAGGAAAAAGTATAAATTTCATAGGGACAATTAATCTTTATGTGATTTATGAGACAAATTAAGGAAATAGGTGCAAAAACTTAAACTTGCTAAAAGCACTTAAAAGTTTGTTTTGGTGCAATTAAAATGAAATCCATTTTATAAGGAACATTCAAGCAACCGGTATAATTTTAGTAAATAATCTTGCATTTAAAAAATTTTTTATATAATATAACATTTATCGATAAACTTTTTTTATGAAAAAGTAAAGTTATCGATAAATTTTTTATGCAAAGCTAAAGTTATCGATACATTTTTTTTATTATATTAATGCAAACGATACATTTTCTATACAAAATTAAAGTTATCGATAAATTTTGTATGCAATATTAAAATTATCGATTAATTTTTTATATTAACTTTCTTGTTTTTTAGAACACTTCACCTCACTTTTAAAATATTCTTTTACAAATATTGAGAATTTAAAAAAGTTTTATATGAAAAATTTCTTATCGCAAGGAGAAGGTATTTACAAAATAACACCCTAAATTAAAGTAATCGATAAATTTTCTATAGAGGATTAGAGTATCAAACAATTTTTATTAAAGAAATTTAAGCATTCTATAACTAATCCATAAAAATTTGTTATCGATAATTTTTTAATAGAAAATTATAGTTATCGGTAAATTTTCTATAGAAAATAAAAGTACCAACAATATTTATTAAAGAAACTTAAGCATTCGATAACTTTTATTAAAACTTAATGTTATCGATAAATTTTCCAAACTTAATTATAGTTATCGATAAATTTTTAATAGAAAATTAAAGTTATCTATACATTTTCAATAGAAAATCAAAGTTATCGATAATTTTGTATCGGAAAAAATTTGTTAAGTTTTCTCCAAAATATTAGTCAGCTATTTTTTTTAGAAAAAGTTTTAATCCAAAATTAAAGTCATCGTTAAATTTATTTATGAAAATTTTTAAAAATAAAATTGAAGTTATCGAAAAAAATTGTCGATCAGTTTTATACAGAAAATTGATGTCAACGATACTTTTTAAAAAGTTGTTGATAATTTTTTTAAGGAAAATTAAAGTTATTGAACGTGTAGTAAAATTTATATGAAAAGCACTTAGTTTTTTGAGTGTTTTTCATATAAATTTTACTACACATTCAATCACTTGTGTGGTGAAAACAGCACACTAAATTGTCAATAACTTTTCTTTAATAATTGTTATTTTTAAATTTAAGTTTTAATGCAAATTCATTTTAATTACCACCAGGCGTTGCCGCATATTTTCTAACTTATTAGATTATTGGCATACAATTAGAATTTCAAACCTAAAGCCATTTAAAGCTTCTGTGCTGTTGAGTGTGTGAAAAACGTTTTCGCACATTGGGGTGTGACTTGTTTTTAACAGTTCAAATGCTCCGACGTAAAACACTCGTAAAACAAATAACACAACAAAACTTCATTAAATATCCAACAAATAAATTTAATTGATTTGTTTTTTTATCAAGCAATTTTATTATGTTTTCTATTAACAAAATGCGTGTTTAAAATTAAGAGATTAAAATTCGAAAAGTGATTTAAGACAATTAGTTTGTTTTAATAAAATAAACGCATTGTACCGTTAAACTTGAACGCATTTTTTTGTAATGAAAATTAAAAAAGTAGTGATTGTATCTTTTGGTGATTTTGTGTTTAACGATTGTATCTTTTATTAACGATTAAATTTACAACTTAATTACCACAAATTGATTACGATTACAAAAAAAGTAAAAAAACGAATCATTAGAAATGAAAAAAAAACTATTTATTGTAATAAAATAACACGAGTTTTGAAGCAATAAGTCGAAAAATAGTATTGAAAATTGAACAGACATAAAAAATGTATAATCGACCACAAAAATTCCATAAATTAGAAAAGAAATTTAATATCATCATTAACATTTCAGATAAAATAAATGTAGTCGCATCAACATTAACAGGTGGTATTAATTGCAATTACTAAAATAGATTTAGTTTAGAGAATAATTAACTATCTCTAAATTTTCAGTAGAAAGTTTAAGCTATTAAATAATTTTCTTAAGGAAACAAATTTATTCAACCTTTTTTATTTTTCGAATTTATTCTATGAGCTAAATTTCAGTTATGTTTTTTATGAAGGAATAGGACTATTACAAAAAGCTTTATAAAATACAGAACTGAAATTTAGCTCACAGATTAAATTCGAAAAACCAAAAATGTTGAATATAATAAAGTAGCTTATAAAAAGAAATAATTCCCAGATTCTATTTGTTGAAATAAATTTATCAAATTTATTGATAAACTTTTTTGAAAAATCAAAGCATCGATATATTCCTACAAAAATTTTTTTATAGCAAATTGAATTTTTGCACTAAGTTAAGTTTATTTTTCATGTGCACCGGGACATTGTTTTAAAACTGTTCTCGTGTGTTGATAACAAAACAAGTTGTACCAATCTTAGATACTTCTACTATTATCCTTCTCCAGATGTATAGACACTTTTCCAGTTCAGCTCGCTTATTAACAAATGGATTCGCATGGATAACCAAATTCTGTGTCCCAAATTTAGAAACTTTTACTATAACCGTTCTCGAGATATACTGAAATTTTTATTGTCTTTGTATGAAATTTTACATGTTAAGCGCGGATGATCAGAAAATTGCACTGAAAATTTCAGGAAAATTGGTTCTGAATTTAAGGAGTGCATAGGGATCATACAAACTAACGCTTTTATTTATTTTTATACATACATATATATAGATTGAGGAAAGAAATTGATTAATTTTTTTAATAAAATCAAGTTGTCAGTAAACTTTCTTTTAATTATTAAAGTTTCTTTAGAAAATACAGGTCTCGAAAAATTTGTTAATAGAAAATTTAAGAAATCGATTAATTTTCTACAAAGATTAAAGAAATCGATATATTTTCTATATAAAAATTAAAGTTATCAATTAAATTTGTATGAAAAATTTAAGTTATCGAACAATATTTTATAAAAAATTAAAATTATCGATGAACTTTCTATAGAAAATTAAAATTATCGATTAATTTTCTATAGAAAATTAAAGTAATCGATTATAAAAAAATAAATTAATCGATAAATTTTCAATAAAAAAATAAAGTTATCGATTAATTTTCTATAAAAAATAAAGTTATCGATTAGTTTTTCATAGAAACTTAAAGTTATCGATTAAAATGTACAGAAATCCATTTATTTTCTACAGAATATTAGAGCTATAGATTAATTTTCTACAAATTTTATGTTAACGATTATTTTTTTGAAAAATAAAAGTAACCGATACATTTTTTATAGAAAATTTCAGTAAACGATTTATTTTCTACAAAAAATTAAAATTATCGTTTAATTTAAATAGAAGACAAAAGTAATTGAAAATTTTCCATCGATAATTAAGGCAATCGATAATTTTTATTTAGAAAAGTTAAGCAATATAATAACTTTTCTTAGGGAGCATAAGTAATCGATAAATTTTCTATTAAAAATTAAGGCAATCGATAATTTTTCGATAAAAGTTTAAGTGATCGAATAATTTTTCAGACCGAAAATTAAAGTAATCTATAATATTTCTATAGACAATTTAAGCTGTTCATAAATTTTAGATAGAAAACTAAAGTAATCAATATTCTTTTATAGAAAATATATAGAAAATTTAAGTAATCGAAAAATATTTTTTAGAAAATTAAATTAATTAATAAATTTTATATAGAAAATTAGGTAATCGATAAATTTGCTCTAGAAAATTAAGGTACTTTAGTAAATTTTCTGTAGAAAATTTAAGTAATCGATATATTTTTTCTAGAAAATTTAATTATTCAATGAATTTAAAATGGAAAATTTAAATAATCAATAAAATTTATATAGAATATTAAAGTAATCAAAAATTTAGTTAATCGGTAAATTTTCTTTTCTTTTAATTATTCAATAAATTAAAAAAAAAATCAAAGTAATCGATAAGTTTTCTATATAATATTAAAGTAATCGATACATTTTTTAGAGAAAATTCAAGAAATCGATAATTTTTAACAGAAAAATAAAGTAATCGATAATTTTTTTTTGAGCAAATTAAACTTATCAATAATTTTAGACTTATCAAATAAATTAAACTTATTCATAAATCGATAAATTTTCTGTAAAAAATTAAAGTTATCGATTAACTTTCCAGAAAAAATTAAGATTATTGATATATTTCTTAGAGAAAATGAAATTTGTTGATAAACTTTTACCAGAAATTTCAAGTTATCGATAAATCCCTTAAGAAAATTATAGTTGTTAATTAATTTTTGTTAAAAAATTTCAGATTTCGGTAAATTTTCCATTGTAATATTAAAATTAACGATAATATTTCTACAGAAAATATGGATAATTTAAAAAAAAACAAATCTAGGTTATCTAAAAATTAGCTTTGGACCAAAAAATGTAATTTTATTAATATTTTCTTGAACATTTTTAATCGAACAATCAAAATTCCTTTTTCACATCACCCACTTTATTTAACAATCTTGAACATACAAATAGATTTATAACAGCATTTTGTTGTTTAACGGTTAAATTGTATCTACATAAATTCGTTAAATGTATCAATTTTCATTATAAATTCATAAAGAAAATTGTGTGTTAAACAACGAAAATAAAAAAATAAATAAAAATTATTGAAATCAAATGGATTTTATAACACAACAACCTTATGAAATCTCTGAAATTTACTCTGGGGTATCCAAATCTGTCCATACGAGCGCAAAGATAGAATTGAATATTATTGTCTAACCGCATTTTGTTTTTTATTGGGCATAATTTTTGCATTAAGGAAAATGTGTAGAAAATTAAATTGATATTGTAAATTTTTATTGGATTATAGTTAGAGCAGGAAATGTGGGACGACTTTGTTAAACCCTTTTTGAAACTGGTTTGAAATTTCAAACTCAGGTATGACAGATGATTTGTGTTGGAAGAAAACGTGTTTAGCGAATAGTATCAACTTACGCTAAACAAGTTGGTTTTGCGTTTACATTAAGTTCGTTGGAAAGAGGGCTTCCATACTGTTGTCTTTACACAATACCAAGTAAAGTAGGCCTTTAGTTTATTGGTGAAGCTAATAACACATTTTTACCGAAAAGCTTTAAACATATTATGGTGACTTTAACCGTATCATTATAACCGGCAACCACATTATGGTTAAATTAGTCCTCCATCAAGTAGTCACATTCATGTGATGGTTGCCTTCGAACATGTTATGGTTAATTAAAACGGCCAACTAAAGCAGTAATAAAACAAACCATGCTGTTTTTATTGTTGTATTTGTTTAAGGATTGCCGCCTTCTGATGTATTAATTCGACTGGCCCAAATAAACTTGCTCTGTGTTATTCAGTTATAAAGGCAATTTTTAAATATTTTATTTGACATTTCTTTAAAATTAATAAAATCTTTACCCTTGATAAAATTTTTTCTTACTGTAGAGTGTCTTAAAGCTGAAATTGTACTACACAATTCAAATACTCTTATACTGTATTTAAGCCTGTCTGTCTGTCTTGTGGTTTCGTTGCCGAATTCTAATTTATGTTACAAGTTGAAAATCAAGTTTTTAATGATTATTTCGTTTTTTTTTCTCAAATTGTTCGTAAATTTTTGCAAACAATAACAATATACTTTACATTTTAAAAACAGCAACAACAACAACAAAAAAGATAATAATAAATGTTCAAAGACAATTTTGAAATTTATTTTTAGATTTCAAGATTTTATTTGGGGAAAAGAACATGTCAGTTAAAATTCTAGTTCAATTCAGAAAATTTTAATCAAAGTAAAGATTAAGAAAAATTGTTAAAACTTGGTTATTTCTATGGAAAAATAGTCTGGAAAGACTTTGGAAAATTTGCGAAAAATTGAAAAGTGCAATTATTTTCAAGTGTATGTCGGTATTTTTTGACGATCCTGACATGTCGACTTCTTTGAGGTTTCTTAAGATCCAGATAGATCGGACGCATTTTCTAATAATGTTGACCTAATTAGATTCTCAAGGACTCCAAATGTTATGGCTTTATGTTTGCAGCTTGACCTAAACTTCTACACATCTCTTTAAGACAATAATTTCAGAAATTTAAAAATTTTAAATTAGTTCTTTTGTAAAATTACCTCCAAACGAAACACTTTCCACATTTAAAAAATATTTCATAATTATTCACAGAAAGTAATTTTGCCTTAAGAATTTTAATTTATAAATGTTTTGCTTTAATCTCCAATTAAGAACCTGAGTAAGATTTAGAAGAATAAAAGTTAAAACTTTAAAAATAAAACTGGATTTTTATTATACGGAAGTTTTTTGTGGGATTTATTTTTATTCGTTTTTTTTTAAATTGTTTTGTTTGACTTTTGTATGCGAAATATGCTTTTATATGTTAATTAACTTATTTTTGCCATAACTAATATGATTTTTATATAAAGATTTCTTAAAATAATTAGTATTGTGGTTATTTTGTTGAACTATTTATAATTTTTAATCCATATTTTTAATATTTTTAATTAGGCTTAATTTCATCAAATTTAATTTTCATTAAAATATTTTTATGAAGAAAGGAATTTTTCAACATGAAATTAATTAAAATTTATTGATAATTTTTCATTCTTGATTGAGCTGGGAACCGAACCCAGGTTTTCACGGACAGATTGCCCTGACATGTTTCGATTGCAGCCACTCAATCTCTTCAGAGGGTTTTGCCGTTTAACACTCACAGCAACAACGACTGCTGGCAGTCAATTGTCAAACATCAATCTTTAAATCAAATTGTATTTAACCGTTTCAGCTAAAAAATCAAACGAAAAACAAACTGCATAATTTTGAAAAAAGCTGTTAGCAACGAGAACTTAACAGGAATTATAAGGTGATGAAAATGAAGCAGAAGACGATGAGGTCGACGAAATTGACAGTTTTTGACTGGAGAATATTGAGTTGGAAGAAGAAAATGAAGACGATTAAGTAGAAAATCTATATATTCATATATGGTTTGTAAAATGACAAAGGCATATTAGAATGTGTCTGATATGAATTTTTTTCAGGAACCCGGTTGAGCCAGCCTTACTTTTATTCAAGTAATCTTTATTGGACTTATTTTATTCAATACCTTAAACTTAAAAACAGTTCCTAGAGAATAAAGCATTATTTAAATATCTCCGGTCTTTGAAGGGTTAATGAGCAGTTTTATAGTATTATACATTGAACTTTAGTGGTTTTATCCAAAAAGTGATGTTAAGAAATTGTTTTTTTTTAGTACTGGTCCCTAATGGGTTAATAAAATAAAATATTTTTGGATGCAAACTTACAGATTCTTGAAACAGCTTTCTAGTGACATATAATTCAAAGAACGAAAATAAAATAGCAATTTAATGTCAATACCTGACCTAATGTTTTAATGGGGAAGCGAAAGAAGGAGTGGTCCAAATAAAAAAAAACCAATATTCCATTTTGGTGTTAGTGAAATTCGTGCAAAATTTTAAGTGTCTAGCTTTAAAACTACAATTAATGCCAAAAATATCGCTCTTTTGCCCATAGTGCTTTGGTAGATCGAAATTTGCTTTCAAAGATTATCTATTTTAATTGATTTAGTTGATTTTTTGTCAAGAATTATTCTCGAAGTCCAAAGTACATTTTTTTTTCTTTTTCTTGTTGACCATTTTCAGCACTATTTTAAAATTATAAAAATATGAAAGTATATTAATGTCTTCAAAAGAAATAACATCTAAAGAATTAATTAAAATGGTCTAACAGGTCTGACGATCCAAAATATTGGTTAGATTTTGCCAAAATTAGACTTTGAATTTGATTTTTTTAAGTCTTTCTTATGTCATTATTTATTTAATCAGATGTTACAAATACAATACAAATTATGTTCCGACTTTATTAACCGACCGTTGTGGTGAAACATACCAGTGTCTCTGGCGGGAATTGAACCAGCAGCCCTCGCACTGGTGGTCTTGCTCACTAGCAACTAGCCTACCGGGCACCTTTATTATGTCATTATTAAGATTGGTTTTATTAAATTTTGAATTAACTAAAAAATCTAAAAATTTTAAAAACCATAAAAATTTTGTTTTACAAAATGTAGTGCTTCTTAAAGTCCACCTAACCGTTTAATAATACTGTTTCATAAATAATTATAATTTATCCAAACGCTTTTTTTATTTGATTATTAACACTCAAATTTACCGCCGGTTACCACCTCTTAAGATGATATTCATATAAATGACAATCATGATCAGCCAGTTTTGCCAGCAAACAAAAGAAAGAAACCGGCAAGTTAACAGAAAAAAACAAGACGTTTAACACATTTTTTTAAGTTTTGAATGTCATTAAATCATGATTTTTTTTTTTTTAACTTCGTCTCCGTTTTGTATTTGATATTTTGTGTGTTAATTTTGGACCAGAGTGACTAAACAGCTGTATGCAGCAATTGCTTTACTACTGATGATGCCTCAAGGAAGTATGCCATACATTTTGGAATCACAATTTGGAGATGTATCTTGTTTGTCAGTTGTTTCTTCTTTACAATAAATTTTTTAATTTAATAAGTATGTATGTATGTATATTTACAATATAAATCGGCAAAGGGAAAACAGTTAAGAACACTTTCCTCCTTTGTTTGTCAAGCGATTTGAGCAAAAAATTCCATTTACTTACGGAAGTGCACAATATTAGGGGGGAAATGGCTAAAAACGGGTAAATTCGGTAACCTCATATCTCCAAAACTAAAAGAGACCAAAAATAAATTTAATATTTATCGTTGTCTATTAGAAAAATAAGCGGACAGGCGATTGTAACATTTTTGATATTCGGCCCTCTTGGGAAGTAAACGGGTATAACCTGTGTATTGAAACTTTTTTGTCACTCCATCTATCTTTTTAAAAAATAAACATTAAAGTAAATATTAAACAAATTTGTAACTTATTTAAAAAATACATAAATAAATTTGGTACTTTTGTGAAGTTCGAACGTTTAAGGTGAAAATCGTACCTATTTTTTGTACTTATTTTGCAAAACATTTTTCTCCATTCAGGGACATATGTATACGTATTAAATTAAGGGCTTGTACTATAATTTTGATATTCAATGCGGAAAAAAGTATCAAAAAGGGGAAAAACGAGAAATTTTATATCTTTCTTTTACTTCTGTGGTAGTTTTAGAATTTTTTATAATATTGAATATAGAAACAAAAAATTATGGGTGCAAGGTCCTAAAGGGAATGAGAATCTATAAGATAAAAACAGTTGGTACTTTTTTGTTCTTAAACCGGCGCTTTTTAGATTGGAAATAGAAACATAAAATTAAACACGTATGGGAGGAGTAGCTTTTAGTGCTTTTTCGCTCTACAACTGATTCCTTTTTTTTTTGTCCTGAGTGGGTGAGAATCCATACATAAAAGGGAACTTTTTGGTACTTTTGTGTTCTTAAACAGGTACTTTTTGAATTTTCGTTTGTATTAGACCTAGAAATATAAAACTAAACATACAAGATTCTAAGTAAATGATAATCTTTAAGAGGGATCTCTTTGGTACTTTTTTTAAACTGGTACTTTTTGATTTTTTTTAATATTGAACTTAGAAACATAAAATGGAGAGCCCAGAGAGACTGAGAAACTATAAGCGTTTTGATGTGCCGAATTCGTACTATTTATAAACTAAAATTTATTGTTAATGGGTGAGCTCAGGCCAGATGAATAGACAATTTTTGCCAAAGATTTTAGAAAAACTAAAGATATTTTACAAAAAAAAAACTGTTAAGCGAATATGAAGAGGAGACATTTTTGTACTTTTTTTATTTCCTATAGGTACTTTCTGATATTTGGTTGCTCTAATTATAATCAAATTTTGTTAAATAATGAGTTTTCAATAAAGACAACATTTGGTCAAATAGTTCAGAGGGCGATATTCGGCTATGCCAAATCTTTGATAACCTCCACCGCTAGTTCCAATATTTCCGGAAATTTAACAGTGGGATTTCTAGTCAAATAAAACGAATTTGTGCAATATTAAAGCCGAAATTCACAGATTTCTTGAGATCACTGTTGTCCAAAGATTATATATGGTACCACGGGAATCAGTAGCCCCGGAGAACAGGCACCTTTATAATTATTATTATGGAACTTGTGGGAAATGCTTCCTGGCTATCAGGATGATTGCCTTTGCGGAAGTTTCGCCTATCCGCTGGCAGGATACTTTCGAGGATCACGTAGTGGTTGTGGTCTAAGCCCAAAGGCATAAGATATACTTCACTGCATCTGATCTCCTTACTTTGTATTTATGCCACCTTTAACCGACCGCGAATGGAATACAACTATCATGTGTTGGCCAACGCTTGAATGCATATTTTCGAGCTTCTTGACCACGTGCACGAGAGGGCGAAGGTTCTCATTGATTACAGAAATGGGATCCAATTCTATTGACATTCTTGAGCGCCGTCGCAATGTAGGTTGTATTTGCCTGATTTATCGCTACTTCAATGGGATGTGTTCTAATAAAATTAGGGATCTGGTTCCCAAAACTCGTACGATTGTTCGTAATACCCTTTTTCCCTCAAGAGCCCAACCTTTTGTGGTCGATTGGTCAGTGCATCGTACAACGCATTTCAGGGAAAATTCATTTTTTGGCCAGACTGTTCGTATGTGGAATAACCTTCCTGCTGAAGCTTTTCCTCTCACTTTTAACATGAATAAGTTCAAGTCGAATATACGCAAGTACTACTTCCTTTACCCTCCTTCCGATAACCTATTTTCCTAGATCTAACACAATGCTATGCATTAGTATGGGGGATCCCCTGATTGCTGGTCCAAACAAAAAAAAAAAAAGTCGGAGGAAGAGATGTTCCTGAAAATCCTACTAAGATCTGATGATTTCCCTTGTGGAAGAGTTCGGCCTAAAGGAGGATTACCCTTATGTGATGTTGCTATTCAACAGAAGCTGCTGGCATTTAGAAAAAGTAGTGTGGGTTATATATGTAGCTCCAGCTTCTAAACAAAGGTCGGGTGTATAATCTTGCCGGTGTACTCTCACTCTCGGGGACGGTTGATAAGCGAATTTTTTTCAGCAATTTACATAAGATTCATCACAAGATAAGGCCGACAAGGCATATACTCATGTTAACCTTTTCCACAACTACTTCGTACGTTAAAGTATATCTACACAAATTTTTCTTTTAAATATGCTGGTTGCGATCGTATTGTCGCAAAATTTTTTTTAATTTTTAAATTGAATATTTGAAAACAATTTCAAAAGATTTTGTTATTCGTGCTTAATTCCCAGTTTTTATTATTGATAAAAACACTTGAAATTTATTGTTGATGGGATAAGCTATTCCTATGCGCATTTCACTGGTTGCTTAGGCCAGATCATCAGGAAACTTCATCCATAAAGATTTTAGAAAAACTAAAGATATTAAACCAAATAAAACTGTTAAGCGTATAAGACTTATAGCAACAGTTCTACTTGTAATAATATCAAAGCTTAAACAAAACACATCAACAATAAAATATTTGAATATTTGAAAACAAAATAAAACAGTTTTCGAAAAATTCAAAAATTTCAAGGCCCGGAATTTGACATTAAAAGACCCCTAGTGAAATTTGATGCAGAAAATATTCGTCGAACTTTAGAGGGTTATAAAGTGCCGTTTTAGTATACTTTTGTGTGCAAGTTAAAAAAAGACAAAACTGACCCCTTAAAATGAGTGTTAATGGGTTAATATATTCTAAGCAAAGAATCGCCATACAATTCTACTGAAGACTTCTGAAATAGTATTTTAGCTCAAAAGTACATTTAGTATATTTTTTTGATTTGAACAAATGCGTTTTCAAGAAATTCAAAAATTTCAATGCCCGAAATTTCGAAAATCCGTTTAACATACATTGCGCGATTTTATGGTCTTAGAAGACCCATAGTGAAATTTAATGGTTAAAATATTGGTAAAACTGTTTTAGTATACTTTTGCAAGGAAGTTAAAAAAAAAGACTAAAATGACCACTTAAAATGAGTGTAAGAGAGTTAATATATTCCAAGAAAAGAATCGCCATACAATCCTACTGAAGACATCTGAAATAGTATTTTAGCTCAAAAGTACCTTTGTGTATTTTTTTTTGACTTATACAAACGCCTTTTGAAAAAATAAAAAAACTATAGGGCCGCTATTTCCGGAACCCGAGCTAACTTTTAAAAACCCGTTGTCAAGTATTAGGGCTGGGTTTTTTTTTTGCACAGTGCAATCAGCCATGTCACCAAGTTAAATTCCGTTCGGAATCGAAGAAAACATATTTGTTTATTCAAAGAAAGTGTATTTTGAAAGGTTTTTGTCCTTTCAGATACAGAAAACTCCCATTCCGTTCATGAAAACAAAAATGGTTTCATTCCGAAAAAAATTTTTCATCATTTCCCGAAGCACCAAAATACGGAATGAATTCCGTCTCCAAACGGAATTGTACAGCAATTTTTCTAATATTTTTTTTTTAAAGAAAACAAAATTCGTTTTCGAAGGAATTGTGGGTAAATAGAATTGTGTTCTAGCTAATTTCACAGAGACAATATATCATCTAAAGGGCCAAATACTTTTTTCAAATGCTTGTCCAGCAGGCGAATTCACTCGTGTACAGGTGCTGGACGTAGTATTTGGCGTCATATCAAAATTTTTTGATTTTCCATTTAGCATCGTAGGTGTGACACATACAAATACATTTTTACTAATACTACTTTAATGATTTTAATCAGTGTATTTGGGCCTTAAAATTTTCTACAGGTAAAAATTGTTTAAAAGTACTATATTTGATATAAAATTGTTTAAAAAAACTTTTAGAACTTCGTTGATAATCGTGTCATAATTTAAGTGATATCTTCACTTACTTTATTTAAACCAAGTTCAACTTGAAAATTCCTTGCTCTTAAAAAGTTTTACTTAAAATTAAACTACCCATCCTTAAAGTACCCATTTTAAAGCATTTTACACTTAATCTCCTCCACCTTAAAACAAAAACAAATAAATTAATCCTCCACCTTCACCATTAATTTTTTAATGTACCTACATACTATCTATTTAACCATAATCAAAAATAAAATCTTAATAAATTTTAACTTTTTTTATCTTACCCTTTGTGGTGCATTCAATAAACGCAATATGGTGCCCAATTGTGTGGCCAATGGCAGGGTGGCTGAAAAGGCATAATTTGGTGCTCTTGTTGGTATGGGATACATTGATGTACAATCGAGTGGATCAGTATCGACAAGATACTGCACCCGAAACGTAATCAATTCGTCGGGATCCATTTTAACAATCATATTGTTAAAAAAAAGTTGAAAAAAGAAACAAAATTCACTTTTATACACTCATGTACACTTTTCAAGGTAAAATGATTATTGGTTTTTTTCTTTTACTTCTAATTTAACTTTAACAACGAATCGAGATTAAAGATTAATAATTAAATTACTTATTATTATTGTTTTTCTTTTGCATTTATTGCGTTTTTTTTTTGTGATCATGCGATTCAAGATTGGCTTAGAGACAAATTGTTACATGATTAAAATTTGTTTAGCGTAGTTACGATTATTTTTGGGTTGGGTATTATAAATATATCTTTTTTTTGCAATAAATAAGACACTGAAAAAGAAGAAATTGAAATTATAAAGTTAGTTTTAAATAAACTTTTGTGTTAAAAATCAAACTTGAAGCTTTAAATTGTTACCAATATTTATTTTTAGCTGAGTAAAGTGATGATTTTCTGAGTTGTATTAAAGAAAGTAATACATAAACTGCTTTTGTAATATTTTTGTAAAACAAAATAAAAATAAATCCAAATTAAGCTAGTCCAAGGTTGAGTTTTTGAGATCTCAGTTAAACTAGGTTTAGGTAATCTAAAAACAGATTTGTGCCGTCATTACCAAGTTTGTATACAAAATTTTGACGGAACAGCTTAGTTTTGCTTAAAATGCAGGCCTTTAATGCAATACTAAACAAAATATCACATTTCGTCGGAAAATCCGAGTTTCAGACTACATTTAATTTAACTAAGTTCATACTAAATACACATCTCAAAAACGTGGCCTAAATAAAAAAACCGATCTGTGATTCTTTTTTTAATGGATATTTTTCCAAAGACACGCACCGCTATAAAAGTTTTAAGCAAAATATTTAAACCTCAAGAGTAAGATTTTATAATAACTTTTAAGGTTTTTGCTCAATTTTTATATAATTCTGCGAGTTTTCTTATAGACCAACCTAAATCAGGGTATTGGTAACGTAACGCTGCGTTTTTTAAGGCCTGTCCTTAACGCTTAAATGACAAACTTAAAAAAGAGCGTCAACTTTGTCCCGTGAACAGTTGTTTATTAAAATCCACAAAATAGGAAAAAATGTCGTTAAAACAGCTAGATTGACCTAAAATAGCTAAATTTCCAATTCAGAAAAAAAAATAAAAAAATTTTGTAATATTAATTAAAAAATTAAAAGCATCAATTAGACGCCTTATTCACTCGATTAAACGTTTAATTCACTTGATTAAACGTTACGTTCGCTTGATTTAATTTTTAATTAAATTTTATATTCAGCCTTATTACGGTTCTCGAAAATGAGCTTCGACTGTTGTCGTATTGCTTCTCGAATATTTTTTTTGTGTGGTACCACGTAAAATTTTCGACGGCAAAGAATTTGTAACAGAACAAAAATAAGAGAGTGACACATAATTTTTAAAAAAAATTAAATATTATGAATTAGTCTGTTATGAAACGTCAAAAAATAACAATAAAAATTTATTGGCGTAAAAAAAAAAAAATAAAAAAGTTTAATTAATTTTTTTGTGATATTTTACATTGTTGTGATTTCAAAAAGTTGGGTTGTGCCTTATTTTCATCCTCTGATGATGAGCATGAGTATACGTAGGCAGAGTTGAATTCTTTGCGAAGAGAAATCAGAAATTCTTCAAATATACATTTTTTCAATGCCAAATTTAAAGTAAATAGAGGTATCTAAAAAAAATTTTAGTTTAATGATATTCCTTGATTCGTAAGCTATTTTCGATTAAACAAATCGGCTTTTTAATACGTTTTGCACATGATCGAGCCTTAATTGGTGGAATCAAAAAGAACTTCGGCAATGCCTAATATACTGAAACTGGCAGAAACAATGCGCAAACTTGCGGAAAGATGTTACCAGAAAGAAGCTGGTTATGATTACAATGTAGGCCCACACTTGCATCCATTTAGGCCACGTACGAGAAGGTGGCCCTAAAGTGTTTAGTTTTTTTTAATATTTCTACCCATTCTGCCTTTGTGTTCACTTTGTGTAAGCCATTGTAGTACGATTGCGCCAATTCAGGTTTTTTTTAAAAGCAACTCTACCATTTTTTCAAGCTGCTTCCGTGTGGTTATTTTCAATCTAAAATTATTTCCATTACACAAAAACTGTTTTTGTAAAGATTATAAACAAAAATACTTACCCCCGTATTTGTAAAAAAATGTTAAATTTAATAAAGGTTTAAAAAACAAATTTTCTATCAAAATTTTCCTTAATAAACGTTTGTTAAATTTAATAAACGTTTATAAATACGGGGGTTACTCTTTATTGTCGAATGAAATAAAATGAACGACTATTTTTTCAACTTTTGACATTTGATTTTGAGAATCGTAGTTCAAATAATTGTTAACAGGGTTGTATTTGTATGGCTTTCGAGAAACGTGGTGCCATAGTGTAAAAACGAAAAGCTTTGACTCGCGCTTTTTTCGTTTGCTTCAATCATTTTGTTTGAGCATATGATAGAGGCAAATTGAAAACCATAGATGCGCGGATTCAAGTTGGTCTATTATAATTATAACTCATCACTTTTTGAATCGATTTGTTTAGTTTTAATAGAAAAATGGGCAACCGAAACGAGGACGGCTCAATTGGGTCCTTACTAGAAATCAAAGTTTTTTCCTTTCCAAATGCATACCCGAAGTTGCGTTCTTACAATGACTTTTTACAACTTTTCTTTAAACTCATACGATAATTTTTTATGCAGCAAAAACGCTTTTAGATTTGTCTAAAGCAAATTTTTTGTCACGTGCATAACAATTACTAAGTACTGGTTCAGACAAGTCAGGTTTAGCTGAAGAGGCTTTCTTTGATTCTGTTTTAAACCTGCGTGTACGTTTCGTTTGTGTCGTCAATTTTCTTGTTCCTAACCTTTAACTTAAACTCATCTGGCATATTACGAATACAAAAACAAAAGGAAAAAAGACAATTGACGAGTACTGTCAAGTCTGTAGGCTTTTCCATTATCTTTTTCCACCTCTCCTTAAAACCCAAGACTTCACGAGTCAAACTTGATGTGTGTGGACCAGCATGAACCAGTTTATTTGTTAGTAGTGCTCGTATTTTAATTTTTAAAATATTAAAATTCAAATAAACTTTTTTTAATTAAATAAAAATAAGCAAAATATCGATCTCAAATAGGGTTTTTTCCCGGGATTTCCCGTCCCGGGAATTCCCGGGAATTTCCATTATTTTATTTCCCGTTTTCCCGGGATTTTTCTTGCGGGATCCCGGGAAATTAAAAATTCCTGATTATTTCAGAAAATAGCTATTTATACTTTGAAATTTAGTTTTCTATTCTCTAAAAATTAGCATCTGTGGATGGGTTGTGGATTAGATCAATTACAAGAAGTGAGTACATACGTAAATCAATGTCTCCTGATGCAATAAATCTACTAAAAGCAGAATGGGCAGTGCAACAGTTTATAATTACTACATTTAGTGAAGTGAAGAGTTAATAAAGTACATTAATTTAAAATAAGATGCAGGTAGTATAAAGTTTCATTGCCCATGAACAAGTCTTAAAAATAGGAGATACCTAAACATATCGCTCCTTTATTGCAACATAGTCATATCTACAAAAACAAACGATCTTGGCAAAATGCGATTAAAGTTTTCAAAATGTACCGATTTAAAGATATATTTTGCTATAACTTCGGTTCAGTTTGAGATATAATATGAGAAGGTATGAAGGAAAACTTTGCTAAAGTTACTTCAAATTTTGAAATATGACTATGATGCAATGAAGGAGCGATATGTTTATTAGGTGATAAACACAAATTTTCAATTTCAATTTGTGTTGGTTTATATACCCGTGAAGTGCGGGGAAACCGAAATAAAATAACATTTTGGAAACTCGTGTAAGATACTATAACATACAACTTGAAAAACACATTGTCCTAAAGATTACAAATGAACCTATTGAAATGAAAAGGTTTGTAAGAAGCAGTCCGGTTGATGCTATTTTTGCATCAACCTTGACATACATTTGACTGATATAGACGTTATTTATAAAAAAGAAAAAATTGCTTCTGATTGTGAATCCGAAGCATGCTACAACGGTGCACTTTTAACTATTTGTCCAACCTCGGTAAAAAATGAACGAAATTTTTTCGGAAACATGATAATTAGTAAATAAAATCAGGAATATACTTTTTGACGACTTACAAAGCGCTTTGAGTGTGTCAGAAAGTTATTTCCTAAGCCATTAAAAAATGTTATATATTTCTTTAAAGTATTTTATCTATTTTATTAATTAACTTTTTGATTTCATATCTTGAGTACCTCAATTTTTATTTTGTTTTTATTATTGTTTTATGAATTATCCAGAGCATAATAATGCTGAATAAAAGCATAATAATAGGGAATAAAGGCGTGAGGTAATAATAATTCAAGTTCCTATTTCAATCTTCAATTAATTTTTTAGTATTGAACCATTTCATTTACTTTCTTTGTAAGCAAGTTCCCTTACGTTTTTTTTTTTAAGTTTTTTTTCATTAATTAATACCAAAATTTACTATGTATTATTTATATGGAGCGGGATCCCGGGATCCCGGGAAATTTAAAAAAATTTCCCGCTTTCCCGGGAATCGAAAAAGTCCGGGAAAAAAAAAACTCTAATCTCAAACAAAAATAAACACTGATTTGTTATCTTTAAGTTAAACTAACACCTTTTGCTATTTCTTTAAATTTTTCCCCATGTATATATGCTCGCAGTGCTTTTGTTGTTCCCAGAGTTGGTAACACTGATGGTTTGTGTCTTTAATAACTTCTATGAGATTTTGAATAGTAAACATCTGTCATTTATTATTCTCACTTAGTTATTTAACGAAAAAGTTTTAAAAAAGAGGTTTTAAATTGTTTCGTCGAGTTTTTTTTTAACAAAAAAGGCATTCTTTTCGGAAATTATTTGCTTTATATTCTCAATTAGCTTGCTCACTGAAGCTTATCTTAAGTTTACTCCATTGATCACAGGGCAAGTGCTCCAAATGCATTTGAATTGTTTGCAGCGAGAATTGGTCGAAAAACGCCCCGATTATGCGTCCATAAAGCCTTAATATCTAGCCCTATTTTCGATTATATTGTAAGCGACAATTTATCGAAATTTAGTTTCTTCTTGCAACTAGGTTAGAAACACTCATTGCAATGACGAACAAATTAGGAATGGGCAAAAAATATCGATATTTAAAAACAACATAATCGATATATATCGCCGATATTTAAAATACTTATATATCGATATTGAAATACGACTATCGAATTCAATATTTTTTAAAGTCAGTCTTCATTAAAAACTCAAAATTTTAGCCGTTTTTCAAACAATATATTTTTTAAGAATTGGCATCACTGCATCATATTATATGTTTTTTAAGCTAATATGAAGAGTTTAAAAGATTGGCATTTATAAGAAGCAGTGCCGGATACAAGAAGCAGATTGACAGGAGAGCACATAAAACAGAGAGTGCTCCTGAAACAATCAAAAACATTTTTAGTTAAAGTTGGTACTTTTGGGGTGCAATTCAAATTTTAAGGTAATTTGGTACTTCCATGTTTACTTCGTAATTTACTTATTTTTTAGATTTCATATGGTTTTTTGTATTCTTCCCTTTTGTTTTTGTTATAATTGAATTTTTTGTTCTTATTCATTTTTTTTAAATAAAATTAACCAATAAAAAGTAACAATGTAATTACATATAATATATTTGTACAAAGGTATATTAAATTTTTTAATTTGGTAATAGTTTCAGCAAAATACTTTCGATATATCGATTAATCGATATTTTTGAAATAAACAATATATCGATACTCTTAAATAATATCGATTCGATATATATCGATATATTTTTTTCAATTTGCCCATCCATAGAACAAATTGATAGACTTTGAATTTGTACCTTCTCCGGTAAAATTTGATTTTTGTCGCTTACGATATAATCGCAAATAGGGCTAGATATCTCCTTATGACAAGGCTACATTTAGAAAATAGTGGTGGCTGGGAAGTTTTCTCTTATCTCCTTTATTGTCCAGACCTTGCCCTTCCGACTAACGAAGAAGTTAATCGATGCAGTTCATTCTCACTGAAGTATGTACGTTCTTCTTTAGAACTGGGTAACCAAAATAGGCGTAATAAATTCTAGGTCTTAAGAAATTAGAAGATTTGCCGACGTAATAGATGCCGGAAATTGATGGAAAAGTTTATTGCCAAAATCATGTTTTTTCTTATAGAACGGCATTGAGGATATCAATCAATTTTGTAGAAATTTTTTTAAAAAAAAGTCCGTTAAAAAATTTTCTGAGTAATGGAAAAACACCAAAAGCATTTCGAAATTTGAGCAAGACGACCTTTAAGTTGTTGTAAAAAATCAAAATTTTTAATTTTAAATATGGCTAAAAGAACATTTTTTCCTAATAGCGACGACCAAGGCGAATTCATACAAGGTGGTGTTATTTTGAAAACGGATACAACACTGTAAAAATACTTTAACGTTGTGCCAAAATAATACAACACTGTATTAAACAAATTAGCTGTGTGAATTTATATGTTGTCACATTTATTTTTGTTTTTAATTTTATATTGTGTGTTTTTCAACGCAATAATTTAAAAACGCTTTAAACGTAATAATGCTAACAGGCTGTTCGTCGATTTCGAACGTTAACGTTCGCATAGAAAATTATATTTAAAACAAAAACAAAATTCGAAAATTTGTATTTGTTTTAAAAGTTATTTTCTATGCGAACGTTAACGTTCGAAATCGACGAACAGCCTGTAAGTGAAAATTATAGAATTTATGAAAGATTCCCCAGAACCACTTAAGCGGTATACTATTTTGACTTATGTTTAATTATCAGCTGTTGCTTACCTAGCAAGCTAAGGTCACCGGTCAATTCGCCCTGGGGACAACTATATAAGATTCGGCAAATCCGAATTTAACTCTCCTGCTGCTTTTTATTACACTTTTATTTAATAAAATTAAAAACAATTAACATGTTTAAACACTTTTTTTAAGTTTGGTTAATTTTTTTTGTCTACAAATACATTTTTACTACACACCTAAATATTTGCTTCAACAATTTGAAATTATGATTTGTTTAGGGCTAGTCTTAAACATCGTTAACTATTGCACTTAATCGTTAAATCTTAATTGAGTTTCAATCTTGCAGATACAATTTTTAGTTTTCAGAATCCAACTCCTCCCTGGCCATTAAACAGACAATAAATAAAGTGACCACCTCTTTTACAACAGATAAATGGGTTGTTAAAGAAACCCTCCCCCCTACAAGTAAAGATAGACTTAGTTTTTAACAATTGAAAACATTCATCTTAACATCACTTTAACGAGGAGTATGATCATAAAAAGAAAAAAACAAATTGCTTTTTTTATTATTTATTTTTAGTTTATTTATTATTTACTAATAATTTTTTTTATTATTTTTTAACTTAAATGTTTTAGTTTATTAGAGGTTAATTTCACTTGGCAATGAATTGAGATTGTATAACATAATCTTATGAGTACAAAGTCTTTTAGTTACAACAATTGCCGGTTGTTTTTTTTTAACTTAAGACCGTCCACAGATGCCTTAAAAACAATTGTTATAATAACAACAATAGCGATTACCAATTTTAAGCTAAAAATTTAAATTTTACAGCAACAACAAAAAACTTAAATAAATTCACTTATAACATCATGTGATGAATTTGTAATTATATCGTTTAACTGGGCGTGTATTGGCGTTTTTGCTTAAGCCGCTTTTAAAAAAATACAAATTTCAATAATTTTGTATAGAGCTTGGGCTTTGCTGGTTATCGTATTCCCCGTTAGTTTTAAAAACACATCATTTATATTTTAGTCGCATTTCTTTGTGCAAATTGTTTATGTAACATTTTTAAATGGTCAATAAAACAAATCAGTCAAAAAGGAGGAGGCAGAGTTTGAAAAGAAACGGCAAAAAATTATAAAATATTGTGTAATTTGGTTGAGAAAATTAAGGTAAAAAATTGCTCTAGATCGAATTAGGAAAAATAGACTACACAGAAAAAATAAAAATTTATTTCAATTAAAAAATTTGTGATATTAATTAAAACATAAATTAAAATTGCACCAGTTAAGAAATTCACTTGATTAAACACTTAATTCACTTGATTAATTAATTAAAGGTTCAATTTACTTGATTAAACGTTAAATTCACTTGATTTAAGGTTCAATTCACTTGATTAAACGTTTAATTCACTTGATTAAACGTTTAATTTAACTGATTAAATTTTTAATTAAAACTGATTTTATTTATCATTAATGCTTCAATTGAAATAATCGACTACTATTGACAGTCACTGGAAATTGTCTAAGGTGATTTTAAGTCGTCGTCGAGTAGAATTGTATTTGTTTTAGTCGACAGGAAATTTTGCGACGACTCAAATGACAATTAAAGAAATTTTAAATAGAATGTCAAAACATTTATTAAATACGTTTAAAATTAAAAAATGCAAATTTAAAAAAATAATGGGCACATATTTTACAAGTAAATTAAATGCGAAAATTGCAAAAATTCGAAAAAATTGTTTAAAATAGCGAAAATTTTTAATTTGCGACGATTGTCTTAAAGAGCAACAAAGCTACGCAAAAATTGCAACAACTTTGAAATTTTGCTAAAAAAACGAAAATTTGCAAAAATTCTTAATATCTTAAACAACTGTTTAAAAGTTAATAAAACTATAAGGAATGGCAAAAATACGATAAAAAGTTCTAAATTAGCGGAAATTCGCAAAAACTTGATAATAGCGGAATGATAGCAAAGTCTTATATTTAGTAATAATCGCTTAATCTTCTTTACAGAATCAGAAAACTTACAGTAAAAAATCGCTTATAACGCGAACATGACAAAACTTTAAAATTTATTTAAAATCGCTTAATCGGCTAAAAAACCCAAATTGTCGGAAAATAGCAGAGTTAGAAAATGTGCTTCAATGATAAAGAACAAAAGTAATAGAAAAATAATTAGAGATGGAATTATTTTTTGTCCAATTTTCAATAACTAATCGACGTCGATACAACATTTCTATAAAATACTAAACTAACGTCGAAGTCGACTTGATGTGACAACAATTTAAAATTAATGCCGACGTCGACAACGTTTTGCATTATAGATGTGAATTTCAACTCAAATTTAAACATTTGCAGTAGAAGCAAAACAATTTAAAATTTTACATTAAAGGCATATGCAAAAAAAAATTTTAAACCAACCATCACTATATTTTTACAGTGGTAAAATATGAATACTACGTTCCAATTTTTTCCCAAAAGTAAAAAAATAAAAAAAATTTGAGTAAATACACTATTGTTGAAAAAGTGTGATATGTATTAATTAAATTATCCAAATGTCTTTTCAAAAAACAGATTTTTTAGTAAATCGACTTTCCCACTTCTTGTATATTTTGCACACAGTTTGATCAAAAAGAATTTTTTTTCCTATACTTTTATCATACCATGAAACATAGAAAAATATGTACCTATGTAATACCTATGTTAAATTCGTATTGTTTTTCCTTTAATCAGTTCTAGAACAGCTTCACAAAATGTCTAAGAAATAAAGTACCACTTCAAGCCATAATGACCCCAATTTCGTCACTTTGTCACCATTTTTGTTTTCTTTGTTAAAATAATAAATTTAGCTTTTTTTTAACTTTGTATTTTTAGAAGCAACAACCTTTTTTTATTTAAAATTGCAAAAACAGCAACAAAACGAGAAATGGTCCACAAATTAACCTTCAAAACGATTTAAATGTTAAACCCCTTCAAAATAAATTGAAAAACAAAACCAGTATGAAAAAACGGAATAAAAATTATAAAAAGATGTTGACTCAAAAGACAATTAAAATAAAATTTGGAACAAACTTTTAAAACTTGAAAGCAATCAAGTACCAGAATAAAAGACAAAAAAAAAACACACACTCACACATTTAAAAACTGTTTTGTTTTAATCACTGACGACAACAACAACAAAGAAACTCCGGCAAAAAAAAATTAAAACAAAAAGAACTTTAATTGCAATAAATTATAGAAGTTTTTTTTTAATCGTTTTTTCCTGCTAAAATGGTCAAAATGGTATGAAACAGTAAAAACAAACAACAACCAACAACTTGCAAGCAGCAAACAAACAGCTGTTGCAAAAAACTCTTCTAAAAAAGGTACAATAAAAACTAACTCGGAGTATTTTCAAAGTCTTTCCTTTGACTCTTTTTTTTTGTTTAAGTTTCATTTATGAAATGCGTGGGAATCGTTTTGGTTTAACTTAATGAATGGAGAAAGAAAGACAATGATAAAGAGAAAGAGGAGTTGAGTAACAGGCTGTGGTCAAAAGGACAGACAGACGGACAGACAGACAAAGGAAATCCAATTTTTGCCACAATAAAGTTAAAGTTTTTTATGGCGGCGACACGCATACATACAACAACTAAGTACATTCCCTAAGCATTTAATAAGTGTTTTTTGTTTTTGTAGTTGTCTTTTTTTTTAAGAAAAGCAACATCGAAAATGTTAAACCCAAAAGAAACTGCATACACATTGCGGGACTGACGCTAAGGAGACAGGAGACTGATTTAAATAAAAAGGGGAAACAATGAAGATAACAGTAGGGAAAAAGAGTTAATTGATGGGTTGACATTTTTAGGGAAATAATAAGTCATAAAGCGAAAAAATTTGTTCGAATAATCGGTTATTCGAATAATCGGTTAGTCGAACAACCGATTAATCGAATATATATTTTTGAACCAGCTTATTAAATTAATCGATCGATCAATATAAATGTATAAATAAAAAAACTCTTATTCGAATAATTGACTTTTCAGTTTATTATAAAATTTTTTACAACAAATTTCAATGTTATGCTAGGAACATAACTGGGACGAACGACGAATTTCGCCATACACGACGAATTTTTCAGTAAATATTCGCTGAGTAAATTCGTCGTATGAAACACAATAACGACGAATAACTAACAGCTTTACTAATTAAGAAAGTTGTTTGCTGTTTGTGCAAAGAGAGAGAAATAGTGTAACCATATAAAAAAAATTTAATTAAAAAACACTAACATTAACAAAAACACAATTAAAAACTATTCTTATAGTTTTCTACTTTGTATATTTATTTTAAATGCGATAAAATAATAAAAATCAATTATTAAAGTAAAAAAGTAACTTAATATACTTACAGCCAGGCCCACGATGTCACACGTAAACGTTCGCATAGAAAATTACATTTAAAACAAAAACAATTTCTAAAATTTGTTTTTGTTTTAAATGTAATTTCCTATGCGAACGTTAACGTGTGACATCGTGGGCCTGGCTGTTAAATACTTGAAAACTAAAATCAAACATGGTCACCTGGTACTGATTTGTTCGTCGTTCGCCGGCGTATGAAATAGACGAGACAGGAGCCGGAATGCAATGCATGCCTACTTAACTCTAATTTCTTCGAACAATGCCCAAGGAAATCGTAGTTATTCGCTACAGTATACATTTGATTGTGTGCATTTTCATATACACATATGTATTTTATTTTTGGCGACGAATATTCGCGGCCAAAAATTCGTCGTTCGTCCCAGTTGTGTTCCTAGCATTATAACGAATAATCAGTTTTTTCAATAATTAAATATTCGAATAATTGAATATTCGATGGTAATTTTATTTTTAAATATTAAAAAATCTTTTACCTAATTTATTGTTTATTTACTAAATCTGTTATCAGTCATTATATCAGTTATTGCCTTAATCGACTGTAGGGTTATTAATATAGATCCGTTTAATCTGTCGTTTAAATAAACCGTTACTTGAAAAATGTTACCCCTTTATTATTAAAGCAATATTAGTTATGGTCAGTTTTACTTAAATAATCTGTTATTAAATAATTGATTGTTTATTATAATTAGTCATTTACTAAAAATTCAAATTATTCGGTTCATTAAAATTAATATTTAAAATGGTACGAAAAAATATTTGTTTTAAATTATCTACCCCCGTAAGGGGTTTGTTCGACGCTCCATTTTGGCCTTCAGATTAACGAATTAAGAAACATTTCCATAATGTTTCAATATGGCGGGTACGGGTGAAATAAAATACTCAGGGATAGACCTGAGTCTAAAGAATGGCAGGTGGTATCATGACAATACAGAGGTTGAGTAAACTGGGGTAGTTGATTATGAACAGCACACTGCGTTGTGGTAGCTACGCTGACGGCGCACAGTGGGAAATTTTACGAGAAGGCGGCCAAAATTCCATAACTTTTGACTGGATCGGTATTTTTTTATGCGATTTTTTTTGCTCGATAGGTGCGATGTTAGGCTTTAATTTGCGCTATAAAACGTAAAATTCGACTGATAGAAGCAAAAGTTATGGGGAGTTCAAAATGCATTTTCATTTTTTTGTTGAGTTTCGGTGTAAAAGTTGAATATTTCATATATGATTTTTTTATAATTTATCATTATTTCTCTTGTATTTTACAACTGATACTTATTTTTTATTGTCGAACTTAGATCCTGTCAGAAAATGCCAATATTTGGCCCCTGTAAATTTTTTAGTCCCAATATTCACAGGGGCCAAAGGTTGGCTTTTTTTTGGAAAGACGAGTTGTTATAAGGATAAAACTGAAAAGGAATATTTTGAAAAATGCCCAAATAGCATTCTTGGCTATCGATAACATTTTAGGTAATTCAACTTTTACTTTTGGTTTGAGATGTATGTGTATTTTATTTTATTTTATTGGTTCGCTTTCGCTGTTCTGTATACTGATTTTTTGTCCGTTTTAAATCCAAAAATAGTGCAAATGCTTCTTCTGGAGTAAATTTCATTTCTTCAGTTGGTGTAGGCATACTTTTTAAAATCCTCTTTGTGCGTTTAGGGCTCGCTTCCACTCTTTTTTCAATTATTGCAATTTTTGTTTTCTTATTTTGCGTTGGTTGAATTTGATGCAGAAATGAATCCTTTATCATACTATGAGAAATTTCTTTATTGATATTTGCTAGCTTGCGTCTTCGTGATCTTTCACTGCAATTGTCAATTTGTTTTGCGGGCCGACCCACTTTTCCAGTTTCCTTAGCAGTTATTGACAGCTTCTTAAAAATCAGATCATTTGTTAGCCATTTTTCGTTGCGTAAGTAAAACGTTTTCTTGTTTCTAGAACATTTAAGGTACCGTTTTCTTAATGTTAATAAAAAATTTTTAATTTTTATCTTATGAATCTTATGAAAGAATGGATTATTCATTATGTGTAACACAAAATCTTTTTCATCTTTCTGTTGAAAATATATATCTGCGAGAACTTTATAACTGAACTTAGCCATTGTTTAAACAATAATGAAGGTAAAATTATGAATGCATGCACTTTTATACTCTTGATAGAAGTTTTTTTAAATGATCTTTTGTTACTGCTTCTTTAAAACATAAAAACCCTTTTTTAAATACAAATTTAATCTTTTATTAGCATTTCTTTGAAACATAAAAAACCCCTGTTTTCACAATTTTTAAAAGGATACCATACCGGCAATAAATTAACAGGTAACATATAGGTAATTTTCACGTAAAATATAACTGCGTGCTAGTTTTTTTACCATTTACCTGTTCTTCCATTTTTTTAAATTAATTTGCAATTTTCAGGTAATTAAACTATGTAGTTTATGTTGCGGCTATTTACTTATGTTTAACCTTTTAACTTACTCAGAAATCTAACGTGTTAGTCTATTTATGTCGCCTATTCGTTTTGCAGCATCCGTTCACCCACAATAAGTTCATAACAATGGCAATACCTTTACCATCTCCAAATTAATTGATAACCTGACGTGCTAGATAATTTATGTGGCCTAAACTGCTTTATTTGTCGAAAATTCTTTAAGATTCACCTTCTTTAATTTCAGTAATGTTTCCTTGCAGGACTTATTTTTTGAACCGAATATCTTACCTTGGGTCACAGAAATTGCTGTAGTTCGCAAGGTCGTATCCAGACGTGCGTACAATGGGGTATAGAAATGTAGGTTAGATTCTGGACTACAAGAGAGTATAGGTTTTTTTTTGACGCATTTTGACGCTCAGGACTTATGCTCTATAAAGTAGGAAATTTCCGGGAAATTTTGACATAAAAAAAAAAAAAAAAATTAAAAAGTTCTAGAGGTCGCAGAGTTTAATGCTTTAAACCACGTATAGCTAATAAAATAAACTAATACACAAAACTTATTCTGTCAAAAAATCTTAAAAAACAAAAAAGTTATGAGCATTTCAACTTCAAAAATTGACTCAGAAATTCAAAACTATAACCAAATATTGAGAAAGTCCATTTCGGACCACCCTGTTCTCAATGAAATAGTTGAAATAGGGTTTTAATTTTTTGGCTCCCGAGGTTCACTAGTATTTACTTTCACATGAATAAAAAAATTTTAAAATCGGAGAACAAAAAAAAAAATAATTTTGGCCGCCTTCTCAAAATATGAACCAGTGTGCGGCGCATAACTTATTGGCAAAGATTCAATGATTTTAAGCAAACATGAGTTTAACACAGTCTTACGAAATGCAACCTACAAGGTGTAAACGTCATTTTCGGAAATTCCCCCTTACTTCGTTAGCTGACACAGCAAATTTTGGAGCTGCCGAGCATTTTGATAAATTGAACCGTAAAGAGGCATTCTGCTCCAGTGCGAGAGAAAAATTACAGAACAAAAATAAATGAATACTAGATTTAACCATCTGTTTAAATATGTTTACCTACCTTCAAATTGCCTCAATAATAGATTGAAACATTACTACAATAAACGTTTAGCATTGTAACCGAACAATTGAATATTCAATTAATAGCAAACATACGTAAGAATTTAACTGTAAAGTACAAAAAATGCTGTAGGTTTATGAAATTCGTAAATATTTTGTGTAACTGTTAACAAAATTAAACTTAATTTGAATCATCGATTATTCAAATCGTTAGAAAATCGTTTAATAACATTTCCATACTTTAATACTACTTAAATCGAAATGTTAGTAACTCGTTTGTAAATCATTTCAGTGAAGGATGCAATAATTGATTTATTTGACGAATTATTGATTTTTAATTGATTTAATGGACGGAAAACCCGATTAATCTTAATGTTCGATTAATCGACTTTTCGTCAAATTTATTGTTTTTTTAAACAAATATTTTTTCATATTAGAAAAAATAAAAGTCTTATAACAAATTTATCTATATTCGATTAATCGTTTATTCAAAATAAATCATTTATGAATTAGGTTAATCCGTGAATCGAATATTTTTAAAAATAAAACAATTAATTTTTTTTTTTTTTTCAATAAATTTGTTAGTTGATACTGAATAAAATGATTTAACAACTGGTTAAAAGGCTCGGTTATTATTAAAATCGATTCGCTTATTTGCCGACTAAAAAATTATTTTTCATTATTTTAATTATAAGCTTATCAGTTAGTTATTCGAATAATTAATTATATACGGTACCGATTATACTAATTTTTGTGATATGAAATATTTTGGCAGTTTATTTTTTAGTTATTCGATTAAAATTTAGTGTTTTAGAATTTGTTCAGAGTTAAAGTAAATCGCATAAACTGATTAGTAAACGGTAGACTAATCGCGATTTCGATTTTTGAGCTTTCAAATATTTCTTAAATTTTAGGCATATAATCCGGTTTCAGATAACTTAGCATATTATTCGTTATTTCGAAAATAAATGTTCAATTCAACTTGGCGCTAAGTCGTTATTGTATGTTGCGAGTCTGTATTAAATAATCAAGATTAAAACAAGAAAAAACTGTTGGGTTTCAAGTTTAATTCTAGTTTTTGGGTAATAGGATTTTCGAATATTGCATAAAATAGTATAATAAATCATTTAGTTCTGGAACAAAAAATCTTTTATGTATTTGCTTTAACGTTTAATGAATGGGTCGATTACGGATGACGATTACACTTAATTTGAGTTGCCAGCAGCGAAATCAAAGAACGCCGCTCATGTTTAAACATAAATTAAAAAACAATTTTGTATATTTAAACATGAGCGGCGTTGCCTAATTTCGCTGCTGGTAATTCAACTTCAGTTATGTTGCTATCCGTAATCGACCCATAATATAGCGAATGTTCGGTTAACTAAATATTCGAGTATCTAGTTAAACAAAATGTGTGATGTTTGTTTAGATTATTAACCGAATAATCAGATTTTGATCATTCATGTATAGTTTAGCTAAGAAAAATAATCAGATTCGGATTATTCATGTATAGTTTAGCTAAGAAACAATACATTTTTATATCATTAGGGCATCCGCTTAATGTGATTTTAGTTTATCCTAATAAATTGAATTCACCCGGTTTTCCTTTAAACCAAACTTTAATTTTTTTTTTAAGTAAAAGTTTTATATAAAAAAGTGTTCAAATGGTTTATGAAGCTGATGATTATGCGAATGTCCTTTAAAGCGGTTCTTTAATTAATCGAATAATAATTTAATTGATTTTTCGGTTATTGGCTTTATATACTGTTCATAATTTAAATGATGGATTTTATTTACAATCGATAGCTATCGCAGTATTTAAATTAGTTCTCCAACGGATTATTAGGGTAAACTCTATATACGGTTTTGGCTATTCGAATAAATTTAAATTAATCGGGTTTTAAAAAAATTGTATTTTCCTAATGTTTAATATGCAAACGTTCGCTTAGTAGCATACCCATCTTTTTCAGTCGGCTTTTCAATTAATCGATTAATAATTATTCTATTAATTTTTCGGTTATTGGCTTTAAATGCCTTTCATAATTTAAAAGATAATTATACTGCAGTAGTTACATTGGTTGTCCAACGACGCTTAAAATGGTTACTAATTATTCGAATAAATTTGGTTTATTCGAGTAAACAAGTTAGATAATTTCTTAAAGTTTTCATTGCAAATGTGCAAATGTTATTGGCATCCTCGTCTTTTTATTATTATTTGAATATTCTTTTAATCGGCTTTTCAATTAATCGAATTTTCGAATTTTAATTTTATTGATTTTTCGGTTATTGGCTTTATTTGTTGTTCATAATTTAAATGCTGGATTCTACTTATAATCGATTGATATTGCAGTAGTTAAATCGGCTATCCAACGGACTATTTGGGTAAACGCTAAATACGGTTATTAACTATTCGAATAAATTTAAATTACTTAGGTGCAAAAAATTTGTATTTTTTTAAGGTTTTCTATGTAAATGTTCGCTTAGTGACATACTCTTTTTTATTCGAATATCCTTTTAATCGGATTTCCAATTATCGAATTTTCGAATAATAATTACATAATTTATAAATTTTTCGGTTATTGGCTTTATATGCTGTTCATAATTTAAATGATGAAATTATATTGCAGTAGTAACATTGGTTATCCAGCGAATGATTAGGGTAAACGCTCAATAAGTTTTTTGATTATTCGAATAAATTTTTTTTTAATCGGGTAAACTAAAAAGTAAGATATTTTTTTTAAATTTTATATGGAAATATTAGCTTTGCGGCCTATTCGTCTTTTTTATTCGAAAAACCTTTTAATCGGTTTTTGAATTAAGCGATTATATGAATAGTTTTTTTGTGGATTACTCAGTTATTGGTTTAAATGTTGTTCTGTAATTAACATAATGAATGCAA
The DNA here is from genome assembly GCA_963931875.1 of Pollenia griseotomentosa. NCBI lineage: Eukaryota > Metazoa > Arthropoda > Insecta > Diptera > Polleniidae > Pollenia > Pollenia griseotomentosa. Next base: position 85,503,802 of record OZ007562.1, read on the forward strand.
TCAATAGATTATTATTGCGAAGGTTATTCAATAAAGGTTTTCTTTTTTATCAAAAGTAATTTTTGGGAATACAAAATTTTAATTTAAAAGATTTTGTTATTCATGCTTATCCCATCAACAATAAATTTCAAGTGTTTTCATCAAGAATAAAAACTGGGTTTTCTTTTTTTTTTGTATAAGTGAATTCATTCTTTTAGGCTACTGTTTTTTTGCACTTAAAGGAAACTCGACAAATAAAGAATAAATAACATAACAAAACTAAAAAATAGGAATCAAAAGCAGGTATAAAAATTAAAAAAAGCAGGTGTTGGTTTCTTACGAATTAAATAAAACAGTTCGAGGTATGACTGAAATATAACTTTAAATTGTTAAGGCATATTTTGAAAAGAACCCAATTTAATATTTAAAGAAAAAGTTTTGAAAAAATTCCAAAATTTCTACAAAACCAAATTTAATGAAAAGAAAGCATTTTGAACTTAATAAATATTAAAAAAAAAAACATCACCATATTTATAAGAATACTTCAAGACCTAGAACAACTTAAGTTCAGTTACTCATTTTTTACTCAGATTATACAAATCACTCTCTGCCTTATTTAATTTCCAAAATCATATAGAATCCATTCACTAGTCCAGTCCAGTCCATCTTGTAAAGGAAGTAAATCGAATTAAAACGTCTAAAAAAGAAAAAAAACTACAAACTCTGTTTAAAAATTTCAAAGTTTTAGTACGTGTTTGAATTTCACAAAAAGAAAATTTAATGAACCCTGTCTTTGAAAATACAAAAACTTACTTTTACGCATACAAATTAATAAATTCCATTCACTAAAAGCCAACCACCACCATCTACCGAACCCGGAATATTTAACCAAAAAACTAAATACAAATTATTTGATATTTAATTGGCAAAAACTTAAAAACAAAAACAAATTTTAAAATGTTTAAACTAATTAATAAGGCAAATAGTAAAATTAACTATTAATTTCAATTAAAAATCAAATAAGAAAGCAGAAAACTAGTAGAGAAAAAAGTACTAAAATTATTAGACCAACTCCAAAAAATTTAATTTGGTTAAAACGTGTTTTAATTTTGTGATTATAATTAAAAAGTTAATTAAAAATTTATTATTTTTTTTTTTTTTTTGTTTCCTTATAGAAAAATTATGAAAGAAATTTTAAAAACTGAAGACAAGAAAAGTGTTTTTGGATGGAAAAACAGAAGCTGTTTTCCGCAAATTATAGCAAAAACAATTAAGAGTGCTATACTCGGCTATGCCGAATTTTTAATATCCTCCACCGAAAGTTCGAATATATCAGAAATGAGCTTTACATGGTATCCATGAAATATAAGCCTAAGGATTGGCCTCACAGTATTATTGTTCGTTGCCTAATTTAGTATTTTTTATAAGAAATTTAATTCTTACAAAAGATTTTTATTCTTATAAAAAATTAATTTCTTATAAAAGCTTTTACTGGTGCAGGGCAAACTATTTCTTATAACAGTTTTTTCCTATATTTTTAATATTGACACATATGAAAAAAGACACGGTGCTTTTGAAATACTTTCTTAAAAGCGTTTTTTATTATATGCGATGTTCATATATCGGTTATATACTGTAGTGTCTAATATTTATACGTCGGAGTATTCGATTATTCAATCGTTTAATTAATTTCTTGAAAGCAAGTTCATTTTAAAATTTTTATGTTTTTTTTTTAATATTTTTTACGTGGGTATTCGGTTTTTTTATTATTCAATGTTGATTATTTTTTGTCAAAGATTATTTCTATGTTCACCGATTTCGAACGATGATTTTGTTCGTTAAATTTACATTTAAAACAATAAAAAATTTCAAAATTTTGTTTTAAATGCAAATTAAGTGAATGAATCTTCGTTCGAATTCGATGCACGGGCAATATTTGTTTTTTTTTAGCAGTTATGCGCCTATCGCTTATATAAATAACAATACTTATTCAGTATTTAATTGAATTAACGATTCTTATCTGTTTTTGATTGATTAACTATTTGATCATTCGGTTCTGCGATTAAACAGATATCCGCTTATTTCGTTTTACAATCAATCGGTTTATATAAAGACAGTAATGCCTTTGAATTTATGGTTATTTATTTATTCGCTTATGAGATAATTGGATTATTGTATTGATTGGCTTATAAAAAAAAATATTTATTCAATTAAAAGTTAATTTAGGAACTCGTTTGCCATTTATTTAATTGTATGATTAAAAAATTATTCGTAAATTTGGTTATTCAAATAGTCGAGTTCGCTTAAGGCCATTTTACACTATCACAGAAGTCTTTGGGGAAAATACAAAACCCTGTCAACAATAAGATCAGAGATGTATTTTCGACAAAATACGTACGACTTGTAAATAAATAAAATAAAAATAAGCTAAAAACTAACTATATAAATGCTATGGCGATTGTCCGATTTATAACCGCAAATTTTTATTGGTCACCTCAATATATATTATTTAAGTAATCGGTTTTCTTTTTTGTCGATTATCCCATAATCGGTAATATGATTAAACAATTTGTCTTTCGTTTTATTTATCAGTTATTCAAGTTTTTCGATAAATAATTTCTACTTAATAATAAAACACTTTCGATCATAACTCTAAACTTTTGGTGGTAAAGTGATATTTTTGAAATTTCTGAAGATAGAATGTGGTGATTCTTGAAACATGTAAAAATCAACCCGGGTTCAAATCCCAGCTCAGCCAAAGAAAAATTATCAATAAATTTTAATAAAAATTCCAAGTTGTAAAATTCCTTCCTCAGTGAAAATAATTTAATGAAAATTAAATTTGATGAACTCAATAAAAGAATATCAAAAATTATCAAAAAAATTTTAATTCATTTCATGTTGTAAAATTCCTTTCTTAATAAAAATAATTTAATGAAAATTAAATTTGTTGGACTTTAGCCTGATTAAAATATAAAAATTTAAATTAAAAACCATAAACAGTTTAATAAAATAACCTCAATACTAACTATTTTAATACAATTTTATAGAGTTCATGCCACTGTGAAATTGAAGCTGAAGAAAACATGTCGATTATTTAGCTTATTTTGTTACTTTACATAATTTGGAAGAAGTTTTCATCAAAAATTGCACATTTCAAAACTTCAATGCAAAACTTGGTTATTTTTTAAAAGAAAAACAAACAAAAAACAAAGACGAAAAAAGCAAACTAGTTTGAGAAATGTTCAGGAAATTTTGTAGACACTTAAAGCGAACAAAAGAAACTAATTCGCCGCATTCTGTTTGAGTAAAATTTCCAATTTTTCTTTTCAACTGCTGTTAGCAGGAATATGAATGAGTGCTGGCATTTGCTTACAAATTAATCGTTCCTATTACATATTTTTTTTTTTTTTGGGGAATTTTTTTTATTTTTTCAAAACGCTTAAAACAGGCAAAGAAAAACGTGTATGTCTTACAGGACTAAAAACTAATTTCTAGTGTAGTGAATTTTCCCCCAAAAAAATCGAAAAAAAGAAGCTACAAACCACATAAAACTTTCACTTTTTATTGTATGCAAAAGTGCCATTAGCATCATCATCATGATGATGGTGGTAATGGGGATTTCTTTAAAAGATGCACCTACAACAATTGTTGTAATGTTGCAACATTTACACTCCAATACAATACGTGCTTTGTGTGATATTGTGGCATAATTTGCTGTTGTTGACTTTTTTCCATCCATGCTTGAGTTTGTTGCACATTAATTATGCAAAATTATGGCTGCCACAAACTTTATCAAACAATGCACGAGACTAATTGACAGTTTTGTTAAATAAAAAAAAAAGAGTTAATTTGCTGGGAAAAAAGTATAATTAAATTTGATGAATAAAAACTGCAAAAGTAAACAAAATCGTTTAAAAGCCATAGAAATGCCTAAAATACTACTCAGTTGTTTTTGAAGTTTAACGCCCTGTGATATGCTTTACTAGTTTTTAAAAGTTCGATTTAGAAATACTTAAAAGTCATTACTTTCGTTTACAGAATTATTAGTTAAATACACTTCGATTCCCAAAATATCATTATCGCTATCTTAATATTGGGGAATTTTATGTTTTGAATGCAACTACCAGGAAATTGCTATTTTCGTTAGAGGGTGGCTTAATTTGCAATCAGTACATGGTAAATCTTAAGTTTAAGTTGAGTTTCTTAAGGTTTTTAAGCCAATAATTTAATTTAGGCGCCCTGATGTATGCTGTGTATTATATGATTTAACTTCTAAAACCAACTATGCATTTGAAAATTTAAATTATGGTTTAAATGTTTAAAACACAATTTTGAAAAATGTTTAAGTAATCTGTGAAGAACATTAATGGGTCGATTACGGATGTCAATACAGTTGCCAGCAGCGAAATCAGGCAACGCCGCTCATGTTAAAATATACTAATTTTTTATTTTTTTTATAAATTTTAACATGTGTGGCTTTGCCCGATTTCGCTGCTGGCAACTCAACTTTTGTTCGGTTGCCATCCGTAATCAACCCATAAGTTATTTTCCTAATTTAAAGTTTCCATAGCTGTAAGTCTGGGATCACACTCTGAAAGTTTTCTTTCAGAAGGTCTGAGTTTATTGGTGAGAGGGGAAGAGAACATGATTTTCTTCTCTCCTCTCTCACCCATAAACTTGGACTTTCTGAAAGAAAACTTTCATAGTGTGAGCCCAGACTAACTTTATTTTGTTAAATTTAGGCGCCTTAATGTATACTTTAATAGTTTATTTAACAACTTAGAAATCCCAACTCGTAGATAACGGTTGAATATTCTATTTCTAAACTAGTACAAATTAAATCTAAAGTTATATTCCCACTTTAAAGTTTTCAAACTCCTTTTAATGTTAAACGCCCCAATGTATACTTCACAAATTCTCAAATGTTCTACAAACAACTACTTTTTTTTAATCTTAACTTCCGCTTACTGATCTTCAACAACTCATTTTTCAATAAATGCACTTTAATTCCCTATTTCACTTCCTTCTTAACAGACACTTAAGTCAGAACTTAATTTTTTATTCTAATACCTTAAAGTACAACAAAAGAAATAAAAGAGAAAAAACTCTCAGCATGTATGTGTCTAATGAGTTGACATCCATTAAAATTGTCACACACTCGGTTTCCCTAATGCGACCAATCTCCACTGCGACATGTAGTTACGTACGAACGAGTACTATTCATATGTAACTACGACCGTATTTAGTTTAAAATTTATTGTATTTAGTACATAATGTCTCTTGAAGTTGGCACACAAAGTCTGACTAAAGCCGACAGACACCGGCGATTTTAGTCCATTCATGAACTGAATGGATGTTATTTGAGAGCGAATACAAAAGAATAAAAATAAAAAGTGAAATAATTAATGCCAGTCATAAATGCATGCAAGTAAAGTTCTTTTTTCCCAGGCATTTGTAAAAGAGATTGCAGGAAAACAAGTATATACACACATGTAGATATTATATTGGAAAAAATGGGTTAGAACTAATTAGTTAAGTGAATATTTTACACATTCACTGAGAGTTTTAAACATTCATTTATTCATCTTCATTGTTTGTTCTTTCATTGACACAGACAAAAACCCTGAGAATTGTAACAGGAGTAACAGTCAGATAATTGATAAAGTTAAAATGATAAAAAAAAAATTAAAATATGCATACATCATTATTTTTTTTTTTTAAAGTCTAAACAAAATTTTTTCCTACAAAGAAATTTTTATAAATTTTTTCCTCTAGAAGCAATTTTTATACCCACACCACAATAGTGGAGAGGGTATTATGCATTTGTGCTGATGTGTGTAACGCCTTAAAATAGTGGTCCTAGACCCACCTTAAAGTATACCGATCTACTCAGAATCACTTTCTGAGTCGAACTAACCATGCCCGTCCTGCTGGCTGGCAGGCTGGCTGGCTGTCCATGTAACCTTGTGCGCAAAGTACAGGTCGCAACTTTGGAGATAACTTGATAAAATTTGGGTCATAGGTTCCTATTGGCACAAGAACCAAGCCTATTGAAAATGGGCCAAATCGTAGAACCACGAGGGAAGATAGGGGGAAATTTCTTCCTCTCAGAAACTATCAAACCGATTTTAATGAAATTTAAAACATAGATAGATCCATATCTATATGGACACATAAGCTATACAGTTTTTCAAAAATAGGACCACAAGGGGATGTAGGGGGCAATTTCTGCCTCTCACAAACTTTCAAACCGATTTTAATAAAGTTTTTAAACATAGAGAAATCCATATTTATATGGACACATAAGCATGATGTGTTTTTAAGTACTGTGGTGCTGGGTATCATATGGTCGGGCTTGACCGACTATACTTTCTTACTTGTTTATATTTGATTTATAAACAGAAAAAATTTATAAACATTTTTTTGTCCTGAATAAGACACAGAATAAAATCAATGTAAAACGTCGAAAACAAGATTGATTTTACATTTTTCGGTTGCGATTTTTCTTCATAGTTACTTCATGTTAATTTAATATGCTTTTGCAACAATTTGCCAATAACATTTTTATACCCACACCACAATAGTGTAGAGGGTATTATGCAGTTGTGTTGATGTTTGTAATAACTTAAAATATTGGTCCCAGACCTTTAGGTAAACCTATTGACCCGGAATCACTTTCTGAGTCGATCTAACGATGTCCGTCCGGCTGGCTGGCGGGTCCAAAATTAACAATATATCCCATATACACCCCATTTCAAAAATCACATAAAGGCAAACAAAGTTTATATACAAGGATAAAGATATCTAAATAATATTCGGCTCAAAGAATATGAATTTTAAGCTCAATTACATGATTTTGTTCTGGCGGTTCCATGGTTGCCCATGGGTCCCAAACGGGGCATTCACAAAAATTTTTTCTTATACACTGTGGTGTAGGGTATCATAAGACTATACTTTCTTACTAGTTTCTATTTAAAATAACTCTAATTCATGTTAATTTAACATTCCAGTAAAGCTTGACAGATCAAAATTAAATTGATATTAAAATAACACTACGAATCAAGTTGAATTAAAGTTATTATAAGTTGAAACAACGTGAATTTCATGTAGAATCAATTTAATTAAAGAGTGAAATAACAGTGAAAAGAAGCTTCAGAGACAACATATGTATTTATTTTAAAATTATTCTAAACACTTACTAAACCCAGAACAAAAGAGAGACAGAGAATATTATTTTTATTTTTTCTGTTACACAATGTTTCACTTTTGTTGTAATCCCCTTTTTATACAGAAGCTTTAACAATTAAAAGACACCAGCGGAATGGTCCGATATGGTTTTTGTCATCATTCTACTTTAAAACTTTAATGTGTTTGACTAAATAATTTTAACAAAAAGAATACGGGAATTATTGATTGATTTTCAACCAACATTGCGCCATATTAATTTTAATATTCTTTTCTGTGGAAACTTATATGCCATTTTTGGTAAACATCTGCCACTTAGTCATTTAATGTAAAAGACAACACACAAAAAAATATACCAATGTTAAATTAACATGGCGAAATGTTGATTGAGAATCATGCAAAAGTATTCCCTTTATTTAAATTTATCATTATTTCATATTAATTTTAAATGAAAAATATTAAAATAACCTTAATCACGTTTATTTAATATTATTCACTGTTAAAATAACATTGTTCAATATTGATTCAATAAAAACCTGTTTTTATGTTTCGAATCTATTTAAAATTATCTTGGTTTCATGTTAATTTTAAATGAAAAACGTTAAAATAAAATTATTCAATAATGAAACAATAAAAACGTGTTTTACTTGTTTTGTATAGAAAAAAACACCATAAAATGAAAAACATACATTTTTTTATTTTCATGTTTAAAATATGTTATAAAAAGAACACAATTCCCGTATTCTTTTAGTTAAAATTGTTAAGTCAAATAGTACATTAAGTTTTCAAATTAGAATGATGACGAAAACCATATCGGGCCATTCTGCTGACGCTTCAGTTAACAAAGGGGAATAAAAATAAGTGAAACATGTGTTACAGGAATTATTCTTAAAGAAATGCATGTATTGTCTCTGAAGCTTCTTCTCACTGTTGCATCACACTCAAACCAATTTGATTCTACATGAAATTCACGTTGTTTCAAGTTGAAATAACTTTCATTCAACGTGATTCGGATTTTTATTTCAATATGAATGTAATCCAGCTCTAATACTACATTTACATTAGGCCGAAATCTTGTAGATTTGATTTAAAATCTTCTTCGAAATCTAGTGCGTTTACATTGTACTTTTTTGACATTAGCGAGATTTTGTTTTTATAACACAACAGCTGACTTAAAGTTTTTTCGTTACACACACAAACACAAAAGAAATATACATTAAAAAATTTGCATTCCCTTTTTTTTTAATAATCAACGATATTTATTTTATCAATATTATTCGTGTTTTTAATTTTTTTACAATTTTTATAAAAATTTTTAATATTTTTTTTAAACAATTTTTGTTTTGTTTTTTTTTTTTAAATGTCATTTTTTCTTGTGCAGGGAAATATTTTTTAGTGCTATATTGTAAAAATCATAGTTGCATCATTAAGTACTACTAGATTTTGAGTAGATTTCGTCGAAATCTTGTCACGAAGTAGATTTTGTTTTGTATGGGAAATCTAGTCAAAAACAACTAGATTTGGCTCGAAATCTCGTAAGTACTAGATTTTGCGTAGGTGTAAATGTAGTATAACTTCACGGGAATGTTAAATAAACATGAATTTTAGTTATTTTAAAAGAATGATGAGGATGAAGTTTCCTGGCGATCTGGCCTAAGCAACCAGTGAAATGCGCATAGGAATAGCTTATCCCATCAACAATAAATTTCAGTTTATCAATAGTATGAAATGGGAATTTAGCACATTTAAACGAAACCTTGTTAATTAATTTTTTGAATCCCAAGCAAAACTTTGAAAAGAAAATGTTGCTCGCAAGTTTTTGTAAAATCATGTTTTTTTTTTTTTTTTTTTTTTTCATTATTTATTTATTGAATCTTCATATATTAAATATGAACTAACAATAATTAATCAAATCTTATCCTAATAATTTATTTTATGTCCTGCCAGTGCCAGACAAAAATTTTCTTCATCACGGGTTCTGTTCACATATGTAGGTATTTATCGCTCATCTTAACGGGTAAGTGCTGCAGTGTCTCTTCTTCTTAAGCGAGTGTGGCCACTATCATTTAAAATATTTCGAGGTAGTGGATTAGGGTGCAACTCTAGCCTTTTTAAATATTTTACCGCATACTTCGTAATAATAGTCCTTATCAGTGGCACATTGAGATTCTTGTGGATATTTGAGTTTTTAACATATTAAGGGGCAGCTGTGATTATTCGAAGAAGTTTATTTTGGCGCCTTTGAATTTTTTCGATATTTGAAGCCGAGGCAGTGCCCCATAGTTGAACACCGTAGCACCATATTGGCTTTAAAATAGAGTTGTAAAGTAGTAGTTTGCAATCGAGACTAAGAACAGAATTTCTTCCAATAAGCCAGTTAATTTGAATTGCTGTTAGTTTCATTTGGGTTAATTTTGCTTCTATATGGCATTTCCATGTTAAACGACGATCTAGATGAATACCGAGATATTTGACATGCGATTGTTGAGGCACTAGTTGATTATTGATTTTAATAGGAGGGCAAGTTTCCCGACGCAAGGTGAATGTTATATGGACGCATTTTTGCTCACTGACCTTTATTCTCCATTGTTTTAACCACAGTTCTAGTTGAAATATATGATCCTGCAGGTATCGAGATGCTTCTCGACTGTTCTCGTGTACGCTTAGAAAAGCTGTATCATCAGCAAAAGTTGAGGTTAGGGTGTAATTATTTGTTGGCATGTCCGAGGTATATATAAGGTAAAAAAGTGGGCCCAGGATGCTTCCCTGAGGCACTCCAGCTTCAATTGGCTGAGCAGAACTTAAAAAATCACCTTCTTTAATAATAAATTTTCGACCGACCAAGTAGCTTTCTAGCAGCTTGTGTGTGTTAACCGGTAGGTTTAGCTTCAATTTATGTAACAAGCCTACATGCCAGACTTTATCAAAAGCTTGAGAAACATCGATGAAGAGAGCGGAGCAATATTTTCTTTCTTCAAAGGCTTTTCTTACGGCGTTTACTATTCGATGGGTTTGTTCAATTGTGCTATGTTCTCTTCTGAAGCCGAATTGATGGTTAGGTATACACCCATTATCATTTAGAATTGGGGTTAATTTTGACGCTAAGAGCTTCTCAAATAGCTTTGATATATTAGACAATAAGCTAATAGGCCTATATGACTCAACTTTTGTGTGATCTTTTCCTGGCTTTGGTATCATCTTTACTAAGGAGACCTTCCATTCTTGAGGGTAGTATTCAAGGCGTAAAATAGCATTAAAAATATAAAGAATAATTTTCTTTGCTATGCGAGGTAGCTCCAAAAGCATTTTGTTGCTTATCTTATCAAAACCAGGTGCTTTCTTGGGGTTTAAGTTACAAATAGCCTTTTCGATTTCTCTCATCTCAAATCTTAGGGGAACAGCTGCTCTAGCAGCAACAGGTGGTAACTCGTCCGCTATGCCGTCAGATATATTTGGGGTAAATACGTTTTTCAAATGATTTACAAACAGGTTTCCTTTCTCATTATCATTTCTAGCCCAACTTCCATTCAGGTTTCTTAATGGTGGTTTCATGATAACTGGCCTTTTTAGATTTCTGGCTGCACGCCATAATGAGTAGTCTGATTGTGGTGTTGCATCCAGGTCCTTAAGATATTTTTCCACGGAAGCCGTTTTTCGGGACTGCAGTAATTTTCTTAGCTTTTTTGTGCACTCTTTTAATAAGTTCTTAAGTTGGGGGGATCTGTGCAATTGCCACTCTCTTCTCACTCTCCTTTTTTCATTCAAGAGGCGCTCGACATCTGTAGAATATATTTTATTTTTTTTTTTGAGGGTTTTGCAGGAGTGTTAAACCGCTAGTTTAAGATAACTGTCAAAATTGGCAATAGAAAGATCCACATTCTCCGGTGTGCTAAGCGGAATATTTTCTGTGCAATGAGTACTGAGATATTTTTTATATTTTAGCCAATTTATTTGTGTAGCTGACGTCGCTATGTAACTAGAGGGAGATACAATTCTATTGGTGTTTGTTATAGTAACAATTGTAGGTGTGTGATCAGAGGATAATTCTAATGAGGCTTCAACGTGAATCGTTTCTGTGGGGATGTTTTTAACCACGCCGAAATCGATGACATCTGGAATTTTTTGTGGATCAGCAGGCCAATATGTTGGTTGTCCGCTCGCGACAACATTTAAATTAATTTTAGAGATTGTATTAAACAAAACACGACCCTTTGGTGTTATAAGTCGTGACCCCCAGAAGGTATGTTTAGCGTTATAATCGCCAGCGGCCAGGAAACAGGGTCCTAGGGATTTATAATATTCACAATATTGGCTTTCTGATATTGAAAATCTAGGTGGAGAGTATAAAGATGAAATTACTATGTTTCGATTAAGCTCTTCAACACGAATATTTGTTGCTTGCAGATAATCCTCACGATGATCACACATTAAGTAGTGTTTGACTCGGGTTTTTATCAAAATGGCAGAACCTCCACAAGCTCTATCTCGAGGGTCCTTTGTATCATATAGTATATAACCATTGATTTTAAACGTATTTCTTGAGGTCAGATGAGTTTCAGAAACCATCATAACATCAATTTGATTATTTTTGAGAAAGTATTCTAGTTCATTTTTATGTTGGCGGATGCCGCTTGCGTTCCAAAAACAAATTTTTAAACAGTTCATGGCTTGTTAAGTACAGCTTGCAATAACATCGATTGCATTCTTAGAATTTCCTGTAACATATTACCCATTGTGTTTGTGAAATTGTTTACTGTTTGCACTAATGTTTCCATGGTTTTTTCTAGACGACTTATATTAGAATCTGGAGTTTCGTCATTACTTGGCGAAGCACCTTGCATTGGCACATGGTTTGATTTTAGGACGTTAGCATAAGAGGTTCTGTTATTACTAGGCTGCGGGCCCTGAATGTTATTAGTGTTTACCTGATTTGTTACCTGCATGTTTGATTAGCATAAATTAACTATGAAGCAAAATCAACACCGAAAAGGGTTAAATCAACCTTGTTTTCGACGATTTTGCCTTGATTTTTTTCTGTGTGAAGGTACCGCCAAAGTCATCACCAAATCAGAAGATGCTATAGTTTTTGCAAACTATAAGGGCTATACAAGCCATCTTGAAACTCGGCGACGAGGAAGATAATTATTCATATAAAATAATCACAAGTGACGAGGCCCATTTCCATTTTTGTGGGTACGTGCATAGAGTTATAGCTGGAATTCGCACCAACAGAATGGAGCAACGACGCATACTGCATGACCAACAACCGGAATTCTAAGTGCTGCATTTCCGGCAGCGTAACCTCTCGTTTTGGTGATTTGCGCAGGCAGGCATGGTCGTCCAATTGAACTGTTCTGGACTTCTGTTTGTTGGGTTTCTTGAAATCATGATTTCTTTTCAACAAGCCTCAGCTAGCTCTTGAAGTCCTCAAAGAGAATAAACGTGTAGAATGCGGAAACCTATCGAACCGTTTTTCAACAAATATAACTGCTGAAAAACGTTAAATTTTAAATTCCTAGCTTTATATCACTTAAGCTTAGGCATTCTTTTATCCAATCAAACCTAATTTGACGCGTATTTTCAATTGAAACATCCTTTCGCTCTGGATAGCGGTTGAAAAGAAGTTTACATCGAAAAAACACATATGTACAGTAATTTTCAGACCAATTTCAGAAGGCCAATTAATAACTGTGGTATGCCGGAAGTCTATATATGAGATTGTGGAATATTCCAGGGTAACGCTGACTCTTGGACGACATTTCAAGGGCTCGCTGTAAAACTCTCATTCAACGTAAGTCGTACAGAAGGGCTCAGAAGAGATGGCAGGGGGAAAATACCTGTTTGACTCTACGGTCTGGCTAAGGCGCGGCAAGAACGCGCGTGCTACTTGTTTTCGAAAGGGACCAGATTAGGACATTGATATCGGTCATGACGGACAACTAGGGGAGAATGGGTCTGGATTATAAAGCCGTCTGTAGAAGTTGGAGAAAACGATGTTTCACTTTCTCTGCCAATGCCCAGGTCTCATGGCTTTTAGGATTAGGCATTTTGGGAGACCAGAATTGCAATGTTTGTCTAGAGTAGGACTGAAATCGATCACTCTGTTTTGCAGGGAGTCGGGGTGGTTCGAGGCTGCAGTGATGTCTGGGGAATAATCTGGTGCATACTGGCTTACTCTGGTCCATCGCTAAAGGAATCACAAAGGGACCGATATAAGGATCCAAGTGAGCCGTCCTTGTGTCGGCTGTCAATTGAACCTAACCTAACCTTGGATGCCAATTGAAGTTGGATGCCATTTCTCGAAATCAACTATCGTCAAATTTTAAATTCAATAAGTCAATAATTGCGGTCGCCATTTGACGCTTGCGGTCTCCTGCTGAAGCCACATCTCGTTTATTTCATCCATATTTTCCAACAAAAAGTCATTGATCACGGTGCGGCAGCGATTTCTATTGACCGTAATGCGAGCTACGGCTTCTGATTCCACTAGCGTATAAACTACACCAAACGCTACATTTCCTGTATGTAATGGTGTCTGTAGGGTTTGTTGTTAAATGGTTCCACTCTATACGCGGCAATTTTGTTTACCAACAAACCTGTTAGGCCAAAAACTGAGCCGTGCTCCATTAAATCACGAAGACGCCTATAAGTTGCGCGAATCGATGACTGATGTTCAAAGTTAATTTAAATAATATGGTAGCGTTTTTCAAGTTTGAATCTATAGATGATGATTTGCCAGAGTGTACTGATCATAAATTTAAAAAAATGAACGGAGTATGACGGTTCGTATGACAGCTAACCCTTTCGTAAATTAAATCGGTCTGTAAAAAAACCATTTATAAACCATACATGTTAAATTCCAATTAGAATTAGTAATTGATGCAATTAGTTTATATTTTCTAATTGATTAAACAATTAGAATAAGTTCAACTAATTCCCATTAGCTAATTGAAATTTTTATTCTAATGGAAAACTAATTGCAATTAGTTGCCATTAGCAAAAAAAAATTGGTTAACCTTTACAATTAGAAATCTAATTGACTTCTGATAATGCAATTAGATATTCAATTAGCTCGAATTAGAATCAATTGAATTTAATAATTGAATATCTAATTGCATTATCAGAAGTCAATTAGATTTCTAATTGTAAAGGTTAACCAATTTTTTTTTGCTAATGGCAACTAATTGCAATTAGTTTTCCATTAGAATAAAAATTTCAATTAGCTAATGGGAATTAGTTGAACTAATTCTAATTGTTTGATCAACTAGAGAATTTCACAAAACAATGTTAATTAGCAATCATTAGCATTAGCTAATCATTACTTAACATGTATGTTATAAACAAAGTTTTTATTAAACTTTCCATAATCTAAAAAAGTTTTCTACGTAAATAAAAAAAGTTTGATAAAATGTTGACTTTATTTACAATGTATGCTCAATATTGAACCAAAAGATTGAAGCCATCGATTTTTCAAAATTGTTTTCTCAAAATGTTTATTTATTTTTAATTAATTTTACAAATATAAAGAAACATAACACGTAGCCAGTAAAACAATGTCATTTAACTATGATTGTAAAGATAACAAAAAATAAAAAAAGAGAGAAGTGTCTAAAAGATACCAGCACTGAAGAGGTCAAACAACTTTGATTTCAAACCAAAATATTTCAGTGTTTGTTTCTAAAAAAAAGAAAAAAATGTTTTAAACAATTTGAGAATTTATTACAAGAAAAAAATTCAACAACTGCATTAAAAAGATTTAAAAAAGAACGAAACAACAGAGAATTGAATTAAATGATTTCAAAGGTTTGATTGTTTGTTAGAGTTTTATAATGGTTGCATGTTAAACCAACTCTTAACAAAGAAACTTTCTATAATTTTCTTCATTGAATGTAAAGAGAGAATAGAGTTAGAAGATGCATTTGATAGAACTATTTTAGTTCTAAAATAACAAAAGGGAATTTGGTGTAAATAAATTACTGTCTCTTCAATCAATTTAAAGTTAAACACAAATGTTTAAGAAGAACGCGCGCGCGTTCGACACTTAATAATCCATCATTGTGACGTAATAAAACAAACTTTACATTAACACAACACACACGCACTCATAATTAAGACAGACAACAACACGACGGTCTTTGCAGCCAAACTTTGTCTGAACAAATATTTCTTTACAACGGTTTTCTTAAACAATAGAAAAGCACATTTTTTTTATTTTTTTTTTTTTATTTGGTTTTACGCGTGACGAATTGTAATGGAATGCGCTTTGGAAAGACTAAAAAGAAAAATATCGTCAAAATTTAAAAAACACCAACCAGGTCTTAGGACGCTTGTTATAATTTAGTCAAGCAGTCAAACAAAAAGATATATTTTTAAGCCCGGTCTTATTAACGATGGTGTAACCAAATCCACGGTAGCAGCAGCTAAAAAAGATTTAAAGATTTCTCAACTAGTTAAAGGTAAAGAGACGTTTCAGACTTAGAAAGGGTATATAAAAAAATGTTGTTTTAAATAAAAAAATTCATGTGGATTTTGAAACATAAAAAACCCCTGCAAAAACAATTTACGATTTTTAGACCCTCCACCACTAGTGAAGAATAAGGGCATACTTTGTTTGGCATTCCGTGTGAAACTTTTTAAATATTTTTGTAAGACCCCGAAAGTTTATTTATATTGTTATATTATTCTGGGTACATGAGTTGCTCTAAGCCGATTTAGCCATGTACGTCTGTCTGTTGAAATCACGCTTATCTTCGAACGGCTTAACAGAAAAGAAACAATTTGGGCGTCTAGTTCTCTTAAGCATTTTGGGCTTGAATTTAGCACTATCGGTTCAGTAGGAAAAGAGTTTTGGACATAAACTTCGAATAACCTTCCATAAAAGTTAGTATTTCTGGTATTATAACACAAGTTGTTGGGGGATTATTATTAAATTCAGAACGAATTCGTTTTATATGACAAGAAATCATACTACCCAATTTCGTGAAGATCGGTCATAATAAAATAAAGACCCCATATAAAGCCCTCGCCTAAAACCCTAATTAATAACGCTATTTCAGTAAAGTTTCGTCTGTTATAGTTGAATAAGACTAGAAAACATACTGGTTTATGTAGTGAATATTGATCCATAATTTGCGATAGGTACCAAATAATGCCTATTCCCTAGAAAATTACGAAATTGTGGTGAAATTTGGCTTAATTTAGTTTAACCCATTTTTCGCTGAATTCCTGTTGATCGATGTTAAAGATAATAACGAAGTAACATTCTAAGTAAATAAAAGAAAAAAAAACAGTAAGAGTGCTGGTCATTTTAATCTCCGGTCGGCGAAAATGGTTAATAACACTAGAATCTGAGCAATCAAATTAAGTGAAGATCGGTCCGAAAACCTTCTTTGCGGTTAGTAGTAAAATTTGTTTGCCATAGTTTTATAAGATGGTGACTACTAATGGACAGCCTATGCTCAGTATAGAGGCTTTCCATAATCAATTAGACGACGAGCAAGGCATTATTATGATTATAGTTTTATAAGAATAAAACTCTCACTACTAAAAGTCTTGAATATTGGTCGATAATTTACGAAAGGTCCCATATAAAGTCCACTTTCGGAAAATAATTGAATATACCGTAAAGAATTTTTTCTTTGGAGTAACATTTGGTCTGCCATAGTTTCATAAGATAAAAAAATCTCTGCCAAATTTCGTCAAGATCATAGATCCTCTATAAAACCCACTCTCAAAAAAAAACTCTTTTGTGGTAAAATTTCTGTTCACATTTGCATACACGGCAAAATTACAAGTAGTGGCAAACCCAAGAAATGTTAACAGATAGGCCAGACAAAAATACCAATTTTTTACCTTTTGCTGTTTCATAGAATAACATCACACAAATGAAAAAAAAAACAAACCAATATTACCAATAATATACAAAATTGTTTATTTTAAACTCTTCTTGCTCGCGAGTAGTGTTGAAATTTGATAAGACTCTTTACGCCCTTTTTAGGAGTGAAACAAATGTGTAACTAATTTAAAGTATCTGAAGTGTGTTATTAAATGCTTTTAAAATCTTGGCAGAAGCTTTATTAATATCAAAGTTATAGCCCTTTAATTAAAGAAAGTCATGTACACTAGAGTGGGTCAATTTGTATGCATTCAAAAAAAATTCACCAAGCGGTTGTCAAAATCGTAATCTACGACGAATTCTAAGAAGATCAGCCAAAGTAACCATGGGTCTAAAATCAAAATCGAGCTTCCCGTTTTTAAAGAGAAACTTTTCTTTTCGTTTATACTAAATTACAAGGAGGTAATGTTTGTTTGCAGGAGGTAATCTTCGTAGCCGCTGAACCGATCTTTATGAAACTTTTACAGTATATTATTAATGGTCTGGGAGGTGCTATAGGATATATATTTTTTTGACATATTAAGTGGGCGGGGCACCTACATACAAAAGCATTATAGATTTATGTTTATCTGTAGAACGAAAAGAGCTAAAGTTTCCAAATTTGGTACGAATATCTTGGTTATCAGTACATAACATCAGACATTTTTTCAATAAAATTTAATTATATGGGCATTTCCCCAGAATGGTCTACCGGGATGAAAAAAAAAATATTGATAATCATCGTCTTTTCTTGTTTATTATTACAAAAAAGTCTATGTTTTTATAAAGGAATGGTTTCATAGCATGTCTCAGCTGTTTTAAACAAACAAATCAAAGACTTGAAGAAAGATAACAAATATATGATTCTATACACAGAAAGCAAAACTTTAAAATTAAAGTACGAATAACACTAAAACGTACTTAAAACAATCCGAAATTACTTTCAAAAACCAATTCTCCAACTTCTTAAAATAAGTATAAAATTCTTAAACAACGTAAAAAGTAGTAGTGCCACTCTGAGTGTAAAATTACAAAGTGAGCGTTTTATTCTCATATGTATAACTTATTAGCAGGGCTGCCAGAATTGACGATTTATCGTCATTTTGACGATTTTTTGTTCCGGAATTAGCGAAGTGCCGATTTGCTGATTTTTTTCTTAAAAGTGACGATTTTTTTCAGTCTCCAGTCTGAATAAAACATAAAATTTTCTGACACGTTCGTTTTTAAATCTTGGAATGTTTAACAGCCGTACCTTACCAAGAGCGGAAGCCGGAATGTTTTCTTTCGCTTAGCTTTTACGCTGATATGCCATACCTAAGCAAGAGCGTCAACGTTGTTTAAAAAAAGTAGTGATAACTTTCTTGTGTAATAAAACCCACAAATTATAAATAAAAATAGAGATAAAAACGCTAGATTGATCAAAAAATAGCTAAATTGCCTTTATTAATTAACAATAGCGCCAAAATTCACTATTAAACGAGCTTTGAAAATCGGGTTTTCCAATTGCAAAGCGTTGAGACCGCTCTATTCAAAAACTAGAAAACGCGTGGCGCTTTTGTTTAGGTACGGCCATAATATGCAAGTCTTAAGAAAATCTTTAAATGATTATTTTCAGAGTACAAAAACAACAATGTTACACTTTGTTTATCTTTCGAAAAACCATCAGCGAATGAATCTTTTACGACTCTCTGTATAAATCATATTTTCAACAATTATACGGCGAACATTTCACGAGTTGTGAGATAATATCTACAAGAGTCTCATCCCAGTAACAAATGTTTATGTTTCGGGAGCACGAAAACTACATGAGCGCTGATATATGCGCTGGCTATTACACACTACTAAGAAGCAGCAGATAAGCTGCATTGTTATACGAACAATGTTTTATGTGCTTTTGTTATTCCCTTACATCGAAGCAGGTTGTATTGCAATGATTTTAAAATGTGTTTACGATCATTTTTGAAATATTACCGAACATAGAAATTTAATTTGTTTCATAACGCAATCAGTTATCAAAGTGCTTCCAAGTGGGAATTCGCCATATAAAAATCATGCCTCTTGTAAGCAGGTTTTGTAAGGGGGTGTTGTGCTTCTCTCCCTTACAAAACTGCTGTAAGCTCCATTTTTTACTGGGAAACGATTCTTGACATGAAAGACTCGTTAGATAATCTTTACCCACATCTTAAACGATTCCCACAACGGTTGAAGAAGCGTCTTTCACTGTGCTATGGATAAATCTCAGCCGTGTTGCAGTTTTCCCATGTGAGGAATCTTCCACGATTAAAAAATGCGGCATCGACGATCAAAGACGATTTGTATGAGACTCCCAATATCTCTTACACAATTGAAAATGCTAGCTGGGTATGAAGTAATTATGTTTTTGTTTGAATGCTTTTTTATAAAAAAAATCAAACAAAAACTGTTTAAAAAAACTAAATTTTAAGTTGTGCGATTTTTTTGACGATTTTTCGAAACGTAAAAGACGATTTTTCTATTTTTTCTCAGGAAATTGACGATTTCCTCACAAATTTATCTGGCAGCCCTGTTATTAGTCTCTTCTCTCAGCATTGCATTATATATGCGTGCATACGCGTGTGTTTGTCAAGTAGGAAAAAAGCGATTTTCTTGCTTTGTGTAGGTACAATAAAAACAACAGAACAAGAAAAAAAACATGCATAATTTTCATGTTTAAAAAGTAAAAGATCCGATTTAATTTTTATTTAGTTTAATTACTGCAAATAATGCGACAAGTCCATACACGCGTGTAAAGTGTAGCCCATAAGGGACTAGGACTAGTCCAAAGGTAACCCAAAAGTATGGGAAAAACATGGTCTATTTGCGGTAAGTGTTTTAGGTAAGAATCAATCTAATTTCACTTTCGGATTATTTCAAGTACGAATTCCGAATTAAGTCAACTTTATAATACTTGGATCAAGCGCATTTTGTGATTGAATCAATCTTAGTTTTACTTAAATTAATCTCATTTTTGGATTATTTCAAGTACGAATTTGGGATTAAATATGGATAAGTTAAGTAAGTAGTTCGCTCTTGAATAATCCGTACTTTAATCAATCTGTTTGTACTTGATTCAAGAAAACCCGTGATTTTTCTTTTGAATGTAGTATATGAATTTCGAAATAAGTAGTTCTGCAATCTTTTCTTTCGTAAAAAGAATACTAGAACTGATTCTTTTAAGCCAATGGATTTAACTTTATTTCTGTGCACCAGTTGGTTATTTTACCTACAATACTGGCTGTAGTGTACCGCTTATCAAATTGAAATCAATGTATTACCTGATTAATTCTCTTTGTTTAATTTTTTTTTTTTCAATTTCAATTATAAAAAAAATTGATCAGGGTTTTGACATCTACTTAACAAATTTATGGTAATTTTTCTGAAATTTGTTTTGGTTTTTTTTCTTTAGTTTCAAAATTTTAATGTTTTTCAACTTGACCTTGTTTGTTCAATAAAAACAAAGTTATGAACCTTAGTAGATAAGTTTTTTAACACTTTTAGATTTTGTTTTTTTTTTTTTTGCGTTGAAAGTCTTAAAACTAACATTTATTACAATTTTTCGTTCAAGCAGCAACAAGAAAATAAATTCACATGCGTCATCATATTTCCAACCAATTACATGCAGCATTTTGAAAAACAAACGTGTTGGGCATAAACAAACACCCTGACAAGCCGTATGCAGAGTGTTTTTGCGGTGCAACTTAAAATGCATTTCAAATGAAATGCATAACTTTTTTTTTTATATAATTTTCTTTGTTGTTGTTGTATTTTTGCATTAAAATCAATGTAATAGTATGTAGCTTAAATGTTTTTGTTGTTGTTGTAGTTGTAGCTGTTGTTACCCAGTGGTTTAAAAAGAAGCAATCGCCACTAATGACAGGCGAAATAGTTAGCACTTTTACTCAATTTTTACTAGTGACTACTGATGTGGCATTCAAATCATACCTATATCTTTCCCTGGTCACCAATATCTAGTGTTGACATGTTAAAATAGGTACCCACGTTTCGCTAGCTAATTCTATAGCTCCAAGTAATGCAGAAAACAATTTTTTTTTCAACGACAAGACAAAAAATGTGTATCCGAAATGGATCCCGTTACTGAAACAACAACAAAATCGCTTGCTTTTTGCTATCACGTTTTGTAGATATAAGTAGCTAACCCTTATGGTAGGTAGAGGTTATGCAGAGAGGGGTCAATTGCCATCTTCGTAGGACATTGCCATGTTAAATTCCACAGTTAAAAGCATGTAGAGTAGATTGTGATTGCACTAGTGGTAGTTCTTTTTGAGCTAGTGAATATACATACGCGGAACTAGTCCCGTAAACCACTGGGTAACAACAATAATGACTATTTTTACAGTTCATAGTCTTTTTAATGGATTTTTTAAGACTTTGGTTTCAGCTGGGTGTTAGTTGAATTTGTACTTTAGACTGTTGTTTTTTTTTTCTTTTTCTTAATCATAAAACAGTTAAATTCAATGTTTGTTTGTTTATTCATTCATTCATCAAATAAACATTAATTCATTCAATAATTTTTTGTTTAGAGCAACAGAAAAAGCCAACAATTCCCCAGCAAAATGTTCACATTCCGAGGTGTTTTAAGCGCCGCTTAACAATTATTTTTTCATCTAAAAACATTCAATGAGATAATTTTTTTTGGCCTTTTCTTAAACATAAAAAAGTAATATTTATGCAATTTTTTATTAATTAAAAAATAAAGGTTGTGAATAATGTTTTTTTTTTTTCTTTATAAATTTGCAGAAAAAAAAATTTTTCCAAATAATATTTTTATGGTTGTCTTTATAATCGTATTGCATGATGTGGCATGACAGGAGCTGAGAAGCATAAATTGTTTATAAAAACAACAAATTAAAAAATTTTGAAATATGTGCTTCCTTCACCCAAGAAAGTTAAAAAAAACATGCGATTTCGATTTATTCAAAGTTTCGGACTACATACATATTCACAAGTATCGTTGTATCGGTTGTATGTTACATTTAAATACATTAAAAACTTTTGAATTTTAATACAACATACAATCGATACAAGTAGAACAGTCATCAAAGACTATTACCTAAAATTAGGTCGAAACTAAATGCAATAAATCGCTTGACATTCAAGGTAGATTGATAAATCAATACTCCTTGAATGCAAATCAAATGTTATAAATTATAACTTATAATTAACTACAACCCTATGAGTAGAAAAAAAGTTTTCTGGATGATCTGGCATTTCGCACGTCAAAAAATTTAATTTATAATAAATTTTTTATTCCCAAAAATAAGTTTGAGAAAAATTAAAATTTAAACTCGTTCTTTCGTGTCTTCTACGGTAAAACATTGCAATAACCACATGTACGAGTGTAAAGAAATTTGCATAAATTTTTAACTTTTAGATGTCGCACAATAAAACTTTTACTAAGTTAGAAAAATTTAAATTTAAATTGATTATTTCCGGTTTTGCAGATGAAATTTTTTTTTTTCAAATAATTTTTTTTTTTTTTAAGATCAATCCATTTTCTATAAGAATCACTTAAAATTTTTTTTTTTTTTTTTTTGTTTAATTAATTTTTGGTTCGAAAAAATAATAAAAAAAAACACATTTTTTTGAAAACGGCAACACTTTACCACCCCGTAAGTCGACAAATAAACATCATAGAAAAAAATATTTCGCACACTTATTCATATCTACTAGAACTATAGTTATGCCAAATAAATAGGAATTCCAACAAAATTTTTTTATTGGGTTGTCCGCTTCACAAATAATGCTCCTTATGCAAAATTACAGTGTAGGAGATTATTAATTAAATACGTTTCCACCAGACCGTCTCTCAGATGCGACAGAGCTCATTTGAAAACTTTTATATTTCTGTGCCAATTCGTTCAAGTTTTGGTTTAACATGTTATTGCGTCGGTCACCAAACGGATCTGCAACTCTAGAAATATTAGAAGATCTAAGTAAAACCTGTACCTCTTCTTTCACGAGAAATCTTCTCTGATTATCTAATAAGATTTTCACAAACGCTCCAAAGGTCAGTTCTGGTAGGCTTATCTGAACTTTAACCAGGTGTAGAGGTGATCGTGCCTTTAACATTTTCGAAATGCAGAGTCATGTTAAGTAGCTCATTAATACGTTTTTTCGATACGAACGGAGCTGATTGTCTTTGAAATATTCGAGCTTTGTATCGAGAGTCAAGAATAATATATATAGTAGATTTTAAATAGGTTTCATTATAAAAAACAATATTATGTTTAATAGAAATAGTGTTTTTAACCATTTTTCTACTTCATACGTTTTTTTCTTTGTGTATTCAAATCTCTTTTCAAACCCATCAATCTTTAGCTATCGAATCTCTAATAAATATTTATAAAATTAAGTATTTTCTTTAAGTAAATTAAAATATTTAAGAGAGTTTAGCACGCTATTGAGAAAAATATAATAGCAGCCATATAAAAAGTTTTTTTTTACCATCTTTGCAAGTCTTTAACACAAGAACTTGTTCAAGTAATTAAAGAAACTTTAAGCAAAAAAGTCTTAAAGGAACGAGTATTTTAGCTTAAAACGCTTAAAGAAACACATTTTAGAAAACAAGCAAAAAAAAACAGCAACATATCTTTAAATCTTTTTTCCAGTTTAGACAACACATTTGTTTTGTTTATTGTGGTTCTCGACCACTCCCGCCTGTTCTTCCATTTTCTTCACTTTACGAAACTTTCTTGATTTTTTATCAAAAAAAAAAAAAAAAAAATAAAAAAAAGAAGTTAAAAAAAATCTTCACTTTATTTTTAATTATGGCACTTTTTTTGTAATTTCTATTACGAGCGAAAATGAAACTAAAAAGTTGTGAT
The DNA here is from genome assembly GCA_963931875.1 of Pollenia griseotomentosa. Taxonomy (NCBI): domain Eukaryota; kingdom Metazoa; phylum Arthropoda; class Insecta; order Diptera; family Polleniidae; genus Pollenia; species Pollenia griseotomentosa. Next base: position 85,527,706 of record OZ007562.1, read on the forward strand.
AAAAGGAAAAAACATTAAAATAAATCTGTATTTAGTACAAAAAGAATTATTTTCTTTTTTAACCAAAAAAAAAAAAAAACACAAATTTTATGATTCTTGCAAAAAGCAAACATTTGGCCCAAAATTTGTTTTTAGAAAATATTCATTACAAATGTTGGTCCAAGTTTCGTTTATGGAAATACTAACGCTAAAAAATTTAGTTAAAATTTTTGAATATAGAAAATTTTAAAGTTTTGATCAAATTTTCGTCTATATAAAATGTTTCTTTGTCTGGGTTCACACTATTAATGTTTTCTTTCAGAAAGTCTGAGTTTATTTGTGAGAGGGGAAGAGGAAGAGAGAATATGCTATTATTCTCTCCCCTCTATTTATAGCATATTCTCTTCTCCTCCTAGCCTCTTCCCCTCATCCCCTCTTACCAAGAAACTCAGACTTTCTGAAAAAAAAAACTTTAATAATGTGGAACTAGACTTTGAAATCTTTTAAAATTTTCATCTATAGAAATCTTTGGTCAAAATTTAAGAAAACTTTCGTTTGCAGAAAATTTTTGTCCGAAATTTTAATAAAATTTTGTTTATATTCAATTTGCTATTTTAAAATTTTGATCCAATTTTCGTCTATAGAAAATTTTTAGGGCAAATTTTTGAAAAAAAAATTTTGTTTGAAAATAGTTTAATTAAATTTTTTATTATTTAAAATTGTGTTCCATGATTTTAATAAAAATTGCATATATATAAAAAAAATGGCACGTAAGTTTCGCCTACAGGTAACTTTTCGCAAAAAATTTTGGTAACATTTTCGTCCTTAAAAAAAATTCACGCTCAAAATCTTGATCTAATATTTGTCTAGACAATGTTTGTTTAAAATTGTTATCAAATTTTCGTTTATAGACAATTTTTGGTTTAAATTGATCTGATTTTCGTCTATACTTTCGCTTAAAAAATTTGTAACATTTTCTTTTAAAGACAATTTTCGTTCAACAATTTGAACAAAATTCATATCGAATTTTTGTTTACAGAAAAATTTACCTTAAAAATTTTTTTAAATTTATGTCTTTAGAAAGTTTTTGGTTAAATTTTTTTTTTTTGTAAAAATGTTTGCCTAAAATTTTAATCCAATTTTCGTTTGTTAAAATTTTGCTTTTCAAAATTTTGATAAAATTTCGCCTATAGAATATTTTTAAGATCAAAATTGTGAACAAATTTTCATTTAAAGAAAATTATTTTAATTTTTAAAAATTTTTCGATTAAAAATTTAATTGTTGGTTAAATTTTTTAATTCAAATTTTTACTCATAATTTTTTTTTGCAAAATTTTCGTCTTTATAAAATGTTTGCTTGAAATTTTGATAGCATTTTCATTTTAATAAAATTTGTATCTATAGAAAACTATCGCTTGGAAGTTTAACTAAAGTTTCTCTTAAAGAGTATTTCGCCTCAAGCTTTGGTTCCGATTTTCGTTTATTTTTCTTAATTTTTCTTAATTTATTCCAATATTTCGACACAATCTGCTATAATTTTTCTTAGTTCTCCAATAAAAGGCTTGGCAGTCTCTTCTACCCCTATTTTTACCTTGACTTTGACTAAAGAGTCAAAAAGTTCAAAAAGTATTTTGATAAAGTACCTCAACAGAAGTTAGAAAGATAACAACGTAAAGATAACAATTACAACAAAAATTGTATGGCCAACACTTAAAATAGAAAAATTCCAAAGAAAAAAATTCATAAAAAACAAAACAAGTAATTCATAAAATTATTTTCTGAAAAAAAAATTATGAAGTTGAAGATAAAATTTAATAAACATTCAAATACATAAGTTTAATAATACAATAAAAAAACAACAAAAACAAAATAAAACTAGATAATACGAATCATCTAGATTTGCGAACACAAACAAAAATTGCGACCACAAGGTAAAATATGCTAATAAACAAAATGATAAATGTTAAAACGTGTTCTAAATCATTGACACTAAAGCGAATTAAAAAATTACTTATAAGTTTAATATCAATAAAGTTTAAATAACAAAATTGTAGTAGAAAATTTGGTTACCAGTTGACCAAAAATATTCAAAAATATTCCTGGAAAATATTAAAGGAATAAGACTATTAAAGAATAAAAGCTTTTAAAATTGTAATTTGACTTAGAACACACATTCGAATCAATATGAAAATTTAGATATTAATTTATTTTAAAGAAATATTAATATTAAAAAAGATTGTACCCATTGTTTTCTCTGGTTAGTCAATTATTTATGAACACTTAACGATGATATACTTAACGAAACTATTTAATTGATTATTGTGTCTATTTAATATTAAAAATTAGAGTGTTTAATATCATACAGCATAAATTCTTGTCAAAGATAAGCAAAAAAAAAAAAAAAAAACAAATAAAGTGACAAAAGTCAACCAGGCGGTTAAGTTATTTTAGTTACGTTGTTGAACTTTTTCTGGAACATATCTAGCAGAACCGAAATTTCAATATTAAATTAATTTGATAAATTTCGTAGTTTTCTTCGCAGTGTTTCTTAACTTTGAATAAAATGTACAATACATTAAAAAAAATGTAGGTTAGGTTAAAGTGGCTGTCAGTATTTAACTAATATATTAACCCATTGTAATGCTATGGACCTCTACTAAATTGAGTTCCCATTGCAGAACTAACCTAAACCTTTAACGAAGTTAAAAATGCGATTTATTTCAATGCCAGAGATCTTGTATGGCTCCCAGACGCTGCCTTACTACAAGAAAATGTATCTATCTGGTACCACGGGAATAAGCGACCCCGGTGACACGGCTCCTTCTCACCAGTCGCGTATTTGAACACAATAAAAATGAAAACAAACAAAACTGACAACTACACAACGACTAAACAGACTGATGTCGGTCTCATTTCGCCCTTCCAACCATGTCGTGAATGCGCATATTTACATTTTTCTTTTATCTTAATGAGAAAGCGCTCGTAGAGTAAATCCTTCGCAGCTGGAAAATATCAGTAACGCTCGCAAAAACATTTCCATGATATTGTAATTTCCTTATATGCTTTGAGATAATTTATGTAGGTATACCAATCCGAAACCAACAGGCAGTTCTTGTAACCAGCAGAGGTCTATTTTACCATATGGGTTTTTTTCTAACCTCTAGGTCTACTAGTGGAAGCAGATGCTTCCTTAGAAATATCAAAAGCCCGATTGATCCCATCTACCTCTGAGTCTTAAGTCTTATTTTGAAAAAAGAGTAGTCTATCCATCCCTACGCTTCCTCTAAATTGGGACCAGTTCGTAAGCTTAAGATTCCTCGAAACTTATTTGACTCAACGTTTTTCCCTCATAATAAATTCTATATAAAAATAACATTTTATCTTAATACCAATAGCAAAAGATTGTTTTTCTGTTAAATATTATAATTTGCACTAAAAAAAATATAAAATTTATTTATTTATATTTTTTGTTTGTTCATTTGTTTTTAAATAAATTCGGTTGAATTGTACAAACGACTGTATGACTGGAATGTCTGAATTTGACGTCATTCGTAGTTATTTAGCGATACTAATTTTTGCTGTTTTTTTTTTATCTTTTAGTATGTGAATAAAATTTTTTTTTTTTTTTTTTTTTTATACATTTAATTTTTTGTTGAATTCAATTGGCTTTAACGAAGTAACGAAGTGCAAAACAATGAAGTTGTTTTATTAGAATATTTTCATTTTACTGGTTTTAATAACAAATTAGGTCAGTTACTTTAGATTTTCGTTTGAAAAGTTGATCTACTTTAAAATTAAGCCGACAGCAGACACGCAACACTTAAACATTTTATAGGAATTTCCATAAAAAAAAAGAAAAATTACAAAAAAATTTCGAACATAGAAATTTGCGGATATAGAAAATTTTTGTTAATAAAAAATTTTTATTAAACGTTTCGGTTAATTTCCGTCTTGATAAATTTTTTAAAAAAAAATTTTTATGTAATTTTCGTTTATAGACAAATATTTGGAAAATAGAAATTTCCATAAAAAATAGAAAAAAATATACAAAAAATTTCGATTATAGAAATTTTCGGCTATAGAAAATTTTTGGGAATAGAAAATTTATATTAAACGTTTCGGTTTTATTTTCGTCTTGATAAAATTTAAAAAAAAAAATGTTTAATAAAATTTTCATTTTTTGAAAAATATTTGGAACATAGGAATTTCCATAAAAAAAGGAAAAAAAAACATTAAAAATTTCGATAATAGAAATTTGGGGCTATTGAAAATTTTTGTTAATAGAAAATTTTTATCAAACGTTTAGGTTTAATTTTCGTCTTGATAAGCATTTAAAAAAAATTTAATGAAATTTTCTGTAATAAAAAAAAATTTGGCAACATTGTGATACATTTTTTGTCTAAAGAAAATGTTTGACGAAAATTGGATAAAATGTGGTCTATAGAAAACTAATTGGAAAGATTTTAATAAATTTTTTCTTAAGAGAATATTTTTAACAAAAAGCAAAAAAAATACATTAAAAAATAAATAGAAAATTCTTGTTTATCAAAATTTTGCAACTACAAAAAATATTAGACAAAGGTTTAATGAAATTTTCGTTTATGGAAAATTTGTTGTCAAAGTTTTGATGACATTTACGCCTTTATAAAATATTTTGACATAAAATTAATTAAATTGTCGCTTGGAAAAATTTTTTCAGCAGGCAGAGAATTTTAAGCAAATTCTCTTCAAGAAAATATGTGCAGTAAAATTTTAATTCAATTTTGTCTAAAGAAAATTTTAAAGAAAAAACATTTCACAAATTTTGCTTCTATAGAAATTTTTCAGGAAAGCATTTTAGAAATTTTTTTCTGAAGAAATTTTTCAGCAAAAATTTTGAGAGATTATTTTCTATAGAAATTACTCAGCTAAATTTTCGTCTATAACAAATTTTCCAGTAAAGTTTTGATACAATAACGTTTAAAGAATGTTCTTCCAAGCAATTTTTTTAAATTTTCGTATAGAAAAAACTTAAGCCAAGTGTTTGGGTCGATTGCAAAAGTTTTCTCCGCAATGCTGCCTTTGCCTACCAAGCACTCTCCATAATTCGACAGAGAGGTCATCATTCTGCCCTTCATTAAGCGACACTATAATGTTGGTTGTCTTCTCGGACTTTTCAAGCCCTTTGTACCTCTTCCTCGGATACCACTTTTAGAACGACATCCTTCCAGGTTTTTATTGAGAGAACATGTTCCTTAACCCACTCCGCTGATTTTGAACCGTTGCCATTAAAGGTCAGCTAACCTGGTTTAAAACTGCAACCTGCAAATTGCGGGCTTATGCTGCCCTTTTTGAATCACCAAGTTTTTCCGATACTGCGGTTTGAATTAGATTGGCTTTCTCTGCCCATAGTTTAATCAGGACGATAGGTGGTTTTACTCCCAATCTTTTAACTTCTACCATTTCCTTATGTGTGAGCTTGTTATTCTGTGCCTCCAAAGTTGTTGTTGGCATTTTTTGGCAATAACATATTTGAGGTATTCACAAGATCCCTTGTATCGTTGTATCGGTTATATGTTTTATTTAAATACATTACATAACAATATTGAATTTTAATACAATGTACAATCGATACAAGGATACAAGAGGTCTTGTTATTATTATTTTATTATTATGTCCTGTGGTTCCTAGTAGGAACAAAGACCGCAAGAGGTCTTGTGAATACCCCAAATATCTGATTTCAACTGTCCACTGTGTACGATTCTCGATTTTATGGCTTCCGATTTTTTTTCTTTGAAGCAACCTTAGAGAAAGGTGGAAATCAAGAACCATTCACCAGCTTATGGTCAAGATCCAAAAAGAGGAAATGATGATTGGAACCGGTGAAGAAAATTTATGAGAAATGCTTTGAAAAAGGCACGTTTGAATTAGGAAAACAATGGACGCCATTTGAAAGATATTTCCAAAATCTAATTTTAAATAAATGCCAACAAAATCACAAGAAAATAAGTTACTCATTTTAATTATTTTAGTGTTACTTATGCGCCACCCTGTTTTTACTAAAACGGAATATATAATTAGGCCTCTCGATAACAAGTGCGGTTTGTTTTTGTTATTCACAAGTAACACATCAGTGATGTTATTTAAGCGGAATATCACAACTCGACAGCAATTAAACTGTTCAAAATTTTCCAAAAAAAATTAAGAAATCTGAATAAGTTAGAAATTTAAATCACCAATTTCATTTAAATTCTCTATGGCACCCGTTTTTTTATTCACCCATATTTCAAGAATTTTCTTTGTCTTATCGATTTTTAGTGCTTCCACTTACAATTTTCCTACATTCACTCATTCTTGAATAAATTTGCATGTTGTTTTTGCTGTGTGTGGCTAATTTTTTAGTTTATTTCGTTTAAAGTTAAATTATCGTTTAACACGTAATTTCCATGTAAATAATTTTCACTAACATTGGCCCAGTAAAAGTCTAAAAGGGGGTTGCAATTTAAGCCCACACACACACACACACACGCTGTCTTGGGCACTACGATCCAGTCCATAACAAGTATCGTTGTTTTTTTTTATAAACAAATTCACTTTTTTTCCTCAACCTATTTGTTATTAAATAAAAAAAAAAGATACGAGTGGAAAAATGACTTTTTAAGGCATAAAATTTTATAACTGAGTAGAAGAAAAAAACCACCCAGTATGTGGGTTAAATATTTATTTATTTATTTAGTTTTGCAACCATAAAATAAAACAAAATATTACGAACGTTTTAAACAACAATTCTAGAATAAAAAAAAGGTGAATGCAAAAGTAAAACAATACAAAAAAGCCAACAAACCTTAACACTTGGTTTCCAATTTCTATATTTACAAAAAACAAAAAAAACTCTTCTAAAGAATGTGCTAAGAAAAGAATTATAACAACGACTTGTAACCTTTAAACAAAGAATTACACTTTAAAGAGAAAGGTAATTGAAAGAAATAAAGAAATGAGAAAATATCTGCCGAAGCCAATTGACGAAAATTCTAACGAAATTCTCCTGTTAGAGAAAATTTGATAAACACTTTAAACAAAAATTTTTTTATAGAACAACGTTTGAATAATTTTTTGAACACTAGTTTTCTATGAACGAAAATTTGAGCAAAAATTTTGCTATGAACGATAATTAGATCTTAAAATTTCTTTAAACAAAAATGATATAAAAGATTTAAGCAAAATCTTTTATTATCTAAAATTTTACAAGTATTTTGAGCGAAAGTTTGGCAGACATTTTTATTGGACGAAATTTTATTAAAACTTTTATATCCAAAATTTTGGTTAAACTTTTAAGCGACAATGTCCTGTTAACGAGCGTTTGAAAATAAATTTTGATGGAAAATTTCTTATAAACGAAAATATGATATACTTTGAAGATTAAATTTTCTGTAGACGAAAATTCAATTAATGTTTTAAGCCAAATTTTTTATAGGCTGATATTTTATAAAAATTATGAGGGAAAATTTTCCACACACTTTTAATAGACGAAAATTTAAAAAATATTTTAAGCGAAAACTTTTGTACACAAAAATTTGTCTAATCAATAATTTACCAGTACAGTAAAAGCTTGATAGTCCGGACCTCGCTAATGCGGATTATTTGGTGATCTGGATTAATTGAAACTTTATGATCCGGATTGTATAAAAACTGTTGTGTAGTGTTAATCTCTATTAATTGTTACTCCAAAAACAATTTTCTCTTTTTTGCTGCAACGCAATTCCATGTTTTTTTTTTAACACATAAAAGTACCGTTGTATTTATGTGCAAAAACTTTTTTTGTTCTTTTTAAACGTAATTATTTATTTAAATGAGTTATAAATTCGATATGTGTTTTAAAAACATTTTTAATGCAAAAACACTGTTTTAAATTTTTATTCGGTAATCCGGATAATTTGATAGTCCGGATTAGAGTCGGCAATCAATTATCCGGACTATCAAGCTTTTAGTGTAACGAAAATATGAAAAAAAATTATTGTCCAAAATTTTTCTATAAACGAAAACATTATCCAATTTCAAGATTAAACTTCCTTTAGACGAGAATTCTAGTCAAGTTTCAAGCCAAATTTTTTTAAACTAAAATTTTACAAAAATTATGAAAATTTGGCGTACATTTTTATTAGACGAAAGTTTTATAATTTTTTTTGTTAACGAACGTTTGAAAAAAAATTTATTAACAAAAATATGATCAAATGTTAAGATTAAATTTTCTAAAATTTGGTTAAACATTTAGTTAAGCGATAATTTACTTTTAACGAAAATATGAAAAAAAAAAAATGTTTGTTCAAAAATTTTCGATAAACGAAAATAGGATCAAGTTTTAAGATTAATTTTTCTAAAGACAAAAATTGTAGTTAAGTTTAAACCAAAATTTTTTATATACTAAAATTTTACAAAATTATGAGCGAAAATTTCGCAAAGACGAAAATATTATACAAATCTTAAGCGAAATTTTTCACACGCAAAATTTTGGGTTAACAATTAAGGGATGATTTCCTATTAACGATAATTAAAAAAAAATTAACTAAGAATAATTTTTGGCAGAAAATGTTCTATAAAAAAAAATATTATAATACTTTAAGATTAAACTTTCTATGGAAGAAAAGTTTAAGCAAATTTTTTATAGCTTAAAATTTTACAAAAACTAAGTGCGAGAATTTACCACATTTTTAAAATTTGGTTAACCATTTAAGCGATAATTTACTATTAACGAAAATAGAACAACAATTATCGGTCAAAAATTTTTCTATAAACGAAAATATGATCAAACCTGTCTATATAGAGTTAAGTTTAAAGCAAAATTTTTTATTACAAAAATTGTGAGCGAAAACTTGACAGATATTTTTGTTAGACGAAAAAAATTATACAAATTTTAAGCAAAATTTTGGTTAAACATTTTAGCGATGATTTCCTATTAACGAAAATTAAAAAAAAAATTAAGAGAAATTATAGCATTTTAAGATTAAATTTTCTTTAGACGAAAATTCTATTCAAGCTTAAAGCAACATTTTTTTAGACTGAAATTTTACAAAAATTATTAGTGAAAATTTGGCACACATTTTTAATATACGACTAGACGAAAAAATTATACAAATTTAAAGCGAAATTTTGCATACACAACATAACAGCGATTATTTCATATTACCAAGAATTAAAAAAATGTTAAGCGAAATTTGCTTCTATAACGAAAATGGTATTAAATTTTGAGCTTTAATTATCAATAGACAAAAATTATTTGAAAGTTTTTAGAGCAAAGTTTTTTGTAAACTGAAATTTTACAAAAGTTCTGAGTGAAAATTTGCAACAAAAAAAACTTTATAGACGAAAACTTGATACGAACCAAAAATTTTTTTAAAAATAAAACTTTTACTAAAATTGTGAGTGCCATTTTTATTGACAAAAATTTAATGTAAAATTTTAAGCCAAAATTTTTCTTATACGAAAATTTTATAAAAAGTTTGCACAAAAATATTCTATAGACGAAAATTTGATCAACAATTTAAGCGAAATTTTTATAGCAGAAAATCTTATACAAATTTTCAGCCGAAATTTCATAAAACTTTTAAACCAAAAGTTTTCTGTAGACAAATTTTCGTCTGCTCCATCTTTAATGGAATTTTTACAGATAAAAACTTTAATAGAAGTATTCTATATAGACGAACCTAAAAAATTTCTATGGGCAAGAATTGTACAAAAATTTTTATATATAAAAAAAATGTAAATCGAATGGTTTTCTGTAGGGAAAAAATTTTCAAATTCTTTTCTTTTAAAAAAATTTTTTTTTGCCGAAGAATTTCTTTAGACGAAAGTTTAAATTTTTTACAGACGAAAATCTGTTTTAAGCGAAAATTTTTTATCAAAATAAAATTTTAACAAGAATTTTTAAGTGAAATTTTAGCGAAAATTTTTTCTAGGCAAAAATCTTGTCAACATTAAAACTGAATTTTTACAGATAAAAATTTTAATAAAACTTTAATGGCTGTATTTCCCAAAATTTTTAACCAATTAAAGAATTAATCAAAAATAAAATCAGTTTTAATTAAAAATTTAATCAAGTGAAATAAATGTTCAATTAATACTATTTATTTGTTTTCTGGTGCTAATTAAATTAATTCTTTAATTAATCAATTTTTGAAATCAATTTTTATTTTTTGTTTTTTTTTTTGTGTAGACGGAATTTTAATTCAAATTTTCTGTAGACGAAAATTTCATTAAAATTATTACTTTACTTTTCGTTATTTCAGAAACACCTTCCATTTTTTTCATATACATATTAAAAAAAAAACATTAAATAAAACAAAATTTTGTATATTGCTGCAAATACAGATAATAATAAACATTAATCTAAAATCTATTAACAAGGTTGTATATCAGCAAAGATAAATTTATTTTGATATTTCAAAAAAAAATTAAAACAACAGTAATCGTAAAACGAAAAAAAAACTTTAATTTCGAATTTAACATGAGATCATAAAAAGTATTTGAATGTGAATAAAGTACGCAAGATTTTTATGATACAGAAAAAGCTCTAAAAACAAAACAAGAAATGATTTAAAGAGAATTTTCATAAAACAAAAAAACAAAACATTTTTTCTTTTTATTAAAAAATAAACACATCATTTTAAAAATTTTTAAAAATGAGATCGAAAACGACTGCGTTTTTTTCATTCATCAAACATAAAAGTGTTACAAGTCCCCCGGTCCATTTCCTTTTAGAATCAAATTCATAATGTTGTAATGGTGATGCTGCATAATGAGTGATGCGGTGATTAATATGACATGTGGTGGTGTGATGCCAAAAATATCACCACCAACAAATATTTGGGTGACATTCTAGCCAACAACAACAAAATATTTTACAGAAATATCTGTGGCACGATTATTTTTTCTTTGTTGGCCAATTTTACACACTTTTAAAAAAAGACCTGCCAGCGTGCTTGGGTTAAAAATTTGTGACTAATTTAATGTTTTTCTTTTTTAAAATCTAAATTTCTGTTTTGCAAACTAAAAAAAATTACAACAAGCGACTAATTGTTGCTGTGTCTCTACCAGTCACTAACTCGTTTTACGTGGTCACTAAGTGTTTTTCTTAATCAAATTTTCATCCGTCTGGGTTTTGATTTATCCATAAAATTCTATTTTATTTTAAATTATATTAAACGAATTGGAATTTTAGAAAAAAATTTGAATATTTTATGGTTAAGACTTGCAAGGTTTTTATAGCATGAGATAACAAAAAATTCCATAACTTAATCACGTTCCGAATTAGATTTTTTCCCCGTAATCATTTTTTACTTACAAAGATCAAAGAAACTTTCGATAAACGAAAATTTAAAAAAAAATTCCATATACGAAAATTAGATAAAAACTTTATGCGAAAAATTTCTATATTGAAAATTTGTTTCAAATTTTAAGAGAAATTTTTTTAAGATGAAAATCTGATTTAAAATTTTAAGCAAAAATTTTCCAGACAAAAAAAAATATGATCAAGATTTGTAGTGATAAATTTCTATAGACAAACATTTTATCAACATTTTTTATAGGCGAAAATTTTATCAACATTTTGGTAGAAACTTTTCTAAAGACGAAAATTTTATCAACATTTTAAGCAAATATTCTCTATAGATGGAATTTAGATTAAAATTTTAAGCGAAATTCTTTTACAAAAAATAGAATTTTATCAAAACATTGGGCGAAAAACAAATTTTTGGGCGAAAATGTTTAATAGAAGAACATTTATTTTCCTATAGAATCAGTTTCTACCAACAAGGACTATTACTATTATTAAAAAAAAACAGCCTCTGGTTCGGCATTTTTACGAACTCTCTCCCCGAGATTTTGTTTGAAATCAAAGCCAACCAATCGAAAGGAATCTCAAAAAAACAGGCAATATCTTAAAAGTCATAAAGGCTACTGGTTGACACAGTACCGAACTGGTCGCCAGTAATCCTTATCCCTAGAAGAAAGGAAACTAACACCAAGCTTGTCACGTGACAGTTCTAAAGTGGTAGCAACCGGTTCTAGTTCTCACACTTTGTATGAAGGGGAATTGTCACTTTAACATGACGATGTCCTAGGAGAGGGGGGGGGTTAATTGGCACCTTTTTGGCACTTTATAAACGAACATTGAAATAACTTAAATGGACACATTCAATTTCGAATTAAATAATATCTATCGCAGATATTGTCCCGAGTGAACTACTTAATTTGACATTTCTTTGCTTTAGTGTTTAAATAATACAACCATGGAGAGGTACACAATTGAGCATCGCGTTGAGATTATTGAAGCCTTTTACGAAAATGGGCGTTCAAATCAAAATGCAATTCGTGCACTTCGTGATTCTTTTGGGCAGCATAATCGACCGAATGTGTTCAAAATCGGGAGAATTGTACGCAAACCGGGTCTGCAGGAAATGTGGAAACACTGTTTGGTGCGGTTTATGGGCTGGCGGCGTCATCGGGCCGTAATTCTTCGAAAATGAGGTTGGCCAAGCAGTTACCGTGAATGTTGTTCGCTATAGCGTAATGATAACGGACTTCCTGTGGCCAGAAATTGAGGATATGGACCTGGACGATATGTGATCTTTTGCGCGAGAAATTTAATGGCCGTGCTATCTCACGTCGTGGATATGCTAATAAACCGCCACGATAATGTGATTTGACACCGTTGGACTGCTTTATGTGGGGTTATTTAAAAGAAAAAGTTTACGTCAATAAGCCAAGAACAATTCAAGAACTAAAGGATGAGATAATTCGGCACATTAACGACATTAAACTTATATTATGTCTTAGAGTTATTGAAAATATGGACCATCGGATAGAGGTATGCCACCGAAGCCGTGGTTAGCATTTGGCCGATATTTTGTTCCAGACAGAATTTTCATAGATAGATCATTCCATCATAATAAACAATATAAAGACAATTCTTTAAAAACTTTTGTTTTATTTACAATTAACATCGTGCGTTTTGGTTGGACCACCAAGAAGTATTAAATATTGAAAATGTACGAAATCGACCTATTATTTCACATGGCTCCTATACAAGTGTACTCCCGAATTTAAGGTTTTGGTAGCATATTTAATACTAGTTCTGTTAAAAAAATTTTTAGATTATGTAAATTTCATTCAGAACATGGCTGCATATGAATACACAGAAAAAAATTTTTGCGCCAGTAAAATAATTAATCAAAAATAAAATCAGTTTTAATCAAATATTTAATCAGGTTAATTAAACGTTTAATCAAGTGAATAAAACGTTTAATTGAAATATTGTCAATTACACATTTAATACACTTAATTAAAAGTTTAATTCACCTGATTAAATATTTAATAAAAACTGATTTTATCTAGAGATTTATCTAGAGTATTTAAGAGCAAAGACATTCTGTAGAATCATTTGTGTGGGAACTTGGCGGAATAATTATCCAATTTTGATCATTTCTTTAATTGAAATTTTAGTTTTCTACAATTAAATTATTTTCATGATATTAGTTGTCTTTAATTTTCTTTTAATTTAATGCCAAAAGACATTTATTTTATAGCTGGGTAAATGGCCCAATTGAATTGAAAACATAGAAAATAAACAAAAATTTAATTGGCAAAATATAAGAAATTAAATTAAAAAATTTGTGTCTGAGATCAAAATGCTGTTGATTTAAAAATGAATATCTTATTAGTCATAAATATATGTATGTGTGTATGTATATGCTCGTGTGTGGATGTGTTTTTCTTTTTGTAGTTTTATAAAATAAATATGGTTTTAAATAAAAACTACCTGTTTATTTGTTTAATAAAAAATTTTCTATGTGTTTTGAAAAAAAAAACTTTGATAATATTTAACAAATTATAACGTTGAGTGATTTTGTCTAATGCAAACAATTTTATATATGAAAGCATTTTCTACAGTTTAGTAGAAACAATTTTGGAAAGGGGCGAAAGTGAATTAAGCTAATTGAATAAGCCTTATAGTTTTACCCTACACCACCATAAGTGTTATACCCTTACCGTAATACACGTTTGTGCTGAAGTTTGCAATGCATAGCAACATTGATTCTAGGTCTAGGTTTCAATATCTTTTTATAACCACGCTTGCTAGGTCGATCTAAGATGTCCGTCCGTTTGGCCCTGTGTGCACAATACAGCTACTCAAAATGTTTATAATCGATAGAAGATTTAATATAGTTTCTATAAAAACGTTGAAACTACGGGACATATCAAGGTTGCTGGCAGTATTAAGGGATTATTGGATGTTAGATAAGCATGGAAGTCGACTTGGACTTTCCTTCAACGGCCAATGTCACAATTGTGATGACGGAAAAACCAGAACACTGCTGTCCACCTGCTCTGAGAATGACAGTTCCAAGCTGTCAGAAAAACAGATTCGTTGGCAACTTTATACTATCCAACGTTGGTGAGCTATCTGTGTCAAAACTTATTGACATTCTGGGATATCTCAAGGCTAGATACTGGATATGATACAACATTAATTTACATTACAATAGAAATTAAAATATGTATATGTAACTGACGAGTGAACAATAACGATAACCAATCAAGTCTTTGCTTCCATAAATCTTCGAAATATGATAATCTTAAGGTAAAATTTTGCACAAGAATTTTATATTGCTATGTAAACCAATAATTAACGCTACTACGCCAAATCCTGGAAAAGACCCAAAAAACCGATCGAAACCTACCATCTGTTTGTTGACTACAAGGCCGATTTCGACAGCCCCATACGTTGAAAGTTGTTTCTTTTTTGTCCTTAACATTTTATCGAGACATACTTGCCCCTTACATCCACTTCTTGGGGGGCTCCCATACATATATTGCGTTTTATGAAATTCTTAAATTAATTAAAATTTTTCGACTTTTGTGAATAAAATCAAAAGTTGGTAACAGATTTTAATCATTTATCGCTTGTTTTGTTTGCAATTTCGTTTTTTACACGTTCTTTTTTATGAATTTTTAAACAACAAAAATTTCGAAATTTTGATAAAGAAAAATTAATTTTTTTTCCAAAAACGACTGCGCATATTAGAAAAAAGTTTTACCTTTCTCAAAGGAAATTTTATTGCGGAATTTCGGTTTTTTATTTTTTTCAATAAGCTAACGCGTTTTTGGGTTACGCGAACATATGTTGTGCAACCTCCTCCATTTTCGAAATAACGGTATATCTCGAAAACCAGAGCTAACCTAAAAAAACGGCTAACCTAAAAAAACGGGATTCAGCGTACCCGAATTGGGCTAAAACGACAAGTGCCTAGCTTGTCTTAAACAAAAAGTGTCAATTTCTAGCACAGTGTTTTTGTTTATAGTTTTATATTATTGCCCAAAGATATCGTGGTGTAAAATATCAAATCAATGGCCGGGCCCAGAATGTACCCATAAAGTGACCGAGTAACGCAGCTGTTCGCAGTGCTTTTCTTTGTGGTGTGACGTGTGGTGTCTTTTATTGTAGTACTAAGGTCACTTTATTGATACATTTTGGTCGGAACCAAATATACTTTCTAACTTGATTAAGTAAAATTAAAGTAATTGTGGATTTTAATCTTAAGCTATGGTCACACTTATTAAATATTTGACCAAAAAGGCGTAACAACTACTTTTGTTAATATTAAGTGAGATTTACATTTTCTTGAAATGAAAAAATAAACCAATTATATTACTAGACATAGCAAAAAACTGTTTTTGTAAGATGTGACATTATAATCAAAATAAATATTTGAATTAAAAGAAATGATTATTAAGTTTGCTTGTTGGTCCCGTTCTTTTCCTCAAATATTTGACAAGTGTGACCGTAACTTTAGTCTCTTTTACCGATTAATTTATCTCAGGTTTGTAATAATTTATTTTTGAGAACAAAATTTTTTAATTAATTACTGTTGAACGAGAATCTCCCCATTTTATTTTACCCAAGTTGATTATAAATTTCACTTTTCTCATTTGGTAACAATTTAAAGTTTCTTTTATTTAAGTTATTTTATTAAGAAATTAAAAACAAAAAAAAAAACTCACCTTGAATTTCTTTAAATCCCTTTTAAAATCGTATTTTTATAAAGACGGTCACTTTTTTCCTAAAATTCTTTCGCTTAAGTTTTTAAAATATTTTTTGCATAAAAACACTTTCATTTGACACTGTAATTTCAAATATTTAAACTCTTGTCGAGACACAAACTTCTGGTTCTCTTTAATTTGCCGAATTACATTTTATTTATAATTTATGTATTTTTAATAATTATGTATGTATGTCGTTTTGGGTTTAACCCACTCAACAGTTTTAGCGGGTAACACTCGTTTCTAATGTACACTTCGATTTAATTTACACACAGACTCTTATACGCAAAAATTAGACAGCTGTTTAAACAAAACTGAAATTCGAATAATAAATTTTTCTTTATATTTTTAATAATTTATTTGTTAAAATATTTTCAAAACAATGTGAAGGAATTTATTTATTAGAATGTGTGTAATGGTGGGTGAATGATTTCAATTTCAAATGCACTTGAACGAAGAAAAAAAATAGAAGAAAAAGGTGTCTTAGAAATACATAAATTGAAAAACTTTAATGGTTTCTTTGACAATTTGCTGCTGCTGTTGACGATGTTGTTGTTTTGTTGGTTGTAGATTGTTAACATCGTAGATACCTTAACTTTGTAAAAAAAAAAGTGCAGAGATGGAAATAGTTCTAGTATTATACCTTAAATTTTTGAATAATAATAGGTTTGTTTCTTTACTCTAGTTTGGGATCCCTCGGAAATCTATGTAACAGACCGATTTCGAGAGAATAAACAAAACAGCCCAGACCTTTGTCTACGCTCAAATTGTGTAAATTGTCTAACGGATGTTAAAGAATAAACAAAATAAAAAAAGCAAACAAAAAAGTGGTGTTCATTAAAAGAATTTAAATAAATTTCTGTTAAAAAAGTTTATATTTACGGCCAATTTTACCAATTTTACCAAATAAGTTTTAAATGAACTTGTTGAAATTGGCCGTTTATAAAAGAAAACGTTTTTTATTTTTTGTTACTAATTTACATTTTTGTTCTTTTATTTTAGTTATTTTTTGTGTTCTCGTACTATTTATAAGAAAAATTTATTCTTAAGCTTTGTTCACAATGGGAGCAACAATTTCGTTTTTTCTTCTTTCTTATTTCTACCCAAAGTATTTCATATATTTTACTTTCGTTTTTCGAACATAAATTTAACTAAAGATTTTTTTTTTTTTTTTTTAAATAGAATGTGGAAATTATAATTTTTTCTTTTTCATAAATTATTTTAATTATATTAACCATTTTTTCGAATGTGCTTCTATAAGCCAAATTTAAATATTTAAAGCTTTTTTCAATAGTCTTATTCCTTCAATATTTCACATACTTTTTGCTTAAGCCAACTTTTGGTTGACATTGAAGCTATAGAAATGTACTTATACTTAGGAATGACTCTATGCACTACCAGAATATCTTGTATCTTCATGTTACACGTTTTTACTTAAACTATCCTTTGGTTAGCAATTACGTAATGACTATTGTAAAAAGCTTTATTAATTGAAATTTGACTCATAACTAGAAGCACAAAAAATGGTTGTTTAAAAAGTTAAGTATACTTCTACTTCAGCAACAATTAGTATGAAATTATAAATGACGTTTATAATAATCTTGTTTAGTTTTGAATGAAAATTTTAACAAATTCGTAATTGAAAATGTGTTTAGTTGCGAAAAATAATTTGTTGCTTTATTGTGAACACCACGAGAAAATGTTGCTGCCATTGTCAACGAAGCTTTATTCTTATATTCACTAATAAACGATTATAAAAAACAATATTTATACATTTTCGTTAAGTTTTTAAATGAAAAAAAATTAGGTAACTTTTCACCATTTAAGAAAAATAAATCTATTTTTTTTTTGTCTTATTTCTTTCCTGGTTTTGAAAACACAGTTTCGTTGAGTTTTAAAAATGAATTAAAATGTACTAAATCGAATTAAAATGTACTAAGAGAATTAAACAAATTTGTTGAATTAATGACTTCGGCGATAGTTTAGTGAAAAAATAAAGTTTCGTTAAATTTTTTTTAAAATAAACATATGTATTTAAATAAATTGTTATCGATTTAAGCACCGAGAAATCTTTTTAGCTTACTAAAACGATAGTTTTCTTAAGAAACTTTATACCATTTAAATGGGAGCCATACTTTAAAAAAATAAAACTTTCCTGATTTTGGAAACACAGTTTCGTTGAGTTTTAAAACTGAACAAAAAAATTTAAATTAAAATAAACTAAGAAAATTAAATAAATTAGTTGAAAATATAAAGTTTCGTTAAGTTTTTTAAATAAAAATATTAAAAAAAATTGATAGCGATTTTAGCACCGAGCAATCTTCCTAACTTACTAAAACGATAGCTTTCTTTAAAAGCTTTAGACGTAAAAAATAAAGTTTCGTTAAGTTTTAAAATAAATAAATTTAACATTTTCTCATAATTTAAGGTTATCTCCCTAAAACTACTATTTAAGCCTTTGTATAAAACGCTTTTCACTAAAAAAATAAAGTTTCGTTAAGTTTTTTACATAACCAAAACTAAAATATTTCTTATAAAATTTAATAATAAAACAAAATTAATCATGCTTGATATGAATTTATTTAAAAAAATTAAATAGCCAAATTAAAAAAATATTTAACGAAATAAAAATATATGTATTTATGTAGTTTTAAAATTTTGTTAAGTTTTTTAAATAAAACTTCTTTTAGAGAGAGGCGCTTAAGCAAATTGCACTACCATATTTTAATTTGTTCTAATTTAGGGTTTTTTAATACCAAACAACACTCTACAGAATTCTGTGAACATTAATTTATAATTGAGAATGGGTCCAATATAATTTCCCCTCCTAAAAATCATTTTAGTACGGCTAAAACTGTTACGAATTATAATATTTTACTTAAATTAGTTCAAATAAAGTTTCATATGACTAGATATAAAAGCTTAAAATCTTCAGATCGTCGGCCAATAATTTAATATAAATCTAAACCGCAACTAATTTTAATACTGACGTCCCTTTTTGTAAAGAAAATTTATAGTTTATAGATCCCATATAAAGCCAACTCCTAAAATATTCTAACTGTGGGTAGAGGATATCAAAGATTCGGCACAGCCAAATATAGTACTCTTACTTGTTTGAAACATTTAATGACAATTTTCGCCATCCAGATGATCATGATTATCATTTTTGTTAACTAACATCATTGTCATATTATATAAAGTTGGCTACAAGTTTACCACATTTAAACTTTCATACAGTTAAATACAACACTTCTTCAATGACAATTGACTTTGACATATATTGTGCATCTTTGTTTGTTTGTTTATATATTTGCTTTATTTATATGCAAATAAAATACGAGGTGTTTTGTGAAACAGCAGCAGAAACAACAAAAACTGCAATAGCATTAACAAACGTAATTAAGCCAGCAGAAGACAATAGCAAAATTCAAGTTGAAGAAGAGCATTTTTCAATACAAAAATAATAGTCAATGTTTTTTTGTTGTGGTTGTTTTATATGTAAAATGGTTATTTTACTTTGTTTTTGTTAAAAGTTGTTCTTTTTTGTTTTGTTCTTTTCTGCATTTGCAATTCTTTTAATTGAATTTTAGTGAATTTTTGTGGCTTTTTGTTTTTTATAAAGTTAATTACGGCTTAAACTCAATTGTTTTGTTTTTATTTTTTAAATTATCAAACTTTAACCTTTAGTTTTTAGCGGAAAAAAAAGTTCAACACATTTTTAATAAAAAGGTTTATTTAAAACTCAAAAGAAGACCTCTAGTGTTAAACTTTGCAAATTGTTTGCAAGTGTTGCCAGATTAAAAATGTTATCAAAGTTTTTCTTGGGATTCAAAAATTTTATTAACAAGGTTTCGTTTAAATGTGCTGCATTCCCATTTCATACTATTGATAACCTGAAATTTATTGTTGAAGGGATAAGCTATTCCTATGCGCATTTCACTGGTTGCTAAGGCCAGATCGTCAGGAAACTTCATCCAAAGATTTTAAAAAAACTAAAGATATTACACATATAAAACTGTTAAGCGAATTAGAATTATAAGCCACAGTTTTACTAGTAACAATATCAAAGCTTAAACAAAAACAACAACAATAAACAGTGAGTTTACCTTTTCTTACAGTCCCGGCTGTTATCGTTTTTTGACGGTCTTTAATCTTAATACATTTGACAATTTACCGATTCGATTACAAATTTTAAGATTTTCTTTCTACAGGAATTAAAGTTTTATAGGTTGTCAGACCTGGGAACTCTATAATAATTTGTTCGCAGTAAAAAATTACGACGCCCCTAATCTGACCCCATTTTACTTTACTTTGTCTTCAACTTTCACATCAAATAAACTAAGTAGATACTTGTTGTGAAAATAACAAAATGATTTCTTGAATAATCTATTTATAGAAAAATTTAGATTTTCGCAATTAATTTAGAGATTTTATTATAGAGCTTATATAAAATTAAAATACAGGTTAACTACCATAGAAAGAATCACTAAATCCGCTGATTAAGAACATTTTAAAATTTCGGTTTAGCTTGACAAGTGACACGCATTGAAAAAGCTTGACAGTTAAGCAAAATCAAGCCCGTCTGGCAACCCTAGGTCAGGGCGAATAATGCAGTCAACGGCTAGCAGTATAAGTTCATGATAATTGAGGAGGTCCATAAAAAAACGCAATAATTACACCAAATATTTTTTTGGATAAACGACAAAATGTCATTTAAGTAAGTAGCACATAATGTTTTTAAAAAACAATTATTGAGGTATTATTGTCTACAAAAAATAATATTAATCACAAATTAATTATTTTATCTGACAATTTGTTTTAAAGTTATTTAGACAGCAAATTTGGAATTATTGCGTTTTGGTCCGAATCATAGTATTTCTTTCATTTTGCTTTGAACTGTATGAAAATATTGCGTTTTGGTCTGAACAAGAGCTGGAATTTCTATAGATTCGTATTATATCATTTTGTTTTAAATTGCAACCGCTTGTAGAAAAATTAAAACACTTTTTTATGTGTAGTTATTGCATTTCGTTCTGAACCATTATATTTGATATCGAATTTCAGTGTAGGTTTTGAGTTTTGGAATGCTCTATAATAAAGTTAATATAGATATCAATGTGTAGAATAGGATTCAATCAAAAAATCAAAAAACTTGAAAAATTTAATTATTGCGTTTTGTTATGGACCTTCTCAATTATTTGTTTGGTGCACAAATTTGACAAAATGTTTACAAAAAACTGGGTTCTTCAGCACAATGGCTATAAATACTTAATATTTCGGGATTTCTTTGTTTTTGGAAATAGTGCAGTCGATTGTTCACCAAAATCCACGTAAAGCCACGTTAAAAGTAGATACGGTAAAAACTGCTTAGCTTTACTTATATTTTTAATTTACAGGTCAAGTGTATTTAGATACCAAAACTTATAAGTGGCTTCTTTGGTTAGTTTTATGAAAATTGTATGGATAAGAGAATTTATCAAATCTAAAAAACTCATGCATCTTCTTTTTAGGTTAGCCTTTTAACCCTAAAAACACCAAAAGTTCAAAATATAATTTTCTTGATATACAAAAACAACGAATTAAAAATAAAATACCGGATCGTTTTTGTTTCAATCATCAAATGCGACGCAAGAATGCTGAAAGTTAAGTTATTTTGTTAAAAAATAAAATTCTAAGGCTTTATATTAATGTTCGAAAATTCGAGCATATTTTCGAAAATTATATTTCTATCAGAAAACTTTTTTTATGTACAAATAATTGTTTCTAACGGGAATCGAACCTGCAACTGTTACACTGATATACTAGTTCACTTACAACTTTATTGCCAAGTTGTAAGTGAATTAGCTAATGTTCGATAACTCAAACACAATCTCGAAATTTTTTTTTACCCAAAAAACCAAAACTATTCACATTCCAGTTAAAAAATTTTGGAATTTATTATTTTTCAGAATAACCGATTTAAATTCACAAATACCTATAAAAAAAATAAGTAATTTTAAAAAGTCATTAAAAACTTAACGTTTTTCCACATAATTTTAAAGATTTTCCTTCTATCTTCTAATCTGGCAACTTTACAATAAGTAACCAAAATTAAGTCATTAAACCATTAAAATTAAAGTTGATTATTGTTTTCTTTAAACTTTTTTAAATTGTTTTCAGCAACAACAAGAACGTCAGCAACAACAACAACTACATCAATCGGTTTTAAAGTTTAAACTTAATAAGCTCCGGTTAAAACAATTTCTTTAATTTTTTTTTCTTATTTAAGATGAAATCATTGTTAAACTTCACAAAATTGATTAATTTTTGTTGTATATTTCTTTAATATACTTTTTTGTAAGTATCCGGCTTAACTATTTTAGTTTTATTTTGTTTGGTTTCTTTTGATCGCACATACACACACACACTTTAACAAATTCATTCCGTTAATAACTTCTTTTTCTTACTCGTTTTTTTAGTTACTAGTTTAATTTTTTTTATTGAATCACACACAATTTCTAAAAGCAACTTATCACACTTACTTCTCACTTGAAACAAGCGCGTCAACGTCTTTATTTAACGAAAATCACTCATCAACTAAAGTTTTGTTGTGGATGTCATTCGTCTACAACCCAAATGCTCAGACGTATCCAAACAACAACAACAACACGCGTATCCAAAAGCAAAACAAAACAAAAAAAATATCATTTATTTAGTTGGGCTCCCAATCACTCATTTAGCCCCCCTTCTTCATTACCTGTATCTACCAGTGTTGCCGTTGAAAGATTTCAAAAAGGGACAAAAAAGTGTATTTAAAAAAAATGGGTTACAAAGTCAAGTACTTATTTAAGCAAACCAAATAAGATTTATTTCAGTTTTAGTCAAATAAACAAAGATTTATAAAGCAAAGAATTCTTTTTAATACAAAAAACAGTTATTTTGAATGAAAAAACTAATGGACAATTTAACGAATTTATATATATATACCGCTTATAGTCACATTAGCGATATAGTCTATTTTATCTGTTTATTTTGCCGCTATATGTTAATTTAATATAAAGTATTAACGTTATAGTTCATTTAGCGATATAAGCACATTTGTCATATATGCCATCTACCAACAGTCATAAAAAGGAAAAGTTAAGCAAATTGATGGCGTTATAGTCACATTAGCAATATTTACTAAGTTCTTTTTAGTTTTCGAATCCACAATCCATCCAAAGAAAAAACGAATTAAATCGTTTAATTTTTGTCATCAACGCTCTACTCGTAAAAAAATAGTTTTTGCCTTTGGTATTAGCTATGAAATATCTTGTTATTATTTTAACTATTTTTTATACATTATGCAACTCTTTTGCATAAGCCTGATGTGGGTGTAATTTATATGATTTTTTTATTTTCTATATTCACATAACTTGATTATATTCGAATTCAATAATATGCCTCAAAGTGGCATATATGTGAATTAGCCTTATAGTCACATTAGCGATATAGTCCAGGTTTTGTCTGCAACTAAAGCTTGTGACCATAAGCGAAAAGTACTGTATATCAATTTATGTTTCAGATTAGTTTTTCATGTCAAATACAAATAAAATAATATGAAAAACTATATTAAAATATGTATTGATATTTAAATAGAATTGCTGAAATCGGACTTAATTCGTAAACAGCCACAGCACAAAACTTATTCAAATCAGTTTTTTTATAAGCCAGGGGCCAAGTTACATAATTCGATATCGATAGACTACTATAATACAATTTGAATGGTAATTTTTATAGATATCGAATGGCGTACTTTACCCCCAATTAAGTAATCGAATCATAAGTAGAGCTGCAAAACTATCGATAGTCGCCACAATCGACAGTTTCGATAGTTATCTTAAAAACTATCGATAGTATCGAAAAGTTTCTATGTGCTTCTGTGGACACGGTAGTCATTGAAGGTGGTAAAAGATTAGTAAGTTTTAAAACTTCATTTGCAGAAAATGTTTTTCAGGTTTAAAAGACCAGCATATTCACTTTTAATTTCAGTGCCATCTATACTCAATAAAAAAAATTAGCTTCAAACGAAGCAAGTTTGTAAGGGAGAAATGTAAGAGTTTCGCTTACCATATCGCTTACGGAAGACATGAATTTTATATGGCGAGTTCCCACTTTGAAGCAATACATTTTTGACACAAAAGGCGCTTTATTCAACGCATATAAAAACTGGTGAACATAGCGTTTAGCTTTACACACTGAATGATTTTTTTTACAATTATTTTTGATGTTCTCCCTTACAAACCTGCTTCGTAGTAAGGGAATGCCGTGGCACTTAAAATTTTATTCTTTCTTTAATGAAACTTATTAAGGATCTGTTAATCTCACTTACTTTACTGCATCTCTGTATGACTTATTGCGAAGTGCATAATTGTTCTAATATATTTTTAAATGTACCATTAGTGCTTCGCTTCGCTTCGGGTTGTCAGTTTTTTTCACTTTCGACGTCAAAATATTCAACTTAAATCCAGAAATTTAAAAGGTTTTTTCGTAACCCTTGCGTTCAAAATTTATTCATATAAAATTTTTGAGTTTTCAAAACAATGACAAACATGTAAAAAACAAGTTAGAGTGCTATATTCGGCTGTGCCGAATCTTTGATACCCTCCACCGACAGTTTGAATGTTTAAGGAGTAATATCTGTATGATGTCTTTTTATTATTATTATATTAAACTGTGACGATTTGTTATTAATTATGGTTTTAGGAGACTAAACTGTTTTCCGGGAGTAGGGCATATATGGGGCCTAGGGTAAATTATGTACCGATCTTCACGAAATTTTACAGTGTCATTTCTAGTCGAATAAAACGTACTTGTGCAAAATCTTATGTCATTCCGTGCATTTTTGCATCATTTATGTTAGTTTTTGTAACAAAATTATCAAGTTTTTGAAGGTGGTGGTTCCACATTTTGATTCATAGCTCTGGTCCTACTGAACCGATTTTGCTGAAATTCAATCCCAAACTGCTTAGGATAACTACAAGCAATTTGACACCTAGTTTGTTTACTTCTTTTGAGTTTTTCGAAAGTGAGCGTGTTTTCAACAGACGGACATGGCTAAATCGACTAAGAATTACTCAAGCAGCCAGAATATATATACTTTATGGGGTCTGAGATGTATAATAAAAAAGTTTCACACGGAATGACAAACTTAGTATACCCTCTTCACAACTAATTGTGGTGGAGGGTATAAAAATAAAATATTTAATAAAACCACAAACATATTTTCAGGAAGCAACAGCAACGATTTTTAGGAACTTATGTTTTTAATTTTGGTAGGTGTCAAATTGCTTGTAGTTATCCTAAGCAGTTTGGGATTGAATTTCAGCAAAATCGGTTCAGTAGGACCAGAGCTATGAATCAAAATGTGGAACCACCATCTTCAAAAACTTGATAATTTTGTTACAAAAACTAACATAAATGATGCAAAAATGCACGGAATGACATAAGATTTTGCACAAGTCCGTTTTATTCGACTAGAAATGACACTGTAAAATTTCGCGAAGGTCGGTCCATAATTTACCCTAAGCCCCATATAAACACTACTCCCGGAAAACAGTTTAGTACGCCTAAAACCGTAAAAAATAATGCAATCATAACAAATTTTGGCTCGTCACAATTTTATAGGACTATAAATGATACTGTGAAATTTCGTGAAGATCGGTACATAATTTACCCTAGGCCCCATATATGCCATACTCCCGGAAAACAGTTTAGTCTCCTAAAACCATAATTAATAACAAATCGTCACAGTTTAAGATAATAATAATAAAAAGACATCATACAGATATTGCTCCTTAAACATTCAAACTGTCGGTGGAGGGTATCAAAGATTCGGCACAGCCGAATATAGCACTCTAACTTGTTTTTTTTGCAATCACTTATTCTAATTTCTTTTCGTTCGTAAGGTCCTCTAAAAAGGGTCAAATTGAAACTTGAGGGTCACAACGGCAACGCTGTCTGTATTTTTGCGTTTGCGAGAGTATAGATGTGTAGTCAGTGGTTTTTTGGGTGTTTTTGATATGTTGCTTTATTTCTTGTTTACCTTTTGTTATTGTTTTGTCTTCTTTCATTTTATTCTGTGTTTACTTTAGATTTTCTTTTTTATTTCTTTTATTTTGGCTCTAAGGGAGAATGTTTTTTCTTAACGTGTGCTCATTTAAATTTTGTTTAAGTCGTTCGAGTCAAAAGGTAAAGTACGTGAGTACAGTGGGACCAAAGAAAGCAAATTGCAAATCTTAAGAAAAACAATTATCAAGAAATCTATTTAATGTAGGTTTAGAAGCAGGCATGGAAAACTAAGTACTACTAGTTTTTTATCAGTACTTTTTGTGGTACCCCCGCAACGTAAAATGTACCTTTTTCGATTACGCACTTTTCAGCAAGTATAGTCCAATATAAAATGAAGTTAAAGTAAATATATTAAAACTAATCAATAATTTCAATATGTATGTACATATGTACATTGTTTTTTCACAATTTTTAAATTCTAATCGGTACGAAGTAATATAATCTATCTGAAGGTGAACAAAATGTTGTACTTTAACGCGAACAATTAATAGTATACATTTATTCGGACTTGTTTGGTTCGGTTTGCTCACAATCAGAATCAAGAAAAGAACCCATTAGCTTCTGTGGTGATGGCTTGACTTGGAAGGTTAAGTAGGCTATTAATCAAATAAAAATTAATAATAAAAATTTTGCTCACACTGCGCATGTTGCCATAAGTTAGTTACTTTTCCCTTTTCGTGTATCGGTATCAAAGCTATTTGTTCTACGTTTTGTAACTTTTACTGTAACTGATCTATTTTGTATTTGTATGGGACGTGCCACGTTCAGTTATCGAATACCATCCACTGTTTGACGGATGTCATGCATTGACATCCAAGCTATTTGTACCAAATTCGGAAACTCTTACTGCTATGATTTTCCAGATATTCAGAAATCTTTTTTTTTAACAAACATACATATAACAATCTAGGCCCCATCATTTCTGTGGTCTTCGGAAAACGCAAAATAGACAGATATCATTAAATAAACTTTGCTACTCATAAGGACCCAGAATATATACATAACGGGTGGCTAGATTTTAAGGGCCGATGTTGAATGTGAACCACACCTAAACGTCAAGTTTTTTTCTGCATTTCATTTAACAATTCTCAATTTCAGACTAATTCAATTCGAACCATGGAAAGATACACGCGTTAAAGTTATTCAGGCTTATTATGAAAATGGGCGTTCAATCAAAATGCATATCGTGCACTTCGTGATTTTTTCGGTCAATTTAATCGTCCAAATGTGCGTACAATCGGAAAAATCGTGCAAAAATTTGAGCAAACCGGGTCTGTAGGAGACGTGAAAATACCAGTGCATGCTCGTACAACTCGAACTGAAGAAAATATTGCTGCTGTTCGCGATAGTGTGTCTGAAGAGCCGTCTACCTCAACTCGTCGTCGTGCTCAACAATTGCACCTCTCACGCTCGTCGTTGATGAACATTATGCATAAAGACTTGCATAAACACTCTTACAAGGTGCAACTGACTCAAGAACTAAAGCTTTTTGACCATTCCGAACGTCGCCAATGGTCAGTAAGGTGGCAAGAAATGGCAAAAGTGGATTATCAATTTTCGAAGAAAATCATCTTCAGTGATGAGGCACATTTTCACCTCACTGGATTGGTCAATAAGCAGAATTGCCGCATTTAGGCGAATGATAATCCAAGAGTGATTGTCGAAAAACCAATGCACCCACAAAGTGTGACTTTTTGGTGCGGTTTATGGGCTGGCGGCATCATCGGGCCGTATTTTTTCCAAAATGAGGCCGGTCAGGCAGTTACTGTGAATGGTGTTCGCTATCGTGAGATGATAACAAACTTTTTATGGTCCGAATCGGAAGATATGGCTGTGGACGATATGTGGTTTCAACAGGACGGTGCCACTTGCCACACAGCTAACGAAACAATGGCTCTTTTGCGCGACAAATTCAATGGTCGTGTTATCTCAGGTGTTGGCGATGTCAATTGGCCGTCAAGATAATGTGATTTGACACCGTTGGACTTCTTTCTTTGGGGTTATTTGAAAGAAAAGTACGTCGATAAGCCAGCAACAATTCAAGAGCTAAAGGATGAGGTAATTCGACACATTAACCCACTATTGGCCGCTACCATAAAACGCAGGAATTTTTTAAATCCCTTGCAGGGACGTGTTTTTGAGACTTCAGTTCAGAATATTTTTCCCAAAAATTTAAAAATTCTAAAATTAGTTTTTGTTTTAAACGCGATTTTCTATGCTAACGTTAACGTTCGAAATCGATGAACAGGCTGTAAATGTTAAACCCACTGTATTCTGACTTCAGGTCGAAAATCAATTTGTGAAAGAGCGCCATTGTCATGAAAGCTGACACCATCCATACCTTGATTATACTCCTGAATTGCTTTCGGCTTCGAAATACCGCTAAACATTAGCCATTGGTTCGACTGAGGAGTTATTGATAATTTCTACAGCGATGTTACTCCCGCGCTTATTCAACAAATGAGATGAGATGGCGAGAAAAAATTGTAAAAAAAAACTATGAATATGACAATCGGGAACAGGCCCGTTAATTATCCAGTAAATACAGAACAGTTTGAGCCACCATATAAAATACTGAAAAATAAATCTTCACTTTCGCAGCATATACAAAATGTTTTTAATCCAATACGCATTGATTTTCTCTTAACGAATTTGGATAAACTGCATTTAATTATTATTGGGAACATCAACAAGTTGGCGAACTTTGACAAAACAATATGTTTTACCTTAGCGACTATTATCTGATAGATTATAATACCTATTAGATGTATTGAATCGATTGCCAATAAGTGATAATGATATTGTAGTGCTTCCGGCCAGTGGTCGATTTTTCGACCACCAAAGATGATAGGCATTTATAAGTCAGAAAACTGGTCAACTTCAAATTGATTTTTTCAATTATTATAATATATTATTTATGCTTTAAAAATAATGAAAAACAAAAAATTTTCTTTTATATTTTTTAAATGGAAAAATGTGTCAAAAGTGGGCTTTTTTTAATCCTTTTGAAAAAATCAATTTATAACTAATATATTAAAAATCATATCAGATTTAATTTTTGTGAAAACAGATCGAAAAAATTATAGTAAACTTTAAAGATATACGCTAATAACGGTACTGGTCAAAAAATCGACCAGTGGCATAAAATGGGTTACCAATATAGAACATTAATTATGCCTCAGCGTCATCGAAAATTTGGATCATCGGATGGAGGTTTGGCCGATATTTTGTTCCATAATTGAACCATACTAATATTATCATAATAAAAAGAAATGACAATAATTTCCTAAATAATATGTGTTTTATTCAAAATCAACAACACTTAAAATTTAACCGCCCTTTACATATATACCTAATAGGTTCTGAGATCAATACTGTAGAAATTACAACCGGAATGACCATATTCACTCCTAAGTACCTACAAGTAATATGTTTTCGTAAATTATAATATTTATTATTATTTATTTATTGAAATCCTGCTCAACAAGATTATATCTTATAATTATAGAGCAAGAGTATTAATGTTAATAAACACATTTTGCCCCACTGCTATTTAAATTATAGACAAACTGAAGAAAGAAATACGGAATAAAACAACTGTGACTATGACAACAATGACTAAATAAAAGGGGGGAACTTTACAATAACAAAATAACCAATACAACTACCAACATCAGCAACATCAAAACTCGAAATACACAAAGAAACCCAAAAAGTAGTTCTTGCCAAGAAATAAACAGAATTATAAAAGAAAAAACAAAAAAGCAATTGAATATGACAAAGAGGATGTACATATGTAATCAGAATTATATTAGTTTTCTTTAGATTGTATTAGCAAATAACTAATATTAATGTCACTGTAACTTCGTGTAAAAATCTACCCAAGGCGAATTAATGTAAACTATGCACCGCGGTGGTAGCAATGCTACAACAATTAAACAATAAAACATGTAAGAAAGTTTAGTCGGCCCGCAATTTAAAACCTTACACCACAGCATATGAAGAGAAATTTTCTTACTTTTACCCTATAGAGACCCATGACCAATCATAGACCCGGCAAACAAAAATTGAGTTATGAAGAAAGGATTCAAATTAGGGCTCGTTGTGCAAATATTACAGAAATATAAAATTTCTTTGTCTTAAGCTGATTTTGAATAGGGGGTTTATATTGGACCTACCAGTACAAAATTTTGCCATTACATTGTAGCTATTATAAAAATTATAGTTGCCAACTTTTATATCAATAACAACATTTCAAAATAAGTTATGGCACTTAAAACCATTTTCGGGAGTGGTATTTGTGTATACCGGTTTAAAAAAAATTGGTTAGATGATTAACGTTGCAATAAGATATGCTTGAACCAAATTTAATCCAAATATGTCCCAGCATTATAAGATGGTTTATGGGCACAATGACTATTCCGGAAAGAAGTATGGAGGCCATGTAAAATTGTGGACCGATTCTCATAATTTTTAATAGGCTTCGTCCTTGTGACAATTGACGTACATATGTACCCAATTTGCATTAAATGTTCTTCAAAGTTGCGACCTGTCCTTTGCGCCCAAGGTTACATGGACAGACAGCCATCATGGCGGACGGACATTGGATCGCATTCGAATCACTTTCTTAGTCGATCGGTATACTTCAATGTGGGTCTAGGACCAATATTTTCATGTGTTACACACATCAACACAAACGCATAATACTTTACACATATAAACAATGTTCACGGAGTAAAAACTAGTCAGCTGATCTCTCGAGCTCACCAACTATGATTTCGCCTTATCTAAGTGTGAAAAAATTAGCTCAGCTGTATTTTCAACGCCACCTATAACTTAAATTCGCTTTGAGTCTACCGGTAGGAAATTTTTATACAAAAACATAAGAACAACAAACAATACAAAACAACAACAAAAGATACAAAGCAAAAGCATGGCATGCCGAATTTTATGCATTTATTTATCTTTGTGAATTTCTTCGCGCAAGTGGAACGCAATTATTTAAGAGAACTTTTTCTTTTTTTAAGAGAATTGCAAGTGATAAGAAAAAGAACTTGTTACCACCGTATTTTTGGTGGAGCTCTTGCTGTTGTTGGTAACATATTGTGGTGCTATTTTGTTGTTGTGTTTGTAAGTTGTTTCGTTAGCGATAGTTTTAACGTTTAAAGTTCAGGCAACATTACATATGGCTGTAATTGACAGGCATTATTTTCGCTGGTCTAAAAATAACAACATTCATCTTAGAATTCTTAACGAACGAATGGTTTCTAGTGTTGGTAAGAGCGTGTGCCACAGGTAAAAAAGGTTCGTGGATGTGTAAGCGTGCGTTTGTCTTATCAAATATTTGTTAATTTTTCTTGTAGTGTTAGAAACCAGTGTTGCCATAAGTTAACTATAGTAATAATATAAGCTTAATGCCTTTTAACCCATTTTTCGCCGACCGGTGATTATAATCACCAGCACTCATACTCTTGTTTTTTGTTGCAATGTTTTTATTTTCTGTCAGTTACTTAAAATCTTATTTCGTTATAATACCTACTGTCAGTTTACTTTGTGCGGCGAAAAATGGGTTAAGAAAAAAATTTTGAACATACCTACATATATTAGTTAATTTAACCATATCATCGTTAAATTAGTCCTCCATCCAGAAGCCACAATCATATTATAAAAAATTAAAAAATGTTCTTAAAAAATAGTTTTGTTGCAGGCAAACATATATAAAAATATTTTTTCTCTGCGTGTTTACATCAATATCTACTGTTACCATGTTAAAATAGGTATCTACGTTTCGCTAGCTAATTTCATAGCTTTAAGTAATGCAGAAAACCATTTTTTTACGACAAGACAATAATATGTGTATGCTAAATAGCATTGTTCAAAAATAAATCGAACATTATTTAGCGTACGGTTCGGTACACAAACCCAGAAACGATATCTATATATTTTGAGTGTTTTTGAACTAATATACAAACCTTAATACCGTTCATAACTATTTTCAAGAAAGTAACAAACATTATGACGCATTCTGTTTTTTGTTAAAAACCCGTACAATTGTAGTGGTTCTGTCTACATACAATATGTTTTAATGTTCTGTATTGTTGTTTTTCATATGAAGGAATGAGCACTGGTCGCCCTTTGAGACCAGCAATGAATGAAGTTAATTTGTAATCCAAATTGTTCTGAATTAATCTAAATAAAAGTAATATGTAGGCTAAAGATAATACATAGTGAAATAAACTAAAATGAATTAAATATTTTTTTCGTTCGAAAGAATGATTGTGGCAACTAAATGCGACTTTAATCAGACTGAATTAAAACAAATTTCCACAATTTGTAAGCATTTCCCGTTTTATAAAACTCTCAAAAATAACCTTTAGACTTTATATTATTTTTTTGTTTTTAATTCACATATGGGCATTTCCATGTCATCGTACGCGAGATTTCTACGCCTTCAAAGAGATAGAGATTTTGCAAAAATCGTAGCAAGTGGAAAGTAACTGGGCCGAATTTTATTTAGATATCTTCATTTATATGAGGTTGGTTCGCCTCTAACAAATATGGACCGATTCCAATAATATTTGGTTAGATGATATACATACACACAGAAAACAAATTGGTTGGAAAACGGTTGCAGTAATGAAATATTGATCAAGTAATATAATTTATTATTATTATTATTATTTATTATAGATTGCAATACCACAAGTTTGGACGAAGTTTTAGCTAAATACCAACATAATAAGATGATACATTTAGTTGCATTTTAGTACTTATCGTACGTGACACCATTTAAATGCTTATACAATTTATATAATACCAATAAAAAAAAAATCCGATCCATATTTTTTTGCAACAAATATCTTACTTTGACCTTTTATTTTGAAGCACCTAAGACTGATAAATATCAAAGGGAAAGACAAATGGTGTTCTTGTACCATGTACGTGACATTAGAATCGAATCCAAAACAAACACCAAAATATACTGGTAATGGAATTATATATTTGGTCTTTCCTCACGGATCTTGTTCATTGTTGTTGTTACATAAGTTTGAAAGCAGTGCTCGAAAATAAACACTAAATATCGCTCCTTAGCGTTCGGTTCAGTAGATTTGTGGAAAACACAAACGCTTATAGTGTTTGTGTAAAAAATCATTAGAAAAAACGTTGCCCTGTTTGTCATCTTTCGAACACAAAAATAATACTGCTTTTATGAAACTCAACAAAAGATGAGAACATTTAATTCCGTTCGGTTTTTTTTAAATCCACAAACTTCATTGTGTTCGGTTCGGCTCTTTAATGTTCGTCGCTTTTGGATGGTAAACAAAAAACCAAACATTTTTTACAAAAACAAAATACACATACGAAGAAAAAACGAAAAGCCAGCAAAATAATTTTACACAAACAAAACATACATAATCGCACACACAAGCTGTTCGTGGTGCGGTCGTTGCTAAAATTTTTTGTTTGTTCATTTCTTAATCAATTTAAAAAAAGAAACATTATAGAGCATTAAAATATAATGTTTGTCTACAGTATAACTACAGTTGTTCTGTTTTTTTAAAAGAAGAACAGAACACTATATAATGTTCGGCTCTTGAAAATAGTTGCGAACGGTATAAAGGGTTGTGTTCGTCTACATAATCATTTAAAAAATTAGATATCGTTCGTGGGTGTGTGAGCCGAACGCTAAATAATGCACTGTTTATTTTCGAACACTGTTTTAAAGTATAATTCCAGGGTTGCCAGTATCTGCATTGAATCGGCAGAAAATTGAAAATTGTTAATTGAAGTTACTAAAAATGAATCAAAGAGAAAGTGAGTTTAAACTTTAATTTTTTGCTTTTTAAAAATTGTAATGCATAGCAAAGTTTAAGTGTATTTCAAGTGTTTTCATTTTCTGAGTCGTGATTGGCATTCTCATGGAAATGCCCATATGATATTAGCTGCACAAAAAAAATCTCGCTGTATTACAAAAGATAGCTGCACTTGAGTTCTTTTGCAAAAATGTTTCGATTCTACAATACATTTTTGTGAACATGCAGTAAAACACGATTATAACGAAAACCGAATGTATCGAAATATGTCATTAACGAAGACTTGCCTTCGATCCCATTGATTTTTTTCAATTCAAATCCTTGCAGAGGATCCCTAAAGATTTATAAATACATTACTTGATACAGATCGATGACATATTTTGCACTAAAATAGCATTAATAAAATAAATAAATTATTAATAATAATTTCCTTTCAATTGTAAAGAAAAATCGAAAATCATTCTCTCACAAAAATATGTTTGTAGTTTAATGTGTGATGCTAATTAGAAATACACATCTGGCAACTCATTTTTATGACTACCTTTATTTAAGCCATGAAGATAATGATACAATAGCAACAACACATTGAACTTAGTTACCAATATTATTTGCAAATGAAAGTAGAAGAAGAACAAGACTTCAAATGTCTCTGTGTGTATGTTTCTGTGTGCACGCCTGATGTCAGTGAGAGTGTTTAAAAATAGTAACAAAGCTTAAACGAGCAACAACAATAATAAAAGAAGAGTACTTTAGTAAATTTTTAATAGACTGAAAAGAAACCAGTTACTTGCCTTGCAAATAATGCAACAATAGTCATACATAACTAAACATAGTGTTGCCATATGAGCTGATTTGTCCCCGAAATAGGGAATTTTAATGACAAATTATAAAATATTGTTTTTGTTTTACATGTAAGTTAAGCGAACGTAGTCTTCGTTAGAAATCGACGAACAGGCCATAAGATTAATTTGTCATAGATTTTCTTCGTATGGAGGGATTTGAGGATTTTGGTAGAATCTAGGAATATTACATTGCCGGTATTCAGTGTTTGGGCGAATGCGCAAGTGTAAAATATCGCAGCTATTTTATGAAGCCTAACGACAGTTCTGTATATTCTGTTGTTTAGGCCTCATTTCTCATATAAAATGTTGCGGACACGTAGCCCTTATTATTTGTATGTTTTGTACAAAAATATAAAAAAAACGCCGTGTATGTCGATGAAATGTTCGCTCCATAAAAAAACAGTAACAAGCATAAAATTCTTTAACAGCTTATACGTAAAAAACGGAACAAATTCTTTATTTACTCAGGCTTATCCGCAACGCAACGTCATGCTTACGTACCTATTTATACATAAGCTTGGTAAGTAAAATAAAACGTATATTCCGCAACGTATACGTTTAATACTCATAAGGCCTCGTTTCTCATACGTCAATGCTGCGAACACTTTAACGTATTGAAATGTGTTACAAGTAAAAGAAAAATTTCAAAATCAAAATTTATATAATTTTTAAATTTTAACAGTATTTCGATTATCATAGATTGCAAAAACTTATGTCTTAAGCCGAAAAGCTTACAAACTTTACTCTGCTTGTTATCTATCAAAAATTGTCTGGATTTTATGTATGAAATTTAAATTAATATAAGAAATTTTTTGATATAAGTCAAAATGTTTCTGGCAACACTGGCTGAAACAACGAAACAAGCAGAGCTGCCGTTTTTGGTTATTTCTAACCAAAATTGGTTATATTTTTTTTTTCAATGTGAAGATGTGAATATTTTTTTCAATTTGGTTACTTTTTTCTAAAACAATAATAATTACGAACGAATATGTATTTCTTGGTAAAATTATTTACGAGCTCGAATAATTTGTACTGTGTACTACGATTTTTTCATTATTTGTTACCAATGAACGGAAGTTTTTTATAATCCCTTTCAAAACAGCAACCATTTAATTTTTTTAAGATTTTTGCTAAGAAAATATTGCCATTTGTGATTTTTATATTAAAAACGCCATGATCTGAAATCGTAAACAAATGAAGTTTTAATCAATGGAGATTTTCAATTATTTTTTTTTTAATAAGCGTAGTTTTTCTTGATTTTAAGAGAAGTAAAGATAATTAGTACTTAAAGTAGGAACTGCATAAAATCATCCGGAATCGATTTTAGAAAATTACTGAAAAATTACACAAAAGTAGTTTCAGTGTTTTTAAAAACTTGAAAATAAGTTTAAGGTTCTGAATTTAGGTTATTTCTAGAAGTATATTTATATACATATTTGAAAATACACGTGGGAATTTTAAAGATTTTTTAAAATGGATTTATTGATTGATTTATCAATATAATTTTAAAATTTATGGAATTTTCTTTAAGAAATAACTGTAAGTTTAAGGAAATTTGAAATTTTACTGTTTACTTGTCGGTATGTATTTTTATTTAATGTTTTTTAACATAATTATTTTGTAAAAAAGACTTTTGACTGTTAGTCATATACTTTTTCCCCATTGAATGTACGTTAGAACAATTTTGAAACATTTTTTTATAAAAAGAATTATAAATTTGAAATAAAATTTACACAAAACAGAAAAAAGTTTTTATAATATTTTAGATAAGGGTTAATTCCAAAAGTAGTGTACATGAGCATTTTTTTTTTTTTTTTTTTAAGGTTGAGGAATTCATTCTCTGAAATTGTTTACTTGCATTAAGATTTGTGCAGATTGCGAAATTACTTTTAGTTTCTTTAAAAAAAATTTGTTTTGCTTTTTTATTGCATTTTGGTGAAATATTTTCCGGAATGTCACTTTTTACAAAAATTTACAAAACTAAGAAATTAATGCAAAAATGTTAGAACAAAGCCTACTATCGCATTCGTTCACTTATTATTTACCAGCTTTGGATGTTTTTCTTAAAAAAAACGGGTTAGTAATAGCAAAAAGTTATTTTTCGAAGAGATTCCAATTATTTTTTTTTCCTTTTATAACTCAAGAATTAAAAAAAAGTAATTTTTTTACAAAAATTTGTTTTTGTGCAGCTTACATTTAAAGTAACAAATTTGCTTCAAACAATTTGGAAGAAATTGTTGTATTTTGCTGGAAACTTGAAAAAATAAAAAGTGACAGTACGGAATTTTTTGTGACAGTAAAGAAAATCCAATTTAAATTTCAAGTGTAACGAAAACTTAAACATTTATTCATTATTTTGTTTTTGGTTACTGTTTGTTTTCTTCTTTTTTATAAAAACGAAACAAAAAATAAAAGTAATCCAATTATATTAACAAAAAATTCATGAACAAATCTATTCATCGGAATCTGTGAATATTTCATAAAAAATTAATTCCCGATTGGTTTTTTTTCTATTTGTTTTTTTTAAGCGGTTAATTGTACTACAGTATTGAAATCAATCAGAATTTTCGAGAAATAAGCTTTTAAAATAAAAAAAACCTTTTTACTTAAAAGTGACAGTAAAGAAATTTGTGATATTTTTTTTGTTTTTTTCTTCTAAAAAGTTATTTCACGGAAAATAAAAACAAGAAAAAGTGATCAAAACTTCGTAATATATTAATATACATTTTTATTTATTTTATTTTTTACGATTTTTTATTAAATAACTGTGTGACAGTACGGAAATTTTTAGCTGTACTTACCATCGTGCGATTATAAATTCACTTGAAAACACCAAATAATTGATTTTATTATTTTATTTTTTATCTTAATCAATTTATCACTTCTTGCACTTTTTAATAGCGATGCACATAAAGCAAACGAAACAGCTCAAGTAATGATTATGACTTAATTAAAAAAAATGTGACATTACGGAAAAAACGCAGAGACAAAGTAAAATTAGAACGTCAAAATGACATTGATATCATTTTTCAGGTAAAACCAGGAAAAAGCAATAAAAATAAATACAATCATTGAAAAACAGTTGAATTTTTTATTATTGTTCTATTGTTTTCAACTCTTTTTCCATGTTGCTTAATGAATAACATGTGTGGAGACAGGTATATTTGTATGTAATAGGCATGATATACAGTTAAAGCACCATTTGCACAATTTAGCAGAAACTTTTACAATAATAACAACTACTTTTGTTTGTTGCTAATTATTTTAGAGCTTACTTGCCGTTTTTGTTTTTTTATTTTCTTTTACATGAAAGAAATAAAAAGCTTGAGACGAAAAAAAAGCATTGTGTTTGGAATTAACCCATAAGTATATGTAAACTAGAAAATATTTACATAAAATGCATTTCGTATATCGCCAATCGTTTTAAATTTCTCCATAATCGCCAATCGCCAATCGCCGTTTTAAATTTCTCAATAATCGCCAAACGTAAATTTCCATCGACAAAAGGATTAAGAAATCGCCACATTTGACAGTCCTGCCAATAACAGCTAAAAAGCGGAAAACTATTATCCATTTTTGTTATTTATAACTGTCATATTAAAAAAGATTCAATTTATTTTTTTTTATATATTCCTCTAACTTGAATTGGAGCATAGGACGCCAAAAAATAAAAAAAAAAATTTTTACGAAAAAAGTCTCAAATAAATAAAAACTTTTAATTAAGTTTCACGTTATTTTTTTTAATATGTAAAAGAATTACATTTCTTGTTTTGTTTTCTTGATTTATAATTATTTTTTTACTATAAAGTGCAAATAACCTTTGTGTTACAATGTATTACAATGATTTTAATGGTTTTCTCAATAAATTAAAAACATTTTAAATTTGGTTATATTTTTTTACATTTGGTAACTTTTTCAAAAATTTTGGTTGTAAAAATTGTATTCGTTGTGGCAGCACTGGAAACAAGTTAAAAAACACAAACAAACAAACATGTGTTCGTGCAATTCTCTTCCTATCGCTCTAAAGAGAACTTTCATAGAAGATGGAATCAAGACAATTATAGGGAACTATGAAAAAAGGATTTTTTACCTTTTTGATTACTTATACATGTGGAGAGTGTGTGATTGTTGGTTAAAACATAAAATTATTGATTGACGCATTAAAGCCAATGGGTTTGTGCATTACTAATAAAATAATTGCATTGATTATAGAAAATAAAGCAACAGCAGCAACAACAACGACCGGCAAACATTTGCTGGAACAGTAGCTGAAACGTAAACAAAGGCTAAAAGTTGTAACTAACGTTGCACATTGGGAAATATTGGTAAAAAGGAGAATTGATATGTTCAAAGTTAATAAAATTTTTTATGCATACTTAACATTTTAATAAAATTTCTTATATCTTTACACAGGGGCAGTGGTTTTTAAATTATAAATTTGGTAGCTACAAAAGTCGAAATTCGGCTATGCCCTAAATTGTTGCAACTCTTAAGTAAGCCAAATTTAAAAAGGGTTTAAACTTTTCGTTTTCTGTTCGATTCTTTAGTTCGATAGCAGAGTTGTAGACGAATTTAAGTTTTTTAGTGCTTTTTTTTATTGCCCTAGTGATGACCGTATTGGGAATGTCCAAACTTTTAACTATCTTGTCGCATAAACAGAGCTAAGGCGACGTTTGGAATATTAAACAATATATGGCGATCTAGTCAAATATCTACCAACACCAAACTTAGAATTTTCAATTCTAATGTCAAATTTGTTTTTTATATTATGCCTGCGAAACACGGAAAATCACGAAAGATATGGACAATCGTTAACAGAAATGAACTAATAAATGTCTGCGAAATATTATTGGTATATGGTGGCCCAACTCAGTCAGCAACACCGATTTATGGATTAGAACTAGTCAAAAACCAGTTTCCAAGCAAATCAGAGAACATAAATGGTGTTGGATCGATCACATATTAAGACGATCCAGCGAAAGCATTGCCCGTCCAGCTTAAAGATGGAACCCACAATGTACCCGATGCACTGGGGCCCCATCAAAAACATGGCGCAGAACAATAGATTATGAACTGCTCGCAGCAAACTACACCTGGAACAATATCAATCGCAGTGCCAATAAAAGAGTGAGATGCAGAAAAATAGTAGAGGCCCTTTGCTCCAATGGGAGAAAAGGATGACAGAAGAAGGAATTTAATACATATTTTATTTAATTTAACTATAACTTATGAATCTTAAAATCTAGTTCCCATTTTTTTTTTCTTAAAAAATCCCACTGTGCGTCCTTGCAGAAAATTCTCAAGAAAAGTGCTTGCAGCTAAAAAACAAACCTACCATCATCATCCATGGAATCAAGCATAAACATTGTAAAACCATTTTTTAGATACACTGTTCCCCCTCCCCTGCCCCTTCTTCAAGGTAATTTAACATATACAAAAGTCTGGGGCAAGAAATGGAAACTTTAAAGCGTGAAGTTAAACACTCAAGGTGGAATTGCAATTTTACATTAAAAATTAAATTGATTTTAATAGAGTTGCAACTTGC
Organism: Pollenia griseotomentosa; assembly: GCA_963931875.1. Taxonomy (NCBI): domain Eukaryota; kingdom Metazoa; phylum Arthropoda; class Insecta; order Diptera; family Polleniidae; genus Pollenia; species Pollenia griseotomentosa. The sequence goes on from OZ007562.1 coordinate 85,568,049, forward strand.
ACTTGTGCTGATGGCTGACTGGACTGGTAGAAGGTAAACTTCTGTTTGCTACTCACTCACTTACTCTGGGACTAGAGCAATAACAACCAAATAACTTTAAACACTTGTCATCGTCGTTCCTCTGCTGTAATCGAACGAAGGAGTGAGAGTGAGTCCATGCATAGTTTCAGCTTAAAGAAAAATTGCCAGGAATGCAACAAATATAAATTTAACGCTATTTATGGTGGCACACAGCAAATAACTTAATAATAATAAAGTTTATTGTTTGTAAATGTTTGTGATCTGGTTTTAGTATTTGGAATGGTGGAGATAGTGGAACGTTTTCGGTATCACGGAGATGAGCAGGAAAAATTATGGCAAATTGTTATTGTTCTTGATTATTTGCATTCCCAAATTTTCCCTTCACTAAGATGGACATATAATACAGTGGGATTTTAAAATTAAGGGGCAAATAACATTAGAATACACTATGCAATGCATTAAATTCAAACTACTTCTCATGTGGAACTTCTCGAAGTACTTTTTGCAACTTACAAATACCTATATGGGTTTTGCTAGTTAAGCAGCGGTTCGAATTTTGTATTTTGGCTAAAACTTGATTTTTTCAAAGAACATACAATTGAAATTTTGTTTTCCCGACTTCGACTCAATTGCAGCTATTAAGCTACGGTCAGACTTATCAAATATTTGACGAAAAAAAAGGGACCAACAACCAAACTAAAAAATCATTTCGCTTAATATCAATATTTATTTTGATTAAAATACCACATCTTTCAAAAAACTGTTTTTTGCTATGTTTTGCTATTAGTTTATTTTGTAATATTAAGACCATTTTAAATCTTACTAACTATTAACAAAAGTAGGGGTTACGATTATTTGATCAAATATTTAATAAGTGTGACCGTAGCTTTAGTCTAGGAGAAAAATGTGTGTAACAAACTAACGCGAAAAAACTGCATCTAGTGCCTCAAAATGGCTAAAATATCGAAAACATAGAACATAGAAAATTCGAAAAAGATATAACAAATTAATATAGATTAATTCATGTTTTTTTACATTTTTCGAATTTTCCATGTAGAATACGATTTGGAAAAAGGCATTTTCTGAAGAGTACTTAACCGAATTTCCCATGGTTTGGAAGCTATGGGCGAAAAGTGATGAAAAGAAGATATAAAAAATTAAAATTTTTCAAGATTTTAGCAATTTTGGGATTAGTTTGTTCCACTTTTTTTTACATGATTTGCTGTTATAACATGATGTTATAAAAGCGCTGTTAAAACATTTGCATTGATAACCGCGTTATAACATGAGAAAACCTCTAACATGGTGAGTCTATACTTAACACTAACATCATATTTGTGTTAATTTTAAGCATTTCATGTCACTTATAGACTGCATGTTACAATTGTGGCAAAGACAGGAAAATAAATTTTCAATTTGTTTCCAAAATAAAGACATGAAAAAATTACACGTTCTTCGAAGAAATCAAGTTTAAGCTAAAATGTACATGAGGCAATAAAATACCAAAGTCAGCTTAACTATCAAAAAGCAAATAGGGTTTTATTGGTTTCGATAAATAACCTACACACGAGAAAGGGTTTGCAGTCGATAACTTTAAAAGTTTGAGTTATGGGACAAAACTACTATTGCTATTTCTTTCTCCCAGTTGACCCCCAACCCCCTATCACAAAGCTCAAGCTTTATATGCGCCTATAAGTTAGTCCTATTGAATAGTAGTTTAGACACAAATTTTTAAAAAGTTCGGTCAAAAAGTTTCTGAGTTAGAGGGGGTCAAAGTTTGACATTTTGGCCATACAGGCGTTCTTTCTCATCCATGTAGCTTTTTACCTATTGGTGTTAGCAAAATTTGTCCCAAGAAGCTTCGATAGCTATTTGATCAATCAATTGACGTTGGTACAAATTTCATCCAAATCGGAAGACATCGATTTAAAAATTGGGTCACTTGACTTGAAATCCCCAATAGGTATATAGTTTGACCCACCGACAATTTTTAAAACAATTGTGTTAGTTATGGGATATAAGTATATATTTTGAATAACCCCTTTCTGAATCCAAAACCGGTTTCCCGAAATTTTTTATGGTTTTCTCCATACCAATTATTTTAAAGTTTGCTAAGTATTGTTGTGCTCTACACGCCACCGTTTGGCAAATGCTGCAAATTCCTCATACAAAAACGTGCAAAATAAATTTCGTTCTTGCTTCTACTTTTTAGAAATAAATGTAGAAAAGTGGTGTATGCGGTACAATACAATAATTTTCACTATCAACAAAATACTATGAACTTCTTAGTTCGCTTATGAACGTTCACAGAAATTTACATTTTTCTTCCAAACATTTGCCGGAAGCAGTGGTAAAAATATAAAAATATTCTATCGGGTAAATTTTCAGAAAGCTTCATGTAAACCTTCATTGTCGTTTTTCTCCACAGCGACTTTTTGGCATATGCGCCAAACCAATAATCATAATTAGCATTCGACGATATGTTTATATATAATATAATAATCATATATTCATATTTTTGTTTTACACAAGTGGTAAAAAATAGTTGGACGGGAGAGGAGCATAGATATCCATCCCACAAACTACTAATATGATCTTTTCAAAAAGCCATAAGTCATTATACCTGCCAAACCAGTTTTTGACAATAAACAGAATATTATTTAGCGGTCGGCTCACACACCCAGGAACGATATCTATTTTTTAGTGTTTGTGTAGACGAACACAACCGTTAATACCGTTCGTAACTATTTATAAGAACAAACAAATCATTTTAGCAACGACCGCAGCACGAACAGCTTGTGTGTGTATTGTGTATATGTTTTGTTTGTGTATAATTATTTTCCTGGCTTTTGGTTTTTTTTTCGTATGTGTATTTTGTTTTTGAAAACAATTTTTGGTTTTTTTACCAGCCAAAAAGTCGCTAAGCACAACAGAAATGAGCAAACATTAATGAGCTAAACCGAACACACTGAAGTTTCTGGTTTAATAAAAAACCGAACGAAGTTAAATATTCTCATCTTTTTGTTGAGCTTAATTTTTGCTGTTGTTGTTTTTGTTTAATCTTGATATTGTTACAAGTAAAACTGTTGTTATAATTCTTATTCGCTTAACAGTTTTATTTGTTTAATATCTTTATTTTTTCTAAAATCTTTGGATGAAATTTCCTGACGATCTGGCCTAAGTAACCAGTGAAATGCGCATAGGAATAGCTTATCGCTTCAACAATAAATTTCAGTGTTTTTTTTATCAAGAATAAAAATTGGGAATTAATCACGACAAATAAAATCTTGTAAATTAAAAATTTTGTATTCCCAACAAATTTACTTTGATACTTTGTATTTCTCAAATGGCCTTTGTTTTTAAATTTTCTTATATTGAATCCCGTACAAATAATGAAGAGACAAAAGCTTCATTTTATGGTAAACTGAAATCATTTTCTAAATAATTTATTTTTCTTTTTCTGCAAAAAAAGTTTCTAAGCTATTAATAAAATCTTATAATTACAACGCTTATTACAACGACTTGAAAGTACGACACTGCCACAAATTATAAATAAACTAGATAAATTTATACAAAATGGATACACATTTAAGTGGGTGTCAAAATATATTTTATAATTTGTTATTGTTATTTTTAGGTCTTTAACGTAGATGATGGCTGCCAACTGTAAAAACACAGAATTAACAAATAAAATTAAATAATAATATGTAATATTAATAACAAAATAATTTGGCGTAAGGCCAAAAATATTGTTATGCATTATATTTTGGTAAAAGGTAAATAGTAGGGTATTCAAACGATTTACCGTCGTACGATTAATCGATTAACTGTCCGAATAATTTAAAATTGCTTATTTTCGATTAACGAATAATTTATTCCGATTAATCGATTAATCGAAAATTTGTTTTTTCACAGAATTAGCTTTTTTCTTTTATGTAACAAACTGGCCGGTACATTTTAAATCCCCTTTTATTGTTTCTTAACTCAGGAACACTTCCTTCAAAGACTTTAACCAAAGAGTTTGGTAAAAAATTTATTTTTAAAAATGTTTAGTATAGACTTACGTACCCTCATGATTCAGATGAAGAATATGATTTTTTTGAGACAAATGAAAGCATTATTCTACCAGACCTTAACAAGACTATTCAGATTATTAAAATTGTTAAAAAATCAAAAAGCAATTCAAGTGGTATAATGGAAGACTAACAATTTTAAGAAAAGACAAGAAAAAGAACAGATAAATTGGATATGAGTTATAACGTTTTACTTTCAATCTCTCCCACGTCAACAATAAATGAAAGAATCTTTTCTAAGTTAAGTTTCATCAAAAAAATAGAAAGGGTTCGTTTAAAACATAAACATTTAAGGCCTTATTCATTAAAATTATTTCAGGTTAATAACAGGTTCATTAAGCGAATTTCCTATGGAAATCTGTTTAATAAACCTCTTAAAAATCAATAATATTTTTTATGAATATGGGGGTTAAACTCTAATCTCTTTGAAAAAGACTATTTTAGAAAATTAGCTTAAATTTTGATGCTATTTTTTATTTAAAAAGTTTTTCTCGTTTATTACATGAAGTTGTTACTTTTTATGTGAAAAAATGTAATTTTTGGTCTCATTTTTAAAATAAAAATTATTCGATTAACCAAACAATATTAAATTGTTCGATTATTATTCGATTAAATATTTACCTTAAATAATTTTTCGCGCGATAAGTTGATTAATACAAAACATCGTTTAATTGAATACCCTAGTAAAAAGGTATCACTAAGTGAGGGCGGACGAAACTGAGCGGATAATTAAGACTCTGTTAAGGGGGATGTTATCCGAAACATTCTAAAAAAGAAACTCTAAAGCGGCTCATACACTTGCAATAAAATGGTTCAATTATACGTATTGTACAATTATATTGCCAATGTGCTTGTGATATTCGAGGGTGGCACAATATATTGGCAACAATCAAAACACTTTTGATTTTTATTGCACAACGAAAAGAAAGTGAAATGTGTTGGCAAGATTGTACAATGCTGTTTATTTTATTCCTATAGGTTATGTTCACCTTTTTATTGAATAAATGAAACCATTGTGCGACTTATTGCCGAATATAGGACAAAATTTAAATAGTGTGGCGAATATCATATACAATAATATTGCAAGTGTATGGGTCGCTTAACCGCTATACGGGTATGAGTTAATAAAATAATACGATTACAATCAATGCAACAGTGTAGCACATCGTTACCTAAAATGCAAAAGGCCCTAACTAACACTTAGAAAATTTTACAAGAGAAGCAAAAAACTATTCATAATGAATAATAAATTGCCTTAAACTGCTTATCATTTTTTCCTTCCATTTTTCTTGTAAAAACCTACCTGTTGTTTTGACAATTGACAATGTTGAATATTATAATAAACTGTTATTTAATTCTTTTAGCGTTTATCTTTTTATCCTTTGTAGATAGCGCCGTTTGTTTTTTGTTAATAAAATCGCTAATTTTTGTCAAAAGATTTTGTGTACATTTGTGTTGAGGCAATACATCAGAATTTATGAAACAAACTGTTACTTAGGGCCTTTTGCGTTTTAGGTAACCATATGTAAGTATGAACATATATTGTTTTTATGCAGTCAAATTAAAAATTGAAGTCATTTTTTTATTTAAAACTTTTTTCTACTAAAAAGCTCTTTAAGTATTTTATTTATTCAATTGAATTTATTTTTATTCATACCTCTGATTAAAAATAGTTAAATAAAACCAACGCAACTAGGAAATATGACTAACACTTCTGGCCAAGACTGCTTGTAGCCAAGAAATATTAAGACCTTGATAGTTAAACTAAATAAAAATTACAAACAACGATAAGAAATGAAGTAAACAACTCTGTTAGTCAAAATATTATGAATATGTATATAAACAATTGAAAATATAAGTCATAATAGTACTAAAAATTATTTCTAAGAACAAAATTATTTCAAATGTAGTAACCAGCATTTCCGTTTTGGTTACTTTTAACCAAAATTGGCTACTTGGATTCTTTTACAACGTTGAAATCGAAAGGCAGATATTTTTCTTATTTTCTTTTGAACTTGCCTAAACCTTTTACAAACGCGAAATTAATAGAAATCGGTCTAGTGGCTTAAGCGCCCAAAAGGCGCAAACAAGTACAATTTTTTCTTTAGATGGATATAATAGTCAACTGAAGTACAAATAAAATAGTTCTTTTAATAAAAAAATTTTGGTTCCTTTTTTCGCGTTTGTTTACTTTTTTTACACATTTTTACTCTCAAAAGAAACTAAAAGCACTTTCAAACTTACAATCGTCAGTAAATATTTGTAATTTTAAGAGTTTTAAAAAAAACTACACGATTTTTTTTAATTTAAAATTTGCACAAGATTAACTTTTTCTGGGCATTTCAGAAAAGTGAATGCTTTTTTAAATAAATAAATAAATATTCTGAGCAAATAATAAACAGTCAAAATAAAATGTAAGCCAACAGGTTAATAACACCGAAATTGTATCCAAAGTTTACAAAAATTTTATGGTTTAATGAATTTATTGTATTCCTTTCAAAATTCAATAAAATAAAAGAAAAAGGTTTTCTAATTTTATGTAAAGAAAAAACAAAAAGTCTAAAATAAATTTTGTGTCAAAATTAATAACCAAACTTTCGTTTAGGGAAAACTTCGTAGCTAAATTTTGACAAAATTTTCGTACACAGAAAAAAATTAAAATTGATTTCAATTAAAAAATTAGTGATTTTAATTAAAAAATGAATTAAATTTGCACCAGTAAACAAATTAGTAGCATCAATTAAACGTTCAATCCACTTGATTAAACGTTTAATTTACTTGACTAAACGTTTAATTTAATTGATTAAATTTTTAATTAAAACAGATTTTTTAATTGGTAAAACATTTTTTCTGTGTAGAGAAAAAATGTTGATTAAATTTTTTTCTTACGAAAATTTCGTATCAAAATATTTCCCAGTTTTAAGTCTTTAGAAACTTTTGTGTTAAAATTTTGACTTAATTTATTCTAGAGAAAACTTGGAGCCAAAATTTTGAAAAAATTTTTGTCTAGAGAACATTTTTTCTCAAGTCCTTGTTTATAGAAAATTTCGTGCCAAATTCTACGTCCACGAAAAATTTCGTGTTAAAATTTTCGTCTAGAGAAAATCTTGTTCAAATATTTGTCTTTTAAGTAAATTTGTCTTAAAAAATTTCCTTATTTTACGTTGTTTTGAAAAAATTTTATACGAAAATTTTAACAAAATTTTTGTCCAAGTGAATTTTTTTTCAAAGTTTTGTTAAGAGAAAATTTCGTGGTAAATATTTTCCAAAATGTTTGTCAAGAGAAAATTTTTGTCTAGAGAAATTTTTTCCCAAATGTTTGTCTAGTGAAAGTTTTGTGTTAAGTTTCATCGCAAGTCTTTGTCTAAAGAAAATTTTGCTCCGAGAAAATTTTGTCTTAAAATATTTCCCAATTTTACGTTTACAGAAATTTTTGTATTAAAAATTTTACTAAATTTTCGTCAAGAGAAAATTAAATCTTAAAATGTTGACTAAATTAACATCTACAGAAAATCTGGGGCCTAATTCTTGCAGTCGTGATCGAGTACTTTCTCGACTCGAAAGCAATTTTATTTTAATCGATACTGAACGAATCGTAATTATTTTTTCAGTATTGTGAAACTCAAATTAATGCTTTATAACACTGGAAAACTAATTCCGATTCGTTCAGTTTTGACTGAAGTAATTAGATATTAAATTGCTTTCGAATCGAGAAAGTACTAGATCACGACCGCCAGAATCTGGCCCCTGTTGTTAGAATTTTGCCGAAATTTTTGTTTAGTGAAATTTTACGCAAATTTATGCCTTGAGAAAATTTTGTCTCGAAATATTTTCCAATTTTACGTCTACCGAAATTTAAATATTATAATTTTTACTCATGGGTCGATTACGAATTGTAACACAACTGAAGTTGAGTTGCCAGCAGCGAAATTAGGCAGCGCCGCTCCTGTTAAAATATAAAAGATTTTTTTTAATTAAAATTTTATCATGAGCGGCGTTGCCTAATTTCGCTGCCGGCAATTCAACTTTGGTTCAGGTGCTATCCGTAATCGACACATTAATTTTCTCGTCGAAATTCCAACGAAACTTTTATCTTGACAAAATTGTGTTTTAAATTTTAAAATTTTTGTCTTGAGAAAAATTATTTTATTGCCAATTAAAAATAAATTGTACAAAGAAAGTTTCGTGCCAAATTCTACATCTAAAATAAATTTAATTTCAAAATTTTGACCAAACTAGAGGAAACTAGAGGAAGCTTTGTGGCGATAAATTGACCAAATTTTTATCTAGAGGAAATATTAAGCAAATTTTCGTTTACAGAAAAGTTTGTGCAAAATATCTGATAAAATTTTCGTCTAAAAAAATTTCGTGTGGAAATTGGTGATAAAATATTCTAAGAACTTTTTTGTCAATATTTGGCCAATTTTCAACTAGAAAAAAATTTTGTGTCAATCGTTTGACCGAATTTCGTCTACAGAAAATTGTATGTCGAAATATTATTAACATTTTTGTCTAGAGAAACTTTGGGTCAATATTTTTCCGAAATTCTCGTCCGCTGAAATTTCGTGTCAATATTTTTGACTAAATTTTAGTCTAGAAAAAATTTTCTGTATTTTAATTTTTGTCTAGAGAAAATTTTGTGTCAAAATTTTGACTTAGTTTGGATCTAGCGAAAATTACACATTTAAATTTTTATATAATTTTCAATCAGAGAATTTTTCGTGCAAACTTAAGTAAAAAATTTTTCTACTGATAATTTAATATCAAAATTTTTACCAAATCTTCGTATAGAATTAATACTATAGCGACAATTTTGTGCTAATATTTTGACAAAAAAAAACATTTTTAAAGAAATGCTTAAAGCTTTAGATATTCCTGATAGTTTTATTCAACTTTTAATTTTTTTCTTTTTACTTAAAATTAAAAAAAAAAAGAGATTAAATTCTTAATTCCCAAAGCAAAGAAAAGAGCACTTCCTTATTTGCATTTAATAAAAACAGAAAAATAACATTTAAATCTAAAGATTAATTGCATTGCACGAAAACAGAAGTACAAACAAAAAATAAATAAAAAAATTAAGAAGAAAAGATTACTAAACTGTGGTGACCTTTGAATGTCACTTAACAGTGTCATACGCACCATTAGTCACTTGAAATTAAATAAAATGACTTATAAAACTTTTCATGCTCGTACTTTTCTGTTTATTATAACAACAAAGTAAATTGTTTGAGCACGTACCATCAACTGCTTCATCTACCAAATGCATGAATTTCCCAGCGAACAAAATTTTAAGCGCTTGAAAAATGGAAATTTTCAAATGTTATTTAGTCTTATTTGACCTTTCTTTTTATTATTTTTTTTAATTGCTTAATCTTGAGGTCTTTTTATGAATCGTATAAAATGTTTGTAAATTTAATTTCCTGACGATGCTAACCAAAGGTTAGCAAAATATCGATAGAAATATATAAATATAATATTTTATATAAAAAAAGACCTCAAGCTTAAAAAATTAAAAATAATTAATGGAAATTTTCTTTAAACGAATTCTAAAAAGATTTCGATAATTTTTTTTTCGTTGTGTTAACATTAAATTTTCTTTTTTGGACAATCTTGTCCAAATTTTATCGAAAATCGTAAAAATTTTCATCTATAACAATTAAACATCTAAGTTTTCTTGTATCGAAAATTTTGTCGAATTTTTCTATTAAAGTAATTTCCTCAATACTCGGTATAATTTTTGTACAGTACAGAAAAGGGAAAACTCGTACTAAATTTAAGTTTTTTCCACTTACTTCTAGTACGAATCGTACTTAAAAATTTTAGTACGAATAACATCAAAAAATACTTGAAATAAAATGGGATTACTTTCGAAACCCATTGCATTCTATATGGATGCATACGCGTGTGTTTGCAAAAGTTTGTTGTACAACAACAACACTACAAATGTAGGTAAAAACGATTTGCTTGTTTTGTGTAGAAACAACAACAACACTACAAGAAGAAAAACATACATTATTTTCATGTTCAGAAAGTAAAATAAGAAACAAAAATTCTCAAATTTTATTTGTTAAAATTATTTATTTAAACACATCAAATTTTCAAAGTAGAATGATTAAGAAAACCTTATCGGGCATGCTGCTGGTGTCTTAAGATTGAGAGTTTTTCTGTTAACAAAGGAGGGAAAGGAGGAACAAGGTTGTGAACTATTTCTTAAAATCTTTTTAAAAAAGCGCTAAGGAAAAAATATGCGCCTTTTCGACAGTTAAGAAGCGCTTAATCTAGAGCCAAAGGCGCTTTATTGGCAACTCGGATGTGTAAAGAGGTAAGTTAATATTAATTTCTCTCTCTCTCTCTGGGTTTTTGGGATAAGTGTTTGGTAAGAACCAAAATCTCACTTTCGGAAGTAAGAATTTAGGATTTAAGCCAACTTTAAAATTCTTAAATCAAGCATAGTTTGAGATTAATTTTTATCTCACTTTTACTGAAGACAATCCCGTTTTAGGATTATTTTAATACGGGGCACTTAAATAGGCAGTACTTGAATCAAGCATTCTGTACCAGATTAAGGAAATCCGTACTAAGCGTACTATTGACACCACTTCGGACCGATGGATTGATTTTCTTTTCAGTTTACAGTTAATATTTTGTAAATGTAACGGCAGAAAAAAACAGAAATTATGGAGAAATTTTCATTGGCATAAACTTCTTACAATAACGTTATCGAAAATCGTTGAAATTTTCTTCTATAATAAATTTTGTGTCAAAGTTTCCGCTGAACTGCTTGGGGGTAGACTCAGCAACTTAACTACAAATTCCTATTAAGTACATATTAATTCCCATGACTTAAGTGTAAATTACATAATAATTCAAATAACTAAACTTAAAGTAAATAAATAGAATCTGGGAATTTATTTCTCATGGTGAGTAAGATTTCTTATATAAATTGTCTGTACAATTTACTTCTCTGCTAGCCGAAGGATAGCTAAAGTAAGCTTCGTAACAGAAATATACAAACGAAAATTCTGATAGTGCATAGGAAATATTCCTGGAAAATTTTGAAGGAATAAGACTATTAAAGTATAAAAGCTTTTTAAAATTGTAATTGAAATTAAAAAAAAAATATAAAGATAATAAAAGATTTTAATAAATATGGCAGCGACATGGCTTCCAGTGTGAGCAAAAAAAGTAGAATAAATTTGTATGCTTGTGAAAAACAAATTATTATTTGCTGGGTTATCACAAGTGCGAAGAGTTAATGAATTATAAGGGGAATAAACACAAGTACTCAGTGAAATTTTTGCTTAGTACGGTAATTATTGTGTAAATATAACAAAAAAAAAAAAAAAAAAAGTATAAACAAATTTTGGGTTTTTTGTATGACAAACTAGAGTAGATTTGCAGGAAAGATTTAAGACACAAAAGTGATTCACTAAAAACGATCACATTTAAATGGAATCGGTTTAATATAATAAAAATAGAACTTTTTAAAAACTCGATACTATTTCTAATAAAACGAAGGCATTACAAGTATCCTTCGGAGTTTACTCAAGGGAGCTCAACCTCAATTTGTCACGGAAACTTCCGGATTACTGTATCCATTTCCAGACGTCAAGACTGGCGCTCAAGGAACCTGTGAAATGGCTCAGATTATCTACCGTATCCACGACTACTGTGGATATATGTACTAATAACCGTCCCGGCGTTATGGCCTTGCCTTCCCTCTCCTTGAGAACGAGAACAGCCTTTGACTGCCGCTAATCTCCGGGGCTAAGGGATATACTGTTGAACATTAGGTCGAATGAGCTTGCTAAGCTTGGCAGTACCTTATGGGATTTACTGAACTTGGTATTCATTGGAGTACCTTTGCTCTCTTCCAAACTCAAACTTCGTCGATTGACTATCGATATTGCTAACGATAAATGAGTCGCTGATCAACTCAAAGTGGGATTTCCTAGTTAATGTGGCGCAGTATGAATTGCAGGCTTACCATGCATCTTATATCGATGACTTAAAGGAACGAAGGTATCACTTTTGGTAGACACCGTGATTAGACACTATGAATACTGCCGCAGCTGCGATTAAGAAAAATGAGAAGGAAAACATGAAACAGCCATTCTGTCGCTGTCCTGCAGTGGCGAGAAGGCGCTGACCGAAATAGGACCCGCCATTTTGAACGGATTGTACGATATTTCCTGCATTGAACTAGAGTGCATCTTGAATTTCGTTAGAAGTTCGGATTATTTCTAGGGTGGTAGTTCTGTTTATTGGAATTTTAAGGTTTCACAGTGCATCATTGGGTCTAAGCAGTGATGCATGTTGACTTTTTTAAAGCTAAATTGACGATTTGAAAGAGTCAAAATGCCTTTGATAGGTTCAAAAATTTAATTTGCAATATAAATATTTATATGATTAAAAACTTGGGAAACAAGACAGAATTGCAAACCAAAGTAAGGATTTTTTTAAAGAGCCAATTAAACTACACAAGCGTTTTGCCAACAACCACCAGATGTTTGTGTGAATATAAAATATTTAGGATTTTTATACAAGCAGAATTCATAAATTTTTCATACTTTGATCAAACCACTTGTATGGTTTATTTGGGCCTTAACAAACGAAACAATGTTGTAAATATAGGTAAAACTGAGAAAACGAGTTAAAAAATTGTTTTAAACAGTGTAATGGATTTAGTTGAGTTTTGACCTGAAAGGGCCAAAATAGATAAGAAAGTTTCACAGGGACTCCAAAAATTCCAAGGTGCCACAAAAGGCCCAATTGCGCAGCTTGTGCATCACTGGGTCTAAGTGCGTCAAATAAGTACATACTGATAACCATTTCTACCTAGCCTAAATACTTCTTTAGATTCCATTAATAGATTATTCCCTAAATATAAATAGCTCAATTATATTACAAAAAAAAAAGAACACCTCCATTTTCAACACACTTTTTATATTAACGTTCAAAACTTAACTTCAGATGACATTGAAATTTCATTAAACTCCCTAAGAATGAAATGAACGCTCAACTCACGATTTCGCTCAAAAACAAAAAAAAAAAAAAATAAACAATACAACAAATTGTTAAATTGAATTACAACGTTTTCAATCATTATGACACTGCCCCCGCAATATTTTACAAGTCTCGGTCCACTTTGTAACTTTTTCACTCAAACATGCAATTCTTTGCAAGCATTTTAAGACGGATTGCAAAAACACAAAAACGGATTATGTAAATTAAGTATTTCAAAAAATTATATTCTTAATAAAATTTATTATGAATGGTAAAATATTTTTTGACAAATCATATTTATAATTGCCAATCAACATCATGACAGTTATACTTAATATTCTGTGTAAGTTGCGAAGTGATTTTAATTTAAAGAAAAAAAGAAAAAAAAAATTCAACAAGATTTTTACATTTTGATAATGAATGAAACGAAATGTACAATTTGCAGCAACTTTAACATGGGATTAAGTGGAAAAACATGCATATTTAAATATATGCAATCATTTGGAAAGCAACTGTTAAAATTGTCAATAAAATTTTTTTAAACAAATTTTTTTTTTCTAAAAAAAAAATCGTGTTAACATTTTGACAAAATTTTCATTTAGAAACAATTTTTCCAAATTTTCTTCAAAGAAGAGAATTGCGAGAAAAAATCCACAAAATTATCGTCTTGACAAAATGTTATGACTAAATGCTTACATAATTTTTATCAAGGAAAAATTAATCAATATTTCTATCAAATTTTCGATCTATTTTTCCGAAAATTTTTGGCGAAATAATTGCCTACAGAAAGTATTTATTAATGTTTGTAATCGGGATTGTAAGAAAAGATAAACTCACTGTTTATTGTTGCTGTTTTGTTTTAGCTTTAATATTGTTGCAAGAAAAACTTGAGTGTTGGTAAGTCCCATTCGCTTTACAGTTTGATTTACACAATATCTTTAGCTTTTCCAAAGTCTTTGTAAAAAGGTTTCCTGATGATCTGGCCTAAGCAATCAGTAAAATGCGCATAGGAACTACCTTATCCCACCAAGAATATATTTCAATGTGTTTATGGCGAAGTTTTTTCCAAATTTTCTTTGAAGAGAAATTCGTTTTTATCTAGAAAGAGTTTTGTAGAATTTTTGTCTTTTGTAAAATTTACTAAAAAAATTTAGTCTATGAAAATTTTGTGTCAAAATTTTGAACAAGTTTACGTTTCGGGAAAATTTTGTGTCAAAGTTTTTTTATTTAATTTTCGTCTAGAGAACATTTTGTGTCAAAATTTCGTTCAAATTTTCTTCTAGGCAAGATTTTGATCAAATTATTGTTAAGATTTTTACCAAATTTTCTTTTGGAAAAAAGCTTGTTTTGTATCTAGAGAAAATTTCGTATAAACATTTGACGAAATTATTTGTCAAGTGGCAAAGTTTTGTCGAAATTTTGTCTTAAGAAAATGTTGACAAAAAATATAGAATAGGTTCTATTTATTAGCTGCCGCCAACAAGCACAGCTCACATGGTAGCAGCAATTAGTTCCCGTTGCGGTACCATGTTTCACTGTATATTAGACTGTCATTTAGATAGTGGGTTGAGTAGTGGATCCTATTCAAAGCAATGTCAGAGAAGATTTTCCCTTTACTCCTTTTCTTCCTCGTCGTCCCAATTTCTACACAGGTCTTTATAAGGAAGCCCTAGCCACTAGCCACGTTTTTTAATAGGCCAATGGCTAGTTATAACTGCAATTAGGTTCCTAAGATAAATTCTGGAGAGCTTTTAGGCCCGCCGAGTTTTTTTTCTATAACGGGCCAGATTTTTGTGGTTTCCCCAGAGGTAGTTTCACTGAACCATCTCTGACTAGCAATAAAATGGAACTTGTGTGCGATAAAGCAACTTAAATATGAGCGAAGGCAAGCCGAATAAAAAAGGCCACACAATCTTTTGGCCAGCTCAGTAAAGTATGGAAATCGTCCTCAATATCACGCCGTGTTAAAATCAACATTTTTAACACCAACATTTTTTGCCAAATTTTTAGTCTATGGAATATTTTATGTCAGCATTTTTAGTTAGTTTTTGTTTAAGGCTTTTTTTTACTAATTTTTTTATATAGAAATATTTCGTTAAAATGGTGTCGCGATTTTCGGTAATTAGAAATATTTGCAAACATTTTATCGATATTTATAGTTGTGTCAAATTTTTAGAACTTTGACGAAACTTTTAATTTTAGAAAAACTTTTGTAAATAGAAAAGGCGAATTCCTTTTTCAGGTGGCGTTGAAAGCATAGCTGTGCTACTTTTTTTACTTAGAGAGAGATGAATGTCAAAAGCTGCTTGTGTTTTTGACATATCGATCAACGAAAGCAACAACTAAAATACAATGTTGTGTTTTTGGTGTTGTACTTGTTGTACACTGAAAGAAAAATGCTTCATATATTTAATGAATCGTTTTCATAAAAAAAATTTCACTGGTTAAATGAATATTTTCAGTGTCCAAATGGAATTTCGTAGTTATAATGAAGTATTTTCGTTAAAATCGATTCATTGGATTTCGTAATCACGTTAAAAATTTTCATTGGATATATGAAAACTAAAGTTTGTCCAAGTTAAACAAAAAATTTTAATTGGGAACATAAAAAACAATATACAAACATAACTATATTCATAAATTAATACAAAATTATAGTTTCCTTAAAAATGTGTTTAATTGTTAATTAAAAAATGTAAGATTTAATTATTTCATACATCTAATGTAATATGCCATTAAATTTATGAAATCCAAAATCTTTTTATAAAAGCAACATATTTCAATAAATGAAAAAAAAATATTTTTAACATTCAAATAACTCTCAATGTTCTCCTTTAAAAAAAACACACCCAAGGCGAATTCAACTACAGGTGGTGTCGGAACTACAACAATCCAAAAACAACAGAAACAACATATGGTTTTTTGCATTGCATTGTTAGTGCCATTAGCTCGAAATGTCAACCATTATTAGCAAAACACTAACAAATCAAAACAAACAAGCCCGAACTGTCAAAATCAGATGCCGTTTCGACACCACCTGTAGTTAATTCGCCTTGAACACACCCTTATTTTAAACTGTTGTCAACCAAATGATATATACGAAAAAGCTTGTTCTCTCTTTATGTGGTGTTTTTTTTTTATTATGCGTTAGCAAAAAAAAACAAACTTTGTTATTGTTGTTATGTTATGACAATTTAATCTCATATTTACGCTCTTAATTGAGTAATGGCAAACAACATAGTTTCTTTATTCAAAAACTACACTGCCCCTGTAGGCTAGCTGGTAGTGAGCTAGTCTATCAGCGCCGAGGTTGCGGGTTGAATAAGATCAACTTTGATTAAAAAAAAAAAAAAAAATTAAAAAAAAATTTGTTTTTACTTTTTTGAAAGTATTCATCCAATGAATAACATTCATAGATCTAATGTAATGTTTCATTAAATACATTTTAATGAAACAGGTTTCATTGATCCAACGAAGCGCTGCATAGGTTCCTTTTTAATGCAATTTTTCATGGGATTAATGTCAAAATTCATTGGTATTCTGAAGAAAATTCTTTCAGTGTAGTATCGCCACCACCGTTAACATGAATTCGCCTTGTTAAAAATAGACAACTAAAGTGAACATTTTTTCGGATATAAAAATTGTTTGCCAAATTCTTGTTGGTATTTTCATCTAAAAGAAATTTTTGGTAAAACTCTGGTTTTTCCCCCAAAATTTCTATAAATTTTTAGTCACGTTTTCTTTGTTGAATTGCTTCTCGTTATTGGCGCCAGATCTATTAAAAATTATTCGTTTGTATAATTTTGTAAATTTCGTTTAAAGGATTTATTTATTAAATGTTTTTGGATTTTTCGGTTGTAGAAATTTAAAAAATTGTCACAATTTTCGTCTATTGAAAATTTTCATTAAACTTTTTCAGGAATTTCAATGTAATCAAAGTTTCTTTCGAAAATATAATATTTTATGCAAATTTTCGCAAAAGTCATTTGCAATCCCCTTTAAAGCTTTTTTAAATAAAATGAAGACGATTGTAAACAAAGCGAAATAGAAATAAAAATGAATTCTTAAAGTAAAAAAGTCATACGAAAACGTGCCTTCTCTGTTATCTCTACTATCAAAAGCTCCAAAGGCAAAAAAAGAAGACAAAAGAGACCTGCATTCGATATACTCGTTCTCGTAGAATGAAATAAATTAAAAAAAAACAAAATATTATTTTTTCAAATAAAAGGCATGCAAAAATGACACCCACCTCTTATTCAACTACTGCGGCTTATTATAATTTTTTGTAGTTTTTTTTCTTTTTTAATTTTTTTTTCTTTTTCTATAAACTTGAAACTTAAGCTGCATACAAGAGTATCTTAGCAGTCTTTTTGAAGATTTGTTGGGAACTTGAGACAATGTCGTTTGTCGACAGATAGAATCATGCTTGTACGTTGAAATGAAACGACTGAAGTACCAACGCATTGGTGTTTATGACAAATTTGCCGTAGATGCCCTACGACAGGTGGTGATTGTTTGAACAAAGTGTTTGAAACTTTAGGAAAAGAAGATTTAAATATGTGCCCAACGTTAGGTAGAAATATATACCCTACACCACAATATATAAAGACACATTTTCCATTTGAGTTTAAGATTCATATGACAGTTCTTTTTGCAGAATATTATTAACATATAAACATCTGTGTATATGAGTTTTGTTGGTCTTAAAGCGATTTTGGAGAGCGGGTTCATACGGGACATAATGTAAATTTCGGCCCTTCAACATTTTGCCATGACATTGTAGCTATTACTTAAAAAAGTTATCGCTGCCAAATTTTATATCAATATTAATATTTAAAGGAAAGTTATAGGACTCAAAGCTACTTTCGGGACAGGTATTTGTATGGCAGCTATGGTTAAATATGGACCGATACCAAGGAAAATTCAGATTGAAAAAAAAATTTGGACCAAATTTAATCCAAATATGTACCAGCATAATAAGATAGTTAATAGGCACAAAAAATATTCGGAAAAGAAGTTTGTATGGGGGCCACGTGAAATTATGGACCGATTCTCACCATTTTATGCTTCGTCCTTATGACAGTTAAAACGTATGAATCAAATTAAATTAAAATATCCTCAAAATTGCGACCTGTACTTTGCGCACAAGGTTACATAAGCGCATAACCAGCCTGCCAGACGGACAGACTGACATCGTTAGATCAACTCAGAAAGTGATTCTGAGACGTTCGGGTTACTTAAAGTTTGGTGTAGGACCAATATGTTTTTGTACAAACGCATCATACAATTAAAGTGTGGGTACAATGAGTTTTTCAACCTTTTTAATCATAAAAAGCCTGCGAATACTGATTAACTAAGCAAATGTGAAAGTTGACCTTTGACCTTTTCGAATTGAAAAGTGCCCGTCTTTTGTTAAAACCTTTAATAATTACAAAATTCAAATAATCGAAATTCGACTCTTCGTATTTTAGTATAATTTTAAAGAAATTTGAAGAAGTTTAATCAAAGTTGACCTTTAACCTTTTGTCTTTAAAGAGTTGCGTTTTGACTGTTAACTTAAATTCGTTATCTTTAATTCATTTAAAATAAAATCAAATTCCTTGAACGACATTTAAAAAAGTTTCGAATTCTTAAAAGTTAAAAAATCATGATATTGAACTTTGACCTCCTCTAGTCTCACTTTTTCATAAGCCGAGTAATTCCAAATTATATTTTCGAAAATCATTGAATTTTGCTTTCAATCTACCTGTTACATTTGTATTTCTTTCACGCCTCCAACTGTAGTCAGTCTGCAAGTCGTTCTTGACCGCATCATCTCTATACTTTTAAAATATACAGTGTGTGGTACATTTTGCAAAACTGTGTGTGGTGTGACTCATTTATATGAAGTGATTTGCCTTATTTTTTCTCTCTGCTCGTTTTCGCAAGTCAAAAGTCTCCCAAAGTTTTATTTTATTTATTTTTTTGGCCAAGAGTATGAAAAAATTAGTCACATCGATAAAAAAAGAGGCGCTAAAATAACGCAAATTTTTATCTTAATTATTGTAAAGATACAAACGTTTTGTTTTTTTTTTTTAAATTGAAAATATGTAAGATTTTTTTTATTAAAAATGTCTGAAATATATTCTTAGAAAAGATTTTAGGAAGTTAATAAACTTTTTAGGAAAACCAAGTAAATACTCATATAAATTAAACTTAATGGAGATAAACCAGGATCTTAACCTAATCAAACTTGAGCAATATCAGCCAACGAATAATAAGAATAAACACTCGTCGTTAGTCCAAATTTGATTAATAGAATGACGCGGAAAATCAGCTTCTCACATTTTGATATCTTTAAGCTTTCCTTCCAGACAACTGGAGGAGCTCTCACGAATAACTTGTTAGTGTGATAACAAATTGTGACCCGTTTCTCTACGAAATTTAAATCACAGAAGCTAAATATTTTAATCACAGAAGACACCCATTCACTTCAACATTTTGTATTGTTACAAACATAACCTTAAACTTTTTAGATGCGCTTCTTTTAAATAGGAGTTTTTTTTTAATATGATTTTTTTCAAGTGTACGAATTATGTTTTTAAAATCTTCTCAATATACAGTAAGAGTCTTAAATAATTTCAATAAATAAATTTGAAAAAAATGCTAAATGGTAGAAACACCTGCATTGAAAATAGATTTTGATTGACATTTATTCTGCGCTAAAACAAAATGTGCGATGATAATAAAAACTTAAGAACTTTCATGAAATTGACAGGCATATGATATCAAAAACATAAAAAGAAGAGAATAAGAAGCGAAGCCTATAAGCTAAAGTTCCTAACAAAATGATAAAGGGGTTAAGTACTTCTTTGAGTATTAAATGGGCATATATTATTCTTAAAAATTGTTAAAAAAATATTTAAAATAATACTTTTTTACATAAGTAGCTATAAAATCGTTTCCTTATTACATTAAATTTTAAAGTCTATTGTATTGGGTGTACAAATAAGTATCCGTCGTTTGACAAAATATTTCAAATTACATTCATCACAACAGGTAACAACAAAACGGACTGCCTAGGTTAAATAAACCAAGGCCTCAAACAGAAACTATTTGCTCCTCTTTGTCCTCATTTTAATCACTTTGAAAGTAAGTAGATAAGGGATATAAGAACATTTTATTTAAAAAAAATCGCTTATAGGAAATTATTGTAGAAGCACAATGTTGTATTCATATCTTTTTTAATATAAAAAGTATTTTGGATAAGAAAAACGATTGAAAGATAAAAAAACTTATAAGATATAAATTGCCATGCAACAATGAAAGTACTTATTAAAAAAAAGTTTTAAAAATTTTTATATGAAAATATTTTCGAAATGACCTGAAGCGTCTCAGAAAATAATGGGTAAAATCTATTTTACCATGAAACCAAAAATAATTAAAAGCCAATTTTAAGGTTTGATTTTAAATGACATTTATATTTAAAATCGTTTTAAATAAAAATTCAGTTTAAAACTAAACACTTAAATGAAACCTAATTCACCAATCTGGTGCATTTAATTACAATTTAAGTTTCTATTGTGAATAAATTAGCAAGGTTGCCTTTATATCACAACAATACAACAACAGGCAAAGTAATACATTCAGCTGTTTTTTAAGACCACCTTGTAAATAAATACACTTTTTTATGATATTTTTTTTTATTTAGTATAGTATATATTTGAGTAGTCCACTGGCAGACACCGCTATGTTAACAGAAAGGAAATTTGAGAAAATCGATGAAAACTTCTAGTCCTGAAATGCAGCTATGACAATTTATATTACTGCATATGATTGAGCATTATTGTCACGGGGAGTCATTTTCCTATAATAAATAAAATCACGCTTTAATAGGAATCTTGAAATTTGTACTTTTGAATTAAACATAGCCAGTTTTGCAAATTTATTTCTAACATAGTGTTGGAGATCTTATTAAATTAATAGTTTAATCACAAACCCTGTTTTAACGTAACCATATTTTAACGTAACGTACATTTTTCGTATTTATTGTATTTGTTTTTGGTTAATATTTTGAGCGGTTTTTGGTTATTAGTAATGTTCTAAAGTGTGTATCTATTGAGTTTTGTATAAAGTTACTGAAGTTTGTAGTTCTAAGCCGCAATGTAAATTCAATAAATTAAATTAAAATAAATGTTAGTTGGTTTATTAATATTCAAATCGTTTCAATCTGAAACTCTCGTACATTAAATTGGTGCCGAAACCCGGGAACTTTATCAATTCCAGATAAAAAAAAAAAAAAACTCAACTTTACTTTTTATAAATTAAATTATACTCCTCCTACGTGGATATAATAAATATAATCTCTACCAGAATCAATTACTTGTGACCTATTAAATCTCATATTTTATATGTAAAGTTCTTTATTTTCTGGCTGCAGCATATGCATATAAAAATATTAGAGTAAAATCTTTTAATTGCACACTTCACAAAATGGAGCACATTTCAACTGTTATAGAAACACAAAAAACCGCAATTCGACATTTGCAAAAAATTTCGTTAAGTTTTGAACAAAAGCCAAAAGAAGAATTTACCAAAGGCTACATACAAACCTTACTTGAAGAAGTTGAACTAACCTACAAACACTTTAAAGAAGATCATGAACAAATATGTGAAGCTGTTCATGAAAACACAATACTTGAAAGTGATGTTCCTTATTTAAAAGACGATCTTTATTATATCTTTTTTGATAATTATTTAACGCTTAAATCAAAACTTCTGGATTTATCTGCCGAACCTACAACGTCACACCAGCACATGTCAAGCACATTCGTATCAACTACAATGCAAAACGCATCTTTTACAGCAAGCGCGAGATTACCAAAAATTGAACTCCCATCGTTTACTGGCGAATACATTGAGTGGATTCCATATCGTGATATGTTCCTTTCTTTGGTACACAACAATCAGTCTCTTACAGGCATACAAAAATACTTTTACCTTAAAGGTTCATGTAAGGGATCTCCACTAGAGATTATTAACCAATATCCAGCATCAGAAAATAACTACGCTGCAGCATGGAGTGCACTAGAAGAAAGGTATCATAACACTAGAAAAATAGTAGAACAAATATTAAAGAAATTGGTAAACATTCCCACGTCAAACGGGTCATTTGAAAGTATAAAGGAATTGCTTGACACAACACGTTCTTCAATATCTTTGCTGAAGTCTCTTAACATTGAGGTAGACAAATGGGATGCTATGTTGGTTTTTCTTACAAGAAAAAATTAGATAAACAAACCAGAAAAGAGTGGGAGCAGTCCATAAGTACCAACACTCGAATTCCACCAATGTCAAGTATGTTTAACTTTCTTGAATTATCATTCCGCACGTTAGAATCAGTTGAAGAAGCGCAAACTGCTCCAAAATTAGAAAATATTAATAAAAACTCGCAACAAAGGTTTAATAAAAGAACTTTTCATGTTAATAACACAACAGTGAATAGCAATTTCTGCCCTTGCTGCCAACGTCGACATCCACTGTACAAATGTTTCAAATTATCGTCACTGCCCCCAGCAGAAAAAAAAGCTGTTATACAACAAAATAACATTTGTTTTAATTGTTTACATACTGGCCATAGCGTAAATCACTGTACATCAACAGTTCGCTGTCAAGAATGTAAGCAAAAACACCACACTATTTTACATAGTTCATTCTTAACCGAATATGAAAACACACAAACACAGCAAAATACAAGCGCTCTGCCTACTACAGTTGAAAACAATAATCAAAGCTCATCGCGCAGCATTCAACATAATGAACAGTGGTCTGGTAACATTTCTTCACATAATGTAAACAGAAAATCTCAAGTACTGTTAGCAACAGCTAATGTTTTAATAAAACACCAAACTGGAACACATACTGTAAAAGCTTTAGTAGATCCAGGCTCTCAAGCATCATTTATAACAAATGAAATTGTACAGCTGTTAAATCTAAATAAAGAAAAAATAGAAGAAACCTCTGTTAGCGGAATTGGAGGGAATAACAAAATGTTAATAAATTATTGCGTACATTTACAGTTGCTGTCAAACTATGACAAAAAGTTTTGTTTACGAATTAATACATTAGTAATGCAAAAACTGACGTCTTATAACCCATGTAATATAAACAAACGTGAATTACCAAATTTAAATCAATTTTATTTAGCGAACTCCAAGTTTTATTTACCAGCAAAAATTGATATTTTATTGGGAAGTGATGTGTACGGTGAGATCATGATAGCCAATTCATTCAAGTTTCCAAATAGTATTTATTTACAGGAAAGTCGGTTTGGTTGGCTAGTGTCAGGGCCTGTTCTTAATTGCTCCACTGAACAGCGGCTAAACATAAATATTTGTAACCTTGAAAATCAACTACGACTTTTTTGGGAACAGGAAGAGCAAACAGAAGAAAGAAAGTTGTCATTAGAGGAAGAATTGTGTGAAAGGTTATTTAGTAAAACTTATAAAAGAGATGCTAGTGGTCGATTTACGGTACATTTGCCCTTTAAAAACACTCTTTTCGGAGAAGCTTTACCCAAGTTCCACAATACCGATTACAACGCATTAAAAAGGCTAAAACAATTGGAATCGTCATTTATTACAAGACCACAGTTTGCAGCAGCTTACAAGGAGTTTATGGCCGAATATATAAAACTAAACCATATGGAAAATATTGGTAAATATCCACAATCTCTCCCACATCAATGCTTTCTTTTGCCACATCATGGAGTGCTAAGAGAAAATAGTGCTACCACCAAACTTAGAGTAGTTTTTGATGGAAGTAGTAAAGCCTTGCCGTACACTTCTTTAAATAATGAACTTAGCCCTGGACCCCCACTACAAAATGATTTACCAGAAGTGATAACACGTTGGCGACGATTTAAGCTCTCTTTTACTGCCGATTTAGAGAAAATGTTTAGGCAAATTAATATTTGTCAAGAACATCAGAAATATCAATGTATTTTGTGGCGCGATGAAATTACAAACGATATTAATATTTACAAACTTAAAACAGTTACTTATGGCACAACAAGCGCACCATTTCTTGCAATAAGGGTGATTAAACAAATTGCTACTGATGGAGCTGAAAAATTCCCTCTTGCCAGTAAAGTGCTTAAATCTGACATATACGTAGACGATGTAATATCTGGTGCAGACACTCTTCATGATATCATTCAATTACAACAACAACTGCGTATGCTGCTGGAAGGGGCTGGATTTAATTTACGTAAGTGGAATTCAAATTCTGCAGAGTTTTTGAAACACATTCCAAAGGAGTACTTAGCAACACATCCCTTTGAACTGGAACATTGTGAAATGGTTAAGGCACTAGGTTTATCATGGAACACTCAAACTGATTGCTTTTTTTTAAAATAAATTATAATTTTTCTGATAAAATAACAAAAAGTAGTGTTCTTTCAGATTCGGCTAGACTTTTTGACCCTCTTGGTTGGCTGGCGCCTACCACAATTATTGCAAAAATAATGTTTCAAAAACTTTGGCGTGAAGGACTAGATTGGTCAGATACTTTGCCAAAAGCACTAAGCGATGAGTGGTCAAATTATCGTATTGCATTGAAAAGTATCGAACAAATAACAATACCTCGCTGGTTTAGCTGTAAAGCTTCAGCAAAAGTTGAATTACATACTTTCTGTGATGCATCAAAACTAGCTTTTGCTGCTTGCTTATACATCAGAATAATAGCCGAAGATGGTTCAGTTCATGTCAATCTTGTACAAGCAAAAACCAAGGTGGCACCCCTTAAAGTGCTCACAATTCCAAAACTGGAATTATGTGCAGCTGTATTAGCGGCAAAATTGACAAACAAAATTAAACATAATATTGGTTTACATGTTAAAAAAATCACATATTGGTCAGATAGCAGTACAGTCTTAAATTGGATTAAGTGTCAATCGTCACTACTACCAGTTTATGAGGCGAATCGTGTTTCGCAAATACAAAGATTAACCAACGTAATTGACTGGAAATACGTCTCCACTAGAGATAATCCAGCAGACTGTGCAACAAGAGGGTTATTACCACAAGAACTTTCTAAGCATACACTTTGGTGGAAAGGACCCAATTGGCTAGTAAATGAGCCTGAGGTATGGCCTGTTGTAAAATTCAGAAATTCCATACTAGCAACAAACACTAACATCGATGTAGCAACAACAACACTTTCAACCACAACTAATAATCAATTATATCCCGACTTATTTTCAAAATTTGCAACATTTACCAAACTTAAACGAGTTACAGCGTTTATATTACGCTGGTATTATAATTTGAAAGATAATATATTTAGAAAAAAGAATGGCGAAAGTATAAAAGTTAACAAAAATATTTCGAGTATACAATATCTCTCAACAGCAGAATTAAATAGAGCTCAGTTTGTCATAGTTAAACAGTGTCAACAAATTTCGTTTCATGAGGAAATTAAATGTCTACTACAACAAAAATGCTTACCGTTTAATAGCAAAATAATAAATTTACAGCCATTTTTAGATAATAAAGGCTTATTACGTGTAGGTGGCAGAATTAAAAATGCAAATGTGTCGTACTGTAAGAAGCATCCGGTTTTACTAAGTAAAAATGATCCCATATCAGTCCTTATTTTTACTGATGCACATTTTAAAACACTACATGGCGGTTTACAACTGATGCAAACTTATGTTTTGTCTCAATTCTGGATAATATCATCTAGAAATATTGCAAAATCTGTAAAAAGAAAATGCATAGTTTGTCTAAAATATACAGCAAAGACCGCACAACAAATTATGGGCAATCTGCCATCGGTCCGCTTACACCCTGCAAGACCATTTAAGCATAGTGGCTTAGATTATGGCGGTCCTATATTGATAAGACAATCATCGTTACGTAGAAGTACTACAAGCAAAGGCTACATTTGTCTTTTTGTTTGCATGTGCACTAAGGCAGTACATCTTGAAACGGTTTCTAACCTTACAACGGATGCCTTTCTTGCAGCTTTTAGGCGATTTATTTCACGAAGAGGACCTTGTACGGACTTATATTCCGATTGCGGAACTACTTTCGTTGGAGCAACCAAAGAGCTACGTGCTTTACATAATCAGTCGAGGAGTTCTCTTCCAAATGACTTAGCTGAAACGTTAAACAACGATGGCACAACCTGGCACTTCATTCCACCGGCTTCACCCCATTTTGGAGGATTATGGGAAGCTGGTGTGAAATCAACTAAGCACCATTTACGTCGTATTATGGGAGATCGTATCCTAACATTTGAGGAGTTATCAACTCTTTTGTGTCAAATTGAGAGTTGTTTAAATTCAAGGCCATTATGTCCCCTATCAACTGATCCAACAGATCTGAACGTTTTAGCACCAGCCCACTTTCTGGTTGGAGAACCGACTACGACTATATCGGATGGAGATCTACTAGATACTAAAATAGACCGACTATCTCGTTGGAAACAAATTGAAAAACTTAAACAACATTTTTGGCAACGATGGTCAAACGAGTTTATCTGCAGGTTGCAATCAAGGCCAAAATGGAACTCTATAAAGAGAGAAGCTCGAGTTGGAGATATTGTATTGCTTCTACATGAGCGCTATTCCCCAGGAAAATGGCCATTAGCCAGAGTAGAGGAAGTACATCCAGGTTCAGATGGCCACACTCGTGTAGTAACCCTATATTGCAATGGAAAGTATTTAAAGCGACCAGTGGCTAAAATTAGTTTTCTTCCCGCAAATGATGACGAGACGAGACATCCTGATGAATGATTCCGGTTTAAGAACTATTGTTCTTAGTGGGGGAGAAATGTTGGAGATCTTATTAAATTAATAGTTTAATCACAAACCCTGTTTTAACGTAACCATATTTTAACGTAACGTACATTTTTCGTATTTATTGTATTTGTTTTTGGTTAATATTTTGAGCGGTTTTTGGTTATTTGTAATGTTCTAAAGTGTGTATCTATTGAGTTTTGTATAAAGTTACTGAAGTTTGTAGTTCTAAGCCGCAATGTAAATTCAATAAATTAAATTAAAATAAATGTTAGTTGGTTTATTAATATTCAAATCGTTTCAATCTGAAACTCTCGTACACATAGATACTTATGCAGTTGTATAAAATTAACATAACGAAATAAAGCGCTTTAGACAAATTTTATACTCTTGTTTCTTCTTTATTATCCATTAAAGTTTCTTCGGTATAGGTTGCTTCTTCTAGTGCAGCCTTACTTTGGTCTTCTTGGAGAAATCTATAATATTTTAGACTTTAAAGGGTAGCCCAATCTTCTTCAAAATGTTTCATGAGTAGTTTCCTTACAACATTAAATTTTGCCGATTTTACGGGATTCAATGTGTTGATATGATTTGTCTCTTTTACTCTCTCTGCCAAGTCTCAGTAACGTACTAAATTTTTGGAAAATATCAAAATAGGTTTTTGGTTCTACAATCACATCTATAGAACGTTTTGCCCTTTCAATATTTCCAAAAATACGGTCGGGAGGCAAAAATGAATGCCCTACGATGGGATAGATACATAATTATAATATTTTTTATATTATTTGGAGAAGAAGTTACTACGTAACATGGCGACTTTTGAAAGTTTATATGTAACTTAGAGTTATTTGATAGCGAACTGCTAAACAATGTAGGAGTGCAGGAGTATTATATATACTATATATCCAAAACTTACGCGTAACTAACAGAGTTTTGAACGAGATTGATAAGGGCTTTTGGAGGCATTATAAAAAACAAACAAAATGGCAGCTTATACAGAATTCTTATATTTTTTGACTTAGCGGTGTATGGAAGTGGAGTACTATAATAATTATATTAATAATAATAAAAAGCCTTGTTATAGGCTTTTAAAATAACACTGACAAATCAAACTGTAATTCAATTCAATTCAAGTTCCTTGAAAAATTAACAAAATATAGATTTAAATACTTTCCTAAAAATTGTACACAAGGCTTTTTATGAAATAACTTAAAATTCCCATTTTTGTAAATGGGAGAAATTGCGAGACTAGTTTTACACAGCGTTTACATTTGACAGTACTGGCAAGACAGTAAGAACATTTATATTAGTTGCCAAAAACACTACTAACTGTCTTCGTAACTTAGGCATCCAGACAGTAGTTAAGACAGTTCATTTTAAAAATATGTCAAACGAAAATATTGCAGCGCAAGTCCAGCTAAACGTGTTTAATATGAACTAAACAAACTTAAAAACATATTAAAATAACTATATTGTGTAAACAAACATAACACTTAACTAAAACATAAAAAATGATTGGCAAAATTTTTTATTTATTCAGATTACTGTTAGCAAATGTCAAATCACTCTCCAATTTTACTGCCTGAAAAACAGTAGACAAGACAGTAGAAAAGGTGTGCATGTATTGCTACTGTCTTGCCAGTATTAGCAAACGCCATGTTATGAAACCTCTTTTACATTTTTCTGCAATTTTTAACAATTAATGTCAGTATACGAAACATCAATACAAAAATAAATTTAAAAATAAATTTAAAACGAAATATTAAAATTTGTGTCTAAAAAGTGAAAATTGTTTTAAAAAATTTTTACAGGAAGCCAGCAGACTAATGCCCAATTTTCAGGATAGTAATTAAATCTAAATTAAGTTAATTTTCATAAAAACTTAAATCGTATTTAAATAAAGATTGATTTTTTGAGTTTTATGAATGAAAAGTATGGTAGCACTACTTACTACAAAAAAATATCATAAAAAAGTATAATTATTTACAAGGTGGTCTCAAAAAACTGCTGATTGTTATTGCTTTTCATCTTGTTGTTGTATTGTCGTGATATTGAGGCCACCTTGCTCAAATATTACAATAGAAACATAAATGTGTTTTAATATCAATCCTGAAAATTGGCCATAAATTTCTTAAATAGTTCCAAGAAATTGTTGTTTGTGATATGACAACAATTGAATAAAAAACGTCGACACGCATTAGAACATCTGTTTAAAAAATTGAGCAGATCAAGTTTTCGAGCCAAAATTGGTAGGCAAATTATTATTAACTAACTTTTACCCGTGACTTCGTTCACGTGGAAATTATAGCAAGATTTAAAGAAAAGGGTTTATTCTATAGCAAATATATAAAAAAAACTTTATGTAGTTTTCTACATATCGTCATCTAAAATGCAAAATAACGTATTATCAAAAAATTCGAAATTGACTTTTTGATTGTTGTTTGTTCGTTTCATTAAACTACATGTTCGCAAAAGATTCACAAATCCCTGTACCAAGTACCAAGGTAAAACGGTACCAGCTTTTTCCTCATTTTAGGCGCCCAGAAAGTACACTGTATGTAAATGTAGACTATAATCTGTATGTATATCAAATTTATAGAAAAGTGAAAGAGTACCAATTTTATCCCTTAGAAAGTACTTTTTATTTTAATCAAAGAAAGAAATAGTATACATTTTTCCCCCCAATTTCCCTCTTAAAAAGTACCTTATATTTGAACCTGGGCCATATGCTATCTGCCTACCAATTTTCATATAAATCGATTAAGCGGTTTTCGCATGATTGAGCCACAAGCCAACATCCATCCAAACATCCAAACATACAAACTTTCACATTTAAATTATTAGTAGGAAACCAATTTCTCATATCAGTGTAAACCTTAATTTGTAAAATGTTATAATTTTCTTATATCCGTTATGTACTGTATGCGATATAAGGGATACTTAAGGCCCAACCAGAATGTGAATAACGTGACATAAGCAACTGAGCAAATACCTGTAAATCATATGTGTAAAACCATATTGAACTTAAGTAAACTTTAAGTTAAGTTTTATAAAACTGTCATTTGCTTAAGCAAGGTGCGAAACTAATCGCGCATTCCGTACGGAATCAATGTTTTTTTATTTTCTTTTTGTTATTTTAAATGCATTTGAGAGGCTTTTTGTTTTCTTTTTGACAGGAGCTTAAGTTTGTTTATGCACATTCTGGTTGGGCCTTTAGTTTTCTGGCATGCACACAAAGTCCATATCATACAACACATACAAAAGAACCAGATGCAATTTGACAATATGCCTTCAATAAAAAGTGATCGAATGTGATCAACTCAGCAAACATTTACATTGTTTGGACATATGTGTAATAAACAGGATTGATTTGCAGATAAATTATAAAAGGTTAAAAAAAAGACAAAAAGCTTTTATTAAACACATATTTAACTTTAAATCAGAAGTGTGTACAGTATAAACTCGTTAATACGAACAGATGTGGTCTTTGTCCGGATTACTGAATCGTTTAGACTAAAGAAAAAATTATTTTTTATTATATACTAAAAAATTTAGGACAACAACAAAAAGAAAAATCAATATTCTTAAGAATTCTTTTACATTAAACAAATTGACTTCTTATTTTAAAATTTTGTTTTGAACATTATCCGATACCTCCAAAGAACTATCAAGGTCTTCAATATTTTGAAATGCAGCCACCGCCTGAGCTATATTTTTTTTAGAGAAAGCGTATTCATATTCGCCTCATGCCCAAGTTTATATTTCAGAAGGTCAGAAATATCCGGTAAAGTTAAGAACAGGTTACTTTGGTAATATTTTGTCAAGCAGTTTTTCGTTAAAAAAATTCAGAATTTTGTATATTTAATGACTTAAGAACATTATAAATATTTGAATCATTCTTTAGAATTGTCCAAAACCAAAAATGATTGCATTTTAGAGAAAGACTTTTTGAGCCATAATTCAAACACGAAAGTTGACATCCAACCCTTATTAGTAGATTTAGGTGTATACAACAAGGAGCCAATGTTTTTAAATGATCTTTGGTTTCCTGACTTTTCTATTATGAGATGCGGCACCCAATCAGATTTCAATGTGTTTGTGCATGATAGGGTATCTTTTTATATATTTTTCTACTTGCAACCGAGCTATCGCCACTATGAGCCCATGTTGTATTTGGAAGTGGTCCTAAGGAAGAAAAAAGCGCTTCTCAGGAATAAAGAGGACAATAATGTTTTTCCGTATTTATTTTGTTATGTAGTTTGATTTTTGCAGTTAAAATATATTTTTTAAAAGTAAAAACTTTTCAATTTTAAGGAATATGTTGTTTTTAAAAGCTTTTATTTAACTTACAATGTATGTATGTACATGTGTATGTAATATGTATGTTTGTTCGGGTGAAATCTTGCAACTCAACGTCATTCTCAATCCAATATGGAGGCCACGCACAACATGATGGACTAGTTATTTTTAATGCACTTCTACAATATGGGTATCAAATGAAAGGGCTTGCTAAGAATAACTCGAAAAATAAAGTGGTTACTCTAGATACAATATGGCTGACTTAGTTTTAAATGCTTGCTGAGAATACGAATGCGAGCTTTGAAAAACTTAAAAGTAAAAATTCTTTTTTTAAAAGTAGCTATTATTAAATGCGCTAAAAATCCAAAAATAAAATAAAAGTAAAAAACCTTTTTAAAAAACAAGCTTTTATTTGAATGCGCAAAAAAGAAATAAAATAATGTTTTGCTTTAAAACTTTTGCTATCAAATTATAACGTCATTACACAAATTATATAATATAAAAGCTTGTTAACTTTTACAGGGTCCCTATTAGAATAGGCCGTGGTGCGCATTGTAGCGACAATAATATTTAAAACTTTTAAAATAACCCAAATTAAAAAAAAGTTTTACCGGCTAACTGGCACATAACTGCGACTGCAGAAGTCGCTTATTCAATACCAATACATATGGGTAATTCCAAAGTGTTGAACGTGACAGTCGTACGCATCAAAAATGCAATAACATTTTAAACAACAAATATTTTTACGTTCTTTTAACCCTTAAATTATAGCACTAAGAAGTAGCGGTTCGAACGTGAAAAAAATAGAAGTAGATTTTGTGGCCATGTATAAAAAGGCGTAATTCAGCAAAACCTGGCACAATTTTTAAGTCAAACTACTTTCAGAATTTTACGTAGCAATGTAACATTTAAATATCTTTGGTTTGATTCCAAAATCTTCTGTATTTTTTTTTTTTTTGCTTAAGCCAAAATCTGGTTCGATACGTGACATTTTGAACATGATATTTTTTCCATAATAATTTAACTGAATAATGATTAAAAAAAAAAATTACCGTTAATCCGAATAACGTATTTCTCTTCGAACTCTTCTTTAGATTACAGACCATGTAAGAAAATTTTTTTTGGAATAATTTTCATCAAATATCACCTCTTTTAAGGAAGATAATAATTAAGTAAACATGCAATAAAACATTCTCACAAATAACAAATTACTGTTGCACAACTTTGCTGTCTGATTGTTCGTTTTAGTGAACGAATTTATGGGGTAATTTATAAAATTAGTAAAATCTAAATATTTCTCTATAACAAAATCATAAAAGAATATGCTTTTAATAACTTTTAAATTTTCGGTCACGGTGGACCTTTATAAAAAAATGCCCACATCTTTCTTACTTAGTTAGCCATTTATATCGACCCATGTTCATTAGCTGTACTAAGAATGGATTTCCAGGGTCCTTGGTCTTCTGCTCTTGTTCTCCAATTTCTAAAGTTGTGTTTGAAAAGGTTTTCCTGTACCTAGTCTTTTCAACGGAGTTTCCTTCCCTCAAGCCAGCGCAATCTTTGGATTTTTACTCATTTTACTACATCGATGTCTGTGTATAGCAGTGCAGGGGTTCGACTCCCGCCAGATACTCCGGTCTCCTGCAGACAAGCGTACAGCTTCGCAGGATTAGCTTAGGGGATAAAGAGTTTGAACGGTACTGACATTTTCCGCCTGTGCAGTTTGGTCCATATATCCTCCGAAATATTTTTCTTACGAACACTACAAGAACAACTTCATATTCTTGAGCTGGTACACATGGCTTTGCGCCGTATAGTACCACGGCAGAACCCATCACCTCTTCTGTATACCCATAATCATATGTAAACATTTTTCATTATAAATCTAAATTGTAGCATTTGGAATGCGGCACTTATCACGGCTTATAGCGTACCACTTTTCATCCAAACGTATGTAAAATGTCTCTTTTTAACTTTCAAAATAATTCGATATTTCTGATCACCATCGTTGGAGATCTCCTCGCCAATATAATTTTAAGTTTTTCATTACAAACGCTAGAGAGAAGAATTTCGGCTGTGAAAAGGCCGCAATAGTCTTCACATTTAAATAAATTAACAAACAAAAATGTTGGTAATAAGTTGATCTAATTTGGATGTTGCGGTCAATTGTTCAACTTGCTTAAAAGATTTGGTCAAAATTATTTTACTAAATAGAGTTTATTTAGTGGTTGCGAATAATTTGAAACGTATGAGACCAGTTTTAAAAAAATAAAATTTTAAATTAATTAAATTAAAAAAAAAAACTCATAAAAAATAAAATAGATTTCTTAATTAGTATTTAATTTTAGTAAATCACTTTAATTTAAAAAAAAAAAAAACGCTAAATTAGCCTATCATTACCCAAAAACTAAAACAAAGAAATAAAAAATTTAAATAAACAAACAAACTTACCATTCTCTGCTCAAATCGCGGCGAGGTTGTTAGATTTGACTCCTGAGAATCTATGCGGCAGTCATCTCTGCAAATGACCAAAGCAAAACAAAGAAAATTACAATCAAAACAAAACAAAGAAAATATACAAACAACTAAATTTAAAGGAGAGAAAAAGCTTTTCACCTTAATCGCGTGCTTTGCTACGCTCTTACTCTCTCTCACTGTTTTTAAAAAACTTTTTTAGAAAGCATTTTATGAAAACTCACCTCTCCATTCGTTGTATAATGGGCATTTGTGCGGTGCTGTCATGTATGCGTACTTGATCTGGTGTGATTTCCTCCACAAACATATTGCGAGGCTGAGGGGGCATTGCTTGAAAGCTGTCATTGTCGTAGAATAGGGGACTAATAGGACGACATGAACCACCCAAAAGCTCATCGATATTTTGATGACGTGATATGAACAATTGGCCATTGCGAGAGCGTAAATCATTGTTATTGTATTGAGTGGTCGATGGAGGTGGTTGTGAATAGTTGGATTGCTGTTGTTGCAGCTGCCTTTGTTGTGAAGAATATTGTGGTTGCTGTTGGTGATGCAGTTGAGGTGATTGATTTTGGTAAACATCATGCTGATAAATGGGGCCAGCCGTGAAATTAGTAGATGTGTCTAAAATTGGCTGATGTGATTTTGCAGTTTGAACTTTTGTCATTGGAATGTTGTCATAAGGTGATTTACATTGCAGACGCTGTTGTTGCAGCTGCTGCGGTGGTGGTGATGGTAGTGGTTCTTCTTGCTGTACTGGACTGGCACATTGTCCCAATGGTGGTGGTCTTTCGGAATATTCAAAATTAAAGGAATTACTAAGTTCAGCTTGAGAGTCCATGGCATTATTGGAATTATAAGGGGATGGATGGTATTGCTCTAATGCAGATGCATCTTCTGTATTATTAAAACTAACCGGTTGTGCCTCAAAATAACCATTTTGGGACTTGGCATGTTGAGGAGATCCTGTTTCTTGTGATTCAGTCTGATCTAACCACCATTCCTGTTCCTGGGAGTTATTACGTCTATACACACTTGGCTTGTGTTCTTTGGTCTCAGATCTAGTTTGATTCGAATCTTCCTGCCACCAGGCTTTTTCTCCTGACTCAACTCTTTGTATATTAAAAAGCTTCTTGGTGGGACCTGACATCCACCAAGTCTTAGATTCTGTGGTACTAGAGGAACTATCAGTTTTATTTTTATTCTTCTTGGGTAACGCTATAGTAGCCTCCACTGTAATTTCGTTTCCATTATAATTAGCTGACGTTTCTTGATTTTCTTCTTGCAGCCACCAGGGCTTTTCACCAGATTCTACTCGACATATTTTCAATTGTATAGAACCATTTTGTTTAGGAGATTTTTCACTTATTTGTGAACTATTGTTTTTAGAAATATCACTATTCGAAGAAGGATTTTTTTTTACTGAAAATTCATTATCATTTTCCTCATTCCACCATTCTGTTGCAGGCGAAAGACGACTTTTAGGAAAAGGCTTGGCTTCTACAGGGTCTTGCTCTACACAATAACCATCAGTTGAGAGATCTATACCATTAGAAGATCTACTTTTTCTATAATTCGTTTCATGATCGACTTCGTCATCGTTTTGATTGTTTTCGTTTTCGTTATTTATCCACCAGCATGTTTTATCGTTTAGTTTCTCAGCATTGCCGCTTTTTGAAGAAGTCAAAGATTTTAATTGATCTGTGGCCTCGTCATCATCATCCTCTACTTCTTCATTTCCTAGTTCTTCTTCTTCTTGATTTAGAGTCTTTAAATCATCATCGGCCAAGGTGTCGTCCTCGTCATTGCGCAACCACCAGGCCGTTTCGCCCGAATCAATGTGTCTAATTTTAAAACGCATTTCATCTTTCAAATTGAAATCTAAAGCGGAGGCTGTATCGATTTGTCGGCTAGTATCTTGCCACCAACTTGACTCGTCCTGGTCCGTACCCGAGGTAGAGGAGGTAGTGAGGTTGGTGGTTGTATAAGGCGAAATGGATTCGGTTTGCAAATCACTCGGCATTCTGGATGATTCGTTTACTGTGGTTGTATCCTGAGGACAATAGGAAGTTGAAGTACTAGAAGATTTTGTATTCGTATTCGTATTTGTTTTGGATTTTGATTTCGTTTTAGCTTCAGTTGAGGGTGAGCTCGTTTTATTTATAATGGAATTTTTTGGCTGGTCCACAGAATTTGATAAACTTTTATTATTGCTACCGCTAGATTTCGTATTCACCGCTGGCGTCGAAGGCGTTGTTTTCGTTTCGTTAGCTTGTGTTGAACTGACACTTTTCTTTGTTGACGATCTATCTAGATCATTACCTGACGATGAGTTCTCAGAGCTTTCAAGGTGAATTTGTTCATCGCTGTTAACAATGTCTTGTTGTTGTGCAGCAAAAAAGTTCGATACCGATGACAATTTTTTCAAACGCTTTAGGGGATCTTTGTTTGAGGGGCTTTTGGGGGTATTGCGGCTGGTTGTTGATGAATCAGACTTCTTGCTTTTGTTGGCAGAAACAGGTTGTGGTGGTTGTTGTGAAAAGCTATTTTCATTAGATGATTTTATACTATTGCTATCCGCAGCGCTGTTAGTGGTGGTTGTACTGGTGCTCGTGGTCGAGCTGGTTGTGTTAGTGGCATCTTTAATTGTTTTTTTCTTCATGTTTTTCTTATTAGCCTTTTTGCTTTCTGTAACGCTTTCAGTTCCACTTGACGAAGAGCTGGTGGTTGTGGGGGCTGTCGAAGGAGAACCCGATGTTGTGGTTGTTGAAGAAGTAGAAGACTTGGGTTTAATATTTGTTGTGCTATTGTTACGACTTAATGGACTCTTAGGCGATATGGCGGCACCATTAGCCATGGGTTTCGGGTGACATCTGGCTCTTAGTTTACTATCGGTCCCATTGCGTCTGATGGATCTATTAGAAGCATTGCTTACCTCTGATCCGGCACTGGGAGATCTTTCTAAACGTTGTATGGCCTGCAAGGCACCATTTAAAGCTTCTACTGTATTCAAATCAGAATCTGTACCCGTACTAGGGGTTCTTGATTTTCTTGGTCGATCGGTGGGTCCCACATTAAGAGCCGATTTACGAAAATCTTTATTTGGCAGTTTGGTTGAAATGCTAGCCGAGGATGATGAAGTTTTTGTAGGAGATTCTCCTTTCGGACCTGTGGGGGGTTTTTGCGCGCTCAGATTCTCAACAGAGGATTGTCGGGAATTAAGTTTTATTGATTTAGGGGGAGACAGCTTAGATTTACTGGCAATTGGAGATTTGTTTGACTTATTACTTCCAGACGTGGAAGTAGCAGATACATCTTCTTTTTTATTTTCGGTAGTAGAAGCTAAAGAGGATGATTTAGAGGTTGCGGATAAAGGACTGTGACTATAACGCAGTGCTGAGGATGTGTAACGCTCTGTATGAGGACTGTATGATGAAGACACTCGACTGCTTAAACCAAATCTGGAATAACGTGTGGAATCATCTAAACGATCAGACTGGATTTCTTTTTCAAATGTTTTCTTTTTCTTAGTGGAACGCTGTATGGTTTTCTCTATAGTTTTAGCAATTTCTATACGTCTGGTGCGGTGAACGGTAGTGGTATTAGCTGCACCTGGCGGTGTGGGTGATGTTGCTCTTGTGCAGACTGAAACTACAATAAATTTATCCTCTTCATTATCATCTTCTTCCTCAGTTGCAGAAGAAGCTGTGGATTCCTCTGTTGTGGGGACCTCCTGAACTGTGTCCTCTATTTTCGTTTCCTCTTTAGCTTCTTGTGCCTGCAATTCCTTTTCATTGGATTTTCTAGAGGCTAACTCTCGGGCCTTACTTAAGGAACGTGCTTTAAAATCACTAGCTGACAAATAGGATATGGAAACTGCGGAAGCATTAGCTGTTGGCGTTCTTGCCGTAGAAGAGCTGCCATAACGTGAGCCATAAGATCCACTAGTGCTACATTTCGGGACATTCAATCTATAGGAATTTCCGGAAGAACCATAGCCAATTTTACATTTTGTGTCCAAGGCTGGACTGGGGTCTCTTGACTTCCCTCTAAGACTTCTATTAGTCGGACTAGGATCCCGACTTTTAATGCGATTTGTGTGCTCTAGAGCTGCCGGGCTTGGTTCTCTAGAATATTTACCTAAATTACTAGAGGTAGACCCATAACGTTTTAATTGGCCTGTTTTAGAGCCCGAGGAATCGCTAGTGCTGGTATCGGGCTTAGGGACAGCAGCAGCTGTTCCACTCGTCGAATAACGGCTGGCATATGTAGAGGCTGGTACAACGGGGGTATCGCGTTTCAAACGATAGGTACCCCCTGAAAAAGAAGGTCTATATGAACTGGGTGAGGCCAAAGAGCTATAACGAGCTGTAGAGCTGACATCATCTCTTGAGGAATACTAAAAGGGGAAAAGAATTATTAAAGAAGCTTTAAAATTAAATGTCTTTAAGCAAAAACTTACCGCACTTGAGGCACCTGTTTTGTAGTTAGAAGACAACGAAGATTTCCAAGGGGTCTGAAATGATGATTACAAAGATATAAGAGTTTTAATATCTCATGGAAAGTAAATGATTTATCTAAATATATAATCAGGCATGTGATGAAAAACGATCGTTTTCAAAATGATCGTATTTAGCAGTTGGGATGAATTTTGACCGATTTTGAAATCCATTTCAAAAGTTAAGTTTTAATTTTTTGTTCAAAATAAAGTTCAATTAACATGTTTAATATAAAATTCAAAAGAATATATTTAGTTAGGAAAAAATAAATCTATTTTAAAAGATACTGAAAACGACATTATCGATTTCAAATCGTTTTGTTTTCAAAATCGTTATCCATCACATACCTGACTGGCTTTTTATGGTTACAAATTCTGATTCAACCCTTAAGTTACCCTCAATGCGTTTTAGTAAAATTTCCTTCTAATTTTAGCATTTCAAACAAAATATATGTTGTATAATTTGTATTTCGCCATAAATTAAAAGTGTTATTATCGATGAATGCATTAAACGCACGAGAGTCGTCAAACTTTTCAAGTGTACAAGGTCTATCTATTGGCAAATAGAGAGGCACTTAGTTACATTTTTATTGTAGAAAAGTGTGCGTGTGCCTATAAATATTTAATGCATTCGATGTTAATTGTTACCACATATTGTAAGCATCACTATTTTTTCATTACTTTTTTTTTTTTGTTGTAAACTATAAAACAATTATTGCCATGATACTGTCGTCTTTAAGATTCATGCCACTCAAACGATGCAATTTAGCATCAACATTTCATCAGTTTTGAAATGGGGTGTGTTTATACGTGTCTATATAGTATTGTCCATCAGATATCGTTAATAAGATTGATTTGTTCTTTGTTGGCACTTACAAAAGACGATAAAGTGAGGAAGGGAAGCATAGCTAAGAGTTCCTTCTTTTTTTATTTTATTTATAAATAAGAATTCTTTAACTGAAAATTTTAAAGAGAAAACTATTGGAAATCCACAGTTAGTTTTTTCCTTCACTGACTCGTAAGTTATTAAAAGTTTGTACTCCTCAAGGCTTCGTAAATATGTATTACACACCATTGAAAAACCAAGAGAATATAGATCATGTCACTATAAAATTTGTCTCCGATCGGTCTTGTTAAAAGTCTTACGGTCTTAGTAAAATTCCATTCGGATCGAGGAAATTTGTTTAGCCAGAATTGACTCGAACAGCACTTGAAGCATTGACCTCTCCCTAAGCTCCTTAGTTTTTTTTTGGGCATTTCGAATCACTATGAGCCAAATTCATTTTAAATTCAGAGTAATTTGACAATATTGGGGAAACCACGGGGCAAATTACGGCACTCGACATCGATCATAATTTCCATTTGAATTTTATTGTAATTTCGATCGATATTGAATGCTGTAATTTGCCCCTGATTTGTAGTCCCTAACTACCAGTTTCCACTATCCATCAACTTGATAAGAACGGCATATCGCACATGAATTCTACTCGTGTAGAACCTGAACTCGTTCATGTTTCGTTCATGTGCTGCCATCGTTACCTAAACATTTGTCTTAACATCCAATGTGCGCCATGATGTTGGCCAAACAATGTATTTTCTGTATACAACCAAACGCCAAAACAACAAAAATTGTGGTCAATTGGAACATGAACATCAACACGTATTCGCCACATACAAGAAGGTGAACAAGTTAATGCCGTTGCTCTGCCGGCGTCATGCCCATAACCATGTTCAAATCGAAAGCGCATAAAGACGTGGGGTAACTTTGGAAAAAGAAACTTCAGGAAATATTTTATCAGTACTTAATAATAGAATCCACAGTCTAATCAAGAGGTATCTAAGAAGTAATTAAAAACGGAACTGTTACTTCTTATTTGCCTTTCATTATTAGAAAGATTTATGCTGGATAACGATAGTCCTCCAACATTAATACGTCCATGACTCCAGTCATAGAAAAAAACATCCAAGGTTCCTGTAGAAGTTCTTATTTTAGAGAACAGAACGTTTTTTCGAGCTCCTAAAACTAATTTTAATGCCTGTTAGGTTTTTTTTTTTTTTTTTTTTTTTTATTATTTTTTATTGAATCTTCATAAATTAAATATGAACTAACAATAATTAATCAAATCTTAACCTAATACGTTATTTTATGACCTGCCAGTGCCAGACAAAAATTTTCTTCATCACGGGTTCTGTTCACTTATATAGGTGTTTATCGCTCATCTAATTGGGTAAGTGCTGCAGTGTCTCTTCTTCTTAAGCGAGTGTGGCCGCCATGGTTTAAAATATTTCGAGCTAGTGGATTTGGGTGTTGTTCAAGCCTTTTTAAATATTTTACTGCATATTTTGTAATCATAGTTTTTATTAAAGGAACATTGAGATCCTTGTGAATATTTGAGTTTTTAACATACCAAGGGGCAGCTGTGATTATTCGAAGAAGTTTATTTTGGCGCCTTTGAATTTTTTCGATATTAGAGGCCGAGGCAGTGCCCCATAGTTGAATACCGTAGCACCAGATTGGCTTTAAGATGGAGTTGTAAAGTAAAAGTTTGCAGTCGAGACTTAGGACAGAGTTTGGATGGCTTTTAGTTTCATTTGAGATAATTTTGCCTCTATATGGCTTTTCCACGTTAAACGGCGATCTAGATGAATACCGAGGTATTTTACATGCGAATTTTGAGGCACTAAATGGTTATTGATTTTAATAGGGGGGCATGTTTCCCGACGCAAGGTAAATGTAACATGTACGCATTTTTGCTCATTGACCTTTATCCTCCATTGCTTCAGCCACAGTTCGAGTTGAAATATATGATCCTGTAGGTATCGAGATGCTTCTTGACTGTTTTCGTGCACGCTTAGAAAAGCTGTGTCATCAGCAAATGTTGAAGTTTGGGTGTAGTTGTTTATTGGCATATCCGAAGTATATATTAAGTATAAAAGTGGGCCTAGGATGCTTCCCTGAGGGACTCCAGCTTCAATTGGTTGAGGAGAGCTTAAATAATCACCTTCTTTAATAATAAACTTTCGAGCGACTAAGTAGCTTTCTAACAGCTTGTGTGTGTTTACTGGTAAGTTTAGCTTCAATTTATGTAATAAGCCTTCATGCCAGACTTTGTCAAAAGCTTGAGAAACATCGATGAAGAGAGCGGAACAATATTTTCTTTCTTCAAAGGCTTTTCTTATTGCGTTTACTATACGATGGGTTTGCTCAATTGTGCTGTGTTCTCTTCTAAAGCCGAATTGGTGGTTAGGAATACATCTGTTTTCATTTAGAATTGGGGTTAATTTTGACGCTAACAGCTTCTCAAACAGCTTTGATATATTTGAAAGTAAACTTATAGGCCTATATGACTCAACTTTTGTGTGATCCTTTCCTGGTTTAGGTATCATGATGACTAAGGAAACCTTCCACTTTTGAGGATAGTATTCCAGGCGTAAAATAGCATTAAAAATTAAAAGAATAATTCTCCTTGCTATGCTGGGTAGCTCCAAAAGCATTTTGTTGCTGATCTTATCAAAACCAGGAGCCTTCTTGGGGTTTAAATCACAAATAGCCTTTTCGATTTCTCTTATCTCAAATCTTAGGGGAACAGCTGCTCTAGCAGCAACAGGTGGTAACTCGACCGCCATATCGTGAGATATGTTTGGGGTAAATACGTGTTTTAAATGATTAACAAACAGATTTCCTTTTTCAACATCATTTCTTGCCCAACTTCCATTCAAGTTTCTTAATGGCGGATTAGCGACAACTGGCCTTTTGAGATTTCTAGCTGCACGCCATAATGAGTAGTCTGATTGTGGAGTTGCATCAAGTTCCTTAAGATATTTTTCCAGAGAAGCCGTTTTCTGAGTCTGCAGTAACTTTCTCAGCCTTTTTGTACAGTCTTTTAGTAAGTTCTTAAGTTGAGGGGATCTGTGCAATTGCCACTCTCTACGAGCTCTCCTTTTTTCAGACAAGAGACGCTCTACATCTGAGGAATATATTTTATTATTTTTGGTTTTTTTGGGGGCAATGCTGGAATGTTGAACAGCTAGTTTTAGAAAACTGTCAAAATTGACAATAGAGCGATCTATATACTCCGGTGTGCTAAGCGGAATATTTTCTGTGCAATGGGTACTGAGATATTTTTTATATTTTATCCAATTTATATGTGTAGCTGACGTCGCTATGTATCCCGAGGGAGATTCAATTCTATTGGTGTTTTTTATAGTAACAATTGTAGGTGTGTGATCAGAGGATAATTCTATGGAAGCTTCAACGTAAATCGTTTCTGTGGGGATGTTTTTAACCACGCCAAAATCGATGACATCTGGAATTTTTTGCGGATCAGCAGGCCAATATGTTGGTTGGCCGCTCGCGACAACATTTAAATTCATTTTAGAGATTGTATTAAACAAAACACGACCCTTTGGAGTTATAAGTCGTGACCCCCAGAAGGTATGTTTTGCGTTGTAATCGCCAGCAGCCAGGAAACAGGGCCCCAGTTAGGTTGTAATAGAGATATTTGTTACTTTTGGTCATATAAACCCAAAATATCTTTTATTTTGAGTAAGAATTCTAGTCGTAGTAAAAAGTTTTAAATGGAGAGCCAGTTGTCGTCCCTTATTCTAGAAAACAGGCGCTACGGGAGATTCTTAGCAATATAATTACTGAACTAAAGTGCCGTTTTAGTATACTTTTGTAAGTAAGTTAAAAAAGACCAAAATTACCCCTTAAAATGAGTGTTAGAGGGTTAATATATTCCAAGAAAAGAATCGCCATACAATTCTACTGAAGACATCTGCAATAGTATTTTAGCTCAGTAGTACATTTAGTATATTTTTTTTTAACTTACACCAAACGCCTTTTCAAAAAATTCAAAAACTTTAGGGGCCGATGTTTCGGGAACCCGGGCTTACTTTTCAAAACCCTTTCGCAGATTTGCTCTACCAATAGCCTAGTTTCATTTCGCGTTGCAAGTTTTGAGGCCGGTTTTTTTTTTTTTTTTTTTTTTGTTGCACAGTGTAATCTATGGAGCAGACTTTAGCGGATATTATATGTATATGTAGCTGCTCTTAGCGTGAGTTTAACGAGTTTTATGGTAGGTTTTGACCAAGTTATCGAAACAAATAGTTTATTGTGCAGAATAAGTTTTAAAATTGTATCCCAAAAACCCAGGTTTTAAATTATTATTTGGGCCAAACCCGTTTATTTTTTATACTGATACATATTTCACTTTTACAAGTTTTCGTTCAATACCATCACATTGAAACTTCAAACAAGTTTTTAACTTCAAAATTTTAATTATGCCCCACTGTGCATTGTGAGAATACTGCCCCCTTCTCGAAATAATATCAACTTAAACAAAATTCTTCTGTAAGATTTAAAATAAAAAAAAAAAATTAAATTCTATTTCTTCTGATTTGCATACCTTCCCCATTCAACATCACTCAAAACAATTGCCAACTAATCATCACAGAGACTATAAAAGCAACAAAGCGTTGGA
This sequence comes from Pollenia griseotomentosa, assembly GCA_963931875.1. Taxonomy (NCBI): domain Eukaryota; kingdom Metazoa; phylum Arthropoda; class Insecta; order Diptera; family Polleniidae; genus Pollenia; species Pollenia griseotomentosa. The sequence goes on from OZ007562.1 coordinate 85,611,684, forward strand.
AACATTCTGTACGACGTCAGAATAGTGAAATAAGAATTGAATTTGAGCAAAAAAAAAAAACTGAAATTAATTTTTCACTCCCCTTTTTATTGTTTGATTTAAAATTTTTCGTTAAACAATTTACTATGATCATTTTTACAATTTCAATTAAAAAGCGCTGCTGATCGCCACTCGATCACTAAAATCAACAGAGGCTGTTGCATGCAAAATAACATAATATGAAAAGAGTTGGGAAAGGAGGGATGGTAAAATTTGAATGCAAAACGGGCAGTAGGTCTTCAATACGTAAAACAAATTTCAATTATAATTTGACGTGTAAACAGATTCATTTCAATTTATTTAAACATCTGTGCGGCAATATCAAAAACAAAGCGGGCGAATGGACAAAATTTCCCAGACGGAAATTTTTCTGATTTTTTTTTTTTTGCAATGTCTTTAAAATAAAAGGTTTCTAGATGTAAAAAGATTAGGTTTGGAACAAAAAGTTCTTAGCGGAGTAAATCTGTGCCAATATGGAAAAGTGACTTATGTTGAATTTTGTAGATTGCAGATATCCTAAGTTTTATTAAAGTTTTATTCGAGAATTTTTTGCTTTAAAGAAAAAATTTTGTAAATATTAAAGATTTTACAACGCTTACAATTGCAATAAGCAGGGAAACTAGAAATATGCTCTAAAAAACGCGTTTTATGCGCAGAAAATAGGCCTTAAAAATTGTTGAAAATATGCCTTAAAAAAATAAATAATTGCTCATTTGAAGAAAAAATATTCAATAATTAAATAACAAAATTTAAAAAAAAAAACTAAAAATATTATCGCCTTAGCCCATATTAGGTTAAAATTATATATAAGAGATGTTTGCGCTGAATATTAGATTTTAGATTTTAACATTAAAGGGATTTTAGGTACGGTCGCTAAATTGTTAATTAATATTAACATTAGAAAGAAAGTTTAAGCTATTTAAGGATGTGAGCTTTGGGCAAATGTGAACAATCGAAAAAAATTTAATTTGCAGTAAAATATATTTGGAGCGACTTTAATTTAAATACCAACATAATAAGATGGTTTACAGACACAAAGCGACTAATTTGAAAAATTTTTTATTGGGAATATGTGAAACTGTGGACCGATTCTTACCATTTACATCTTTACGAATTAAATATAATTAAAATGTTTTTACCAAATTTGATCAAATTATCTACAAGATTGCAACTTGTTCTTTTCGCACAATGTAAACATAGACAGACAACCAGCCAGACGGAAGGACGGACATAATTAGATCATTTAAAAAAGTTATTCTGAGAAGATCGGTATACTAAATGTTTGGTCTGGATTTCTATGTATTTTACACATCGCATAACATTTATCTTGGATTTATATGTGATTTAATAGAAAAAATCTTTCGCAATCCGTATTGGCATGTGGCAGTGATAAATCAAATTTTCACTAAAGGGGGAAAATGAAATTTTCATTGAAATCGTGGCTTTTCTTAATAATTTTTTGATTCCCATCTTTAGCAAATTGCTCTGACAAATTAAATTTAAGGCATTTCCATTTTTGTAAAATAGAGTTTCACAAATTTACCTAAAATTCAAAATTGAAATGGCGGCAAGCGATCACTCAAAGAAATTTAACAATTTTTAATGTTGCCGTATCAACAGTTTTATAAGTATGTTGTCACAAATCGAAAAAGATTGCCAAATATGTACAGTTCTGTCATATTTTTGAAAAGTCCTTACATTTTTATGATCTTAAAAAATCTGTCCTTTTTTCCCTACTGCCATTTCTTTAGCAGAAAATCCCTACGAATAGAGATTTTTCCCTACGTATAACATCACTGGTACAGATAGTTATTTAAACAGAAAGGCGATCCTTTAACCAGAATTTCGAAAAAAAATGTATTTTTTTTAATACACATGTATCAAAATATGCCTCAAAAAGCAAAATATGCGCTATAAACATCAAAAATGCTGCAAAAATGCTCGTTTAACTAAGTTATGCACAAAAATATGCACTAGCAAATTGATACCAAAATTCATAATAGGCTCTAAAATGAATAAATATATTGTTTGCGCCTTCATTGGTGGCACAAGGAAAAACATGCAATTGCATATTTATGGTTTTCCTGGTAATAACTCAATTTCGTATTTAGTCCACTTAAGCTACTCATTCATACGACTGGAAAATCTGATTTAACGGATAGCTACGTAAGTTTAGTTTTTTAGTTTCATCGTTTGCTATTTTTATTCGATTTATAAAAATACGAGGCAAAAAAATAAGCAATTTTTTTGTATTTATTTAAAAAAAGTTAAATTTATTTTAATAAGAAAGAAGTTTTCAAAATGCATTAACAAAGTGACCTCAGTACTACAACAATGAAAAAGTAGAAAAAAAAACAACAGGCATTTTGATGCTAGAATTGAGACGGCAAATGTCAAAATGCCTTATTAAAAAAAGTAAATAAACAAAAAAAAAACACACCAAACGTCACACACGAAGAAAATCACTGCAAACAGCTGCGCTTGTGAGGTCACTTTATTAGTACATTCTGGAAATTTTAATGAAAACATTTGACAATAAAATATTGTAAAGAAATTAAATTTAGATTTTGAATTATCAAGTACGAATCACCACAGTTTTATTCAAAATGTATTCGCAACAGAATTTTAATATTTAAAACCCGCTTGTCGCTCTCGTTTAGGTTGACTTGTAAATTACAGAGGCGTCACGAGACAGAAAATATTGTGTTTTTTTCTTCGAAAGCTGCCCTTTTTGCATTTTTTGTTTTGATTACGCAATTCGTGTTGATAGTAGCGGCCGGTTTTTACACATTGCCACTTTACTACTAAAAAGGGTGTTCTTTCTCGTTCTTCGAAAGCTGCCCTCGCAAATGATTTAGGCATTTTTCATTCGTCACTTTTTTCATCTCTGTATGCTTTGTGTTGTAAACTGAATTGAACAATCATCGGATGGGAATTAAATTTACATAATGCAAGAATGTTGTAAAATTTTGCAAACATTTGAAAAATAAAGAGTTTTCCAATAGGGACTTTCGAATTTTTACACTAGATAGCGGCCATAATGTTAAAGTTACATCTGTCGAATTTGCTGTCATTAATTCTATATGATTTGCCATTGCGTTCAACAACTATAGTTGTGTTATAATGATAATGATAAAACTTTTAATCGAAAAATTATCTATAGTGATAAAGCCCATTTGTGGGTAATGGGTACGTTAACAAACGAAATGGTCAGATTTTGGACGATAGCAATCCACATGAAATTCAAGAGCGTTCATTTGGCATAGTGGTCTGTCCCAAATGCAAAACTAAACATTAATTCTGTGGTTTTCACGAATAATCGCGTAAGATATAAAACCAAACTTTTCAGGAGAGCAAAAACAATTATTTTTTTCAATTGCGGCTTCTGTAGATGCTTTTTTAAACTTTTTTCTTTACTATCCTCTTAACAGTGACTTTCTACTTATTATACATAGGTTTCATGAAAAAATCCTCACAGGATCACAATCTGTAAAAGGATTAAATATGCATATGTTTGATTGACTCATTAAGTGTGTGCAATATAACATCATATCTCCACATAAGTTCTTTTTTGTGAAAATAAATGTTATCATTTTAATCACACATGACGACTTACGTTGTTATTTTTAGCACACAAGTTGGCGACATATTCAGAGTTTTTGATACTTATAGCACAACGTATGGACTTAAAATTACAAACAACCGCTCATCTGCTGTTGTTGCAACTAAAGAAGTCAACAATAAACGCACATGTACATATAAGTTGTTATTAATAGAAAAATTTTCAAAAAATACTTTCATATTTTTTGCACGAATAACAACATAACATCACATATGCTTTTAATTTGGAAACATATTCAGCAATTTTACAATTTTTGGCGATGTATGTCGACATAAATCGTTATAATAGCAAAATAATTTATTAAACAGTTAACTTAAGTTGTTTTTAGCAGAAAAAAATTAATAATACTACATTATATTCTAAAAAGCTTAATACTTATAAAAACCTAATGCAAAATGTAGCACTTTGACATCATTATCTCAATTTCGGTAAAAACCGACTTACGCGATTATTCGTGAAAACCACAGAATTAAGTGTATAATAATAATAATAATTTTTCTGAAGCTAACAAAGTAAATTAAATAGATTTGTAAGTAGAATTCATCATTTTCGCTTTTGGTTTACAGTAGAGAGCAACAAAGTCAAACAGCTTTTCAGCTAAACTGTTGAATAAAAAAACGGCATTTACCTTTTTTACTAAAAAAAAAATCAGCAAAAATTCAGTTCCTAATTAATTCTTTTCAAACGTAGTACTTTTGGTAGCCACTATACGTTTAAAAAAGAAAACTTATTCTTAGTAAAAAATATTACTGAGAAAAAAATGTTGTGTTATAGTAAACCTTGAGATTTTATTTTTAAGCTTCCCGAAATTGTTTAAGTTTGGTAGACTATTAGTTTGGAATTAAAAGACAATCGGTTTAGTAGGGATAGAGTTATGAAGCCAACTGTGGATAGACATCCTTAAAAAAATTATATTTTGTTACAAAAAAAGCATAAATTGGCGACTGAATGCACCGATTCATTTTTAGTTTTGCAAAAAATCTTTTTATATGACTGGAAATCAAGCTACAAAACTTTCGAAAGATCAGTCCATAATTTACTATAGGCCCCATAGCAAGCCCACTCTCGTATGCCTAAAACCGTAACGAATCTTGCTATTACTTTAAAATTTAGTTGGTAATAGTTTCATAAGATTACCAACCACTTCGCCAAATTTCGTAAAAATTGGGCCTTGATTTACCAAAGGCCCCATATAAATACAATTTTGGAAAATATGTACTGTGCCTAAAACCGTAGCGAATAATAAGACTCTAATTCACACTGCAAATTTCTCGAAGATTGGTCTATATGTTACCATGGGTTCCATATGAAGCCCATTCTGGGAAATCATTTAAATACGACCAAAAACCGTAACAAATATAGATATTGTGAAAAAGTTTTGTAAAATTTAGCCTTCTATGGCTAGAAATATAATTATGTTCCCGACGATCCTATAAGGAGCATAGGGCCCCAGATATGGCTAGAAATGGCAACATGTAATTTTGTGATAATCGGAAATTTATAAGAAGTATTAAATTTCAAAAAAATTTATTACTGCATTGAAATTAGTTTTGATTTAGGTCTTTAAGGCTTTGTTTTTGAGATCTCAGTTAAACTAGGTTTAGTTAATCTTAAAAAAGATTTGTGCCGCCAGTACCAAGCTTGTATACAAAATTTTGACGGAACAGCTAAGTTCTGCTGAAAATGTTGGTCTCTTATAAAATAATAACAAAAAAATCACATTTCGCCGGAAAAAATCCAAGTCTCAGACTACGTTAAACTAAGTTTAAACTTAATCCACATCTCGAAAACTCAGCCTAAAGCTCAAATTAGACGTGACATAGCCATAACCATACAAAACAGCTGTTTAAATTAACCTTATGTTCAGAGTTGGGCATACAAGGTAACGGAACTGATCGTCTTTAACTTGGTAAAGTCCAGAACCAATCCTTGTCTTTGTAACCAACTAAGAAGACTCACGACCTCCGACCCTTCGGGGCAGGTGGACACCGGTCAATGGTATTATAACACCAGTTAAAATACTAGCTAATGTGAGCAACAAAGAAGGAAAACTTTAAACCCTTCAGAAGGCAACGGGAAACCACTGAAGTAATGTCCCTTGAAAACCATACAATTATGACTACACACAATAACAAATGGCCCTCAATCTCCGGTAACACGAGGGTGCTAAGAATCCCCGGAGGTAAAACAAAACAAAAACTCAATATCGGTACATGGAATGTACGAAGCCTTTATGAAACGGGAAAACTTGCTAATACAATAAAAGAAATGAACAATCTTAAAATCGATATTCTTGGTATAAGTGAAACGTGGTGGCCAGACAGCGGTGAATTTGTTTCTCAGAATGCAAAAATGTACTACTCGGGAAACCTTAATAAAAATCACAGAAACGGAGTGGGAATTATAGTTAAAAATGATATAGCAAAATGTGTCACTGGATTTATCCCAAAATCTGACAGAGTCGTACTCATAAAGTTAGAAGCCAAACCAATAAATATAAATATTATTCAAATATATGCACCCACTGCGGATAAAAGTGATCAAGAAATGGAAGTTTTCTATGAAGAAATTAAAGATGTGATGAAAGCTACGAAACCTCAAGAGATAACTATCATTCAAGGTGATTTTAATGCAAAAGTTGGAGTAGACAAAGTACCTGATATAACAGGGCAATACGGATTAGGAGAAAGAAATGAAAGAGGCGACAGACTCATCCAATTTTGTCAAGAACACAAAATGAAAATAGCAAACACGCTCTTCTGCCTTCCGGCAAGACGACTGTATACCTGGAAATCCCCCCAAGATAGAATAGGGAATATCGTAAGAAATCAAATTGATTTCATTTTGATAAACAAACGTTTCTGCTCATTTATTACAAAAACTTCAACATATCCAGGAGCAGATGTACCTTCGGATCACAATCTTCTTATGGCAAATTTGTGCACAAAACTTACCATAATTACAAAGAAAAAACATACAGGAAACTTGATACAACGAAACTTAACGAACCATCTACTCGCACAAATGTAAAAGAATGTATTAATAGAGAGTTAAATAATGTTAACAGAGAAGATGTTGAAAATATATGGAATTCTGTTAAAAATACTCTCAAATCGATAGCAGACAATTCTCTTGGAAACAACAAAAGACCGGAAAGAAAAGAATGGATGACAAATGAAATTTTGAAACTAATGGAAGAACGTCGAAAATATAAAAATTCAAATTATGAGATGTACTATGAATTAAATAGAGAGGTTCAAATGGCGATACGCATTGCAAAAAACTCACACCTTAATAGTCAATGTCAGGAGATAGAAAGACTACAAGAATTACATGACGATTTTAATCTTCATAAAAAACTAAAGGAAGCCGCCGGGATGTACCGCAAATCAATTCCAAAATTGCTGTACAACAATAACAACGAAGCTGTTTTAGATATTGAGGAAAAAAAAATATTTGGAATGAATATATTAAAGAATTATTTACTGATGGCAATCGATCAAGTTTTGAAACGCAGACACCACATTCACATACAGGAGTTGCGATCACACAAACAGAAGTTGAGTTAGCAATAGCATCCCTGAGAGACAAAAAAGCCTGTGGTCCTGATGAGATTCCTTCTGAAATACTGAAATTGATAGACAGCGATAACATCCATCTTCTTACAAAACTGTTTAATTTTATTTACGATACTGGCCAGTTCCCACAAGATTGGCTTAAATCAATCTTTATAACCATCCCCAAGAAAAGTCACGCAAAACATTGTAATGATTATAGACTCATTAGCCTAATGAGTCACGCTCTCAAAATATTTCTGCGAATAATTCACTCCAGAATTTATGAAAAAGCCGAGAAACATATGGGTGAGTCTCAGTTTGGTTTTAAAGAAGGCATGGGCACCCGTGAAGCACTTTTTTCTATACAGATGGTAGTTCAGAAATGCAGAAATGTACAGAAGGATGTTTTCTTATGCTTCATTGATTACGAAAAGGCTTTTGACACTGTGCAACATGATAAACTGATCGAAAGCCTAATGTCCATTGGTATAGATAACAAAGAAATCCAATGTATTAGAAGCCTGTATTGGCATCAAACAGCACAAGTTAATGTCGATGGAGAGATGACTGAGAGTACTGCAATCTCTAAAGGAGTCAGACAAGGATGTATACTGTCACCACTACTATTTAATATCTACTCCGAAAGAATATTCCAAGAATCAATTAACAAGGTTCGAAAAGGTATATATATAAACGGTATATTTCTCAACAATATTAGATATGCTGATGACACCACCATACTGGCCGATAGTATGTCTGGACTCCAACATCTACTAGACAAACTAACGGAATATAGTGAAACATATGGCCTAAAGATTAATATACGGAAAACAAAATATATGATTGTCAGTAAAAAAAATGACCACAACACAGCTTCTTTGAAGATAAAAAACTCCTACGTTGACAGAGTACATAGTTTTAAATATCTCGGGGTTACAATCAATGACCAGTGGGATAGTTCAAAGGAAATCAGATGCCGTATTGAAATGGCAAGAGATGCATTTTTTAAATATAAAAAAGTTTTTATCAGCCATGATATTAATCTCGAAACAAAAATACGATTCGTTAAGACCTATATATGGTCTGTTCTTCTATATGCAATGGAGGTATGGACCATAAAAGCAGTAGACGTAAAGAAGCTTGAAGCCTTTGAAATATGGATATATCGAAGAATTCTTAGAATACCATGGACCCACTTTGTATCGAACCGAGAAGTACTCAGTCAAATGCACCGAAGTAGAGAGCTAGTAGTCACCATAAAGAAGCGAAAAACAGCATACCTGGGCCACATTATGAGGAACCCAAAATACAAACTATTACAAATTATCACGCGAACAAATGTTGAAGGACGGCCTAGGAGCGGAAGAAAAGAAATAACTTGGCTTAATAACATACAAGCGTGGACTGGTATCCGTGATGCAGGCAACCTGTTTAGCGAGGCGAGAAATCGAGAAACTTTTTCAGAGATAGTAAAAAACTTATGATATGTATCATTTAAAATAATGTAAAATTTAATTGTAATGGTCGCTTACATTCGGAAAACGAATTGGCAAATAAAGAAGAAAGAAGAAGATGGACAACATTGTATTTGATTATAGGTGACTTACCATAACGACATAATCATAACTAAACAAACCAATTAAATTTTTGTTTCTACGGTCATCGCTATGGCTCCGGCATTATGTTTATGTCACGTCTAATTGGACCTTAATACTTGAGATTAGAGTATCCAATTATTTGACTTTTGGTTTTGTTCGAGTAAGAAATTAATCGATTTTGGAATTTTAAATTTGCGCGATTAATCGAGTAAGGTCTTAAATTTGTTCGAATCACTCGAATAATTCGAATAATTGAAATAATTTTATCCAATGGGAAAAAAAAACATTAATCTCTACATGAATAGATCATTTTATTTTATTAATAAACACAAAAATACAATAATGCAAACATATAGTTTAACAATAAACAGTAAAATAACAATTCATATCGCTTCTTAATTGCAACATAGTCATATTTAAAAAAACCCGAAGTTAAAGCAAAATACATTTCATTAAACCTGTATCTGAAGGTTCATTTTAAAAAATTTAATCGCATTTTGCCAAGTTTGATTTTTTTTTTTTTTTTTTTGAGATATGACTTTGTTGCAATAAAGGAGCAATATGTGCTATGTAGATAGTTTTAAAACTTTTAAATTAAATAAATCATTTAACAATCAAAAAACCCGGCTGCAAAAAAACAGTTTTTATACATAAAAAGACCGAAATTAGATTAAGGAAAGCAAAATTTATTTTACACTAATTCGGTCTAAAGGGGTCGGTACACGTGAAGTATTTATTATCAAGCGCCTTGGTAGTATTAGTGAACATGTGTTTGTTTGTGTCACACCGATGATGCTGGATGAAAAAAATGTAGATATGACAGCAAATATTACGTTCACACAAATGTGTATTTGGCCCTTAACAGACTATAAAATGATTTGAAAGCCTAAGTTTAGTACAGCTATGTTTATTAGCAGGCGGGCACCAATAATGCCTGCTTAACTTAATGCGGATATTAAATATAGTCCTGAGCTCATATTTTTTAAGACAATTTTTTATTTACTTCTTATATTTTTGTCTTATTACCCTACAGATAATATTGGGTTACGTGGTCCATTGTGGCTTAAATGGACTACTTAAAACATGGTCCAATCTACTGTAATATGGACCATGTTATAAGAAATTAACATGTAGTGCTGCCAACAACTGCATGATGTATACGTTTCTATAGTTTACAGTATTACACATTGGTAGCCCTGATTATTTATTCTTTATTTAAAAGTGAAAGTTTGTGAAATTTGTGAAAAAAACCTAAACAAATTAATAATACCAAGTAAATATATTTAATAATAGCAATAATAGGCTACAGGGCACGCCATAAAAGGCGATTAGTAAAAAATGAAAAAAGCTTAAACTACCGCTTTAGTGTACTCCATACTGTAATGACATGGAGTACTTTTAAAACTAACCCACTTTAGTACTCCATGGAGTAGTTTAGGGACTACTTCGGTGGGTTATATGGTCCCCTCCTAGGACATCGTAATGTTAAATGGACCACCTTTTACCCATATATTTGGAGTAGTTTTGGAGCACTCCTACTCCTTTATGGACTACTCTTTACATGCATGTATGGACTAGTCTCGTTATCTGCAGGGTAGTTCCGGCATATTTTGTGAGAGGTGCCAGTCACATATGAAAAGTTCTTAAAACCAATTTTTTTTATACTCTTACAGCCGTATTCATAAAAACTTATTTATGATTAATTAACCATATTTAAGGAACGATTGCTTAACTTGTATTCATAAACGAAAAATAGTCTATTAAACATTTCATAAAGTAAGAAAGTTTATTGTTGGACTTAACCTTCTTTAAACCAAAAATAAAATGATATTTTAATAAATGTTTGCATTTTATGGTAAATATTATTTTTGTGAAATTTGTTTAAAAATAATGAAAAAACGTTTTATTTATTAATATGGAGATGTTTAATACATTTTATTATTATTTTTTTATTTTAGACAGCCAATTTAAAGTTCTATAGTTAAATATTTTAAAAAATTTTTATATGATTTAAATGAATGCGTTCAGAAGCAAATGCATACATATATTCTCTTTAATTATTTTTAAAATTATTGCAATTAGTTTTTTTTTAATGTTTTATAGAACGAATTGTTGTTCAAAAATATTTAAAAAAAAGGCAAATAACACAGTGAGACAAAAAAAATTAAGTGAAAATACCTGGGATCTTATACCATTTTTCTGGTAGGTAACGTCGAGTACAACAAGAGTCTGTTTTTTTTGAAAACACCCCCAAAATCTTGAGTTACGGGTAAAAACCCGGTTTTTCATACCCGTATGCACTTATCACCCTGTAACTTAGTTGAATACCAACCGATTTCGAACTTTTTTGGCAGATTTAGAAAGAAGAAGCTTAGACCTTTTGAACGGTATATATTTTCTTTAAGTAAATTTCAGATACATGTATGTATTTTTACACCAAATGTATTTTTTTACGGTTTTTTTCTCACTTTTCTATTTTCGGGACGTTTTTACACAACATTTTTGTATAAGAACCGTGCTATTTATGGTTTTATTTAAAAAATAAAATTGATTAGAAATAAAACGAGGGTTTGTGTTAAAAAATCCGGTGAAAATTGACTGATTTATTCATCTTTAAAAAAAACACATTTTTTACAAAAAAATTATTCCTTACGATTCCGATCAAAAATGTTTGCTTGACCTTTTTCTTTTTAATTTAACGTCTTCAGTATCTCTTTTAAGTAATTATTAAAATAATTACAACAATGTTTGCAGCCTGCGAGTCGCAAGTTACAAATCAATGTTATTCTAAATACGAGGGTGGTATGAAAAATTTCCGGCCTAACAATGAATTAAGAAATTTGGCCTTATTTTTTTCTATATAATCTGCTTGCGTAAAATCTTATCTACTTAATTTTTCCATTTACACGAAAACACTCACATCGTCTCAATCAACTAAAAACTGCCCGTCCAAAATAGGTGAAACCTTGGTGAGTAATTGTCAAAAGATGCAAAACTACATTTACTAGCTTTTATAAACTAGCGCTGAGATCGGAAACTTTGCAGACCAACCTTGTAAAATATAAAATAAAAACAAAACTGAGCAAAAAGAGCTCAACTCATGTACAAATACTGTTTTTTTTTTTCTGTGGCATTTTGACAAAATACCTTAAGTCAAATTTAAAAAGTTGAAAAAATTATGTTAATTATAAGAAATTTCATTAAAAAACATTCTTGTGGGGAATGTAAGATGAGATAAACCCACTGTTTATTGTTGATGTGTTTTGTTTAAGCTTTGATATTATTACAAGTAGAACTGTTGCTATAAGTCTTATACGCTTAACAGTTTTATTTGGTTTAATATCTTTAGTTTTTCTAAAACGTTATGGATGAAGTTTCCTGATGATCTGGCCTAAGCAACCAGTGAAATGCGCATAGGAATGGCTTATCCCACCAACAATAAATTTCAAGTGTTTTTATCAATAATAAAAACTGGGAATTAAGCACGAATAACAAAATCTTTTGAAATTATCATTCTTGTTTAAGTTTTTAAAATTTTGTATTATAAACGATGTTTTTCTTTAATTTTGGTTTATTTTATTATTTGATTAAAATGATATTTTCACCGAGTTTTTTTTTAAACTTTTTTGCTATATTATTAGGATTTTTTGTCAATATGTCAGAGGCTTAATGTGACCCTTTATTTATCACTTCTTTATTATTTTCCAACTGTGTACATTAAAAATTTTACAATTTAATAAAATCGTGTAAAGTTTAAATAAAAATGTGTAATAAGCGTAACAAATTTTGCTATATTGCTGTGGCTTATTTGCGGATATTGGTCATATGCCAAACGAATATTAAAACAGCGAAATTTGGTGAAAGCAGACTTTCGTATTACATATTGTAGAAAAAGTGAGAGGACTTTGTTATTTGAAGAAAGCTTTGAAACTGATAAAAGTGACAGCAATCTTACGTATTGCAGTGATATTCCAAAGTAATTTTCTGCACTAAATTACAATTATAATGCAGATGAATGGCGACTTTTCATTGATGGCTCATGTAAAAGTAAGTAATTTTCAAAATAGTGGATTATCTATAATCTGTAATCTTATATTTAGGTTTGAAAGCAGTTTTATTACATAACGAAAATCGGTTGCCATCAGTTCCAATTTTCTATGCGACTACCACAAAAGAAACTTACTTTTAAATCATAGGTGATTTAAAAGTATTGACAATTTTATTTGGCATGCAAGGTGGTTACACAAAATATCCGTGTTTTCTTTGTGAATGGGATAGTCGTGCAAAAAATCACTATGATTGCAAAGTATGGCCATCTCGTGAGTCGCAGCAAATTGGTAGAAAAAACGTTCTAAACATACCATTAGTTAAAGCTGAGAATGTTATTCTTCCACCATTACATTTAAAATTAGGATACATGAAACAATTTGTTAAAAAGCTTGATATTAACTGCGAAGCTTTTAAGCATCTTAAATCGATATTCCCAAGATTAAGTGAAGCAAAAATAAAAGGAGGTATTTGTGTATTTACTTCGAAATAGCATTCATTTTTAACATTTTTATCTCTTCTGATTAATTTTAGGTATTTTCATTTGACCTCAAATTCGTAAAGTTATGAGAGATGAGACCTTTTTAAAAATGTTGAGTTCCGTTGAAAACGCGCGTGGAACAGTTTTGTTGCGCTTTGTGATAATTTTCTTAGGAGTCACAGAAGCGACGACTATGCCATGGTCGTTAATGAATTTTTAAAAGCTTATGGTGAAAAGGGCTGCAACATGTCTATAAAAATTCATTTTTTGCACTCGCATTTGGATTTTTTTCCAGACAACCTAGGCCAGTTTAGCGATGAACAAGGCGAACATTTTCATCTCGAAAAAATTGCAATGGAAAGACGTTTTGAAGGAAAAAATAAAATAAAAATGCTTTCAGAGTATTGCTGGTCCCTTGAACGAGATACTGAAGACGTTAAATTAAAAAGAAAAAGGTCAAGCAAACGTTTTTGATCGGAATTGTAAGGAATAATTTTTTTGTAAAAAATGTGTTTTTTTTAAAGTTGAATAAATCAGTCAATTTTCAACGGATTTTTTAACACAAACCATCGTTTTATTTCTAATCAATTATATTTTCAATTATAAATAAAACCATAAATAGCACGGTTCTTATACAAAAATGTTGTGTAAAAACGTCCCGAAAATAGCAAAATGAGAAAAAAACCGCAAAAAAAATACATTTGGTGTAAAAATACATACATGTATCTGAAATTTACTTAAAGAAAATATATACCGTTCAAAAGGTCTAAGCTTCTTCTTTCTAAATCTGCCAAAAAGTTCGAAATCGGTTGGTATTGAACTTAGTTACAGGGTATTAAGTGCAAAATCCGGTTTTTTACCCGTAACTCAAGATTTTGGGGGTGTTTTGAAAATTCCAAAAACAGACTGTTGTTGTACTCGACAGTACCTACCAGAAAAATGGTATAAGATCCCAGTAGCCCGTTTCTGTATATCTCGCATCGTAAAACTCTTCGCATGAAACGTGTGAATTGCAACAAAAATAGTGTGAAATGAAACAAAAAATGGTTTTTCTCACACAATTGTTTCTGTATCTTTTTTTTGCGAGAATAATCTGTCATTTAAATAATTTTCCAGCAATTATTGGAAGGATGCGAGAAAAAGTGTTTCTATAACAATATTTTGCGAAAAGTTTCTTTCAAGAACTGTCAAAATAAGTCACATTTGAAATTGGTGGCGAGAAAAACAAAATGTAGATATTTTGAATTTAAAATATGTTTTTATACTATTTTTTTCAATAAATAAAAAAATAGAAGGAATATAAATGATAAATGCATAATTTATATGATGAAAATAAACAAAAAACAATTGTTATATTTTGTTAGTTTAAATTTTTTTAGCTTTTTCTTGTTTTGGTTTTAATCAGTGCTGCCAGATAAATTTGTGTCAAAATCGTCAATTTCCTGAGAAAAAAATAAAAAGATCGTCTTTTTTGTTTTAAAAATCGTGCAATTTAAAATCAATTTTAAACAAATTTGTTTCGACTTTTATTAAAAAATAATCAAACAAAAACATAGTTAAAGTTCATGGGTATTTAATAATTATTATTTAATAATTGAGATATAAATCTTGAATTTACCTATTCCTATAATCTTTTTCTTTTTTACCTGAAATAGACTTAGTAGAATACCTTGTAGTTAAAATTAAAAAAATCGGTTCATAAATAAACGGGTTAAAGACCCAGTAAAATCTTCGCCTACAAAATAATATGTTAAGTAATCAGAAACACATAAAAGCACTACATATAAAGAACAAATTCAAAAGTAAGTCATTTTTTTATCTTAATACATCCAGAAAAAAGTAGTTATCGAAGTTCTTATGGAAGAAAGCTACTTAATAACGAGTGAAAGAAGCTATCTATTTTAAAAAAGTTTTTACTGGGGGACAAACAAATTTCTTTCTTGCCGGAATAATGGTTTTGGCACAAAAGTGTACATATAAGATAAGAATATCCAATATCAATCATATTTTGTATATGTATATAAGAAGTATTAAATGTTCAAAATCAGCCAAGTCGGTCCATTACTTTCCCTCGAAGTTTTGCTTTTGCCGATACGTTTTTTAGGGAAGAAACAATTTTGAGGACAATTTTCACAATAGGGATGAATATAAAAATTTAAGCAGCCTTGTTTCTAAAGATATCTTTTTTTCTAATAAACAAACATATAAAAATATTTACAATTACCTTATTTCGAAGACTAAGGGGCTTATAGTGTAAAAGGCAACGCCAACAATTTCATTAAAAGCAAAAATAAAATCAAAAATATTTTATAAATTTGTTGTTGCTTTCTACAGACATTCATATTATTTTTTTTTTCAATTTTCAACGCCACAAAATAGAAGTGTTTGAAATTTAAAAATTCAAGATGAATTTCTATAGAAAGTAACAACAAAATTATAAAATATTTTTGATTTTGTTTTTGCTTTCGTCACTTTTTTAGAAAAAATCATCAAAACGTCACTTTGTTAATATCGGAACAAAAAATCGTCAAGATGACGATAACTCGTCAAGTCTGGCAGCCCTGTTTTTATTATATTTATTTCTTTTGTTGACGTTTCGCTTTTATTTGACACTTAAGTACTGGAAATATTCCAGTATAAACAGAATTTGTTGTGTCTGTTTTCGCATTCAAATACAGAAACACTTTTATCTCATAAATCGAGAAACGATGGAATTTTTTGTTTCACACTTCATGCAAGAAATTTTACGATGCGAGAAATACAGATACGAGCTACAGGTATTTTCACTTCATTTTTTTTTGTCTCACAGTGTAATCAATCATAAGAATAGTGATGTTTATAAAAAGTAAACAATCTTTTCATTCGAATACTTTTGAGTCGTTTATTTAAAAAAAAGGTTCAGG
Source organism: Pollenia griseotomentosa (assembly GCA_963931875.1). NCBI lineage: Eukaryota > Metazoa > Arthropoda > Insecta > Diptera > Polleniidae > Pollenia > Pollenia griseotomentosa. Next base: position 85,627,931 of record OZ007562.1, read on the forward strand.
CAAACATTTTTATAATACCTTTCGGCAGAATTTTGTTCAGAAACTAAAATAATATGTATTTTTATATTATAAGAATCATTTTTAAGATCTTCAATTATAAAAAAATATATTAATTATAGAATATCATGTGAACCGAATAAAAGTTTCATGTATCACTAGCAATAAAATGGCAACAAAACGTAAAAAAGTTGCCATACTTAAACATAAAATCGCTACAAATAGTTAATAGTAAAAAAAACTGTACTTTTATGAATACGCATTTTTATAAAAGGTTTATAAGACATAAAGCGTTTTATAGTTATTACTAGGGCAACCAAAAAAGCACTAAAAAAACAGTTTTAAGCTCTTAAAAAAGCGTTTAAAAACATGAAATTAAGCTGTTAGAATTAAAAGAAAGCTTTATTCGCTTAATACGTTGTTAAAGTAAATTATAAATTGATGCGATAAATTTTCGAAAATAAAACTGTCTATTTTGAGTCAGCTCGTTCTTGTATATAGAAAAAGTTCTTTCTAAGGCTATAGATGTTAAGGGAGCATATTTGAAATTGAGTATTTGCTCTGAAGTATATTTTATACGATTGGACTTCCAATTCCGCTTGCCTCCCAAAATATCTTTCAGTACCGAAAATCCTTCATTTTTGAATAAAACTGGTTTAAAGTTTTTATTAACTTTGTCTCATATATCCCCTGGAATACCGGACATTTTTCTTACGGTGACCAAAACTATATATTTACTTGGGAAAACAATGAAAGATATTTGTTTCCAATTTTGTTACAACTTCGTGTAAAAAGCCAAATTTGCAGAAATAAACAATATATCCAATATATACAGAAAAACTATTTTAAAAAAGCAAAAAAAAGTTACTATACCAAAAACAGAGAGAAGGGAACTAACAGACGTTACTCAATACAAAAACTATATTTAAAAAGAAATAAGACCTTACAAACTATGATGGTAAAAAGACGTTACAGAAAGAGTATTATTGTATGAGTGACTGTGTTGACTGAGGAATTTGATCGTTAGAATACAGCTATGGAATTTTCGAAAGAAAATAACTTAAACAAGCTAATAATAAAACACGTCGATAAAAAGGCTTAATACTTAAAACTTAAAAACATAACAATTATACAAAACAATATAAAAAGTACGTTACAGTACAATGTAACATAAAAATCATGTAAGAAAGTAAAGTCGGTCAAGCCCGACCATATGATACCCAACACCACAGAGAGTGTATGCCTATATGAATAGGGATCATCGATGTTTTAAGTTTCATTAAAATCGGCTTAATAGTTTCTGAGAGGCAGATATTGCCCCCTATCTACCTTCGTGGTCCTATTTTTTTAAAAAAGCATACCTTATGTGTCCCTATAAATAAGGATCTATCAATTTTTAAAATTTCATTTAAATTGGTTTGAAAGTGGGCACAAAGACCCTATTCCGGAAAGCAGCTTGTATGGGGGCTATATGAAATTATGGACCGATTCGCCCTTCTGCCAATTAGAACCTATGAACCAAATTTGATTGAATTATCTTCAAAATTGCGACCTGGGGCCTGATTCTGGCAGTCGTGATCGACTTCTTTCTCGATTCGAAAGCAATTTAATGTCTTATTATTTCAGTCAATACTGAACGGATCGGAATTATTTTTTTCAGTGTTGTACAGCATTAATTTGAGTTTCACAATACTGAAAAAATAATTTCAATTTGTTCAGTATTGACTGAAATAATTAGAAATAAAATTGCTTTCGAATCGAGAAAGTACTCGATCACGACTGCCAGAATTAGGCCCTTGTACTTTGTGCACAAGGTTACAAGAACAGCCAGCTCAGAAAGTGATTCTGAGTCGATCGGTATACTTTAGGACCAATATTTTAAGGTGTTACACGCATCAGCACAAATGCATAATACCCTCTCTACTCTTATGGTGTGGGTATAATAACATAAGGAGATAATATAGGTTGTTGGAATGATATTTGTACAAGGGAAACACAAAATATTACCATAACGTTGAACGATATTTTTTAACCACAGTTGATTTTTTTAAGTATTAATAAAAATAAGTTGCACATCAAAAAAAAAAAAAAAATAAAAACGATTTTTGCAAAAATTTATTAAAAAAGTTTTTTTCGTATGAAAAATTGAAAAATTATCTTAAAATGGCAAAATAAGTAAAAAAAAAGCCGATATTGCAAAAACAACTAAAAATAAGCCAATATTGCCAAAATAAGCAAAAAAAAAACCCTAACAAATATAGCTCATTTTCTTTGTTTTTTTATGATCGGAATTTGTGTTCAATCAAAATCTTTCTATCTTGTAAACCAAAAAATAAGCATTTGCTTTTTTTTGGTTGGCCTAGTTATTACATACTTTAAACTTAAAATAAGAACTTTTTATGAATATGGCCGTTAAGTTTTTAAAATTACTTTGATTTTAATTTCACTGATAACATATTAAATTTTTGTAATCTCCTTTAATTCACACATTTTTTTACGATAGATGTCAAACTATGTATATATGAAAAAAGTGCTGTTAAAGTGCAAAATTTCTAACGCATGTAACTTGACGTTTATAATGAATCATTATAAACGTCAATGATATTATTAATGATATACATACATATTTGTCTCTCACACAAAAACATCTAAAAAGGGTCTGAAATATGCTCAAAAGTTTGTGTGATAAAAATAAATGAGAAGTTACGAAGATATTATTTAGTTTTAAATAACATTAAACAGTTAGAAACTAAAAACAAATATTTTTATTTAAAAAAGTAGATTTTTTAAGGATATTCATCTTAATCGATTAATTGACATGAATTGTTCGAGTTGTTCGTTTTTCGAAATTTGCTATTTTGATTATTTGATCAAATAATGGCGGAAAAATTCCTAGATACTCTACTTGAGATCCCTCTTCCAAATTTTGGGATGATAGATCTATAATTTATGGTAGCTCCAATACAAAATCGCCTCCTGAAAATCCCTTTATTATTTTATTTATTTGTCTATGGAACTTATTTAAATACAAATAAATTTTACAAAATATATACAAGTGTGAAACAAAAAACTACAAAAATTATGTGTTTAAAAAGATTAACAATTTAGTTTTAATATCAGTGGGACTAGAAGAATAGTCAATCAATTTATAAAACTTTTTGAACTCAATACACATCCTTCTTAACGGGTCACTATAAGCATAATTAGCTCTTAAGAATTGAACTGCTAACGGACCCAAATGACGTGATGGTCGTTGAGGAACATTAAATGTTATATTGTTGATTAGGTATCCAGAGCATACGTCGCCAACAATTATGTTAAAAATTAAAGAGATGTTCAGCACAGTTCTACGGCTCTTTAGAGTTGGCAGCTTGATGAGGGCTAGTCTTGCAGAATAAGACGGCATATTCCATTGGTTAAAGTTCAACTTACGCAGACAAAAGGTCAGAAACTGTTTTTGGACTGATTCAATTTGGTCGGAATATTTATTATATTACAGATCCATACTCCAAAACAGGACTTACAAGGGAAGTTTACAGACTTTTCGTCACATATGGATCCTTGGACCCATCGTTTTACAATACCGATCATACCTCTGCCTTTTTTAGCTGTCATTGTTATATGTGCGATGAAATATAGTTTCGAGTCAAGCAGAATTCCAAGATCTAAGAAATTATCCACCTACTCTAACTGATACCATTTAAAAAAGTAGCATGCAAGTATTGGACTATTTCTAACAAAACGCATGTATTGACATTTTTTTAGATTAAGTTGCATACGATTTACGTTGCACCACGAGTAAAAAGGATTTAAGTCGTTTTGAAGAAGTTGTTGCTCAGATATTTGACGATAGCTGAGAAAAACTTTCACGTCGTCCGCATACAACAGAATATTGGATGGATGAATCACCTCAGGTAGGTCATTAATAAACAATGTAAAAAGAAGTGGCCAAAGGTGGCTTCCCTGAGGTACACCAGACAGAACTTCTATGCTTCTAGAAATTGTGTTATTAACCCGGTTGTTTCCCAGAATTTTTTTTTTCTTATATTTTTATGAAATTATGTATACTTATATATTTTGACCTCCTGAGAATGAATATGAAGTCCGTTTTTTAAAAAATTGTTACTCTTTTCCGGAAAACGCGGAAAACTAGCGTTACCATATGGTAACCGTGGGTCGCCTAGGGTACAGGTTTTTAGTAAAAAAGAATATTAAAGAAAATACACACAAATACCTGTTTTCAAACAATTTTATTGAAATTATAAGTGAGAAATAATTAATATATGAAAATAAAAATAAAAAATGCAACATATTCGTTTTTTTTTAAAATTATAACATAATTATAATTATATCCAGTAAAGATTAATATGCCGATAAATGCTCGAAGCTCGCCGATTGTTATGCTTGGATTAGCTCTATTGTTTTCGGTCGCATATACTGCACTTTGTTCGCAAATGTGAGCCAACAATGTGTCATCAAAAAACTTTTCAAACTGTTCGTGTGGTAGTTAATTACGACAGTCTTCATAATTCGCCACTGGAAAAATTGGAATAAGAGGTGGCGAATCATTCTTCACCCATTGAAATAATGTTTCCTTGTTCCCTGGGGGCAATGCAACATTTGAAGGTTTTGGTTGCACTTTACGTAACCGCTTTCTTTCTGGTGATGTTGTACAATTGGATGTTGTTGATTGATCTTCCATTCCTTGGTATGTGTCTTCAACCATAATAACGGACAAGTCTGTTATGTTTGGAGCTGAAAAATTTAGGATTGAAAAAATAATATAAAAATAATTGATAAACTAATATTGTTTGCCAACTTGCCTCCGATTTCCTCTTCTTCATCAAAATTTTGTACATGGCGTCCACTAGCCATTACAACTTCACAATCGCCTTTTAGTTGAGCCCGGCAAACATTATCTGGGATGCCCCCACATTCATCTTCAGCATCATCTTCGCCAGATATGTTGCCATCTGCAGGAGGCTCGATGTAAATGGCAGTTGGTAGATCATTTAGGTTATTTTCATCTTCGGCTTCATCGATCTCTTGAATAAATTCAAGCACTTGTTGCAACGATAAACTTCTGAAAGCCGTACAATTTAAAAATTCCAGCAAAAGTAAATGAATATATAAAATAACTTCACAAAATAGCACAGAAAATCACATGAAACGCAAAAAAAACATGTACCCTAGGCGACCCACGATTACCATATGGTAACGCCTTGAGTAAAATAAAAAGAATAATACAAAAAAAAAGTTTATTTTACAAAAAAAGCTTCTCGTTTCATAGTTTATTTCATTAGCTACCAATTACTATAATTATTTATAAAATGAATTGAAAAACTCTTGATAAATTCGTATACTTACCGATGTGCCATATCAAAAAACGGGAACTATTCACTTTTTTTTTTGTCACCTGAATTTGACATGCAATAGCTTCACTAATTCATCTCAGAATATCAGAAACTTATTTGTTGGCAAGCCACAAATGTTTTGCAATAAATAATGTTCTTCTCTTGAAGTTTTGTGGTGAGGTTTTAGACTTATTCGTGTAAATCTAACGGCATTTTTTGCATTACCATATGGTAATCGTGGGTTATATCGGGTTAAAGCAAATCATTTGTGTTCTGTTGCGTAGGTATGAATATATCCATTTTATACTTTTTTCAGTAATTTAAATTAATTAAATTAAATTATGTTTAACTTTCAAAAGTCTATGGTTAACTTTATAATACGCCAAATAAAATTTCTAAAACAAATAACGATTATTTATTTAAATTATGCAACGAATTATAATACTGTCAGGTTCGGTATTATAAAGCTTTTATAGATACCATACAAAGCCCACTCCTGAAATATTCAAACTCCGGATCGAGGGTATTAAAGATTCGCCACATCCAAATATAGCACTCTTACGTTTTTATAAAAGATTTTGAAACTATTTGGAGTGCTTTAACAGAATCCGCAAGGAAGTTGTAGATTTTTCAGCCGGAAATATAAAAATTGTATTAATTTCTTGAGTCAAGTTACAGAAAAAATTACAAAGAGGTAAGTTTATGTCACTGCCAATAGAAGAGTAAAATTTTCAAGAAACTTGTATTTTGATACGGTGCATCATAATCGATCAAAAAGTCGATTTTGAATTTTTTGTAACTTAGGGCTTTTTTGAAATCTAATGACGATATACAGTTTTTTTATTTTTCTTGTAATACAGATCATAAAGCAAGGGAAAATAAATATTTTAAAAATTTTATTTTGTAATTAAATTTTTAAAAATTTTACAAGGGCCCCACTCCTGTTTACTTTCGTTTATTTTAAAATTGACAATTTGCACATTTTAAAATGGAAAATGTCATTTTTAAATAAAAACATTGTTGCCGGGAACAAGCAGCAAACACGACATTCAACATCATCATCATTAATTTGGACAAGATTTGTGGCGCGTCTTTATGTACAACAACATTTTGCAACATTGTTTGCTTTCGTACGAATTGTATTAATTTATGTCATGAAACATTTGGCATGTCTCAGCAGTAGCAACGGCATCTCAAATAGACATTTCTTGTTCATGGTTAATAAATTCAAGAATTTCCATTACAATTTTGCAACAAAAAAATCATAGAAAATTAAACAAGATTTAAAAAAAAAAGAAAAAAATTAAAAACTAAATTATGTATGACAGTTTAAAGGTTTTGCAAATTTCCGAAATATTATAAGTAAATAAAGACTTAAGTAAATTTTATTAACATGTACGCCCCACGGTTTGTGTCTAAGCCACTGTTCGAAACTAAACATAAAATATCGCTCCTTAGTGTTCGGTTCGGTTAATTTGTGGAAAACACAAACGCTAATAGTATATGTATTAAAAAAAAAATAACGTTCCCCTGTTTGTCCTTAGTGGATTCCTCAGTGGATTCATTAACAAGCAGAATTGACGCAACTACAACTTCGAAAATGAGTTGGACCAAGCAGTTACCGTGAATGGTGTTCGCTATCGCGAGATGATAACGTTCTTACGTACTAACGGCCAGAAATTGAGGATTTGGATCTGGACGATATGTGGTTCCAAACGGATGGTGCCAATTGCCACCAGTGTTCGAAAATAAACAGATCATTATTTAGCGTACGACTTACACACCAGAAAACTGCAAAAATCACTATTTTTTTGATTTACTCATATGAGTGCCTCGGTAGGCTAGCTGGTAGCGAGCTAGTCTATCAGCGCCGAGGTTGCGGGTTCGATTCCCGCCAGAGACTCTGGTTTCTTTCCTGCAGACAAGCATAGAGCTTCGCGGGATTAGCTTAGGAAATTAAAAAAAAAAAAAAAAAAAAAAAAAAAAAAAAAAAAAAAAAAAAAGTCATTATTTAAAAAAAAAAAAAAAAAAGCTTAAATTTACATTCACTCTATGCCTGCAAAACAAAGTTCAACGTTGGTAATTTTGACATCGTTTCGTACACATTTGATTTGTGCATGTGTGAGTTTTTTTATTGTTTCCCAACAAACACGAAGGTTTGATTTCAAATTGAAAATGATTTGAAATCAAACGTTTTCTCAAACGACAAACGTTTGATAATGTTTTGAAAATCATAGCATTCTCAACAAAAAGGGGAAATTATTATCAAATTAACAAATGCCTTTATTTTCAACTTTCAGCTTTCAAACGTAATTCTCAAATGTGGATTGTAATACAATTTGGAACACAAATAAAAATATTTTATTTTTTTAATTTAAATTTATTATTTATTTATATAAACTGTGAGATAAACATTCGGCACCCTAGATAAAATATGAAATAATGTTCTTTCCGTCCTCTAATTCTTTCAAAGACGAACTAATTGGCACCCTTTTATTTTGAGGATTGTAGCACCGCGAACATACAAAAAACTTATAATTTCTTCACTTTCCCGTTTTATTTGTTTTTAATTCGTATTCTTAATCATTGTAACTACATACTCACAAAAAATTTTTATTTTTCACAAGAAACAAATCGTTCACTTGTAAAACACATTTGACCACGAAGTAAAAATTTAACTTATCGCCATTTTTAATGTTTACATTTATTTTTCGCTTAAATATTGCCAAGTTTAGTTTTGATTTGAATTTAACATTTGATACCAATTTGACATCAAATTGATAAAACATTTGATGTCAAATGTTTATTTTCAAATCATTATCAATTTGAGTTTAAATCTAAAAATCAAACATGTGAATAACGTTTGAGAATTGTGTTTGATGTCAAATGATAAATTCATTATATATCAAAGGTTTGACTTCGTGTTTGTTGGGTTGCATTAATTGATGCGCACACAATTGCAGTCATTGCCCACTCGATGAGACAACGACGAATGTAAATTGGTATAAGTACGAGTCGCTTTGTTTGTATGATTGTTGTAGGCATAAGTTTAAATAAAATTTATTTATTATTATCAAAAGTAATTTTTGGGAATACAAAATTTTAATTTAAAAGATTTTGTTATTCGTGCTTAACTCCCAGTTTTTATTCTTGATAAAAACACTTGAAATTTATTGTTGATGGGATAAGCTATTCCTATGCGCATTTCACTGGTTGCTTAGGCCAGATCATCAGGAAACTTCATCCATAAAGATTTTAGAAAAACTAAAGATATTAAACCAAATAAAACTGCTAAGCGTATAAGAATCATAAGCAATAGTTCTACTTGTAACAATATTAAAGTTTAAACAAAAACATCAACAATAAACTGTGAGTTTATCTCTTCTTACATTCCCGCACGAATAACAAAATCTTTTAAATTAAAATTTTGTATTACCAAAAATTACTTTTGATAAAAAACTGGCAAGTGCACGGCCTAAAAAAACTTACATGGCAACATGCTTTGGCAAGTTGTTTTTTGCATTTTGTTTTTTCTTAACCTACTTACAACTACAATTAATGTTTGAAGAATTCAAATAAATTGTAGTGAAATGCGCATAGGAAGAGCTTATCCCATCAACAATAAATTTCGTGTGTTTTTATCAAGAATACAAATTGGGAATTAAGCACGAATAACAAAATCTTTTAAATTTATTTATTATAAGCTCATCTTATAAGATAGTTGTTATAAGATTTCTCATAACAACTGTCTCATAATATTTTGTATAATATTAATATTAACACTATTTGAGAGTCCACACGTAAGATAATACTCTCTGCGATTGAATCTGACGTTTGCTGATATAAAACTCTTATATCTTATCTCAGGTGGAGACCCTGTGTTATGTGGGTTTTATTAAACGTGAAATGTAACACTACTGTTTTTGACTCAACTTTCCGCCTTCCGCTTTTATTTAGGTTTAGGAATAACAAAGCGCCCATGGGCGGCATTTGGCTTATCTCTGCTGTAAACAAACATTATATTTTAATGTTCTATAATCGGGCATGTTCTTCAAAACGAAATGAAGTGGAACTGAAATCGAACGAGATTTTAATTTCAATTATTTGATGCACATTAAACAAAAAAACTTGAAAACTCATTTCGTGCCTGTTTCGCTGTCCCTCTTTCTTCTCTAACTCGATCGCCAACAAACAAAAGAAACGCGTTTGTTTGTCTGAAAACACATCTTATAAATGCAGCCTTACCTTATTTAAAATTTGCAATAAAAGAACTCAAGGTTTATTTAAAGGAAAGAAATTAAGTCGTTTTATTTTCGAAGGTAAAATATAATATTTATTTATAAAAAGTTTATTTATCAAATTTTCTACAATCGGACCCCCCAGACATGTCTGAATAATCAATAATCTTGTTTATATTCTCGAATTTTAAACTACTAATTTCAAAAATTTAAACTGTAAACATATCTGTTTTTTCTCAATTAAATTCAAAGAAAAAAAAAAACAAAATGTATTAAATAAATTCATAGGAATTTTGTGTAGCAAAGTTCAAAAACTATTAAATAACAAGTCAAAATAAAAAAGTCAAATATCAGCCAAAAATTATTTGAAATATTATTTCATTATTATGTCATTTTGCGCTAAAAATAAAAAAAAAATTAATTCTAAATATTCATAAAATACAAGGAAAGGCAATTTCGAAAAACAATCAAAATTGAAAATTGGGTTTGAAAATTAAAAGAAAAAAAATATCAAACATCAAAAATGGTTCATATAAAAAAATATGGCACGCGAATGTTATTTTGTTAAATTTAAATTTTCTTGTATGTTTGTGTAAAAGAACACACACTGAGATTTCATAATTAAATAAAAACTGAATCGGTTGCAATCAATGAATATGTGGCAAAAAAAAATTTTTTCAAATAATAATTACAAATAAAAAAAAAATAAAAAAACATCTATACACATCTGCTTAACATATATTTTTATAAATTACTAAATTAAAAAAATAATGTTTAAAAACCACTATTTTTTAACTACAATTTAAAATTAAATTAAAATCAATGCTATTTTATAACGATTACAATAAGTAACCAGATTATTTTTTTGCAATGAATCCCACTGATTAGATAATAGTGTAAAAAGAAAAAATTACAAAAAATCGAAAAATGATCACGATTAATTTAGATTACCAAATAATATTTTTAATATTTTTAATTAGGCTTAAGTTCATTAAATTTAATTTTCATTAAATTATTTTTATGAAGAAAGGAATTTTACAACATGAAAATCAATTAAAATTGTTATTGATAATCTTTCATTCTTGACCGTGGCCGGGGCTCGAACCCAGGCCGGCAGGTTACCATGACATGTTTCGATCGCAACCACTCGATCTCCTCAGATGGATTTGCCGTTTTACACTCGCAGCCATCGACGGCTGCTGACGTCAATAGTCAAACATCAATCCTTAAACCACTTTGTATTTTAACCTTTGGTAGATCGAAGTTTGCTTTTTTGAATGATTATCCATTTTAATTGAAATTGAAAATTAAATTTAATGAACTTAAGCCTAATTAAAAATATTAAAAATTTGGATTAAAAACCATAAATACTTCAACAAAAAAACCACAATACTAATTACCAAATAATATTTAAAAATAACCCTTAACAATCCAAAAGTAATCAAAATATTAACAAGATTGTTTTCGATTATATTACTAAGAAACTTTTTATTCGTTAGATTACTTTTGCTTTATTTAGGATTACTTTTAACTATTTGCCAATTATTAAAAGTTATTGTAATTATAATCTACACAGAAGAAATTTTCACCAACATTTTTTCAATTAATTCAATAATGCTGTTTTTAACAATTTTTTTAATTGTTCCAATTTGTGTGTTTATTTGCAAATATGAAAACATACACACAAACTTCAAAATATTTAAAATTCTCAAACAATTTTTTAATTGTTTCAATTAACTGTGTTGATTGAAAAAAATATTTTGATTTGTGTTTACGTTTTATATGGCCTCTTTTACTGGTGGTCAAATTTCAATTAAACCTATTGATTGAAACTGAACAGCAAATGCGTTAATTGATATGATCAATTTGCTTGCAGGCGGAAAATCAGTAAAGAATTTAATTAATAGTACAAATTTCTAACAAATACGTTAAATGATTGGTTGGTTTTTCATTTTTTCTGTGTAGGAATATACAAACAAAAATTCTGATAGTGCAACGAAAGTATTCCTGGAAAATATTGATGGAATAAGACTATTATTAAAGTATGAAAGCTTTATAAATTGTAATTTGATTAAGAATACACATTCGAGTTATTGTAATTATTTTTGGATTATTTGTAGTCGTAATTTATTTGTATTTGGGCAAAGCTAAAAGCAATATTATGAAATCAATTACTTTACATTAAAAATAAAAATTTTACTTTCCGAAAAAGCAGAAATGCTCTGAATTTGGAGAAAACCTGGATTCTTGCGTTGAAGAAAACTAGAAACGTAAATTTTTAATTCTTCAAAATGTGAATACAGTGAAACCACCCCAACGGACACCGGCCATATTTTGTTGATCCAAGCTGCTCACTTGTTTTTCCATATCGGATACTCACTTAATTGGACGCAGCAATTGGATCTACGTACCGGAACGATTTGGAGCATCAAATTCACCGACCAAATTTTTCAACTCAACTCAGCAACACCAACACAAGTCGAGCTGTTACAACAACAACAACTAATTAAAACTTTTTTTAAATATGTATCATAAAAGGACAAAAAGAATCGTTGAAAGACACCAACAAGACTTTGCAACTTTGATTCACATTTGGGTTAATGCCAATAAAACTGGTGGTTCCCCTCTGAACTAGTGCTGGGATACTATCGATATTTATCGATAGTAAAGATTTCACTATCGATATATCGATATTACTATCGACTGAATGTTGCAGGAAAACTTTAACTAATTTTTATCAGGCTACATTCGCTATTTTTATCACTTTATTGAACGTATGAGACGTATGTATATACGCATGTTATTTCAGAGGACAGTTTTTTAAAAATTGATAAGTACCTTTCTTAAGGAACCGAAGTAGCAGAGACTGACTATAAGATATTCTATTGCAACTTTAAATAATTTTCTAATTCTCAACTCAAAAAGGTAATCAATCTAGCGGACTTATCTTGTAATGGTCGTTCATTGTTTTGTCCCATGCACGCAATTGCAATTGCATTTGGATTTGCATTTTTTTACAACATTACAAAAATATTTGACATTTTAGTCCCTGTATAAACATGTACAAATTTCGACTTAAAGGCCTTTAATAAGTAGTAAGAAGCACAGCTAAGCAATCCATACCACTTGCGCGAATTAATAATAGCAAGTAAAAATTTGCGACAAAAAACTGTGTGTATATAGCTGCTGTTAGATAATAATATCGATATTGATATTTTTCCTATCGATATTTTCTATTTTTTAAGACTATCGATAATATCGATAGTACTATCGATAGTTTCCCAGCACTACCTCTGAACACAACACAGTACAAAAAATAAAAATTGATTTCAATTAAAAAATTTGTGATATTAATTAAAAAATTAATTAGGATTGCATTAGTAAACAAACTAATAGTATCAATTAAATAATTATGTTTAAATTTTATTTAAAAAATAATATAACCAAATAAATATTTAATTGATGTATTATTATAATTTTATTTAATTAATTATTTATGTTAAAACTGTTTTTTTGTTGTTTTGGGTATACACAACTTAAACAAAGTGTTGCGCTTTTGCATATAAAGTCGCCAATTCCTATATTTTATTTAAAAAAAAAACCTGACTTTTTTTACATTGTTAGATATCAACAACATTTTCTGTAGTAATGTTATTGAAATATGTTAACGTTTAATTCACTTGAATAAATTTTTTAATTGAAACTGGTTGAATTTTTTATTAATGGTTTAATTGAAAAAAAGTTGGCGTGAATTTTTTTTCTGTGAAAGGATAGCAAAGAAATTGATTTTTATTTGTAAAAGTTTTTTGTTTAGCTCGATTTGTCTGCTTTAGAACCACAAAATGGTTTTCGGAAAGCTAGATTCTCATCAGATAGTTATAATTAGGGCAACCAAAAATAAGTAATTGCTTTTTTTTTTGTTTACAAGATAGAAAGATTTTGATTGAACAGAAATTCCGATCATAAAAAAACAAAGAAAATGAGCTATATTTGTTAGGGCTTTTTTTTGCTTATTTTGGCAATATCGGCTTTTTTTTAGTTATTTTTGCGATATCGGCTTTTTTTTACTTATTTTGTCATTTTAAGATAATTTTTCATTTTTTTCATACGAAAAAAAAATTATTTAATAAATTTTTGCAAAAATCGTTGCTTTTTTTTTTTTTTGATGTGGCAATTTTTTTTATTTGTACTAACAAATTCACCTTTTTGTCAAGGCGAATTCATGAAATCGCCTTACTTTTTGTGCTGCTACAACTCTGGTTGAAAAAAAAACGTTTAAATCAAAGTAGCCAAGTTTTTACTGTCAACAAATTTACATTTTAAAAATTTCATTGAATTGTTGAAAGCATAACATTTTTAAAACTTTTTAAAGTTGTCTTAGTTTAAAAACAGATAAAATTACCTTCATAGCCTCTGCGTTTTGGATGTAAGTATAAATTTTTTTTAATTTATTAAAACCTTTGTTAAAATTGGTTTATTGTTTTATTATTTAGAAAATGCCTAAAGTCAAGGAAAGCAAATCGGTTTACTTGAGCAAGCTAGTCAAACAGTATCCAGATTTAAAAACTGATGGATCAGCTTTAGTGTGTAACGTGTGCTCAAAACCTTTATCTGTTGATAAAAATTACAACATAAAACAACACCTGGATTCAAAAAAGCACAAAGATCTAAAAGAAAGAGAATCAAAAAAAAATTTACAACAAACTTTTCTACAAAGTTCTACAAGTTCATCGGCCGCCGATAAATTTTGCATTGATCTCTGTGAAGCCTTTGTATCAGCAGATATACCATTATACAAAATTCGACATTTAAAAGTACAACATTATCTTCAAAAATAATACATCATTCCATATTCCATCTGAATCGTCTCTTCGAAACAAATATACAAAAATAGTTTATGAATCTACAGTTAACAAAATAAAGGAAGAAATACAAAAAAATTTTATTTGGGTCTCTATATAATATTTCAGAAAAAAGATTTTTAATAAAAACAGCTGTATTAGAAAAAGTCAATCATTCCACTATTGCACGTTTGTTTGATGATTCAATGAAAGAGTTTGACCTAGATAAACAGAAAATTTTTCTTTTTGTAAGTGATGCCGCACCATATATGGTGAAAGCTGCAAAAGCCATTGCTGTATTTTACCCACATATAACTCACGTAACCTGTCTTGCACATGGAGTTCACAGAGTTTGTGAACATATAAGAGAATACTACTCAAATGTAGACAAATTTATTTCAAATTCTAAAAAAACGTTCCTTAAATCTCCTGCAAGGGTTCAAATCTTACGAGAAACAGCACCAGATATACCACTACCTCCACAACCAGTGATAACTCGATGGGGGACGTGGATAATGGCTGTAAATTATTATGCCAAATATTTTGATAATTTCGTAGAAATTTTTTCAAATTTAAACTCTACAGATTCTTCAGCAGTGCGTATATGCCAGGCTTTAATGAATGAAAATAATTTGCGCAACCAAATATTGTTCATTTCTGTAAATTTTGGGTTTTTACACGAAGTAGTAACCAAATTGGAAACAAAAAATCTTTCATTGGTTTCCCAAGTGAATATAGTTATGGACACCGTAAGAAAAATTTCCGGTGTTCCAGGGGATATAGGCGACAAAGTGAATAAAAAATTTGAATCTGTTTTATTAAAAAATGAAGGATTTTCGCTACTAAAAGATATTGTGGATATACTGGGAGGCAAGCGGCATTGCGAGTTCAATCGTATAAAATATACCTCAGAGCAAATACTCAATTTTAAATATGCTCCCTTGTGGATATACTGGGAGGCAAGCGGCATTGCGAGTTCAATCGTATAAAATATACCTCAGAGCAAATACTCAATTTTAAATATGCTCCCTTAACATCTGTAGACGTAGAAAGAACTTTTTCTATGTACAAAAGCGTGCTGACTTCAAATAGACAGGGGTTTCTTTTCGAAAATTTATCGCATCAATTTATAATTTACTGTAACAACGCATTCAACGAATAAAGTGGAAAATAAACCATAAATTTTAATTGCTTTTTTTTTTATTTTAACAGCTTATTTTCATGTTTTTAAACGCTTTTTTTAAGAGCTTAAAACTGTTTTTTTAGTGCTTATTTTTGGTTGCCCTAGTTATAATCATTCGAACTTTAATGCTGATGATAACATCCCACTTACAATGTATGCAAATTTAAAATAACTGTTAGGTCAATCAGCGTCTACACTAAAAATGACTGTATTGAAATATTAAATTCCAGCGCAGTAGTAAATAATGGGTGATTTTTTTAAGCGTAGTTTTTTTAAAAATCTAATGAAACACTCAAATTTGCATCATATACATATTTAAATTTTTTTTTTGAATCGATAAATTGGTCTTTGCCATTTACTTTTTAAAAATAACTTTATGTAAATGTTGCCCGCGACTTCAACAAATGGTCCATTCGTTAGGTTTAATTTTACACAATTTTTTCGATAATTTCGGCCTGTATTCCATGAATAACACGTGTTATGTTATACTCTAAGGCTTCAATCGTGTTTGGCTTTTCCACATAGGCCAACGACTTCACATAGTCGTCAAATCACATGATCTATTCGGCCAACTCCTAGGGCCATTACGAGAGATAAACTGCTCACCAAATTCATCCTTCAATATGTCCATTGTATCACGAGCTGTGTGGCATGTGGCGCCGTCTTGTTGAAACTACATATCCACCAAGTCCAACTCAGCCAATTGGGGCAAACAAAAAGTCGCGTATCATGGCTCGATATCGTCCGCCGTTGACGGTAACGTTTCCACCACGGTCGTCTTTGAAGAAAAATGGAACGATGATGCCACCAGCCCATAAGCCACACCAAACTGTCGTTTTTTCGCGATGCATCGGTAACTCTTGTACGGCATGTGGCTGTTCTTCACCCCAGATGCGGCAGTTTTGCTTGTTTACGTCTCCATTTAGCCAGAAATGAGTCTCATCGCTGAACACAATTTTTCGAAAAAACTGTAAATTTCCATCGAGCTGATTTTTGATAATAAATTTCAACGATTTGCAGTCGTTGCTCGTTTGTGAGTTTCTCCATGATGAAATGGCGGAGTATACTGAACCCTTTTCACTTTCACAGATGTAGTTTGGATACAAGTACCAACCAGTGCTGCCAGCCCGAAAAACTTAATTCAAAAATATTACCCTTTATTAGTTAGTCTGAAGACTCTTAGGACGAGATACATGTAGAAATATCTGATACCATGAATTCTTATGATGAAGCAAGCAGTGCAACAAATTGACCTTTTGAAGAATTTTGCCAGAAACGACTTTATCGCATTTAAACACATCAAAACATTAAAAGTCATTTTGAAACTTAATCGATCTAAGTTAAAGTCTACTCTAAATAAACTTTTTCTTCCACAAGAGACTAATCTACCACAACTTTGATAAAATTTATTATTATAAAATAAAATAGTTAAAACAATACACGTGTACCTCTCTCGTAAGCGTACATCTCTCATAGCGGGACAAAAATACAAAAAGTTTGGTCCATCAAATTCCAAGAATTTGTGTCCTTTCCATATATCTGAAAGTAAGAAAAATGCCCTAATGGAGAGGAAAAAAGATAACTATGAAATGTTCCTCCAAATTGCATGCAAACCTTAACTTTGAATTGCAATGATTCGAAAGCTATGCACAACTTTTAGCTAATATTTCACATGGGAGTTAAAATAAGTGTTTTCATTAAAAAAAAGGTTTAAAAATAAATAGAATTTTTTGCATCGACTTCAACCATTTTTGATAAAGCTTGTGTTAGCGTGAGACCTAATTTGGCCTCTGACTTTGGGCAAAACCAAATATTTAGGGACTTTTGAAAAATATCGGAATTTTATTCAGAATACCGATTATTTTTTGTGATTAAACTGAACGCTCAATTTATTTTTAAAATTAACATAAAATTTCTTGTAAAATAAATCATTTTACACAATATTTTGTTAATTTTTTTTGAATTATTTGGTTGTGTGTGTATGAATATTCTCTAAGTAAAGATACAACATATTTTGCAATAAATTTGGCAATCCACACACACAATGTTGTAATGAAAAGTACATGACTTGCGTCATTATTTCAATTTTGCAATAATTTTTATTTTAAACCAAAAAAAAAACGCCAAAATAAATTTTCAAACTATTTAAACAAAATTAAATACATAAACATAAATCTATGTAGACTTCCAATCTTTTTTTTTTTCTAAATAGCACATGTTTTGAAAAGTAGAGAATAAAATATTTAGAAACGTTTTTGTTTAAACAATATTTGGGGAAAAACTATTTTAAGTAAAACAAATATAAAAACTTTACGCAATTTTTGGCTTATTAAATTATAATGAATTTTGTTCTTAAATATATGCAAATTTTTTGAAAAAAATTTAAATGAAATAATAATTTGAAAAAAAAGACTAAAGGCTTTGCAAAGAAATATTTAGAAACATAAATTACTAGCGTATACCGGCGTGTGCTTCAACGTTTCCCCCTTCTTGTAGTCCATCTTATGGCGATTTCTTTTCTGAGAAAAATGTTGCATTAATGTTACATGTTCTACATTTTGTGTTCGTTTGTACAAAAAATACAACTGTGGGAAAAAATTTTCAAGTTCTTTTGTGAAAATGTTGATGAAAAACATGCAAAACATGTTACATGTTTTACCCTTACTTTTACTTAAGGGTTCATACTGCCCTGTAGCCCGTTTCTGTATATCTCACATCGTAAAACTCTTCGCATGAAACGTGTGAATTGCAACAAAAATAGTGTGAAATGAAACAAAAATGGTTTTTCTCACACAAGTGTTTCTGTATCTTTTTTTTGCGAGAATTATCTGTCATTTAAATAATTTTCCAGCAATTATTGGAAGGATGCGAGAAAAAGTGTTTCTATAACAATATTTTGCGAAAAGTTTCTTTCAAGAACTGTCAAAATAAGTCACATTTGAAATTGGTGGCGAGAAAAACAAAATGTAGATATTTTGAATTTAAAATATGTTTATATACTATTTTTTTTAAATAAATAAAAAAATAGAAGGAATATAAATGATAAATGCATAATCTATATGATGAAAATAAACAAAAAACAATTGTTATATTTTGTTAGTTTAAATTTTTGTTAGCCTTTTCTTGTTTTGGTTTTAATCAGTGCTGCCAGATAAATTTGTGTCAAAATCGTCAATTTCCTGAGAAAAAAATAAAAAAGATCGTCTTTTTTGTTTTAAAAATCGTGCAATTTAAAATCAATTTTAAACAAATTTGTTTCGACTTTTATTAAAAAATAATCAAACAAAAACAGTTAAAGTTCATGGGTATTTAATAATTATTATTTAATAATTGAGATATAAATCTTTAATTTACCTATTCCTATAATCTTTTTCTTTTTTACCTGAAATAGACTTAGTAGAATACCTTGTAGTTAAAATTAAAAAAATCGGTTCATAAATAAACGGGTTAAAGACCCAGTAAAATCTTCGCCTACAAAATAATATGTTAATTAATCAGAAACACATAAAAGCACTACATACAATTCTACTGAAAAACTAATGAATTTTACAAAGGTTGTGCCAAAAAGAACAAATTCAAAAGGAAGTCATTTTTTTTTTTATCTTAATACATCCAGAAAAAAGTAGTTATCGAAGTTCTTATGGAAGAAAGCTACTTAATAACGAGTGAAAGAAGCTATCCATTTTGAAAAAGTTTTTACTGGGAGACAAACAAATTTCTTTCTTGCGGGAATAATGGTTTTGGCACAAAAGTGTACATATAAGATAAGAATATCAAATATCAATCATATTTTGTATATGTATATAAGAAGTATTAAATGTTCAAAATAACCCAAGTCGGTCCATTTCTTTCCCTCGAAATTTTGCTTTTGCCGATACATTTTTTAGGGAAGAAACAAACAATTTCGAGGACAATTTTCACAATAGGGATAAATATAAAAATTTAAGCAGCCTTGTTTCTAAAGATATCTTTTTTTCTAATAAACAAACATATAAAAATATTTACAATTATCTTATTTCGAAGACTAAGGGGCTTATAGTGTAAAACGCAACGCCAATAATTTCATTAAAAGCAAAAATAAAATCAAAAATATTTTATAAATTTGTTGTTGCTTTCTACAGACATTCATATTATTTTTTTTTCAATTTTCAACGTCATAAATTAGAAGTGTTTGAAATTTAAAAATTCAAGATGAATTTCTATAGAAAGTAACAACAAAATTATAAAATATTATTGATTTTGTTTTTGCTATCGTCACTTTTTTAGAAAAAATTATCAAAACAAAGACTATAAATATATAAAGATGTGCCACTGCCATACATTGTACGGCCAGTGCTAAATTTGTCGAATGGCAGTACTACTACTGCCACTTTGATTTTTAGAGAACTCTGAGAATAATAATTATTACTCTCAGAGAACTTTTAATTCTCATCTATCAGCGTATATGTGCGTGCACGCGTGTGTGTATGTATACACATGACAATTTAAAAATATGTGTGTATGTACATACATACATATAAACAAACTAAATGAAGTCTTGTTTTTCTCGTTGAAGACACATTTAAGTAATAAAAGAAGTTTTGTTTTCATTGAATTTATGTGCAACTAACTTACGTAAAAGCAAATGTGACCGAATTGTAATTGTAGGGTAAGAATATTTGTTTTATTGTTGTACAGATGAAAATATATGGATTCGCACCGAAGTTTAAATACTGTTATTATCCAAATTTAAAGAATGGTAATTTTTCTAAAAAGATTAATTATCTTGGCATTGCCACAAATTAAACTGCCTTATCAAACTCACAATTTTTGTAATTGTGTTAGTAATAAAAAACTCACAAGTATTGTTAATGTGAATTGGATGATAATCAAAATAATTTTCCGCCTGTAATTTCTTTAAATTTGATATATTTTTTGTTTAAAAATGTATGACAAAGTTTAATTTAAAATTTTATATATTGAAATTGTATTATTTTACAAATCATTAAATTATTTCCGACGAAAAATCCAATTTCATTTATTATTACAACAAAGTATTATTACAAATTATGAAAATAAATCAGGCTTTGAAAGTTTGTGTGTTCCTTCCGTCTTACTTTTTGAAGTTTGTAAAATTCTTATAAAGGTCTGCAAAAATATTTTTACAAGATTAAGCAATTAAAATAATAAAATCTTTATTGTTGAGTACTGCGTAAATTATACCAAAATTTAAATATATTCTTTTTGCTTTGCGGAGAATAACGTATGTACATTAGGGCTATTACTTTTTCACACTTTTTGCGAATATCAAAAACGGCTTAGTATTGTCGTGTAGAACATTAAAAGTTATTAATAACTAATTTGATAATTTTTTCGGATTGTTAAAAAAGTTCACGCAGGGATCGGGTTGAAGTTTGAAAACAACCATTTTATCTCACGGAAATTTTAAAAAATATACACCTGATATTTGTATATATTCCTATACGTATCACTTAAATGCTATTTTGGAATTTATCCACTGCTTTAGATTTAAAAATTTTCCTAAGGTTTACAATTCATCGCGGTTCAAAATATTTTGGAAGGTTTTAGAAATTTGCTTCCCTGCGTGAGGTTTTTTTTCGCAAAACGACGGGAGACAGGTGTTTTCATTACAAAAACATTCTTGGCGACTCCGTGGCAGTGATGTTAACCGTACGGTAATTACTCTTTTTTACGGTAATTTTGGGCCGCAAAAGGTAGCAAGGTAATTCTATTCAAAATACGGTAATTTAAAGAAATTTGGATTTTTGAAATACATATACTTACATAAATATGAAGGTTTTATAATTTTCGCTTTCAAGAGGTGATTTTCAATTTAAAAATTTGCCTTGGTCTAAGTACGGTTGGATTGATTTTTCTTGTGACTATAACAATTCAAAAATTATTTTTTTACTGCCAGTTTAACGGTTTCGAACGTTATCGTTCGCATAGAAAATTTATATGAAAAACACTCAGTTTTAAAAATAATTTCAATATAAAATTCTATGCGAACGTCTACGTTCGAAATCGTTAAACAGGCAGTTAAAGTATAAATTTAAATGAATGAATAAATTTAAATGAATTTTTTTTAATGTTCTTCACATACATATGTATGCTAAGCCTATTAAATAAAAATATTTTGAATGGAATGAATATATGTACCTATTTTATTCACAACTATTTTACTGCCGTATTCATAAAATATACAATAATTTTGGTTAAAATTGTATTTTAAGACAAAAATTTCTATTTAAATTTTTCTTAAAACACATTTAAATTTTAAATAAATTGTTTATGAATACTGCTCTTATCTGTTGTTTCCAAATGAAGGCGATGGGATGGACTGAGTGCTTTTTATATAAATTTTACTACACATTCAATCGCCTGTCGTTTGGAAACAGCACATTAATGCTTTTATTAAAAACATTTGCGGACGGTAATTTCGTCTCAAAAACGGTAATTTTTGGAGGGCCATAAGGTAATTAAAAAATAAAAGTTAACATCTCTGCTCCGTGGTACTATGCCAAAAATTTGGTTGTATTCTAATGTACATACATATACATAAGCACAGGATGGAGATGTTGATTACTGTTTATGGAGATGTGATTTACTAATCCTCATATTATTACGGAGGCATTACACATGGAAAAAAATTTAAATACCTACAAATCATTGATTAACATCGATTTATAAAAAGTTAAAATTTTTAACCATTACACTTGTGAAGGGCTCATAAGTAAAATTAATATATAGGGTAGGAAATAGCGAGATTTTTTTTTTCATTGTATACCACGATAAAGAAGAGTATATTCAAAATATGGGACTCCGGTATTATACCACATTTATAGATAAGTCAACGAAATAAACTGCAATTAAATAACAGATGTTAATCCTTCTAGGGATAAAAATATGTTGCCAAACATATATATATATATATATATGGAAGCAACTTTTTTCAAGTTGATGTTTAAGTATCTTATCGTCAACCGATTTTAATAAAACTCATATCGTTTTAAAGGTATTTTTGTGTAGATTTGCAATTTGGAATTAATGTGGTTGAAAAGCGCTTTAACTTATCTTGCAGACACACGTACAAAGATTTACGTTCTTTTAAAATGTGTACGTTTTTGTTGTATAACGCACAAGTTCTTTCGAAAGTAAATGTCAAGTGGTCAAATTTCCGCCACCGGGCGATCTAGTAGACAGTTGATTAGAAAAATTAAGCTATTCATTTCTTAGTTCTTTGATACGGTTTGTAACTTAAAAAAAAAAACTTAGGTTAATGTGGATATAATGCTTATAATTTGCTTTACTTTTGATTGTTCTAGTCGCTGATAGATGGAAAATATGTTAAATGTGCTTATATTGCTGAATGGACTACAACGTAAATACTTTCTATTAAACTTCCTTATGGAGCAGAAATAAAGATTAAATGGACTTTGTATATTTCTACTGTAATGAAAAATTTAGGAAAATATATACCATAACATAATTTTTTTTGCAGGATGCTCTATAGGTATTCATTTTAAGTTCGTAAAATTTTTTAAGCGTTTTTATTTGACATTTTCAATTCAAATTTTGTGTGTTGTTTTAAAAATTCCAATAGACCCCATTAAAATTTAATTCACCTCAGAAGTGTCCACATTTGAATTACAATAGTATTTTACTATCGTCTCACACACTCCCTAAGAATAAACACTCGTTTTATACATACAATACACTTATAATAAGTACATCTATCTATCTATATATATAAAAATGAAAAATGTTTGTATGTTTGTTTGTTTGTTTGTTTGTTTGTTTGTTTGTTTGTTTGTTTGTTTGTTTGTTTGTTTGTTTGTTGGCTTATAGACTCCTAAACTACTGAACCGATTTTCCTGAAATTTTTACAGATACATCACGTGAGCCCTAAAAATAAAATAGGCTACTTATTTTTTCGATAGGGGCAGGGGAATTGGTATCCCCCATAGGATGCCAATATTAATTATCGCATATATTAAGATCCGCTGCACGCATTATGCAGAACTTTTGGTAGTAAGATCTTCTGAGACCCAAAATTAAAATAAAATAGCAGCGGGGGAAGTGAAATCCCCCATAGGACGCCAATGTTTAACATCGCATATCTAAAGAACTTTAATAGTGAGAATGTTCAAACTTTCTTGAAGTCACTCTTATGGTATACAACACTTTTGAAAATAACAATAAAGCGGATAGGCGCAGGGGGGGAAATACCTCCCATAGGATGCATATATTAAATATCGCTCAACTGAAGAATTATTAAAGGGAGAGTCTTCAAAAGTGGTTAAAGCTATTATTATAGTAAACTATAAATTTCAATATACAAATGGGCGGGATAGACGGGGGAGGAGCAGTACCCCTCATATATAGAAATATTAATAAGAGCCACTGCACGCATTTTGTTGAACTTTTGGTAGTAGGATCTTCTGAGCCCCAAAATTAAAACAAAATAGCGGCGGGGGTAGTGGTACCCACCATAGGACGCCAACGTTTAATATCGCATATCTTAAGAACTGTTATAGTGAGAATGTTCAAACTTTGTGGAAGTCACTCTTATGGTATACTTCACTTTTGAAAATAAAAATAAATCGAGTAGGTGCATAGGGGAAACACCTCCCATAGGATGCATATATTAAATATCGCTCAACTTAAGAATTATTAAAGGGAGAGTCTTCAAACATGGTTACAGCTACTACTATGGTAAACTATAAATTTCAATATAAAAATGGGCGGGGTAGACAGAGGAGGAGCAGTACTCCTCATAGATAGCAATATTAATAAGAGCCGCTGCAAGCAATTTGTTGAACTTTTGGTAGTAGGATGTTCTGAGCCCCAAAATTTAAACACAATAGCAGCGGGGGAAGTGTTACCCCCCATAGGACGCCAATGTTTAATATCGGATATCTTAAAAACTATTAAAGTTAGAATGTTCAAACTTTGTAGAAGTCACACTTATGGTATACTACACTTTTGAAAATAAAAATAAAGCGGGAAGGCGCAGGGGGGAAAACCTTCCATAGGATGCATATATTAAATATATCTCAACTGAAGAAGTGGTTAAAGCAGTGTAGCGAAGCGCACCGGGTTAAGCTAGTACATAATAAAATTGAATTATAGTTCGGTGCGAACCGATATAGTTTCAGTTTTACAACAATAAAACACATATTCCTACCCTACTATTACACAATACGCATTGTCTCTTACGTAGGTTATTTGCACAATAATTGTTTGAAAACAAAACGAAATCAATTTAAAAAAAAAACAACAAAAACCAGTTGCAACGAAAAAAAAAACACATACACACACACTTTGGCTGGCAAAAACAGTAAACGTGTGTTTGTATTAATGCATGTGGTTTCTTGCTCTCTTTAGTTCTCTGAATGTGAGCACGAAGTTTTTGCTTTCTTGTTACTTCCCCCCCTTATCAGTAAGAAACTCAACATTTTTGAAAATTTTATATTTATAGTCTTTGATCAAAACCATGTATGGACAAATGCAAAATGAAAATGCAAAAAGAGCGAGCGATGTGTATACATACACAAAAAACAAAGAGCAAAGAGCATAAAACCAACAAAAGCAAACGTAAACAAACCAATACAATGTCACACATGCAAAGCTTTCAATGTAGTGGTGCCCATACCTGATCAAAACGTCACTTTGTTAATATCAGAACAAAAAATCGTCAAGATGACGATAACTCGTCAAATCTGGCAGCCCTGTTTTTATTATATTTATTTCTTTTGTTGACGTTTCGCTTTTATTTGACACTTAATTACTGGAAATATTCCAGTATAAACAGAATTTGTTGTGTCTGTTTTCGCATTCAAATACAGAAACACTTTTATCTCATAAATCGAGAAACGATGGAATTTTTTGTTTCACACTTCATGTAAGAAATTTTACGATGCGAGAAATACAGAAACGAGCTACTGTTTAACAACTTTGGTACTTACTACTTTGTTTGTACTACCAATATTTTATTTTGTTTGTCATAATATTTTAAAAGTTTTGTCAAAAGAATTCTACATCTAAATATTCTTCGACGGCATACTCCATTTTGAATTAAATCGTTTTTTTTTATTTTGGTGGAAAATTCTGTATTTATTATCGATTTAAATTTGTTCAAGCAATAAGTGATGTCAATGTCTGTTTCCAAACCGTAAAGTAAGTGTGCAGCAAATAGTCGAATAGTTTTAAAAATCGCTAATGAACTACATTAATAATAAAAGTGTAATAGTTGTAAATAAAGGCAGCTAATTCTGTTCGATTGAAGTTGTACAACATGTAACACTTCGAGTGATTATAGGTAACATGAAAAAGTGTTACATGCATATACTGTAGCATTTTTTTCTCAGAATAGAAATCGCCATTAGAAAACATTCATAGCTTATGTGTCTACCTAAATAGGGATCTATATGTTTTAAATTTCATTCGAATCTGTTATATAGTTTTGGAAAGGCAGATATTTCCTACTACCTCACCCCGTAGTCCTATCTTTAAAAATTTCGTAGAGGCATAATTCGCCCACTAACTCCCCTCGTTGTCCTATTTTTTAAGAAATGGATAGCTAGTGTGTTCTTATTAGAAGGGATCTGTCTTTGTTTTAAATGTAATTTAAATCTGTTGGATAGTTTTGGAGAGGCAGAAATTGCCCCCTTACTCCCCTTATACCATGTTCACACGGACAGCAATATTCGTGTTTCGCTCTCTTATTCCTGTTTTGCGCATCAAACATGTTTGAAACGACTTGTTTCCCCATACAAAATTTTGAGAGCGAAACAGGTCGTTTCATTTTGAAACAGGCTGTGAAACAGGAAAAATGTACATCTCCAATTTTGATAACATTTATCGTTAGTTTATCTGAACTAGCTCTCAAAAAAAATCAAAACAAAGAAAAAAAAATAAAAATTGATGTCTTATAAAATAGAGTGATAATTATAACATAATAATATTAATAAAAGTGTTAAATAATATATACATATTTGAGTTTTATCTACTTTTTTTATCTATTAAAAAAAATCACACTAACAACACAAAAAAAATGTCAATGTTTGGCAAACTAGTTTCAGAGAGCGAAACGAGTGGTTTATATCTTCGTATGAACATGACGTTATATCGGTCAGATAGTTTCAAAGTCTATAACGGACATACATAGGTAGAAACATTTACATTTTATACATATAGATAAAGATTTGATTTCTGATATAGGGGCGCTCCAGTTGTAATTTTAATTCAAGGGGTATAAAATTAGATTTTTTGTAAAATAATTTTTATGAATGACAGTTTCATAAAACTTAACAAAAAGTTACCGTAAGTTCAATATGGTTTGCTTCATATGATTAACTTGTATTCGCACAACTGCTCAATTCAACTTAAGGACATTATGGTTAGGCTCTAAATCTGCTGGGGAAAAGAGATGGCGAAAAACTGGGAAATTTTCCTCAAATGTACCCAACAGTGGAGTGGAAGTAGCTGCGGGCACTGCAGGGTTACAAGCACTATTGTCCCGAACTGGAGATTTGATCACATATCCCCAGTTTTGGTTCACGATCGTCGTTACTGAACGCTGATACCGGGCCGGAATGCGTGGAGAAACAGTGTTCCAGACAGAAGGAATGGCTCTATGTCATGAGAAAGGTTGGATTTCGTAGCTTACTCACAAGAGCTCAAACCCAGTTTATAGCAAACACTTTTGGATTACTGTAGTGTATTCCTGGAAGAGCTATTTGTGATCGAGGAAGCTGTAGACTGGCTCAGACTATCTACTGTTTTGACTACTGCTGCGAATATTTACGCTGATATCCATGCCGCCGTAATGGCCTTGTTTTCCCCTTCCCTGAGAACGTTATCAGCCCTTGACTGCCGCTCATTACTAACCTAAATGGCTGAGCAGTTTGATATCAATATCATATGGGTCTCAGGGTACAGGGATGTACTGGGGAACAATAGGCAAGATGGGCTTGCTAGAATACCTGCACCTTACGAGTTCCACTGAATCTAGAAGGCGTTGAGGTGCTTCTGCTCTCCAGCGAACTCGAACTTTGGCGATCGACTATCGATATTGCTAAAGACAAATGGGCCGCGTATATGGGCAGAACTGCCAGGCAATTGTGACCCCGAATGGATGACGGGTGAAATATGTCTATGACTTTTTGTATCTGTTGTCACGGAACATTGTCGTTTAGGTAGTCGTAAACAGTGACTGGGAGGCGGACACTATGATTCCTGCCGCAGCTGTGATGACGAAAATGATAAGGAGGACGTAGAGCACCTTCTCTGTCACTGTCATCAACTGGCGAGAAGGCGACTGGCCTGTTTTCCAACTTAACTTAGAAAAATATGGCCGAATTATCGGTAATAAAAAGAAACTGTAGTTGCTATATATTAATTCTAGATTCTGACTCTCCTTCAGTACCTCGCTTTTGTAGTGTTTTCGATTTGATTAGTTTGTTCTTTTGTCGGTTTTGTAATATTAGGAGGGTTGCATTAACTCTACTGGACCTTACCTGGGATTAAGTCAAGTAATATATTCATTATTTGGAGTCGGCTACAATACAGGTCTTGTGTAATTCAATATAAATTGTTTGCACCCTTTAAGCACTGAAACAACCAGCTACCTTTCTCTTTATTCTGTTTTTCAATTCCAAGAGAAATCTATTAACTCCCTCCATACTTTACACGGGAATAATTAATGTAATATGTCGCTTTTTGGGCCTGGCTAATGTTCAGGGGCCTAATTGTGGCTGTCGTGATCAAATACTTTTTCTATTTGAAAGCAATTTTATTTCAATTTTTTTTTTTGCCGATACTGAACGAATCGAAATTTTTTTTCAATGGTGTAAAGTATTTATGTAAGTTTTTACAACACTGAAAAAATTATTTCGATTCGTTTAGTATCGACTGAACGAATTAGAAATAAAATCGCTTTCGAATAGAAAAAGTGTTCGAGAACGACTGCTAGAATCAGCCCCCAGGTCTTTTGTAATATACATAAAATAAATTGGCTTCCTTTTGTATTTTTTGTATTTTGTATTTTGTATTTATTAATTTGATTTTCTAATACAACAAGACACAATATCTTATAAATTACAGCATTAGAATCAGACAAGTTAAAGTATACGTTGATAAAAAATATTTTCTAAAAACTACATACATAGGTTATATTTAAATTTAAATAGAGTAAAATAAATAAAGTATATAAGTATATAAAAATTAAAATAAATAAAAAAACAAAGTTTACATTTAAAACATAAAAAAAACAAAATTTTCCCAAAAATTTACGAAAAATATTCCCTCAATAAGTTTCTAAATCTTATAGCGTTGCTTGTGGTTTGCAAATCATTTGGAAGTTGATTCCAGAGACGTATGCTTAATATGAAGTATTGGCACTCAGAAGCATGGTCACGGTGACGAAGTTGTATTAATTTTTTCCCTCTACACGATCTAGAAAACTGCAGACGTTCGTAAAGATATTTTGGCTCCTTTGTCGTTATTATTTTGTGAAGTAATATTAAGTTTTTGAATTGAAGATAGTTTGAAAATGACATATTGAATAAACTACAAGAGTGCTGCGATATATGATCAAATCTTTTTAAAGAGAATATGTAACGGATGATATTGTTAGTACACAGAAAGAAAAACACTCGAGATAAATTAAGTTCTTTATAGTTGCTTTAAGTATGAGTAGTACTTAAAAATTCAAGTAAGAAAACACTAAAACGTACTTAAAACAATCCTTAATGGGATTACATTCGAAAATTAATGCCGGAATTTCTTGAAATAAGTACAAAATTTTTAAACCAAGTAAAAAAATATTAAACTTTTCGTTGGTAGTGCCACTCTGAGAGTAAAAAATTAGCGTTTTTATCTCATTTAACTTATCAAAGTTTGTTGAAGACACTACAACAACACCACACAAGTAGTAAAAATCGATTTGCTTGTTGTGTGTGGAAACAAAAAAAAACAAAAAAAACAGAACAGAACAGAACACGAAAACACATTATTTTCATGTTTAGAAAGTAAAATTGAGAACTCTTGCTTCTCATTTAGTTTATATTTTCAGTTCTATATGTACATTAAGTTTTTGAAGTAAAAACCATATCGCGGATGATGCTTGTGTTTTATAATTGAAATTCTGTAAGGTGTAAAACAGGTAAGTAAACAAATCATAATAAAATTCATCTTCTAATTTTACTTTTGGCTTATTTCAAGTACGAATTCGGGATTGAATCTACTTTATAATACTTGAATCAAGCGCATTTTGAGATTGGTTTAATCTTAGTTTTAGTAAAAGCAATCTAATTTTCGGATTATTTCAAGTACGAATTCGGGATTGAATATGGATGAGTTAAGTATTTCGCTGTTGAAAATCCGTACTTGAATCAATCTTCCTGTAATTGAATCAAGATTAATTTTTTTTTTTAGTGTATATATTAATGCTAACAAAGCAGTTATATGCAAATTGTTCTATAAACACGAGTGGCTACAAGTAGCTAGTAAAATCACTGGTCCTGAAGCAATTGCCACATTTTACGGAATGTTACAAACTTGTCCGTTTTTTCCTGTCCTCTTCGTTTGGGATCTACATTTTGATAGAAATATGTTCGTATATTGAACAAGTACTTCATAGAAATTCTGTACCAAATATTTGTTTAAAGTTTTTGTTTTATTTTTATTGTTTATGAAATTTTTAAAATTGATTTTTTTTATAGACTCACCATGAAAAAAGAAGGAATTGTAAAAAAACACAAAACTTTTTTTTATTATTTCAAGGTTTAAAAAATACTTTTGGAACATGTGTTAGACAATAAACAATAACAACATTGCAAGTAAACAAATATTTTCCTGCTTCCACATGAAAATACATGTTTTAGTTATTCTGACCCCTTAATGGATGAAAATGAGTGTCGGGTATAAATGAGTGATCAAAATTTATTTGAAGTTTAATATTTTGAATAAACAACTTTGAAAGTTCATAGTGTTGAGAGTAATTATGCCAATAAAGTGTTAATAAAGAAAAAACTTCATTTATCATGTATATGGTGAACTCTAAGGCATTTATATTAGTAAATGTGCCAGCAATTGAAATCTTTAATTATTACGATACTAGAACTTTGGTCACACTTTACCAAAAGTGTATAAATTACATTCTAGAACGATTAACGCATGAATATTGTTAAAAAATAAGTTCAAAATTGATAAAATTAGTGGTCACGCTTTTTTCAGAATTTTTCGTAAAGCATTTGTTAAATGTGAACATACCTTAAGTGTTTGCTGGGAAAATATTTAAAGTATGGAGTGCAAATAAGTTTGTATTTTCTCTAAAAATTAAATTTACCTTTGATATAAAGTACTACTCCCGAAAAAAGGTTTTAATGCCATAACTTTCTTTTTAATGCTACTATGCTACTATGTATGTCATGACAAAATCTTGTGCTTGTAGGTACTAAAATTAACCATATGCCCTATATAAACCCCCATCCTAAAATCACTTCAGGGCATACAAATCTCATATTGATGAAGATATCTAAATAATATTCGACACAAGGAACTTTTAAATGAATCTAAGCCTCATAATATAATTTTGTCCTGGCGGTTCCATGACTGCCCATGGGTCCCATGTAGGCTACATTTTCGAAATTTTTTTGCATTCTGTGTTGTTGGGTTTCATTTGGTCGGGACCGACTCTACTTGCTTACTTGTTTATCTGGAAAATCTACAGCAAACAGAAATGTTTTTTTTTGCAATTGAGAATTAATTGAAAATAAGCAAGAACATTTTCCCATAAAGGTTCACTTCATTTTGTTCTAAAACTGAGTACGATTGGAAATCAAATTTAATCTCGACTGTCAAGTCAAGCACTTCAAGAAAATATAATTTGAGAAATACGGAATATAAAAAAAGAAAATTATTATTTTCTATTTGAAATGTTAAGACGTTTTCAGGCTTGAGAAAAACTTAAGATTTAAGTTCGATATCATTTTATCGAGAAGTTGGATTAAAAAAATTTTATTATATTTTTTTGAAAAGTTAGTTGGAGAAGGGCTTGAGAATAACATTCGATGTCAAATTAGGGTTAACAAATTTGGAAATGAAGTATGACGTATGACTTTGTCAAGGACCATCCTGCTTAGGGAAAAATTTTGTTTAAACAATTTTTTATGGTTTGTGTGTGGTTTATAGAACACGAGCGCAAAACTCGTCCGTTCAACTTACATTTAAAATTAAAAAAATTTCGAAATTTTGTTTTATTCTAAAACATTCACCCTTACTTATGGCATAACGCATTGCAACTTTCGCCCCGAATAAATCTAGGGGGTTGATAGTAAAATAGGTAAAATAGGTGATATACATACAGGGTGTCTGATGGCGAATTTATATTTTTAAATACGATTATTTCAAAAAGTAATAAGCGGTGCGGAGGGAGGGTGGCACCGTTGGAATCGATTGTGCGGATTTGTCAGTCACGATGTCGCAGTGGTCGATAATAATTCTTACGTAGTTGCTCATCGTTCGTGGGTGCAGAAATTCCGCGCAACAGCTGCGGGTATGAATGTCCCACGGTCAGGGCTCAGTCGATCTTCAAAGACTACCGAAAACATTGAACTGGTTGAAAGCAGTTTACGTGAAAATTCGCGACTTTCAATACGGAAAAGAGCAGCCTCACTGGGACT
Organism: Pollenia griseotomentosa; assembly: GCA_963931875.1. NCBI lineage: Eukaryota > Metazoa > Arthropoda > Insecta > Diptera > Polleniidae > Pollenia > Pollenia griseotomentosa. The sequence goes on from OZ007562.1 coordinate 85,660,232, forward strand.
TCCAAGAGCGATTATTAATGAAATTTTTAAGAAGGATCTGAAGTTCCATCCTTTGATTCACGCAAAAATTTTTGCGAAGTGATGTTGGAACGTTTTCGTACTGTAAATTCCATTTTTTTGGAGCGACGAGGATCATTTTCCGTTGAACGGCCACGTCAGCAAGCAAAGCTGCCGTTACTGGCCTCCAAGAACCCGCAACCCTCGATTGAAACATCAAAAACCATTGCAATGACCCAGGGTAACTGTTTGGTGAGATGAGATAATTGGACCATTTTTTTGAAAATTCTCGAAAAACAAGGCTCCGTTTGGAACAGTGTGTTCAACTCGACGGAAGACATCTGAATGACATACTCTTTATTCTATTCTATCGTTCAATGCTCTTAATAACACTTTGTGTCAATTGCTGCCAGATACCCTTTTTAATATTTCAAACAAGTCCTTATATTGATTTAAAGTTCCTAAACTATAAGGAATGGCGAAAATTCGGCAAAAATTGCTAAATTAGCAAACATTTGCAAAATTTTGGTAACAACGGCATGATGTCAAAGTTATTAGAAATCGTTAATGCTCTAAAGAAACCGAAAACTTACAGGAAAAATTCGCTTTTATCACAAACATTAAAAAAAATGGGCGAAAAATTGCAAAATTGGAAACAAACTTAAAAATTTATTTAAAATCACAAAATCGATTAAAACAAAATGTCAGAAAACAAACAAAAAAAAAAATTTATAAAATGAACTTTAATGATGAAGAACAATTTTTTGTCAGGCGTTAAAAAAAGGATGTTCCACTTTTTTATAATTTGTGTTTTGTTCTCGTCAAATATCAAAAATAGATACGCATTATTACAGGGTTGGCAAGACATTTTATACATGCACCTTTTCAGAAGGTGATATTGTTTTGTGTAGAAAAGAAAACACCATAAGTTTCAAATTTCTGGGGCAAAAAGGAAAAAGTGCTTAAGTTGACTTAAGCTAAATTTGAGTAAATGAGATCTTCACGTTAAAAAGTGCACATGGGAAAAAATTCACTTATTTCGTAAGATTTGTTAAGGAACTTATAGCAAAGTGACTATCTTTTTTTAATGTGCAATAACATTTGAAATAAAAACTTAATCTGTGATATTTGGAAAATTTAAGATTAAAAATAAAATTATATTTGTAGGAGTAAATTTTCAAAAATCACCGTTAAAGATTCTCAAAATTGTTTTATTAAGAATTCCGCCATCTAATTTAAAAACCATTTTTAAACCCTCCACCACAATAAATTGTGAAAAGGGTATACTAAGTTCCGTGTGAAACTTTTTTAATATTCATCTCAGACCCCATAAAGTATATATATTCTGGCTCCTTGAGTAATTCTAAGTCGATTTAGCCATGTCCATCTGTCTGTCCGTCTGTTAAAAACAGTCTCTTTTTCGAAAAACTGGGTGTCAAATTGCTTGTAGTTATCCTAGGCAGTTTGGGATTGAAATCCAGCCAAATCGGTTCAGTAGGATCACAGCTATGAATCAAAAAGTGGAACCACCACTTTAAAAAATTAATAAATTTGTTACAAAAACTAAGATTAATAGTGGAACAATGCACGGAATGATATGAGATTTTGCAATAGTTCGATTTATTCGAATGGAAATCACGCTTTCGTGAAGATCGGTCCATAATTTGCCCTACTCTCGGAAAACAGTTTAGTACGTTTAAAAACGTAACTATTAATGCTGTCATAACAAAATTTGGCACGCCATAGTTTTTTAGGACTAGAAATGACACTGTAAAATTTATGAAGATCGGTCCATAATTTACCCTAGGCCCCATATAAACCCTACTCCCAGAAAATAGTTTAGTACGCCTCAAACCGTAATAAATAATGCTATCAAATAGCATTTGTCGGTCAATAATTTAATATAGGTATACGCCGCAACCAATTTATAAAGATTATTAATAAATAGACATCATATAGATATCACTCCTGAAATATTCAAATTGTCGGTGGAGGGTATCAAAGATTCGGCGCAGCCGAATAAACACTCTAGCTTGTTATTTATATGAATATTTATGTAAAAAAATCCTACCTGACTGTAATATTTGTAGGCATATTTAATTTACATAAAGAACTTTTTTTTTTTTTTTTTTGATAATTTTTTAAAAGAGCTCCCCACAATTTATGACTTTTTTTAATTTTGATTTATTTTTTAAAAACATACTTAATGACCTTAATATTGATATATATAAATAGGTCTACTCCGTTTTATTTGGACTTAAAAAATTTGACACAAAAATGTCATCTCTTAAAGAAATTGCCCTGCTTTTATACTTTTTTCCTCTTAATTAATTTTACTTTAATTTATAAAAATCTATTTTTTGCTTTCTACATTAATTTTTCTAAATTTAGAAAATGTCTTTTTTTCCAAAATAAGCCATAATTTAAGCAATGACACACGTTCTTTATCCAAACACACAACAAATCTAAAAAAAAAGTCTGCCACAAGAGCAGCACCACCTCTATTGCATTTGGAATATTTTCAAAAAAGAAGAAAAAAAACACAGAAATATAAATTTTTTATATATTTTTTTTTTTTGTATAAAATGGCATTTTATACAGGAAATTATCGCTAGATTTTCACATCTTCTTATTAAAATTAAAACGCCTAAAATATACAAGAGTCTATTAAGAACACTTTCTTTTTTTTTTTTTTTGTTCTTTCAAACACATTTTCAAAATTTATTTTATCTAAAATGAATCTGAATGAATACAAACGAACGAACGTTTTTTTTTTACAATTTTATTCGAATTTATGAGACAAAAAAGAACTGTAGAAAAGGAAAGAAACGGGCCAAAGAACGGAACGGAATCTTTTAATTAATTAAGTGGCTAAAAATGAATGTGAATTTGGGTGTTGTTGGAGAATAGTAAGTGAAAAGTGTTGTGAGTAAGTGCAGCGGAATAAAAAAACACACAAAATCAAAGCAGTTGTTCGATTCTGAGAGATATTGCTATAATTTAAAATTTTCAGTTCTTTATTGAAAATACAGTCATGGGCAATAGTTTTTCTACAGTTCTTGGAATTGTAGCGAAGAAGCTCTTTTGCTTCCACTTGGCCTACCCGATAACAGTTTCGTTTTCCACTAAAAAAATATTCCTAAGCCAATAACAAAACCAGGATTAAGTGCCACCTACATGCTGGCGCATAAGTAACATTTCTTTAAGACTTAACCTAAAATAATTAAGAGTGCTATACTCGGCTGTGTTAAATCTTTAATACTCTACACCGAGGGTTAGAATATAGGAGGGGCTTTGTATTGGGCCTTTGGTAAATTATAGACCAATCTTCACAAAACGGAATTGTGATTTCTAGTCTTAAAAAACTATGACAGATCAAATTTTACTACTTTAGCTTTATTCGTTGCAGCTCTTGACGTAAAAAAAGTTTTTCGGAAAGTGGGCTTTATATGGGGCCTATGGCAAATTATGGACCAATCATTACGAATTTAGTACAATGAGTACTAGCCAGAAAGAACAAGTTTGTGCAAAATTTATAAACCATACAGATAAATATCAATTTTTTAGGGTGGTTGGTCCACATTTGCATTTATAACTATTTGCCTACTTAATCGATTGTCTGGGATGAAATCCCAAGACCCAAGACCCAAGACATGGCTAAATCGACATAGAATTACTCAATGACCCATAAAATATATACTTTATGGGCTCTTGGAGGAATATTAAAAAAGTTTCACACAGAATAACAAACTAAGTACACCCTCATTCATAACTAGTTGGGAGGGCTATAATAATTTATGATGTAAAGGCATAGATAGCAACGAAAAAAAAACACAAAAATTTGTCAGTCTTATTTGAAAAGTCAGCATTTCTTCTAATCTGCCGCCGAGTTCGTATATCCAATAAGTTTCATATCTCTAATACACTAATCTAATATTCCATCTTTCACCAATAATATTTATTCTTTAATTTTGAACCTTTAAATCGTTCTAATCCCTTAAATAATGATAGTCGTTTGTCAACTTTCACCCTCAACTGTAGGATGCCTATCTATATCCATGCCTACATTCTAAATATATGTATCTGACAAATAGACATATCTGAACTCATGTACGTATTTTATGGCTGTTTTGCGTTTTATTTTTACAATTCATGTAAATTCCGAATTCTCTTAAAGATTTTTTATTAAAATCTTTTAAAAGATAAGTGAGAATATAGATTTTTGTTCAAATACGTCATAAAAATAAAATTGTTTAAATAACAAACCAATTTTATAACATGCGAGAATTTAAGAAAAAAATTACATGATCATAAAAAGCTATTGTAATTACTTTTAATGTTTTTTTTAAGATTTTTCTATATATGTATATTTTTTTCTTTTAAACTTAAGTGAGTTCTTACTCTTTATATACACCATGAAGAAAAACGCTTTAGAGTCCAAACATAATGTACCGATAATTTATTGCGGTGCGATTTTTCATACGATTTTGAAGTAAAAAACCGTAGTGCGGAACGGCATAAAATTAAAATCTATTTTATTTTCATTGCGGACTTTTTTTCTCTCTCAAAAAGGCGAATTTAATTCGCTCTGTCTCTCAATTTTTGATACTAGTTCTCTTTCTGATGTTGCCATAGTTTTTGAATAATTGGCTATGTTCACAACATTATTGAAAACAAACAACATGATAAAAATGTATGCATAAATAAATTAATAAAAATTTAAACAAAATATGACAACTATTGCCGTCGCCGTTTTCCGTTGTACTATTATGTTTATTTTTCTCTCCCGCAACGAGAAATCGCACCGCACCGCAAACATTGTGTTTAGACTCTTATACGGCACCAATTTTAGGCATTTATTTAAATTTTTTAAATTAATTTTTATATTATTATTCATAAATACTTTTTAGTATGTTCCAAGCAAGTCGTCGCGTTTCTTCTTAAACCACGCAAGCTCTAACAACTCACTTTTCAGAGAACGAAAAAAACCTAAAAACTTTTTGAATTTGGTTTTCAAACAAATTGAAGGGTGTAGAAAAATTTTAAAACAAATTTTTTTACTTACAAGCAGATTTCGAAAAAAAAGTTAAGTACAGCCAGTTAGTGTACCAGACAATTTTTTACCATGAACAGTACACATACACATTCTATACAAGAACAATTTTGTGTTTGTGAATTTGTACACAACCAAAATATGGTGCACAGCGATTGTGAACTGACGAACATAAGCTTTTGCTCGAATGTAGCGGGGTTTAACTTTTTTTGCGATTTTTAGCTTTTCTTAACAGATTTAAATTTATATACATACATACATATTTGGGGTGTTCACAAGATGTGCTAAAAAAAAGTGTCTTAAACTAATAGAACTGTGCTTGCTATGTTTATTGTTCTGTAGTAATTAATCAGAAGAGACCTGCGCTGAGCGGCTGAGCCGAGCCGCATTAGTTTTTGTAGCCGTCGCCGTTGATGGTATAGTTTTATCCGGCTGATGTCCGAAATTATCCTGCGGCTAGCAATTTTTGCAACCAAACACTTGCGGCGTCAAGTTATATCGGCACAGGACTCTGATGTTTGGTTGACAAACAAAATAAAATCTATTTGTGATTTGCGACTGAAAAATGCAAAATAGTCAGGTAAGATCTAATTTAATTTATTAAATCATGGATTAAGCTTCGTACAGACGGTGGTAAGATCTTACAATGTTGTCATTTTTCTGACAATGGTGCCATTGTCAGATGCATTAATGTTACACATCTGCCAATTGAAAGTTAGTTTACAAAGTTCACACAGTTGCAAGACATTTTTAGGCAATTTTAATGACAACATTGGAAGATCTGACCACCGTCTCTACGAATATTTAGAACAAAAAAATATTTTGATGTTAGGTAAATATTTATTTTTTATCAAAGTAAAATTTGGGAAAACAAAATTTTAATTTACAAAATTTTGTTAGTCGTGCTTAATTCCCAATATTTATTCTTGATAAAAACACTCTAAAATCTTTGGATGAAGTTTCCTGACGATCTGAAATGAGCATAGGAATAGCTTATCCCTTCAACAATAAATTTCAGTGTTTTTATCAAGAACATAGCTGTAAGATGTGAATTAAATAGAAAATTAAATTTTTTAAATTGGATTTTTAGCTAATATTTTTAGCTGAAAATAAAATCAATCTATGTTCAAATTTTATTGATATAAATTTTTGATAATTTATTTTTCTTGAATCAATTTAAATTCGATAGTAATTTATTTAAAATGAAAAACAATAATTGTAATTGAATTATCTTTTTACGTTAAATATACAATTTATTAATATTAGTTGAAACATAATAAAATTTTATATATTTGAATAATATTCATATTTATTTTATTAAAATGTAAAGAAATCTAATACAAACTAAATGATTTTATTCAAACAAACTTTAAACAATTTAAAAATATTTAAATTATAAATTATTGAATAAATAATATTGAAAAAAAAAATATTAAATTTTTTATTCCAAAAAATTTTTAACAAATTATTTTATTTTACTATTTTTAAACCAAATTCATTAAAATTACAAAACATTCTAGTCTTGAAGAACAATACAGGAGTTTGTTTTAAGAACTGTTTTTAAAATTAATTGTTGTTCAAAATGATCATCAGTTAAAGAATTTTTCCTTGGGCTATTCAATAATCCTGCTAGTGAAAAAAGTCTCTCGACTGTTGCTGAAGATGTAATTGGTGTATTATATTTTAAAAAAATTTCATAGATTCTCGGATATTTCTTTAGGTTTTTTAAAGATACATCAATATCGCAGAGATATGATAATAGTAATAAGAACACCTTTAATGCTCATACATAGTAGCTTAATTTAACAGTTTCGTTACTTACATCTTTTATATCAAAATATTTATGTATTATTTTTCTTCTTCGATTTCGTTTTTCCGGTATATAAGAAGGATCTTCTTCAATGTCGTCGCTTGAGAAATCTTCTTCACACGAACTCATTTTAATTTACACAAAAAGTTTAATTATCTATTATACAATAATATGTATTATGTATTTTTTTAAAGAGTTTGTAAAACTTTTTATTTAAAATATTGAAAAAAATTTACAACTTTCTTTTTCTTTATAATAAATCAAAGTATTTATATTTTTTTTTTTTTTTCAAATAATATTATTTGGAAGTTTTTTTGTTGAATTATGGTATTTACAATCTTTTTTTTTTAAATAAAACTATTTGGAAGTTTTTTGTGTTGAATAAAATTATTTGTAAATTTTTTAATGAATATTGAAAAAATCAAATATTTTTATTTAAATAAAATCAGAGAAAAATATTTAAAATTTTTTTAAGTAGATTTTTTTACAAAAAATTTTGTTCATTAGTATATTAAATAACAAAATTTCATATATCTTAATCTTAGTCGAATAATATAAAAATAAATTTAATTTATCGTAAATTTATTTAAATTCATGGAATTGAAAAATGATTAAACTTGGCCAACAAGCAAATAAAAAAAAATTTGAAATATTTAATTTCAAATTAACAAACTCGGATTTCAGTTATGTGATTAACGATATCAGATGATTTTTGTTAATTTGTATTCTTCATATTCTGATAAAATTTATATTTACATATTTAGTTTTAACAAATATTTGTAATAAAAATATTCGTAATACGCAGCTGTGATCAATAATAAAGATTGGGAATTAAGCACGACTAACAAAATCTTGTAAATTTATTTTTTATATTTGTATTAAGTCATCTGATTTAAATTCAAAATAGCACACTAAATTATGAGGGGTTGTTCACAACAGTCGTATTTGTTCATGCTATTATTTTAAGACACATGACTTTATGACACCTTGTGAATCCCCCAATTGTATTTCTAGTTTTTTCTCGCACTTTTTGTTTCATGCAATCAATCCTATAAAAAATCCAATACAAAAAATGGCAAGTATCTAACACCTTTACTAAAAAAATTTAAAAGAAGCAGAGCAAGAAAGCGTGTCAATGAATTTAAAACATTAAAAAAAATAAACAAATTTACGGAAATATTTTTAAAAAAAAGTGTAATTAATTTTAAAATATATAAACACAATGTGGAATGGGGCAAAATAATTTGGCACTGGAATAAATTAGTCTAAATAACAAAATATATTTTTTTTCAATTTTTAGAAAATTTATATTAAAATATAAGTGACAGTTTTAACTCTGTTTCAAGGTTTCAAAATATTTCCAATCATAATGATTTATTTCTTTGCAAAAAAAATTTATGAATAACAGCGTATGTCATTTGTTAGAAAAAGAAAATAAAATTTTCTTTTAAAATTTTACATAAATAAAGCAATTTGTTATACAAGTTTTGACTTAACTGCCTTTTGTTTACGTGCATTTTTGACTTAACTGCACAAAATTGAAAATTTTTGGAATTATTCTTTTTAATTCCATACAAATTCCTTTTTAAGTGCACTTTCTTTACCTGCACATTTAAGATAAATGCACAAAATTTTTGGCATTTTAAAACTATTTTCATACAAAAAATTTAATTTAGCTGCACTTTGACTTAACTGCCAAAAATACATATTTTCTGGAATTATTCTTTAAAATCCTTGTTTACGTGCCTTTTGTATACCTGCATATTTTTCATATTTTTGGGCAGCTTTAAAATATTCTCATATAAAACATCAAAGTTAGCTGCACTCATGAAAAAAATATTGTGGTTAATAAAAATATAAATCGCGGTTATTTTGTTTTTTTTTTCATAAATGTTTATGTTCTTTGTAAATTTTCATTGTTTTTGTTAATGGTCCTTTTATACTAAATATACATACATACATACATGTATAAAATGATCTGTTATTTGAAAAAAAAATTTAATAAAATATAAATTTATGTACGTTGTTTTCGTTTAATTGAGCCCCACTTAATTGAGTTTCCCGTTTTATTGCACTAAAAATCATGGAACGAAATCATTCAGTATAACTGTCTATGTAAAAATACCCGTTTAGTTAAGTTCCGTTTAATTGCGTCACCCGCTTAATTATTTCGCAAAATAAGATCGCATTGCGAAAAACAAGCGCAAAGATTTCGGTTAATTGTCTCCGTCTACTTATTTTTTTTTTTGCTCCACAAACTTAAAAAATTATTTTGCGGCAAGAAAGATTAGACGATGAACGTACCTGATTTTTATTTTGATTTAAAAAACCTTTACCATTTTTTAACTTAATAAATAAGGAAATGACTTTTATTTTCTATCTACACATGGGTGTTTCGCTTTGTTTTAATTGCGTCGTCGATTCAATTAACCGAGTACTGCTTAATTAAGTTCCCGTTTAATTGCGTTTTTTGCATTTTTAGAAACTTAATTAAGCGGGAATAACTGTATTAATAAAATGATTTTTATTCTACTTCAAAATCAAACACTTTACTTTAGCTGCACTTTTGTGCAGGCAACCACATTTGTGTACCTGCACATTAAGGCAGGTAAATGCATTTAAGATAGCTGCATTTTTGATTTACCTGCACTAAAAATCGTGCAAAGGAGATTGTGCAGCTAAGTCAAAATTACTGTACTACTAATAAATAACCTTTAAGGTTCCCATTAGCTCAGGATATAATAACACAAGGGAACAAATTTAAACTTTTTTGTGCAGTCTGGAATTTGATTGCAAATATTTACTAATTTGAGGTCGCTAATTACAAATCTAATCTCCATTTTTCTCTATCAGCTCTACTTTTTGAGATATACCGTTATGTCCAAAATTAAGGCACTTTAGATGCGAGCAGAGTTCAAACTAAGTTTTGTTCTTACGAAAAATAAGAAAGTCAAATATGTGTTAACAAAATGTACGAACACTTTTGTTCCCATGTATTTTACTTTTATTTTTTTGTTTTTTTATGTGCGTTAAATTTTTTTAATTTTTTTTTGATAGAATAATAAGTTTTGTTTAACAAAACTGCATTTAATTTTTTTCTAAATTTCATATAATTTTAAGAATATGTATATGCAATACATGCCATGTACAAATAGTTATGTCCTCAACTGTACATGGCAACCGTGGTAGCAATTGATTTATTTAAAGGCTCAGTTAGCCGGGAGTACAGTAACTTAACGTTACTGTAAAAAAATAAGACCAATTTTTTTGTTACAGATTGAGACGTAACATCTTAAGGCCCAACCATAATGTTCTTAAGTTGGCTTAAGCAAATGTGCGAATACATGTTAATTATATGAGGCAAACCATATTTAACTTAAGGAAACTTTATGCTAAGTTTAATGAAACTGTCATTTGCTTAAGCAAGGTGCGAATCTAATCGCACATTCCGTACGGAATCAAATGTTTTTTATTTTGTTTTTGTCTTTTTAAATACATTTGAGAGACTTTTTGTTAATTTTTGACAGTAGGTTAAGCAAGGCTATGCATATTATGGTTAGGCCTTTACTGCTAATCGTTTTAATTGCTTTACATACAACAAAATGAAGCAGCTGATTTGCAACGTTACTGCTGCTCCCGGCTTACTGAGCCTAAAGAGTCATTGGATTAGGAAAACAAACCCTTCCATAAAGAACTTATGTATTTCATTAAAATACTTAATTTTCAACAAATAACTATGTATGTATGTATTAAAATTTACTTACATAAGTGCTGCGATACGACATAATTTTTGATTTAAATTGTAAATTTCTTCTTTTATTTAATCGATTTACTGCAATTATTCAATATTTTAATGTAAACACTGTAGATTTCATTTATTTTTTTATTATTTACTGTTATACGCAAATGTAATTGTTGTTAGTGTAAATTACTCACATACACTTTAAAATTACAATAACACTTTGCTTTTTTTCTTCCACTTCTTATTCTTTGTTATTTATTTTGGCACAATTTAAAGACTCCCACTACAAAATAATCACTGATCAACATCATTATAATCATCATGATATTCGACAACAACCTGAGAGAGTTTTTATTTTGCATGAGAGGAAAAATAAAGGAAAATATACTGTTATTATTGGTGTTGTTGTAGTTTTTGATGTTTTTATTATTGTTGGGGGTTTTTTTTTTTAAATATAAACACAAATTTTATATCATGCATGGATTTTCTTGTATTTTCCTCCTACTTATGGTTTTTGTTGTTGCTTGTACTTGTTGATTTTGTTGTAGTCGTTGTTTTTGTAATGTAAACATGTTAAAATTTGTATACAAAAAGGTGGGAGTGAAAAAGATTTTTCTTAATATTTATTTTTGTTTATTACTTCCACATTCGTATGATTTTGCAATGTAGGGCATTTTTTATTTAATTTTTATTTTTCTTATATTTTTTGCTCACATTCCGAAATTTTTTTTAAAATTAATTTGTCAAAACGTTTTTTATGCAATTTTTTAATTTAAAATTTATGTAGTTCACATCACTGCAAGCGAGAGAGATATTACACAAAATAAACAACATTCTTTGTTGAATAAAATAATTTAAATTAATTTTGTAATAAATTTTTTTATTTTTCCTATATGAATTTGTTTATTATTTGCAATTAACACTTGTTTAGCGATACGAAGTATTTAATTAATTGAAAAAATGCCGTTAAGCTTTTATTGTATTTCGACATAACCCAGCAAAATTTTAATTAGAAAGATGGACTACCTTCCTAAACGTACATACATACAATATGTCTAAAATGTCAAAGCAGTGTTTAGTTTAATCAAGGAATTATGCTATACAACACTGCACATCAAGTTGATATTTTTAGCTTTACAAAACCGTTGTCAATTTAAATAATGCGCTAGTTGTGTTTATTTGGCTGGCGGCGTCACTTCCTGGCCACCGAAATCGTGCGATTTGATCCTGTTAGATATTTTTTGTGGGCTTTTTTAAGTTGCAAATTTATGCAAATAAGCCCGAAGCCACAGCAGCCTCAAAGTCAATATGCCGTCAGTCAAATTAAGCCTAATTCGCGCCCAACAGTTACGAAAAATTGGCCATTTCGGATACGCGCTACCCAGCGAAGCCTCTGCGGACATTTGAACGATGGTATATTCCATACATAATGACATCGATAGGCTTTTCAAAGATCATCTGAAAGACGTTTTACCTTTTGGTGTTGCATGCTCGGACAAAAATTAGGTGCAGTCACACACGGAATCCGGCAAAGATCCGAAATTGTTAGGCTTTCTAAAGTCTTCATTAATTCTTGAGAAGGCTGACTAAAGTTCCCTATCTGGTACCACAGGGGTCAGTAGCACCTGGTGTGAAGGCACCGGACTGAAATGCTTCCTGTCTTTCACCTTTCGGGGGCGATTGGTAATCGCATAGCCTGACACCTAGTGCTTAAGATGCACCATGTGATGAGGTCAAATGGCATTTGCTTTACCACATCTGTATCTAAAATATGTCTTGTTTTATTAAAATTAAAAGGTAGATAGTACTTAAGGCTAGTTTACACGGTAACTCAGTGTATGTATTACGACTTTGTAGAATCAAAATAGTATGAGCTTCTCTCCGTGTTTAAAAGAAATAAAGAAAAGTCTGTTGTAAGTATATTTCATGTTTACACGGATGGTATAAATAAAATCCAAAATAATAACAAACAAGCAGATGGTTGCAGTTTTACAGTTTTTACAAAAACAACATGAAAATGTCCTGAGTTGATTTTAGTTGTTTTTGTAATTGTATAGAAATGTTACCACCTTCAATATATGCTGTTGAAATACAAATCTGGTGTAATGAGAATGCATAAGTTTCTAAAATGGTTAAGAAAAAACATTTACCGACCGCTTTTCTGATTTTGTATTCGTATTCTCTCTTACTCAATACATTTTGCTTTTACATGATGAGATTTTTCTCATTCTATATTATTTTTTGCAATGTCGTATTACATTGTATTACCGTGTAAACTAGCCTTTAATAAAAAATCCTTAATATATACATATAAAGATTTGAAATAAAAATAATTAAATAAATTCGTCCTACTACTTTAACTAGAAGATTGGTTTATTTAACGAGAATGGGTCAAATCGGTCCAGAGTATTTCACTTAGGCCCTTTACAAATGTCAAGTAAAAACAAGTAAGAAAGCTATATTCGGCTATGCCGAATCTTATATACCCTTCACCATGATGAGATAACAACAAAAAATATACATAAACAACGTTCTTTAGATAGATATAAATAAATATTAACTGAGCCACGCCAACTTTTCATTTCGCCATGCCGAATAATATAAAAAAAACAAAAAATTTATATATGTACCTTAGCCCGTTTCCTCTTTTGCCAAAGTTGATGTTTGAAATTCGTTTTATAATCTTAAAATCGTTTTTTAGAACATAAAAAAATTAAATAAAAAAATCAGTCTCAGGAGAGAACTTAACAACTCGGCTACGAATGCTTTTACTGAAGAAGCGTTAAATTAAAATATATTGAGTCTATGAGTTTGTTTCTTTATTTGAGCGGCATATCATAAGCATGCATTAATGTGTATGTGGATGCGTAAAATTAAACACATTACAAATAAAATCCACCACTTGTAGTGAAGGGTATAAAAAAACAACAAAAAACCACATTACCAACACTGTACTACCATAGCCGCTGTATGACCGTAGAAACCAAAATTCAATTGGTTTGGATGGTATGTTTATGTCGTTTTGGCAACACAGTGTTGGTATGGAAATGTCACGTCTAATTGGACCTTTAAAGGGAAAAATTTGAGGCAGTCGTGGTTTTTTACTCATATCTCAGCCATTTGTGAACCGATCTTGCTGAATTTCAATAGCAAACAATTCCGGACCATATGTGACATAAATGTACAATAACCTGGCCCCCATCATATATGGAGTCTTCGGAAAATCCATTTCGACGGACAGACGGGCATCGTTAAATCAACTTCGCTCCTCATAAGGACCCAGAATATATATACTTTATAGGGTCTAACATCAATATTCTAGAAATTACAAACAGAATGACAAACTTTATATACCCTATTCATCACCTGTGGTGAAGGGTATAAAAAAATTGGTAACAAACAATGCGTTTATCAACCATCTCTGTGTGTGAGTGCCACCAGTATATAGATGTACCTTCGTTGCCTTAGGAAAAGCCGGCAGCCTCTGTAAAACGGCAACAGTACAGGTACAGTAACAGTAGATTCGCCAGCAGAACGAACTTCCAAACAAGTGATTGAAAATCAGCCATTAAAGCCGACTTTACAAGATCTCGCTTCCTGCGAATTTAAATAGAAACGACAATCACTACTTGATTCCTTAGGGGGCCACAATGAACAATCAGACCGGCCCACACTAAGAAAATCTGGTCTGCTTCAAATATATTAAATTCTTTAGTCGGCGGAAAACTCATATCTTCAAAGCTAATTTGTGGATGAATTAAAGGGCTTGATGTACACTATTAGCTCGTTTGAAATAATAGAGTAGATGCTAGATGTGGTTATATAAGAACTCTTTAGTCGACAACTTTATCAATATTTAGTTTAACTTCTTTAAATATCATTTTATAATATACATATAAATATATATAGTCCTTTAGTTCATGGTGGAACATAGGGCTTGGTAAGAGCTTGTACTGCGACATTCAAATTCATTCCTGGTGCAACGTTTCCATGTATTACGTAGCCATATCGGGTTGGTGTTTATGGTGTTTTATCATTCAATAAGATGTAATACGGGTAAGTAAATCAATCATAATAATTTTTTCTTTCTAATTTATTTTTTAATTTCTTTTTAATACTTAAATCAAGCGCATTTTGAGATTGATTCAATCTTAGTTTTACTTAAATCAATCGGATTATTTTAAGTACGAATTCGGATTAAAACAATTTTATATTTATTTAAGTTTTAGTTTTACTTAAATCAATCTCATTTTCAGATTATTTCAAGTACGAAATCGGGATTAATTATGGCAAATAAAAGTATTTTGCGATTGAAAATCCGTACTTGAACTAATCTTTCTAACCGTACTATTAATACCGCTTTGGATTGATTTGAGTACGGATGGATTGATTTTTCTTTTGAGTGTATGCTACCTCAAAGATTTATATTAATTTATCGGGTATGTTCTATAAATCGAAATGAAGTGAAATTGAAATTAAACGATAATTTAAATTCAACAACTATTTACAAGATCGTCCTTTTGATTTCTTGAACACGCCCGTATATTTTAACAAAATAGTTCATGCGTTTCTCTCTTTAGAATGAGTTTGGCTTAAAAATATTGTACGAAGGATACATCTAATAACGCTTAATGTAACAGATGTCCAAAAATGTATTAACGTAAATGTTCTTTAACATCTTCACTAATTTATCACTTACACAGTGTCTAAAACATAGTACATACTTGAAGAAGATGCTCCACCAACAAAATCAAAGGTGGCTAAAAATGGTTATATGAATAAATATTTTAAACAAGATACTTCGACCGATTCTCTAGAGGAAATTATTTGCAGAAGCATAGCAGAGGATGGAATGCCCGTAAAAGTTTAAAAAGCCAAAGTTATATTGACGGTTTTAAAATCTAAGTGCTCGAAAGTGAAGCAACAAGTTTTTTTTAAAAAAGAATGTTTACTTACTCCAATACTAATTTTTTCTAAAATTATCGAAAACAAATCTCGTAATTTATAAAACTTATGGACTTAGAATTATTCGATTAATCGATTAATTTTAAGATTTTATTCGTTTAATCGAATAAGTTAAAAATATCAAATATCGATTAATCTTTTAATCGAACAAAAATAAAAACCCGATTAATTGAATACCCTAGTACACATAGCCGTCAAAAAGTGGGTGTTATTGGATAAGTAGCAACTCCCACACAAAGACGATATGGTTTCCCAATATCTGGAGACTGGCAATAGGGAACTGGATAGAGAACGTTAACAGCTAAAGTTTCCGAATTCGGTAGAAAAAACCTTGGTTATCAAAACGCAACATCTATTTAAAAGTTGACTGAATTTTAGAATTGTGCGTGGAACCTCCCACGCAAGTACAATATAAATTTCTATAAATCTTAAAAACGGTTACATTAAAAATTGCCGAATTTAGTACAAATAACTTCGTTATCAAACGAGATCTGTATCGAAATAGTTTTATTAGTTTTATTTCAATGAGGGTAGGCGAAGGGCACTGGGTTAAGCTTGTTTGTTATAAAAAACAATAAAGAATTACAACCCAATTTTTTCTTAATGTTTAAAATGCCATACTTTTCGAACCATGTAACTTTTGCCCACTTGAATTTTTTTTTTTTTAATTGAATAATTTTTTTTTCCACCTTTAGATTGGACTTTTTCCCTCTGTGCGACGCGATGTCCCCGAAGCTACTGACTCCGCTGGAAACAGAGAAGATCTCTGGCTTGCAGTGTTCTCCAGAGCTAAGTGAACTTGGAACCCGGCCGAATTCCAGGTTTTGACTGCACCTGATTTTCCCAAACACTTAAAGGTATTTTTAGGGAGTCCCTCACAAACTCAAATATAAAATTAAATAGTCGCCATGCAAATTTCCTTTGTATACATATGTAAAGGGTGTTTTTTTAAGCTAGATAGAACTTTAAATTGTAAAAAGTAACACAAAAAATTAAATTTTGATGAAATATTTTTTTTTATCGTTTCAGTATACTCTGACAAATCATCATGAATAGACTCATGCTTGAACAACGCTACGAAATTATCCAAATTTACTTTGAAAATCAGTCGTCGATTCGCGCAACTTATAGACGACAAAATTGTGTTCAGCGATGAGGCGCATTTTTGGCTTAACGGGTTTGTTAATAAGCAAAATTGCCGCATATGGAGCGATACCAATCCACAAGAGACCCTACAGACTCCATTACATCCAGAAAAATGCACCGTTTGGTGCGGTTTTCACGCTGGTGTCATCATCGGACCTTATTTCTTTAAAAATTAGGCCGGAGCTCGCGTTACGGTCAATGGAGATCGTTACCGCACCATGATCAATGATTTTTTGTTTAAAAATATGGATGACATTGATCCGGAGGAGATGTGGTTTCAACAGGATGGCGCTACGTGCCATACGGCGAACGCAACCATCGACTTATTGAAATCAAAATTTGGCGATAAGTTGATTTCGAGAAATGGACCTGTCAATTGGCCTCCAAGGTCGTGCGATTTGACACCTCTCGATTATTTCCTGTGGGGCTACGTGAAGTCACTGGTTTATGCTGATAAACCAGCAACAATTGACGCCTTGGAGGTCAGCATTGTTCGTGTTATTCGTGACATACGGCCAGCAGTGCTCGAAAAAGTGGCCAAAAATTGGACGTCCAGAATGCGCTTCGTCAAGAACAGCCGCGGTGCCCATATGCCCGAAATCATTTTCAAATGTTAATGTCACGTATTGATCTTTCGATCTTCGTCAAGAACAGCCGCGGTGCCCATATGCCCGAAATCATTTTCAAATGTTAATGTCACGTATTGATCTTTCGAATAAAAAAAAATTTTGATTACAATTTAATTTTTTGTGTTATTTTTTACAATTTCAAGTTCTAACGGGCTTAAAAAAACACCCTATATATTGCTAAGCCGAAGTTATCATCACGTGTGTAACAAATTGAAACAAATTAGATAAGTCCGTTTCCTGTGGTAAATTTAACAGATCTAGTTATCGATCTGAGCAATCTTCAGATCTCTATCGCTTATGGAGCTCCTCTCCTGGCTTGTTTTTCCAAAGTTGATGTTTTAAATTCTTCTTTCCAAAAGTTTTATATTCAACCCAATTATGAATAAAAATTCCCCGGGAGTTTTCTCCCTTCTCCCATTTTTTTCTATGTTAATTCAATTGTAAAATGGAAAAAAACTCCCGGAAAATTTTTATTCATAATTGGGCTGATTGTAAAATTCAATTCTCAAAAAAAAATTTGTGCTCCACATACGTCAAGATAACTTCGACAAGACGATATCGAGCCCTTACCGCAAAAAAAGCTTAAGCGACAAAATATAATTTTACAGTAGAAGTTTTTTTTATTTTATTTCATAAAAATTTTGTGTGAAGATGGGCGCTTAAGTTAAAATGGTTTTTGGTATAAAATCGTAACGGTACCTTATGTGACCATGACGTTTAAAGATATGACGCAAGTGTTGCTAATAAATTCACACATTAAAACAACTTTAATCGAAAATTATGTCCCTTAAGCTATTTTTGCGGTAAACGCTTTATATAAAACCCCTTTAGAATTTCGTACAAAAACTGATACGTATTTAAATAAACTATTGCCCTAATAAATCAAATTTTATAATTAATATTTTCTTACACAAGGCACATATATCATATTTTCCAAAAAAAAAACTTTGCTGGGTTATATCTGACTTGTATTCAAATCGACATTATTTTTTTTCAAAGATCTTACTATTTTTTGTTATTTTTATTTTTATAAACTGTCTTTCAATTTATTCCGCCACAGTAATCGCAGAACACAATGTGACCGATCGATAACATTTTGCGCGTTATTGAAAACGTTCATTGCACTTGCCCGAAATTGTTTTCAAAAAATGCACTTAAGTAGTTTTGTAAGCAAAAACGTTTTAAATAAAATAAATAAAATGACATAAAGAAGAATTTGTTTTATTTTGGTTGCTTTTCCTTTTAAAATTTTAGTTTTTATGCAATTTCAATACAATTTTACATCATTTTTGAAGTTAAACGAAAAAAAAATTACTGGCAGTAACAAAAGAATTGTAATTTGAATTATATTCTTTTTAATTTGTTTTTTTTTTTTTGTTGTGTGTTTTGGTATTTAAATTTATCAGAAAATTAAATGGCAAGTATTTGAATATTAAAAGAAATGCATTTAATCTTTTTGTTCACAGCACTTTGTTTAAATCAGAATGTCAGCCAGCGAAACTGCCACATAATTAATTAATTAAACTCTTCGTTTTTTTTTTTTTTTTGGCACGATAAATTTGAGTTATTTGTGGAGAATATAAGAGAAGAGTTAATATTTTGTTTCCGAATTTTTTTATGTTTTCTATTTCAAAAAATCATTTTGAACATAAAATTTTTTCAAACATTTTATTCAAAACCGTTAAAATAATTGTTCTTGTTTCCCTAAACTAGCGAACGGACGCGTCTTTATTCTACCAAAAGCGAGTGAGTGTGTGTACGAGATTAATGATGAAAATTCTTTTTCAGTTGTTGCACGACGCGTAGTCAAATGAAAACTAAATTTGTTTCGTTTTGAAAATAAATTTTCTTGGTTTTCCGAAAATAAAGCGAATTGTTGCTGCTGGTTCCCTCTGCGTAGCATTAAGTGAGTACAAAAAAAATTCTCCTCAGTAATCATCTAAATTATCAAGAAACAAGAACGAACATCTTTATTTTACATTCTCCGTTGCCTGCCTGTATCTCGTATCATCGTCTCATCATCGTTATTAGACGTTGTGATGCTCTTTTTTTGAAAAGGAATTTCTTTTTTTTGTCTTTTCAAAATTTTTATATTTACATATATACTCGCTTCGGAAGATTTTTATTGAAAAAAAAGTTTGAATTATTTTTATTTTACTCTATAGTTCTCAGGCACTCTGCTGCACCAGTTTTTAGTTTAATTTTCCTTGTGGCTTGTTTTCAGAATTTTATTAAAAATCTCAAAACTAAAATAGAATTCAATTCTTTTTCTGGTTTTTGCAATAAAAAACTATTTTTTTTGTGTTCGAAATATTATTGTGCGATTTATGAGTTTAAGTAAAAAGAAATATCGTATGTTCAAAAAAAAAAAACAAGAATCAAGTAAATTTGCATTTACACAAGTATTACCATTAATATTTATTTGATTAAATTGAACTTTTCATAATTTGTCATAGAAATTGTTAATAATTTTATGAAAAAAGTTCGTAAATTCAACTCAATTACACCTTCAACTTGTACCGTTATAACGAACTAACAGATAAAACTTAAACATATAAGAGAGCTATATTCATCTTTGCCGAATCTTATATACCCCTCTTCCAAATTTTGCCGGATGTTGTATGTGAATAACCAAACTTTGGTTCTTGCCATTCTACAGATATACAAAAATACCAATATCTTTGTACGGTGGAGCCACGACCACTTCTCAAATTCCGCTCACTTTTTTAAAGAAGTTGTGTATTAATAACCCAACTTGTGTACCAAATTTGGAAAATGTTTCTCTTTTCTGTTTTGTGCCACGCCCACTTCTCTACTTCCGCCTACATTTTGCCGGATGTTGTATATTGATAAGCAAGATGATTGTAACTTATTTGGAAACTTTGACTCTTGCAGTTCTCCAGATATTACAAAAAAAATTATTTTAACAAAAAAAACAAGGGATTTATGCGTTAAATTAGAGGCCATATGAAGACCGATCAGGCGGGGTTTCAATAGCAAGCAATTCCGGACTATTTGTGACATAAATATGGGAGTTTAAACAGAGCACTGGATCTGACGAAAGTACACTGAAAGTTTTTTCGTCGCAATACCAATGAATTTCGACATTAATCGCATGAAAAATTGCATTAAAAAGGAACCTATGCAGCGCTTGGTTGGATCAATAAAACCTGTTTCATTAAAATGTATTTAATGAAACATTACATTAGATCTATGAATATTATTCATTGGATGAATACTTTCAATAAAGTAAAAATTTATTTTTTTTATTTTATTTTTTTTCTGTCTCTGGCGGGAATCGATCGCGCAACCTCGGTGCTGATAGACTAGCTCACTACCAGCTAGCCTACCGGGGCAGAGATTAAATTGTCCATAACAACAATAACAACGTTGATTGAAAGTGAATTGAAAGTTTTTGTTTCATTACTATAATGACATTTTTATTGTCATAATGAAAATTTAAATTTATGAAGGCAATTACTGAAATATGTTCCTTTTATAAAAAAATTTTTGATTTCATAAATTTAATGGCATATAACATAAGATGTATGAAATAATTAAATCTTACATTTTTTAATTAACAATTAAACATTTTTTTAAGGAAACTATAATTTTGTATTAATTTATGAATATAGTTATGTTTGTATATTGTTTTTTTTATGTTCCCAATTAAAATATTTTGTTTAACTTGGACAAACTTAAGTTTTCATATATCCAATGAAAATTTTTAACGTAATTGCGAAATCCAATGAAGCGATTTTAACGAAAAGACCCCATTATAACTATGAAATTCCATTTAGACAATGAAAATTTTCATTTAACCAATGAATATTTTTTTATGAAAATGATTCATTAAATATATGAAGCATTTTTCTTTCAGTGTATAAATGTTAGTTAGTAGAACTCACATTAAATGAAATTTAAGGGCCTCGTTACTTTTACGTAAACGTAGACGTTGCGGATCATCTGATCCGTTTTCATTATTAAGCTTTGGTATAAATAGGTACTCTTATGTAAACGTGACGTTGCGTAGCAGATGCCCCGGTAGACTAGCTGGTAGTGAGCTAGTCTATCAGCTCCGGGGTTGCGGGTTCGATTCCTGCCAGAGACTCTGGCTTCTTTCCTGCAGACAAGCGTAGAGCTTAGCGGGGATTAGCTTAGGGAATTAAAAAAAAAAAATATAAAAAAAAAATTAAAATTTGTCTCCGTTGTTACTTAATTGCTGTTAAGTCGTCGTCCATATTATATGACATTTGCTACGAAACATTTGTGTTTGACAATGAAAGGGGAAATTAGAATGGAAAAGTGTTCTTTGTTTAATCCACAAGCAGTTTTTGTGAGTTTGTTATTGAGAGGAAAAAGATAAAAGACAGAAAGCTTACAAAATGATTAAATGCTGCAAAACAAATGTTTCCTATTATGGACATAAATGCAGTTTAAAAAGAGAATTAAGGAAAGTTTTTGCAGCAAATGTTTCATAATATAAGCGAGGACTATGCAATTTTATGTTTGTTAGGGTTTTTCTTTATTTTTTTACAAATCGCACTAAAAGCTAAAATTTTTAAGAAATGTATGTATGTACCTTAGACCGATTCAAAGAAAAGTTGTTGATGTACCCCCCTAAAACATGTTTTATGAAGATTCCCGAAATATTTTGGCTCTTGCGAAAATCTTCCGTGAGCTAAACCGCGTCAAAAAAAGGTTCCAAAAATTGTATTTTTTCATGAATAAAAATGTTGGTAAATTTTCTTTTTTTGTCCAATGAATGACCAATTATGGTCGATATTTAAAAATTCTTTGACTCTGCATTAAAACATTTTAAAAATCTAACCACATACTCGAGATAGCGGGATGTTTATGTCAGTTTTTTTATGCTTTTCAATTCGATAAAAATGAAAATTAAAATAACTTTACCATTTTTTTGTCCGATTTTCATTTCCAATAGGTCGTTTAAAAGGTGGTGTTCAACAACGCTTGAGATTTTAGTCAAAAAAGGCAGGACGTAAGTAATCCTTTGCGTAAAAAAAGTCATCATAAAAATGCAGGCTTAGATTGCAAAATTCAAGATCATGCATCTTTCCCTAAGAAAAAAAAAAAAGAATAACAAAAATCTAGTCAACAACTAGACAGGCATCACCGTACTATACGGAACAAAATTGTTTTCGCTAAAAAGATTTGCATAAAAGAAGTTTGGAACCAACCATAATTTATTTTTTTTATTTGAAGTGCCAGCTTATAGAAATGTACTTTTTTTATCGAATGTGCGCCATAATAAAAAATAAAAATTCGTTCGATCAGCTAATTCGAAAGCTGCGGAAAATCGATTTTAGTTCATAATAGGCACCTTAGCCTTGGTATACGTGTTTCATTACGCTAAAAATTCACACTGCTTACATTATATTATTATTATTTTTATTTTTATTGCTGTAACGCCGGCTAAGTAGTACACTCTCTAGATCTTACATTAATATGTGTCCAGCTGAACTAATCGTTTACAAACTTTATTTCATTCGTCAAACTTCTACGCCATGATCCTCTGGGCCTTCCTCAACTTCGAGCATCTTGTGTATTCCATGCCTCACGATTTTATCTACTTTTTGCAAAAGTTTTGATTTAATATTGGAATTGAAAATTCTTAATTTTTCTTGCATTTGATAACTGCCGACTCCGCATTTAGCATTTGCTCTTAAGCTGTTTATTTTACTATGCCTTTAACTCTGTTTGGAGGAGATCAATGTTATTTCGTCAGCATACGTTAAATCCAGGGCTATGAAGTCGGAGTTGAGGTTTTTGTTCCGAAGTCGAAGAACACACAAAAACTCGCGACTCCGACTCCAAAATTTATTGGCATAAAAATTTTAAAAAACTGATCTAGTATTTTCCAAAATAAAAATTCTTCGAAATTGGCGATAAAATATGGGCATTTCCTCAGAATGGTCTGCCAGGATGAAAAAATAAAATGTTGATAATCATCGTCTTTTATTGTTTATTATTATAAAAAAAAGTCTATGTTGTTTTAAAAGAATGGTTTCATAGCATATCTGAGCTGTTTTACTTGAGGAAATTGGCTTTTTTCTTGAGGGAATTTGAAGATATTTATGGGAAAATGCATGGTTATAATAATAAAAAAAAACAAATGGAAAAATCGTACGTTCGCGACCGGGACTTAAGCCAATTAAACAAAAACCAATTTAGATATTTTATTGTGAAAATACTGGATTGAGAGCTACATACATACACTTTTAAAATAAATTAATCACTTTTGAATATTCTGTTCCATTTTGCAGATTTTTACATTTCACTACCAGCCAAAGTTGACTTCTTTTTTGCGTACGTTCGTGACCACATGTTTGTAACTATCAATATGAAAACTTAAACTCGATGAAATCCATCTTTTGCACTAAACATAGTTTTCTATATTTTTTGTACACCAAAGCGTACGTTCGTGACCCAAGGAAATGGCCATATTTAAAATATCGTTTTAAAAATTTCAACAGAATAATTTTTTTGCTTTATTTAAACATTTAAATGGGACTTCATTAAAAAAGAGTTCAAAGTCAAATAAGGACCAGTCTCATAAGCATTATGCATCAATGAAAGAGTAGGAGTCGGGGTTTGAGTTGGCTTTAAAATTTCAACGGTTAGAGTCGGATTCGGAGTAAGAACTATTTTTGACGAGTTTACAATAAGTTAGATGTTCCATGTTTATAGGCCAAATTATACCACTATGTGGCTGCACATCAATACGTCAGCGGAGTAACTCATCCATTAACACCAAAAATATAGAAGAGGAAAGTATGCATCTCTGCCGCACACCGGCTACAATATCAATAGTTACCGAGAATGAGCCATTATGGAGAATTCTGCACTGAAAGGCGGCGTACTGTGCTTTTAATTGATCTAAAATTTTGTCGGGTACTCCTTTTCTTATGAGGGCTTCCCAGATTCTTTGATGCTTTAAGGGGTTAAAGGCCTTAATCTTAAGCTTAGTTTAAAACTTATTTATTTAAATTTGCCTTAAAATAGCGCTATGCTTATTTTCTTTATATTTTTTTAATGGTATTTCGCACTACAGAACACATTTAGTTGTTAAATTGAAATTCTTAATTTATTTCTATTTTCTTGATGGAAATGTTTATTGTATTTAGCTATCGGAACCAGATAACATTTTTTATGACTTAAATAAACATTTTTATTATTTAACAGAAAATAAATAGAAATTTTAAATCCAGAAAAATCTGAAAAAGTAACTAATTAGAAAATTCGTTTAGTCTAATACGAACTAACGAAAACGTCACGTCTTATATTTAATTTATTACCCTAAATCCGTAATATTTTAATAACAATATGATAAAGATTTTTATGATTTTAAAGAAGAAGTCTATTAATCTTAAACAAACAAAAGTTGTTTTTTTTAGAGATATACTTTTTATCTGGCCACTACTGTTCTTGAATGAACGATTTCCTAGGGAGTTTTTAACACCAATAATTCAAAACTTTTAGGTTTTCTAAATAAATTTAATTTTGTATGTTGTAACACAAATTTATTTCGTATTTTTTTTTTTTATTCAATGAAAGAACAAATCAGAAAACCGGCAAAATAATCAACCACTTGTATAAAAATATTCAAATATTTACATATTTAAAATCTTTTTGAAAAACAGAACAAAACTAAACAAAAAAAACTACTTGAGCAAAATTAATTTTTTTATGTTAAGAATAAACAAATCTAAATATTTAGTAAAACATTTAAGAATTGCCAAACCACTAATTTAAATAAAATAAATCGAGTGGAGAAGTACTGGTTAAGTAAAAGCAACAATAAAATGCCCTACTGCTGGTCTATCTGTAGGCAAACTGCTGGATTGTCATGAAGTTTTGCAAGAGTGCAGAGAAAAGGCAAAGAATATTAAAAAACCGAGCACTGGAATGTCATAAAATTTCACAAGAGGGCAGATATTAAAAGAAAAACGAACGATTTTATGTTCCAATCGGTTCAGATATTTAGTAATAAAATTTTAGTTCCCCTTTCCTTTCCATTGTTTTTATTGTAGGGTATACAATGAAACATTTTAAAAATATTTTTACTTACAACAACATCATCATTGAAAAGGGTGCATAAGATTTTGAAAATGGCTAAAAAAGCTAAAACAACACAGCACACGCATTTAGCCAATATAAATATCTTAAGGCAGACAAATCTGCCAGCCGCCGAGGCAGACAGACGTATACACACATTTTGCAATTCTCATATAGTGTATCTCGCACATTAAACGAACTATTGTAATAGTGTATGAAAAGTACACGAAAAGAATGTTGAAAGAAAACAAAATACAAGAAGCGAAATTGCAAAAATTTTAAATTAAACAAAACAAAATGTTTCATGTGGCTTGTTACAATAAAAAAAATCCCTTGAACACAAACAAATACCAGCTGCATAAAGACAACTTCTTTTAAATCAAAATACCTAAAAAAAGAAGAAATATAAGGGCCACAGTGCACTGTGGCTCGCTAATATATATAGAAAATCGTATGTATAAGAGTATTTATATATAATATCTGATGTATAACAGTATTATTTTTTTATCGAAAATCGTACAGTATTTTCTAATAAAAATCTTCTGAATAACAGTACTTACCATAGTTAATCTTAGGTGCAAGTAAAATCGGTAGAAAATCTAATGTATTTAAGTAATCTCTAATGAAAATCTTGAGTGTAAGAGTATTTTCTTAAAAAAACCTAGTGTATAACAATAATTTCTATAGAAAATCTTGAGTATAATTATAATTGCTCAAGAAATTTATTTGTATTACAATACATTTTTTAAAAAATTCCCATGTATAACAATATTTTGTATAGAAAACACTAGATTTTCTAATATAACAATAATATCCTTTTTATAAAATATTGTATACAAAAATATTTTCTAATAAAAATCTTGTGTATAACAGTTTTTCCTATAAAAAAAATCTACTGTAGAACAGTACTGCCTCTAGCAAATCTTTTGTATAACAGACATTTTTGTAGAAATTATGGCGTATAACAGTATCTTTTTAAGAATATTATGTGTATTACGCTATTTCTTTAGCAAATTATGTGCTTAATAGTAATTTCTGTAGAAAGTCTAATGTATAACATTATTTTGTATAAAAATATCTTATGCATAGCAGTAATTTCTGCAGAAAATATTGTGTAAAGTAGTGTTTTCTAAAAAAAGTCTGTGTATAACAGTTATTGCTATCGAAAATCTTGTGTATAACAGTAATTTCTATTAAAAAATTTAGTAAAGCAGTACTGTCTACAGCAAATATTTGCATAACAGAAATTTCTGTAGAAGGTATTTTGTATAACAGTTATTTTTCTTAGAAAATCTTCTGTATAGCACTATTTTCAATAAAAACATCTTGTGTATAACAATATTTATGTAGCTAATCTTGTGTTTAAGTAATATCTTTAGAAAACAACAGTATTCTTAAAAGAAAATTTTGTGTATAAGAGTTTTTTTTTAAGAAAATAGCATGTATAAGGGTATATTCTGAAGAAAATCTTATGTATAAGAGTGTTTTCGGAAGACAATGTGCTTAACAATATTTTCTGTAGAAAATCTTTTGTATAATTATAAATAAAAAAACTTGTGTATAACAGTTTGTTTTATGAATTTCTTTTGTATGATTTCTATAGAAATTCTTGGGTACAACAATATTTTTTATAAAAAATCGTTTTTATAATAGTATTTTTTTATGAAAATGTTGTGTTTAACAATTAATTTTTATAGAAAATCCTGTGTATAACAACTATGCTTGTAGAAAAATCTTGTGTATTACAATGTTTTCCTTAAGCAAATCTTGTTTGCATCAATATTTTTTAAATAAAATCTGATGTAAAGCAGTATTTTCTATAGTATTACAGTATATTCTGTCAGAAAATCTTATGCATACATTTTTTAATAAGGAGCGTGCAATATATTCTTTATAAAATCTTATCTAAGATATTATTTTATAACAGTAGTTTCTGCAACAAATATGGTATAAAACGGTATTTTCTTAAAATAAACTTGTATAAACCAGTATTTTTTTAAGAAAGGCTTTAGTATAACAATCAATAACATAGCAATCAATAATAATCGTATGTATAACAGTATTTTCTACAGAAAATCTTGTGTATAACAGTAATTTTTATAGAAAAGATTATGTATAATGTTATTTCAATATAAAATCCTGTATATAACAGTAACGAAAATTCTTTTGTATAAAAAAACATTCTCTTGCAAAAATATTGTCTTTTACAATCAGTAGAAAATCTTGTGTGTGAAAAAAATATCTTTATTTAAGTACTTTTTTTAAAATACATTTCTTGAAAATATTAAAAAAGTACTCAAAAAAAGATTTTTAGTTTCAAATAATTTTAGAAAAGTGTTTAATATAAAGAAAGTTTTGTGCAAAGTACTTTTTAAAAAAATATTTTTTAAAGCAAGACATTTAAAAAGGCAATATAAAAGATAAATAAAGAAAAGTTGATTTCTAAAATGATACTTTTAATAAAGGAGTTTTTGAAAAAGGTGCCTTTATTAAGTACTTTATAAAAAAGTTATCTTTAAAAAATAAATTTTTATGTACCTAAGTTTAAAAAAAATAGTATCACATAATATCACATATAATGTATGTATACTGTATTAATAAGCCGTCACTGTTACCAACATTCGTCCCTGGGTGCGTATGATCACTTTTATTTGTTCGGATTGCTATACGTAACCCATCCTAGTGAGTTTATTAATAATTGCGTTCATCAGCAGGCAAATGCAGACAGAAGAATTTTTTTTTGTTAGTAAAAAGGTGGCCCTTTACTAATGCGGACATGTCAGAAATTTTTATTTATCTTTTTCATGAATTATTTACGCTTCGACAGACATCAACGACAGATTATGCAATAATAAAAACTAATATAAATAAACTTTAAAACAAATGAAACGAAATGAAATGATCAAGACAAATAAAAAAGAAAAATACATCAAGAATTAAACAAAAAAACAAAACGAAACTGAAAATGCAACAACCCCAATATCAAGCAGTTAATAAAACAAAATACAAAAATAACAACAACAAAACAGCACCTAACAAAATTAATAGCAACAGGCAGTGGTATAGTGAGGGGGATAATTATAGGGGTTCTAGAATAAAGAGAGTTTTAAGAGTGTTTAAGGAATGGAATCTGGTGCAAAAGAGTATTATTTTTATTAGAAATAGTATCCATAAAAAAATTTTCTGTTAAAAATCTTGTGTATAACAGTACTTTCCATAGCTTTCTAACTTTCTAGTGTAAAACAGTAATATCTAAAAAATCTAGAGTGTAAGAGTGTTTGCTTAAGTAAACACCTTTGTATAGAAATAATTTATGTATAACAGAAGTTTCTTACGAAAATCTTGTGTTTAACACTTTTCCAAAACTTCTGTAGAAAATGTTGTGTATAACAGTTTCTTCTATAAAAATATCTTTGGTAAACCAGTAGTTTTTGCAGAAAATTTTATATGTAGAAGTATTTTCTAAGGAAAATCTTGTGTATCACAATAATCTTGCGTTTAACAATATTTTCTATAGAAAATATTATGTACAACAATATTTTCTATAGAAAACCGAGTATATAACAGTATTTTCTTAAGAAAATTATGTGTATAACAATTCTTTTAGATAATCCTGTATATAAGAAAATTGTTGATAGAAAAACTTGTGTACAACAATAATTTCTACAGCAACTCCTGTGCTTAATAATATTTTCCATTGAAAATCTGTAGAATTTTTCTATAGAAAATCTTGTGTTTAACAGTTTTTTTCAGGATATCTTTTCTATAGAAAATCCTATGTATAACAATATTTTTTATAGAAAATTTCTATAGATTATATTATATATTTTCTCTATATATATCTATAGAAAATATTGAGTATAAGAGTGTTTACTTTAAACAAAATTTTGTATAACAATATTTGTTATAGAAAATCTTGTGTAAACCCATATCTTCTATCGAAAATATTGTGTAAAGTAAAATTTTCTAATGAAAATCTTGTGTATTACAGAATTTTTTATAAAGCAATTTTTTGTATAACAGCACTTTCTAGAGAAAAGCTTATGTATAACAGTAATTTCTGTAAAAAATATTGTGTATAACAGTATTTTCTTAAGAAAATCTTACGTATAACATTTTCTCCATACGAAATTATTTGTTTAACAGTTACTTCTGTAAAGAATCTTATTGCACAATTTTATTTTCTATAAAAATATATTTGGCATGAGAGTAGTTTCTGCAGAAAATCTTATAAATAGAAGTATTTTCAGTATAACAATTATCTTGCGCTTATCAATATTTTCTATAAAAAATCTTATGTATAGCAATATTGTCTATAAAAAATATTGTGTAAAACAGTTATTCTAAAGAATATCTTGTGAATAAATATATTTTTTTAAGAAAATCTAGTATTTTCTTAAGAAAATTTTGTGTATAACAATTATTTTTAGTAAACTTGTGTACAAAAATATTTTCTTTAGAAAATCTTATATATAAGAGTATTTTCTAAAGTCAATCTTGCGTACAACATTAACCTCAAAAGAAAATCTTATGTAAAGCAATATTTTCTATAAACAATCTTGTGTATAGCAGTTATCTTCAGAATTTCTTGGGTATAATAATATTTTCTCTTGAAAATTTAGTGTACAACACTTCCTTTTTATAGAAAGTCCGGTGTATAACAAAATTTTTAATAGTAAAACTTGTGTTTAATGTTTTCTATAGCAAATCTAGGGAGTCTAGAACATAAAGAGTGGATTTGATTGAAAAGTAAGTGTATAACAGTTATTATTCTGATATAATCCATTATTGTCAAAGAGACATAATAGAAAAAGAGTAAAGGCCCAACTATAATATGCTTATGTTGGCTTAAGCAACTGTGCGAATAATGAAAATCATATGTATCAAACCATATTGTACTTAAGTTACCTTTTTGTTAAGTTTTAAGAATCTGTCATTTGCTTAAGCAAAGTGCAAAAGCTCATCGCACTTTCCGTACCGAACCCAATGTTTTTTGATTTTGTTTTTGTGTTTTTAAATGCATTTGATAGGATTTTTGTTAATTTTTGTCAACAGCCTAAGCGTGCTTATGCATATTATAGTTGGGGCTTAAGGCTCTTCAAAATACTTAAATACTGTCACTGCAAGCCAAATTTCACCCAATTATATTTTTTCTAGTAAATTGTAAAAAGGTTACCTCTAAATTCGATTCTGTCATATAAATCTAAAAACTGAACGTACCTACAATTCCCACCATCACTGCACTACGTCTCCCGGTAAAATGCAAACATTTGTTGCCGCTATTTATACCTCACATCGCTCAAACACCGTGTGTCTATTAGATTTGCTAGTTTTTTTTATCCGACTGCGTGAGCGTATCTTTCTATCCATTAAAATTGCATTGGTTTATGTAAAATCTATTTTTTGATCATGTTGTTCCACATCGAACTTTGAATCTGGTCTATAAATTGTAAATTTTGTTTTTTCGATACCAGAATAATTGCTTGTATATTTTCGGTTTTTTGTTAAATTAATAACAAAAATATGTTAGAAAATTAAAAAAAAAAAATTATCAAAATATTTGAAAGTGAAAGAGTTTCGCTAAATGTGTCATTCAGCTATTTAAATATTTGAACAATTGTTTTTTAAGGAATTTTTATAAAAAAAAATTTTAAACAGTGCGGCGATCGTTATTGTATAGTATTTATCAAAATGTTGTTTATTTAAGTGACGATTATTATTAAAAATGTATAAACGAATAAGTGTTATACAAAAGATTTATTAAAAAAATATTTTTTTTGCCATTAATTATCCAAAAAAAAATACTCTCTATTGAAACTAGTGTTATATAGAACATTCTCTAAAAAAAAATCTGCAAAAATATTATGCCAGACATTTTCTATAAAAAACACAGTTGCTCCATATTTCTAACATGAAGTACATGTTTATAAGTAATTTGTTATAGAAAATGCTTTTATACATAATTTTTTCTTAAGAAAATATATTTTTAAAGAATAAGTTTTAAAGAAAACACTCTCATTTGGAAAATTGTTTAAAGAAAACAATTTTATACGGAAAAATGTCTTAGGAAAATAGTCCAATATCAAACACTTTTTTTTACAAATAAATAATAAAAAATTTTTAAAAAAAATAACAAAGTTCTTGTCAGGAAAATTTTCTATAGGAAATATCCTTAGACAAAAATGTTTTTATAGAAAATACTGATATACGCAAGATTTTCTAAGAAATTTTTTTTATGAAAAATACTTTTCCTATTGTACGGAGAATATTCTGTTTAAAGAATTTCATTTAAGAAGTTTTCTAATCAAAATCTTCCAATACTCCTATTCGAAACATTTTCTTTACGACAAATTTTCTACAGAAAATACATAATCGTTTCCAAAAAAATTTTATATAGAAAATAATATTTTACAAAAAAAAAATTTCTATAGAAAATAATATTTTACAAAAACTAATCTTTTACAGATAATTTTCTATAAAAATAATCTTTTACAAAACGTTTTCTAAAGAGAATAATTTTTACAAGATAATGTTTTTCAGAAAATAATCTTCAACAGAAAAGTTTATATAGAAAATTGGAAACATTTTCTATACGAAAATATTTTTCTTAAGAAAGTATTTTGTTAAGATTTTTTACTATAGAAAGTTTTTCGTAAAATAATCTTTAACAAAAAATTTTATATAGAAAATAATCTTTACACAAAATGTTCTATAGAAAATATTCTTTACAGAAAATGTTCTACAGAAAATAATCTTGTACAGCAAATTTTCTATAGAAAATAATCTTTAACAGGATATTTTCTATAGAAAATAATCTTTACCAGCAAATTTTCTTTAGAAAATAATCTTTAACAGCAAATTTTCTAACGAAAATAATCTTTAACAGCAAATTTTCTATAGAAAATAATCTTTAACAGCAAATTTTCTATAGAAAATAATCTTTAACAGAAAATTTTCGGTAGAAAATAATCTTTACAGAAAATGTTCTATAGAAAATAATCTTTACAGAAAATGTTCTACAGAAAATAATCTTGTACAGCAAATTTTCTATAGAAAATAATCTTTAACAGCAAATTTTCTAACGAAAATAATCTTTAACAGCAAATTTTCTATAGAAAATAATCTTTACAGAAAATGTTCTTAAGAAAATAATCTTTACAGAAAATAATCTTGTGCAGCAAATTTTCTATAGAAAATAATCTTTAACAGCATATTTTCTATAGAAAATAATCTTTAACAGCATATTTTCTATAGAAAATAATCTTTAACAGCAAATTTTCTATAGAAAATAATCTTTAACAGCATATTTTCCATAGAAAATAATATTTAACAGCAAATTTTATGCAGAAAATAATCTTTAACAGCAAATTTTCTAACGAAAATAATCTTTAACAGCAAATTTTCTATAGAAAATAATCTTTAACAGAAAATTTTCTATAGAAAATAATCTTTACAGAAAATGTTCTACAGAAAATAATCTTGTTCAGCAAATTTTCTATAGAAAATAATCTTTCACTGCAAATTTTCTATAAAAAATAATCTTTAACAGCATATTTTCTATAGAAAATAATCTTTAACAGCATATTTTCCATAGAAAATAATATTTAACAGCAAATTTTATGCAGAAAATAATCTTTAACAGCAAATTTTCTAACGAAAATAATCTTTAACAGCAAATTTTCTATAGAAAATAATCTTTAACAGAAAATTTTCTATAGAAAATAATCTTTACAGAAAATGTTCTACAGAAAATAATCTTGTTCAGCAAATTTTCTATAGAAAATAATCTTTAACAGCATATTTTCCATAGAAAATAATATTTAACAGCAAATTTTATGCAGAAAATAATCTTTAACAGCAAATTTCTAACGAAAATAATCTTTAACAGCAAATTTTCTATAGAAAATAATCTTTAACAGAAAATTTTCTATAGAAAATAATCTTTACAGAAAATGTTCTACAGAAAATAATCTTGTTCAGCAAATTTTCTATAGAAAATAATCTTTCACTGCAAATTTTCTATAAAAAATAATCTTTAACAGCATATTTTCTATAGAAAATAATCTTAAACAGCAAATTTTCTATAGAAAATAATCTTTACAGAAAATGTTCTACAGAAAATAATCTTGTTCAGCAAATTTTCTATAGAAAATAATCTTTCACTGCAAATTTTCTATAAAAAATAATCTTTAACAGCATATTTTCTATAGAAAATAATCTTTAACAGCAAATTTTCTATAGAAAATAATCTTAAACAGCAAATTTTCTATAGAAAATAATCTTTACAGAAAATGTTCTACAGAAAATAATCTTGTTCAGCAAATTTTCTATAGAAAATAATCTTTCACTACAAATTTTCTATAAAAAATAATCTATAACAGCATATTTTCTAAAGAAAATAATCTTTAACAGCAAATTTTATGCAGAAAATAATCCTTAACAGCATTTTTCTATAGAAAATAATCTTTAACAGCAGATTCTCTATAGAAAATAATCTTAAACAGCAAATTTTCTATAGAAAATAATCTATAACAGCAAATTTCCTTTAGAAAATAATCTATAACAGCATATTTTCTATAGAAAATAATCTTTAACAGCATATTTTCCATAGAAAATAATCTTAAACAGCCAATTTTCTATAGAAAATAAGCTATAACAGCAAATTTTCTATAGAAAATAATCTATAACAGCATTTGTTCTATAGAAAATAATCTTGTTCAGCATATTTTCTATAGAAAATAATCTTTAACAGCAAATTTTCTATAGAAAATAATCTTAAACAGCAAATTTTCTATAGCAAATAATCTATAACAGCAAATTTTCTATAGAAAATAATCTATAACAGCATATTTTCTATAGAAAATAATCTATAACAGCATATTTTCTATAGAAAATAATCTTAAACAGCCAATTTTCTATAGAAAATAAGCTATAACAGCAAATTTTCTATAGAAAATAATCTATAACAGCATATTTTCTATAGAAAATAATCTTTAACAGCATATTTTCCATAGAAAATAATCTTTAACAGCAAATTTTATGCAGAAAATAATCTTTAACAGCATATTTTCTATAGAAAATAATCTATAAAAGCATTTTTTCTATAAAAATAATCTTGTACAGCATATTTTCTATAGAAAATAATCTATACCAGCATATTTTCTAAAGAAAATAATCTTTAACAGCAAATTTTATGCAGAAAATAATCTTTAACAGCATATTTTCTATAAAAAATAATCTATAACAGCATTTTTTCTATAGAAAATAATCTTGTACAGCATATTTTCAATAGAAAATAATCTTTAACAGCAAATTTTATGCAGAAAATAATCTTTAACAGCATATTTTCTATAGAAAATCATCTATAACAGCATTTTTTCTATAGAAAATAATCTTGTACAGCATATTTTCAATAGAAAATAATCTTTAACAGCAAATTTTCTATAGAAAATAATCTTAAACAGCAAATTTTCTATAGAAAATAATCTATAACAGCATATTTTCTATAGAAAATAATCTTTAACAGCATATTTTCCATAGAAAATAATCTTTAACAGCAAATTTTATGCAGAAAATAATCTTTAACAGCATATTTTCTATAGAAAATAATCTATAACAGCATTTTTTCTATAGAAAATAATCTTGTACAGCATATTTTCTATAGAAAATAATCTATAACAGCATATTTTCTAAGGAAAATAATCTTTAACAGCAAATTTTATGCAGAAAATAATCTTTAACAGCATATTTTCTATAAAAAATAATCTATAACAGCATATTTTCTATAGAAAATAATCTTAAACAGCAAATTTTCTATAGAAAATAATCTATAACAGCATATTTTCTATAGAAAATAATCTTAAACAGCAAATTTTCTATAGAAAATAATCTATAACAGCAAATTTTCTATAGAAAATAATCTATAACAGCATATTTTCTATAGAAAATAATCTTTAACAGCATATTTTCCATAGAAAATAATCTTTAACAGCAAATTTTATGCAGAAAATAATCTTTAACAGCATATTTTCTATAGAAAATAATCTATAACAGCATTTTTTCAATAAAAATAATCTTGTACAGCATATTTTCTATAGAAAATAATCTATAACAGCATATTTTCTTAAGAAAATAATCTTTAACAGCAAATTTTATGCAGAAAATAATCTTTAACAGCATATTTTCTATAGAAAATAATCTTGTACAGCATATTTTCAATAGAAAATAATCTTTAACAGCAAATTTTCTATAGAAAATAATCTTAAACAGCAAATTTTCTATAGAAAATAATCTATAACAGCATATTTTCTATAGAAAATAATCTTTAACAGCATATTTTCCATAGAAAATAATCTTTAACAGCAAATTTTATGCAGAAAATAATCTTTAACAGCATATTTTCTATAGAAAATAATCTATAACAGCATTTTTTCTATAGAAAATAATCTTGTACAGCATATTTTCTATAGAAAATAATCTATAACAGCATATTTTCTAAGGAAAATAATCTTTAACAGCAAATTTTATGCAGAAAATAATCTTTAACAGCATATTTTCTATAAAAAATAATCTATAACAGCATATTTTCTATAGAAAATAATCTTAAACAGCAAATTTTCTATAGAAAATAATCTATAACAGCATATTTTCTATAGAAAATAATCTTAAACAGCAAATTTTCTATAGAAAATAATCTATAACAGCAAATTTTCTATAGAAAATAATCTATAACAGCATATTTTCTATAGAAAATAATCTTTAACAGCATATTTTCCATAGAAAATAATCTTTAACAGCAAATTTTATGCAGAAAATAATCTTTAACAGCATATTTTCTATAGAAAATAATCTATAACAGCATTTTTTCAATAAAAATAATCTTGTACAGCATATTTTCTATAGAAAATAATCTATAACAGCATATTTTCTTAAGAAAATAATCTTTAACAGCAAATTTTATGCAGAAAATAATCTTTAACAGCATATTTTCTATAGAAAATAATCTTGTACAGCATATTTTCAATAGAAAATAATCTTTAACAGCAAATTTTCTATAGAAAATAATCTTAAACAGCAAATTTTCTATAGAAAATAATCTATAACAGCATATTTTCTATAGAAAATAATCTTTAACAGCATATTTTCCATAGAAAATAATCTTTAACAGCAAATTTTATGCAGAAAATAATCTTTAACAGCATATTTTCTATAGAAAATAATCTATAACAGCATTTTTTCTATAGAAAATAATCTTGTACAGCATATTTTCTATAGAAAATAATATCCATGAGGTTGATTCATATCTGTGGCATTTTGACAAAACATCTTAACTCAAATTTAAAAAGTTGAAAAAAATGTTGTTAATCATACGAATTTTCATTCAAAAACCATTTTTGCTTACGATTTTAAAATTTTGTATTATAAACGAAATTTTTCTTTAATTTTGGTTTATTTTATTATTTAATAAAAATTATTTTTTCACCGAGGTTTTTTTAAAAACTTTTTTGCTATCTTATCTCGACTTAAGATGTTTTGTCAAAATGCCACAGATATATATCTCATCTAGATTTCCATATAAAAACGCTGTCTTTATATCAAACTGAGTTATATTATAATTGAGGGCTGCATTCAAAGATAGTATTGTTCTAATAGATGTAAATTTTGCAACCGGACTAAAAGTCTCCCCATAATCTATTCCTTGTTTCTGAGTAAAACCGCGAATAACTAATCTGGCTTTATATCTTTCTACATTTCCCTTCTGGTTTCTCTTAATTTTATATACCCATTTGTTTGATATTGCTCTTTTTCCTTGAGGTAATTCTACGAGATTCCATGTATCACTACTTATAAGAGATTCATATTCCTCATTCATAGCAATCTTCCACTGCTTTTTGAGTTTACTATTCATTGCATCTTGAAAATTCTGAGGTTCTTCAAAATCTGCTACTAATGCATAACTTATATCATTAACGCCATTTTGTTTTCTTGATCTTAAGTTGTAACTACATTCTGGTAAATCATGAACATTGTTATCTTTTGCATTTTCCTTAACAACTTGTTCTGCACCTGACCTTTCTATATGTTCAACAACATCATTTTCTGCATCCTCAAATTCATCATTTGAGTCAACTGTAGGAACTAGTACAATTTCTTTTTCAACCCTAGGAACATTATTCTCCCTCTCAATGTCATTATTTACACAATTGTCAACTTCCGGCATTACCATATTCATGTCCTGTTCTTTAATTATAACATTTCGAGATATTTCTATTCGTTTTTCCTTGGGTATCCAGACACGATAACCTTTACAATTTTCTTGATAACCCACAAATACCCCTTTCTTAGATTTTGAATCTAGCTTTCTACGTTTTTCCTTTGGTATGTGGACATATGTATGCTTCTGAGCCAAAAACACGTAACATAGAAATATCGGATACTTTATTGAACCATAATTTAAAAGGAGTTTTGTTCTTTTGAGGACTTTTACCAGTTCTATTCAAAGTAAAAATTACGTTATTTACTGCCTCCCCCCAGTAATTAAGACTAAGACCCTTGCTATGTATCATAGATCTAGCTGCTTCTACTATAGTTCTCATATCCCGTTCGGCTCTACCATTATGTTCGGGTGTATAGGGTGTAGATTTTTGGTGTGTTACTTTATATTTACGTAAGATATCACTTACTTCTTTATTTACGTATTCTAATCCGTTATCCGATCGTAATATTTTTACTTTCTTACCAGTTTCCGCTTCCACTTGATCAAAGTATTTTGAAATTACCATGGCAACAACGGATTTTGCTTTTATACAATAAACGTTCCGATAATTTGAATAATCATCCCGAAAAATTAGCATAAAACGAGCACCACCGAATGACTCCACTTGCATCGGACCACACAGGTCCGTGTGCACTAATTCTCCAACATCTTTTGCTCGATTTGCACTTTCAGCAAATGGTATTCTAATTTGCTTACCCATTAAACATCCTTCACATAAGAAATCAGTGCTGCAATATTTTATATTTTGATCTGCCAACACAGCTTTAAAGTTGTTTTTTGTGTTGATGGCACATTCTTCCGTGCCATGTTTGGAGGGAATTGATTCTAACAGCTACATTTGCAGTACCACTGTCTTCTTCAACTTGTATTAAAAGTTTAAACAGCTTAGAATTCTCTCTTCGCCCTTTTAGATATACTTGACCATTACGTTTGAAAACGCATTCATTGCCAATGGCTTCTAGAGAAAAGCCCTTGTCCAAACATGCGTTAGTAGAAAAAAGATTCAATTTGATATTTGGAACATAAAGAACATTTGACAGGAATTTTGAATTCCAGACCTTACCGTCATAAGCCTTAATATAAATATCACCTTTACCAACTGCTGGGATTGTGTCGCCATTACCAATTCTAATATTTTTTGGAGTTTCAAACTGTATATAGTTTCTAAACTAATCTTTCTTGTTAGACATGTGGTCACTAGCACCTGAGTCAGCAAACCAAGTCTTCTCTTCAGAATTACAAGTCAATAAATGTTCACCAATAAATGCATCACCATTATCGTGGCGTTTTTTGTTATGGCAATCGCGTTTCCAATGCCCAAATTGTTTGCATATAAAACATTTACCTCTGATATTTTTGTTGCCTTGATTTTGTTGACCTTTATTGAACTTTTTATTGCCATGCTTTGCTACGAAGGCCTCTGATGTTACCGGTTTAGTGCCCATTCTAGATTCTTCCATACACAATCTTGATGTTAAATTCTTTAAAGTCCTTTCCTTTCTATCAGTAGCTTCCCAGGAGGAAAATAAATGTTTGTATTCATCCGACAGGGTCATCAGTATTTTCGTTATTAGCATGCTATCTGTAATCTTTTCACCTAGGTCCTCTAACTGCTTAGCCAACTTATGCAATTTAGAAATATGCACAGACATTGCATCTTCTGAGGCTTTTGCATATTGAAAAAATTGTTGCTGTAAAAGGTGAATTGACGTTTCTGACTTCTGCTCGTAAACATTTTCCAAGACAGACCACATATCTGCGGCTGTATCACAATTCATAACATGAAGCATTGGCTCCTCACCCATGGACACTACCAACGTTTTCTGAGCCTTAGCATCTAAGGAATTCCACTTACTTATTTCGGCATTATCTTGTTCAGGCTTCTTTGCAACTCCATTTACGATATCCCAAAAGTTATTAGCTCGTAGCACCACCTTTACCTGGAATTTCCACAAAGTCCAGCCTTCTGAACCTTCTAGTTTAGAAATCTTGAATTCCTCCATTTTAACAAACAGACAGCTTCTATTCAATAAACGATTGCTTACAATTTATATTCTTATAAAGTTATAGATTCTGGGCCCATAACCTGTTAGCAGAGAATTTTAAATAAAAGTTTCGTGTTGTTAGTTTAAAAGATTGTGATAGAAGTGAAGAATTTATTTTCGATTTGATATTTATAAAAAATACATTTAAAAACATTTTCAAAACTAAAATGTTTTCAATTACAAATTATAACAAGTATTTAAACAACAAGTAAATATATGAATAAATAATCATGAAACAAACTCTTATGTTCTTAACAATTTTTTTAGAAAATACTCTTCAACGGAAATTTTTTTATCAAAAATATTGCTATTCGTAAATGTTTCCATAGAAAATAGTCTTGTTAAAAAAATTTTCTATAAAAAGTACTGTTAAACATAATATTTTCTGAAGAAAACAGTGATATACAAAACATTTTTTAAAGAAAAAAACTTCTTTACACAATTTTTAGAAAATAATTCTACTCGAAAATGTTTCTCTATGTTACAAAGCTTTCTGCTCAAAACACACTTACGGAGATATTTCCATAGAAAAATTCATTGTATGGAAATTTTTTGTAGGAACTACACTTATGTGAACATTTTTTATAAAAAATATTTTTTATACGAAAATTTTTTAGAAAAATATTCTTGTAAAGTAATTTTTTATAGAAAATAATCTTATACAAAGAAATTTTTTAAAGAAAACACTTTGTTACAAAATATTTGATATAAAAAAAATTCTCTGATGCGGAATGTTTTTTAAGCAAATTCTCCTATTCCGGATATTCTCTATAAATATTAAAAATGGATATTATCTGCCGTATTCATAAAGAATAATTTAGATTTCAAACGTATTTTGAATCTTAACTTCCATATAAATTTTCTATAAAATAGATTTAAAATCTTATTTATTTTTTTGTGAATACAGCAGTATGAATTTATATACTACATAATTATTATTGTCCAAATTATCGATTAGGAGGGTATAAACCTTTAAATGGGTATGAAATGGTTTTCTTTGAACATTTTTTGAAGAATTTCATGGACGGACTATCACTTTACAAAGTTCTTTGCTTCTCATAAAAAATTATATTTTTGTTAGTTACAGCTTTTTTGCATTTTTGCTAACGATATATAACTTTGCCACTCCATTTGTAGCTTTTACTATTGAACTTGGAACCTATAAAGTATATATATTACGGGTCCTTATGACAAGAAAAGTGCAAATCCGGCTGACCGTCTGTCCGCCTGTCTGTTGAAATGAAAGACCAAAGATTTGATGGGGGCTTAGTGAACATAAAATTTCTGTCACAACTGCTCCGTTAAATTTTGGTATTGAAATTCAGCCAGATCGGTCCATAAATGGCTGAGATATGAGCAAAAAACAAGGACTGCATATAGTTTTTTTCATAAAATCCCATGTTGGGCAAAATGTGGGCAAGATTAAGGAAGTAGGCGTGGCACACAATAGATTTACTTAAATGTATCTTAAGAACGGCAAGAGAAAAATTGTCCAAATTCTGTACACATAGCTGGGTTATAAATGCACAATCCTCTAAAAAAAATATGGGCTGAATTGCAGAAGTGGGCGTGGCACCTCCCGTTCAAAGACATAATAAATTTCTGTATACTAGAGAACGGCAAGAGCCAATGCTTTCAAATTTTCAATACACAATATCCAACTAAATGTGGGCGTGGACAAAAATTGGTTTATTTATATCTCAAGAACGGTATTTATATAACTTTATGTTCATATCGCTCCATATTAAAGGCTATACAAGATTCGGCAAAGTCGAATTTACCTTTCTTACCTGATTTTTCGTTATTTTGTTATGAACAGATTTTTTATTTAGATTTAGCGATTTTCCCGACTTAAGGCCCAGTTAGGCGAATGTTGCTGTACCCGTAATGTACCGCACCGTACTGTAAGCACGTTGGTGCACTTATAGAACATTTAAAAATGTGTCATATGTATTTCCCATTGATAAACAAAAAGCAATTGTATACATAAAACAATACACACAGTGATGGGAATCAAAAATGTTTAAATGGTGACCGCTGCAGCGGTCAGAAAAAGTACCAAGTGATTTAAATGGTATTAAAACAGTATTTTGTGTATGTAAAAACGTTAATAATTAAATATTTATATTATAGATTTACAATAAACAAATTTGTATTTTAGCATATTTATTTTTAGCATACATATGTGACGCGCAAAATAGAAAGGGACCTAAGGGTTTTGTTCAGGAGAGCCATTTTAAAGATTTAAATACGTGTATCTTTGGTGTACCATCACTGAGCGTGTTGGTATTGGTCTCATTTGAAAGCGACACATCTCATGACGTCAGGAACGTGTTGGTCAACCTTGAAAACACGCGTAGGTCGTATCTACCTCTTGTTTTGGGTAGTTGTTTGTTTTTACTGTTCCCTTTACCTTACTGGTCCCTTTCTCTATGCGCTGTCACATATATTGTACTGTGGTGTATGCACCAAACAAGGTTTCGATGCCAGGAACGTATTGGTCAACCTTGAAAACGCGCGTAGGTCGTCCCTACCTCTTGTTTTGTGTAGTTGGTTTTTACTGTTCCCTTTACCTTACTGGTCCCTTTCTCTATGCGCTGTCACATATATTGTATTGTGGTGTATGCACCAAACAAGGTTTTGATGCCATTTAAAGCCTTTTATTTGTTTCAAATTTCCATTGGATGTGTAAATGAATTTGTTTATTTTTTACATCTAAACATAAATATATTTGTTTATATGGAAATATGTTGTATTTTAAGTTGTTTTGTCTCAATGCCATTGCTTTACTGAAAAAAGTTCCAAAAAAAGAGCAAAAATACCCGCATTCAATTTAACATACAAGCAGCCCATCACTGCTTTACATCTGTCACATAACAACGGCATAAAAATCTGTTTTATACAGATCGAGACGTTCCGTCAACGTGACATTTAAATTCAGTAAGCCTTTACATTGTTTGCAAACAACAAAACGAACCAGATGTTCCGTTAGGGGACGTGGACGTTCGGTTAACTGTGCCTTTTAACTCTGTTTTAATTATTAAGTTTTTTTGTAGCTTGTGAGTTGAAATGAGATTAACCTAGTTGTTTTCATACCCACACCACAATAATGGAGAGAGGATTATGCGTTTGTTCTGATGTATGTAACTTAGGGTGGCCGTTATTTTTTTTATTTTGATTTCTTATATTCTCCCCCCCTAAATCGGTTCAGTTTTATGTAAAAAAAATACAAAAAAATTTCGTTGCGATAAGTTGTGTTTTAGGGAGGGCGTCCGCCCCTCAAAGTTTGCCATCAAGCCATAAAAGGGGGATTTAATGTCAAGTGACCCAATTTTGAAATAGATGTCTTTCGATTTAAATGAAATTTACACCAATTTTAGTACTGTTAGATAGTAGCTTAGACACAAATTTTCAACAAGATCGGTCAAAAAGTTTCTGAGTTAGAGGGGGTCAAAGTTTGACATTTTGGCCATACAGGTGTTCTTTCTCATCCATGTAACTTATTACCTATTGGTGTAAGCAAAATTTGTCCCAAGTAGCTTAGATAGCTTTTTGATCAAACTTTTTAAAAATTTTTTTTTGTTTTTTTAAAAAATTTTTTAAATTTTTTTTTTTAAATTTAACACTTGGCTAAAAAAATAAAAAAAAAAGTTTTAAATTTA
This sequence comes from Pollenia griseotomentosa, assembly GCA_963931875.1. Taxonomy (NCBI): domain Eukaryota; kingdom Metazoa; phylum Arthropoda; class Insecta; order Diptera; family Polleniidae; genus Pollenia; species Pollenia griseotomentosa. The sequence goes on from OZ007562.1 coordinate 85,703,637, forward strand.
AAAAAAAAAGGAGAGTAAGGAGAGATAAACTCACTGCTTATTGTTGATGCTTTTTGTTAAAACTTTGATATTGCAAATATAACTGTTGCTATAATTCTTATACGCTTCACAGTTTTATTTGGTTTAATATCTTTAGTTTTTCCAAAATCTTTTTGGATAAAGTTTCCTGACGATCTGGCCTAAGCAACCAGTGAAATACGTATAGGAATAGCTTATCCCATCAACAATAAATTTCAGTGTTTTTATCAGAATAAAAATTGGGAATTAAGCACGAATAATAATTTTTAATTAAACATTTTGTATTCCCACTAATTTACTTTGATAATAAACCGGCAAGTGCACAGCCTGAAAAAACTTCATGGCAACATGCTTTTTGAAATTTGTTTTTGTTTGCATTTTGTTTTTCTTAACCTGCTTACAACTACAATTATTGTTGGAAGAATTCCAATCAATTGTAGTGGGGAATGTAAGGAGAGATAAACTCACTGCTTATTGTTGATGCTTTTTGTTTAAACTTTGATATTGCAAATATAACTGTTGCTATAATTCTTATACGCTTCACAGTTTTATTTGGTTTAATATCTTTAGTTTTTCCAAAATCTTTTTGGATAAAGTTTCCTGACGATCTGGCCTAAGCAACCAGTGAAATACGTATAGGAATAGCTTATCCCATCAACAATAAATTTCAGTGTTTTTATCAGAATAAAAATTGGGAATTAAGCACGAATAATAATTTTTAATTAAAAAAATTAACAAATTTTTAAAAAAAAACAAAAAAATATTTTTAAAAAAGATTGATTAAATAGCTATCTAAGCTACTTGGGACAAATTTTGCTAACACCAATAGGTAATAAATTACATGGATGAGAAAGAACACCTGTATGGCAAACTTTGACCCCCTCTAACTCTGAAACATTATGACCGATCTTGTTGAAAATTTGTGTGTAAGCTACTATCTAATAGGACTAACCTTGGTGTAAATTTCATCCAAATCGGAAGACATCGATTTCAAAATTGTGTCTCTTGACATTAAATCGCCTTTTTATATATATAAAACGTTATAAAATGTTTGGTATTTTGTTTTTATTTTCTTAATTATTTTCTAAAATACTGATTTTAGCAAAAAACTTTCTTAGAGGCTTATGTTGTTGACTAGAAGAGCTAAAATATTGCCATATATCATATTCTTGTAAAATGTTGTTTTTAGAAGATAGTCATACGCAAACAAATTACATTTGAATAAATGGCTTGATGGCAAACTTTGAGGGGCGGACGCCCTCCCTAAAACACAATTTATCGCAACGAAATTTTTTTGTATTTTTTTTTACATAAAACTGAACCGATTTGGAGGGGGAGAGTATAAGAAATCAAAAAAAAAAAGTTCTCCATACAACTAACGGCCACGCTAATGTAACTATCTATCCGGCCCGCTATGTCTGTCCATCCCAATACCAATATTCCGCACAAGAGAACTCATATAAATCTTAACCTAATAACATAATTTTGTTTTGCAGGGTCCAAGACTGCTCATGAGCCCCTTATAGGGTACACCCTCAAAAATTGTGTTCATCTTCGGTGGTGTTGGGTTTCAAATAGTGGAGCTTGACCAACTTTACTGTCTTGCTGGGTTTTTTTTTAGATGTTTTAGAAAATTTCTAATTTTGAACGTTTTTCAGCAAAACTTTTTTCAATAATTTGAATATGTATGTATGTATGTATGTACATTGTTCATACATATATCAAAATTTTTTTAGTATTTGACAAATTTTTGTAGATTTTTCGTTTCTTTTTTTTTTTTTTGTATAATTTCGACAGTTTTTTTGCCATTAGTTTTTTTATGAACCATTTTTATTAAAATATTGATTTTTTCTATCACCCAACGGCCAGTGTTAAAAATTTTTTTTTTTCTTTGACACTTCTTAAATACTCAAGTGTAAAATTATTTCAGTCCGAATTTCCAAGAATTAACTCATCCCATGAAAATGTTTCATGTCAATATTATTTCAAAATAACATATTGAACTTTTTATTTATTTAAAATTCCCGCATATTATAAGCAGCCACAAATCGCCTTAACTCCCATAAAATTGGTAAAATAAAAAATCAAATTATTCAATATTATTTTATGATCTTTACAAAACATTCTGCTCGTTTAATGTCTAGTTCTATAAATTCCTAAAGAAAATAAAAATAAAATGAAAATTCTCATCAATCGTCGTGTAAAAGTAATAAAAATGAAAAACACAATTAGGCGACTGTGAAGCGAAATGTGAACCGACACACACACACACACACACACACACATACGCATTCCCAAAAAGACATGCAGGCCCATTTACACGGACTGATGGGCGCTCAAGAGAACAAATGAAAACAACAACAAAACAACACGAGACCAGACAAGACAATAACCAGGCTGTTGGTTGCGATCCCTTTCCTTTAATTTGTATCTGAATCTAATGGATTGTAGGGACTTAAAAATCTGCACAGAAAATAAAGAAATTAATTTTTTTTCAAGCAACAAAAATCAAAATAAAAACAATTTGTTTTTCTTAAGATGAGTAGATTTTCTGTATTTTTATACCCCTCACTACAGGTGGAAAGGGTATGTATAAGTTTGTCATTCTGTTTGTAATTTGTACAATTTTGTTTAAAGACCCTTTAAAGTATATATATTCTCGGTCTTTATGAGTTGATTTAACGATGTCCGTGTGTCCAATGAAATAGGTTTTCCGAAGACCCCCAATAAGATTGTTATAAACATACTTAATTATATCAAATATAATCCGAAATTGTTTGCTATTGAAATCCAGCCAGATCTCGCAACAAATGGCTGAGATATCTGTACAAAACCACGACCGTCTCTTAATTTTACCGACAAAAACCTTGTTGTTGTTGTTGTTTATTATATTTTAATGTGCTTAATTTTTTTTTTTTTTTTTACACATAACAAATACATACATATTTTGTTGCTTAACCCTTTCGGTACGGGAGACGATTAGTTAGTTTCAAGCTTTTGTAATGGGCTATTTTTACAAGGATATGCATATTAAACTAATATTTATCTTTTTTTGTGTGCCCCTACCCAGGGAAGGGACTTGGGGTGGGACATATATGTCCCATCAGGAGTTTGGAATGGGACATAAAAGTCCCATTAGTCGTAAACATATAAAAAAAGGGTATACAAAATCAAGAAATTGGTTTCTTTTTACGATGTAAATTCACATATATGACCCACGAATTTACAGCTGACATCACCAATCTATAAAAACTTTATTGCAGCATTTCTGTGATTTACAGTCTAGTTCATACATTTTGGGTAACTGATCAAAAAACTCCTCCAAACAACACGTGTTATGATAATAAGCAAGACTTGTTTTAATATTTGTACTTAAACGTCTAAATAACTAAATGGGACGGTTTTCAATCATTTAAAGTAAAAAACTTTAATACTAGGACTCTGGGAACATTCAGTGGGATACATATGTCCCAATAGGTGCGAAAGGGTTATAAGAGAAACAACTGTACACTGATAGAAAAAGGGGTCTTAACGCTGATGTATTTTGATATCATTACTATGACAAGTGTCTTCGTTTTTGACTGAAACTTTTCATTATTGTGATGTTTAACATCACAAATTATGTAATCAATGTGATGACACATCTGCATCACAGAAATGACGAACCGGAGTCAGTCTAATAAGAAATGTCATCAGTGCGATGACTCAGTAACATCGGAGAAATTACTCATTAGGCTCAATTGGGATTGACTTAAGTCAAAGTGAGAGAATATTATTATTTACTTACCCGTTACACATGTTTATTTCAATTTTGTTGTATTCCGCCCTTTATTTACAGAAGAACTTTCAATGGTAGGACATCTGCAGCATGCCCGATATGGTTTTCGTGATATATTTACAAGTACGACTTTGAGTGTTTATAATTCTTATTCGCTTAAAAGTTTAATTTGTATAATATTTTTAGCTTTTCTAAAATCTTTCGAAATAATAAATTTTGTATTCCCAAAAATAACTTTGGTAATCATTCTACTTTGAAAATTTGATGTAATTAACTTAATAACTTAAACGAATAGAATATGGGAATTTTTGCTTCTTATTTAACACTTTAAAAATAAAATTAATGTTTATAATACAGAAAATGTGGCATCCAATTGTTGTCACTGTAGTCATAGCATAGATGGCGTATAAAGTATGACAAAATTGTATAATGATGCTCGTCATTGGATTGATATCAGTTGTCACTTGCTGTCACAATTCTGATATTAGGGCATCATCAATATGAAGATGCATTTTTCCATGAGTGTACTCAAAATAAAATATATTTTAATGCTTTTTTGCGCACATAGCCTGGGTGGTCTAAGGTGCTGCGTAAGACACGTTTTCTAATGGTTTAAAGATTAACAGCCGTATTCATAAAAACTTATTGATGATTAATTGACCATTTTTAAGCAAAAATTGCTAAAGTTGTATTCATAAACGAAAAATAGTCTATTGAACCTTTAATAAACCATTCATAAAGTAAGAAAATTTATTGTTGGATTTGTCCTTCTTTAAACAAAAAATAAAATGACGTTTTGAAAGGTGTTTGCATTTTATATTATTTTTGTGAAATATGTTGAAAAATAATGACAAAAATATTTTATTTATTAAAACGGACATGTTAAATACATTTTACTATTTTTTTTTTTATTTTAGACAGCCAATTTAAAGTTATATTGATAATTATTTAAAAAAAAATTTATATGATTTAAATGAATATGTTCAGGAGCAAATGCAGATATTCTCTTTAATTATTTATTAAATTATTGCAACTAGTTTTTTTTTTTTTTTTGTTTAAAACAACAAATTATTGTTAAAAAATATAAAAAAAAATTAAATAAACAAATCATAATAATAGTGATGTTAATAAAAAGTAAGCAAACTTTTTATTCGATTACTTTCTTATCGTTTATTTAAAAATGGTTCAAACAAAAGTTTTAATGATACCTTTCGGAAACATTTTGTTCAGAAACTAAAATAATATGTAGTTTTATTTGATAAAAATAATTTTGAAGGTCTACAATTAAAAAAAATTATAAAAAAAATTTAAATATAGAATATCATGTAAACCGAATAGAAGTTTCGTGCATCACTAACAATAGAATGTAAAAAATTAATAGTAAAAAAGCTGTTATTGTACCTTTATGAATACAAATTTTTATAAGAGGTTTATAAGACAAAAAGCGTTTAATAGTTATTACATACTATAAGCTTAAAATAAGAACTTTTAATGAATATGGCTGTACAATTTTAATAAACTAAATTTTGATGAAAATTGCAAAATGTTTCAAACATTTTTGCTTACAATTAAAGTAATAGAGTTATTAAATTTTTCAAATAATAATACAAAAAAATATAAATGTGGCTAAACAAAAAGTTATCATCCATGTTTGGGAAATCGAATTCGAGTGAATACAAAATCAGCTTATCTTTATTAGAACTTATCTTAAAATAAAAAAACGACGGTAATTTAAAGAAAAATTTAACAGGAAATCTCCATTGATTTCAATTTCACTCGATCCATAACATGGCTGTTTATGTACTTTTTTATTTGATTTAATTTAATATATACCGAGTTGAATTTGTATATGTATATACGGTGGCAGCAATACTACAACAAAAACAAAACCACAGAAACAACAGATGTTTAGGGCTCGAAATGTCAACTATTTATAAATAAAATATTATTAAACCAAAACAAATTGGTTCGAACTGTCAAAGTCATCAGGCTTTTCGCTGCCACTTGTAGCGAATTCGCCCTGATTATAATTTTGTAATATAATATGACTGAATTTTAAGTTTTACGTTTCCTGGCTTTTTCAAGTTTCTTATTGCAAAATAAAATCTTAAGCAAAATTTTATTTTTTCTTATAGTTAAGTGCTTTTTCAAATTGTCCAGTTATTTTTTCAAAATCCAGGTGAATTTTTTTTATTACCCAGTTATTTGACTTTTGGTATCTGGCAACCCTATCTAAGGTGCTGCGTAAGACACTTTTTCTAATGGTTTAAAGTTAAAATATATCTGTGGTTTTCACGAATAATCGCGTAAGTCGGTTTTTACCGAAATTGAGATAATGATGTCAAAGTGCTACATTTTGCATTAGGTTTTTATAAGTATTTAGCTTTTTAGAATATAATGTAGTATTATTAATTTTTTTCTGCTAAAAACAACTTAAGTTAACTGTTTAATAAAATATTTTGCTATTATAACGATTTATGTCGACATACATCGCCAAAAATTGTAAAATTGCTGAATATGTTTCCAAATTAAAAGCATATGTGATGTTATGTTGTTATTCGTGCAAAAAATATGAAAGTATTTTTTGAAAATTTTTCTATTAATAACAACTTATATGTACGTGCGTTTATTGTTGACTTCTTTAGTTGCAACAACAGCAGGTGAGCGGTTGTTTGTAATTTTAAGTCCATACGTTGTGCTGTAAGTATCAGGGCTGTGGAGTCGTTAAGAAAAAGTTATAACTCCGACTCCGACTCCTTTTGGTGAAATTTTTTAAGCACGACTCCGACTCCGACTCCAACTCCGACTCCGACTCCTACTCTAACCTAGCATTATTTAAGAGACTAGTTTTTTTTTTGACTTTAAACTCTTTTTTTAATTTAGTACCTGTTAAATGGTTAAATATAGCAAGAAAATGATTCTGTAAAAATTTCAAATCGATATTTTAATTCTAACGTGCCGCGCATTGAGCTTTAACATATTAGTTACTAACATATGAGTAGGAAAGCTGCAAAATATTTTATTTGGATTTTGGAAAAAATGCAAAAAACATATAGTGCCCGATTAAATAGACCAAATGAGTTGAACCTTTTTTCAATTCTAAAGTGTTATGACATTCTTGACTTATAACTTAACAGTTGAGAAATTTAAACCAACTGAAATATAAAAAAATAATGGATTTAATTTTGGAGCGAACGAGTTTTGTTACGAACTTTCGAAAGAAACGAGTTTTGCTTCAATCCGTATGGGATCATTGAACTTTAGTGTATTTTAAAGGTTATATATATTTATTAAAATTATGCAAACAGTGCTAAAAAATGTAAAAATAGTTCTGTGGAGGAGAGATAAACTATACCAATTCACATCTTTTTCAAAAAACGTTTTTAATACTGTTGGAATTTATAGATGTGTAAATTTCCATTAGTCCTATCTAATGTAGCTTTCGAGATAGAAAAGTTGAAAACAGCACCAAGTCCAATTGGCTTAGACGTTAAGGCATCAAGTGTACTTTCTGTTGTTTACCACAATATTAATAGAGGCAAAGGACAGTCCTTTTTTGTAAATTGTGAAGTGAGGTCTATTGTTTTTAATATACATACATAAATTCAGACACTGCCATTTTGGTCTTGTTTTATTTATTAAGTCAAATCATTCTCAGGAAAATTTAATATAGTTTATTAAAACATGCAGATGCGCCTTCAGTTGTTAGTTCTACAATTTATATAACACATTTTGAAGAGAAATGTAACGTAAAAAAATGTTGTTAGCCTTCTATTACTTTTGGGAAATAGTACCCCTTTTGTTGTTGGACTTGGTGCTGTTTGTCTCAAGGCATGGAACAGTACCATAGAAGGTAACGAACCTTTTAGGACCTAATTTTTTAAGTATATCATCGACATAAAAAAAATATGTTAGGATCATATAAAATATTCGTACAAATGCACATTTTTATAACATAAACATAATTTGCGATTATCAACATGTTTGCGCGGTCTGCTGTAAAGTTTTCAAAATGTGGCTTGATGTAGTTTATCTCCCACCTGCAGAGTTAAAAAAAAATGTGAATTTTTAAACTGCTAAATTTAAATCTTTTTCTTCAGTGTACTCGCCATTGCATTTTTCCGTTCCTAATTCAATATTATTATTGTCCAAGACCGAAATTTGAAATTGCAAGTCTTTATTATCTCTCCAATTTTCCCTAAAGTGAGTAGATAAAAGTATTCTCAAATCATTTTTCCCACATTGATGGGAATTATATCTGGAACAATGTCATGTATTTTTCCGAGTTCCTTTTCCTTTTATTCTATTATAATTCACCTTGAAGGTTGGAACTTCAAATGTAGTTCACTTAATGCTTTCACCACAGGAGCTACAGCAGATTTCAAGTCATATTTATGAACATGGCTATTTTTGGCTATATGGCTATATATTTGTTAATATACGATAAATAAAAAACAACATCTTTACAAATTTAATTTTTAAATTCCTTAATTCAGCTCTATTTCATTTACGATATCTTGGCGAAATTCAAATAGTGAACCCGCTGGTTTTTGTTACAGAAATTTGAGGTCACATTAAAACATAGAAAAGGACATGCTTTGATACAATTTATATAACTATTCTTATAAATTGTCAAAATAAGATGTTATCTCAATTTTTTAATTTTTGAAACTCACCTACTCATATGAAAAGTATACTGGTCCTTATTTTCAGACTTCACAATTTCAAAAAGCAGACCCTCTTATGGCCAATTCCACTAATTTATCTAAATATCAATTTATGTTTAAATTTTTTTTTTTTATGTTAAAAAATTATTAGAAAAATTATATTTAAATATGAATTGATATTTAAAAAGAATTGGATTTAGAAAAATTGTAATGCAAAAAAGTCGGAGTCGGAGTCGCTAGTTTTTGTGGGTACTTCGACTCCGACTCCGACTCCGGTACAAAAACCTCAACTCCGACTCCTCAACTCCGACTCCGACTCCGACTCCACAGCCCTGGTAAGTATCAAAAACTCTGAATATGTCGCCAACTTGTGTGCTAAAAATAACAACGTAAGTCGTCATGTGTGATTAAAATTATAACATTTATTTTCACAAAAAAGAACTTATGTGGAGATATGCTGTTATATTGCACACACTTAATGAGTCAATCAAACATATGCATTTTTAATCCTTTTACAGATTGTGATCCTGTGAGGATTTTTTCATGAAAACTATGTATAATACGTAGAAAGTCACTGTTAAGAGGATAGTAAAGAAAAAAGTTTAAAAAGCATCTACAGAAGCCGCAATTGAAAAAAAAAATTGTTTTTGCTCTCCTGAGAAGTTTGGTTTTATAACTTACGCGATTATTCGTGAAAACCACAGATATATGTATATCGATGGCTTAATATAAAAAAGGCCTAATTCGATTTATTTTGTTTGTTTACAGGGAATGAAAAAAATCTGAATAAAATTTGTAAAATTTTGGATAAAAAAGTTTTAACGTAATTTAAAAATAAAAATATCCAACAAAAGTTATACTATAGCCCCTTAAAATGTTTAAATAAAGATACATGTGGCATTAGCTATCAGAATAAGTAAAAAAAGCTATTTAAAAAAAAATCGAGTTACGCCTTTTTATATTAAGCCATCGATATATACATTAGGGTATACAAACAATTAACAGTTGTTCGATTAATCGAATAATTTTGGGTGATTAACGCATAATTATGTCGGTTAATCGATTATTCGAAAATTTTGTTTTTTCACAGTATACAATTTTTTTTTATGTAAAAAAACAAGTCGAGACTTTCACCACAATGATTTAAATAAAGATGGTTTTTTGAGAGGAATAAAAACATCCTCTTACCAGACCTTAACAAGACTATTCAAATTATTGAAATTGTTAAAAAAATCAAAAAGAGATTAAAGTGGTATAATGGAAGACCTCCAATTTTTAGAAAAGACAAGAAAAAGAACATTGAAATTGGACATGTTTTATAACGCCTTACATTCAATCTTTCCAACGTCAACAATAAGTGAAAGAGTTAAAAAAAAAGATTTCCTCTTTTATAACATGAAGTACCTTTTGTTAAATTGTTGTTACTTTTTTAATAAAATTTTTATGTTCAAAAATATAATTTTTGGTCTTATTTTTATACTTCTAAACTAGAAAAAATTAAAATTATTCAATTAACCGAATAATATTAAATTGTTCGATTTTTATTCGATTAAATTTTTACCTCGAATAATTATTCGCGCGATTAATACAAAACATCGATCAATTGAATACCCTAATATACATAAATATTATATATTTAAATAACTTTCTGTTCCTATCGCACTTTGGTGAAGGGTATATAAGATTCGACATAGCCGAAAATAGCACTCGTGCATGTTTCTTTTGAATTTTGCAAAATTTTGTTTTGTGTCATGAGTGTTGCCAATTTTTTCGCTCGCCTCTTCAGAGTTTCAGTCAATTTTGAAAAACCGGCTAACGTACATCGACTTTAGCACACAGTCGGCTTTTTTTTTTTTTTTTTTTGTTTGTTTTTTGTAAAAAATAAAAACTATTTTTAAAAAAATCAAGAAGTCATTTTATTTATAAAAACATTTATTGGTGTATAGAATTTGAATATAAAAATAAAATACGAGAAAAATTTGAAAAATTTTTAAAAAAAAATATTTGTTGCAAAATCAAAAATTTTGTGAAATTTGGGACGAATTTTATCTTCCGTTAAAAATAAAAGAAATATAAACAATATTGTAAGAAAGAAAAAAAAAACATTAAAAAGAAGGCGAAAATCAAGTAAGAAACTTTTGTCCGTTTATTTAAAACAAATAACAAATTCATTTACAAAGCTAACGAGCGTATTAAGCAAATATTTGATGAAATAAAAGTGATAGAAAAAAGAAAATTGAATTAATTACTTAAATTCCTACTTCTTTTAAAATCGTTTTCTCTTGCAAAGTCAACTGTTTATTAATATTTTTTGTACTTTCTTTAATGTTGTCCAACATTTACCTAATGTGAACGTGCATTTGCTTAAAGAAACCTAATATATTAATACATATATATATATATTAAACAATTTAATTTTTATTCATTAGACAAAATTTTAATTATGTCCGGCTTGCTTTAAGGGAAAAGGCATGACTTTAAATATCATGCAGGTTAGATATGCCCTTTTGCATTCTTCTCTTACACGGAATAATTAAAAACCTAAATATGGCTTGAAACAAGAAAATTTTGCATGATTCTCCTCTAAGAAAATAAATTCCTTATTCTTAATATGATGAATTTCATTTAAAAATCGAGATAAAAATGAAATTTTGAACCCGACCCCCTCAGATATCGATGAAATTTTGTTCATAGCTAAATTTGATCAATACAAACAAACTCTCATTTTTAGAAATGACTGTTTTACGATTTTTGGGCGTGACACAGTGGGAATGTTTTCGAAAAAACGCGAAAATGGTCGAAAAGAGCTCCATTTAAACTACAATAACTCAGAATCGGCTAAACCGATTTCCATGATCTTGGTATCATTACAAAGATATATAAGATATTAACAGGCTTTATGACACGTTAAAAAAAAAAAAAAAAATACACTGTAAAAAAATTTATAACAAAAAAAAATTTTAACTGACGAAAAAACCAAAAAGATCAAGGGTTTTTTTACAGTGTATTAATTTTTTAGAAAGGTTTATCCTTCATCTATACCATATCCAAAAAGTAAAATGGGTTCTTTTTTATTTTTTTTTTAAATTATTTTTTAAGTAGTGTCACTTCTAGTAATTGCCCTTATATTTTATAAAAAAAAAAAATTTTGGTAACGAAAAACCAAAAAAGATCAAGGATTTTTTACAGTGTATTACTTTTTTAGACAGGTATTTCCTTCACCTATAACATATCCAAAAAGTAAAATGGGTTCTTTTTTATTTTTTTTTTAAATTATTTTTTAAGTAGTGTCACTTCTAGTAATTGCCCTTATATTTTATAAAAAAAAAAAATTTTGGTAACGAAAAACCAAAAAAGATCAAGGATTTTTTACAGTGTATTACTTTTTTAGAAAGGTATTTCCTTCACCTATAACATATCCAAAAAGTAAAATGGGTTCTTTTTTATTTTTTCTTAAATAATTTTTTAAGTGGTGTCACTTCTAGTAATACGTACCGAAAGTCTTTTTTGAACTTTTTCACGTAAGTTTCCTTGTTTAACAGTAATTGAATCTTGCGATCCAGGCATCATTCGGCTAATTTCATCATCTTCATAAAATAACTTGACTATGCTTAGAGTTTCGGTTGGTAAACTACGTCTGCTCATTTTAAAAAGATTGATATCTGCAAACTTCGTTTTATTCCTTTGGATATCTTTACTTTTTTTGATACAATCGTGAGATATATCATCCCCAAAACGATCTTTAATTTCTGCGTGACTCATATTGATTGGTAAGAAAGATAAAAGTTTTTGCTTTTCCAAAAGATTTGAGCTGTTCTCTATTTGATATTTGATGTTTTCCAAAATTTCTTCGTAAATGGCTTTGACGTTTTCAAGTTGCGCTGACAAATCAGATAATGGATCAGCTCCAAGTGAATCTGCTATATTTTCGAAAATTTGCAGTGATTTTCTATTTCTGTATGCATCTTGTTTCATATGTTTCCTTTTAAGAGGCGACATTTGGTTTGGTAGATGAGGAACAATATGATCATTTATATTTTCAATGACTTCCGTCCTTTCGATGTTTGCATTACAAGTTGGAAGTTCATTCAATTCTTCGCTAACTTCATCGCTGGGCGTTGTTGGTAAATAATTTTAGACTTCATTCTGCTCCACGTTGGATTCATTACGACTGCGCGCTTTTCTCAGTGTATTCCGGCAAGTTTCGCAAATACGGCTACAATGAATGTTGGCGACAGCTGGAAAATATTCAATTATATTTGCAGCCTCGTTTTCACTTATTTTACGAAGCGAAGCGCAACACTTATGAGATATTTTTAAGCATCTGTACTTATTGTTTGAATTCATATTCACTCAAATTTTTAAAATATACGCGTAAAAATTGTAATGGGATATTTTGGCTTCTCGAAACTGTTTATAATTATGAATTATGAAATTTTTGTTCTATATATATTTCTCTTTATTATGGGGTAAAGTAATAAATGTTTATGACAAAATAGAAAATTATTATGAAGAATACATTGATTTTTTTATTCAGAATTTTGCGGAATTACTAGAAGTGACACTACTTAAAAAATTATTTAAAAAAAAATAAAAAAAAACCCATTTTACTTTTTGGATATGTTATAGGTGAAGGAAATACCTTTCTAAAAAAGTAATACACTGTAAAAAATCCTTGATCTTTTTTGGTTTTTCGTTACCTAAAATTTTATTTTGTTATAAAATATAAGGGCAATTACTAGAAGTGACACTACTTAAAAAATTATATAAAAAAAACTAAAAAAGAACCCATTTTTATTTTTTGATATGGTATAGATGAAGGATAAACCTTTCTAAAAAATTAATACACTGTAAAAAAACCCTTGATCTTTTTGGTTTTTTCATCAGTTAAAATTTTTTTTTGTTATAAATTTTTTTACAGTGTATTTTTTTTTTTTTTTTAACGTGTCATAAAGCCTGTTAATATCTTATATATCTTTGTAATGATACCAAGATCATGGAAATCGGTTTAGCCGATTCTGAGTTATTGTAGTTTAAATGGAGCTCTTTTCGACCATTTTCGCGTTTTTTCGAAAACATTCCCACTGTGTCACGCCCAAAAAATCGTAAAACAGTCATTTCTAAAAATGAGAGTTTGTTTGTATTGATCAAATTTAGCTATGAACAAAATTTCATCGATATCTGAGGGGGTCGGGTTCAATGCATCTCGATTTTTACATGAAATTCATCATATATGTGTGGCTTGGTTTAAGCAAAATGTTTCTTTATTTAAGCAAATTTTACTAAATACGAATAAAAAAATAAGTTAAAATCAAGAAATTATTTTTAGATTTTGGATTTTCATTTTTTAATGGTGTTTTCTCTTCTACAAAAAATGTGACATTTTATTTTAAAAAGATGCAATTTTGTTTCTGTTTCCTCAAAATTTTGCTCCCAAAAATGACGAGTTTTTTAGAATAAAACAAGCCACCCTTTTCGGGAACAAAATTTTTAAGAAACACCAAATTGCATTTTTTTAAAATAAAATGTCACATTTTTTTGTAGAAAAGAAAACACCATTAGAAACGAAATTGATTACTTTAGAAAATAAACGTCTTTCCGTGTACAAAATTCAAAAACAGGTATGTTTTCCCAAAGTCTAGGTGCACACGCTTCAACTATTGCTGTTCTATTTCGGTTTCAATTTCTTCGACCTATGCACCTTTGCTTTTATTAACTATAGGAAAACTAGAGAAAGAACTCTCTCAAAACAAACAAAAAGAAGTTAGAAGGTATAGTCAGTCAAGTCCGAACACATGATACTTAACACCACAATATTCTAAAATGAACTTTTGACAGTGTACCCTAATTGACTTGTTTATAACAAATATATATTAAAAGGTTAGAATTCATTTAAGAGTTCTTCGTGCCGAATATTATAAAGATATAAATGTACATGTATATTCGATTTTTCCGTGTGTAAGTGAGTTGAGGGCAGTGGGTTATATCGCACCTATGGGAAATTCTGAAGTTATAGAAGTTAACACTGTCAAATTGTATATCAAAACTGAATTAAGTAGAAATATTTACTTAATTCTAGTTATTTACTTTGATAATAATATGAAAAAATTTTCTTTTATTTAAGTTGAAAATAATTTTGATTGAAGTTAATTTCCTATAAAAAAATAAATTCCTTAAACTTGAATAACAAACACTTCCAAAATTAGTTTTATTTCCAACAACAAATACCATTATTCAAAAGAAAGTTATGGCATTAAAAGATTTCAGAAGTAATATTTGTACGGCAGCGGCAGACCCCTACGCCGAAGCGGCTAACAGCCGTCTAAGCCAGCATCCGATAAAAATATTTGTAGCCGCCGCCGCCACCGCCGACAATTTTTCAAGTAAAAATCGGCTCCAGCTTTGCCACCGATTACTTTGTAAAGTATTTTTATTCTCTGTTTTTAAGCACCTTACCACATTCTTTTTTGTTTGACTATCTTTAAAAATTGCGACCCTAATAATGTCTGCCTCCCAATACTGTCAGTTCTTGTTTATAAAGCACCAAAATATAATCAAAATTTTAAAATAACGACATATACGAAAATGAGTTAAGAGTAATGAATTAGAGTACGAACATTTTTGTTTCATTTAATTTTTATATATTCTATCGGCTATCGGCCGCCGCCGATTAAATCTCACATAATAAAATCAACTCCAAAACTGCGACCAGGACCTTGAGCACAAGGTTTATATGCCATCCCACCAGCGTCCGGGTTGATAATATTTGCTGTTTTTAGTTTTGTAAATACACGTTGAGACAAACATGTTTATAACCTTCTCCCAAGGTAAAGGGGGTATATCGTTACCTAAAACGCAACATTCCCTAACTAACCAACAAATAATACATTGCATCAGCACAAATGCCCACAATCTGGGAATCTTTTCACCAAAATTAGCGATTTTATTAACGACAAAAAAAAGATTATATGAGAAACGCTAAAATATCTAACAAACAGTTTGCATAATATGCAACATAGTCAATTGAAGCACAGCCGCGAATAACTTTGTAAAGGCCACTTTTTGCAAAATCTGTTTTGGCAAATTATCGTTAACCTAACTCTCTTACATTATTTAAACATCATATCCCCAAAATTATGCACCTTAACCTCTGCACAATGCAATACAAAGAGTCAGCCAATCAAATAAAGTTGTAAGTTAATAAAAACAAGTAAGAGTGCTATATTCGGCTATGCCGAATCTTATATACCCTTCACCATGATGAGATAAGAACAAAAAGTTATATACATAAATAACGTTCTTTAGATAGGTATAATTATAAATATTAATTGAGCCACGCCAACTTTTCATTTCGCCATGCCGAAGAATATAAAAAAAACAAAAAATGTATATATGTATGTACCTAGCCCGTTTCCTCTTTTGCCAAAGCTGATGTTTGAAATTCGTTTTATAATCTTAAAATCGTTTTTTAGAACATAAAAAAATTAAATAAAAAAAAAATGAAAAAAAAATATTTTTGGGATTCGAACTAGCAATATCATCAGTCGCAGGAGAAAACTTAACAACTCGGCTACAATTGCTTTTACTGAAGAAGTGTTAAATTAAAATATATATTGAGTCTATGAGTTTGTTTCTTTATTTGAGCGGCATATCATAAGCATGTATTAATGTGTATGTGTATGCGTAAAATTAAACACATTACAAATAAAATCCACCACTTGTAGTGAAGGGTATAAAAAAATAATAAAAAACCACATTGCCAACACTGTATTACCATAGCCACTGTATGACCGTAGAAACCAAAATTGGATTGGTTTGTATGGTATGTTTATGTCGTTTTAGTAATTCATTATTGGTATGAAAATGTCACGTCTAATTGGACGTTTAAAGGAAAAAATTTGAGGCAGTCGTTTTTTACTCATATCTTACCCATTTGTGGACCGATCTTGCTGAATTCCAATAGCAAACAATTCCGGACCATATGTGACATAAATGTATAATAACCTGGCCCCCATCATATATGGGGTCTTCGGAAAATCCATTTCAACTGACAGACGGACATCGTTAAATCAACTTCGCTCTTCATAAGAACCCAGAATATATATACTTTATAGAAATTACAAAAGGAATGACAAACTTATATATACCCTATTTACCACCTGTGGTGAAGAATATAAAAAGATACAATCTAATGGTTTTGCAAATTGGAATAACGTTTTAAAAGCCGCTTGAGTTTTAAATGACATCGCAATTGTGGATATGAAACGTTTTTCCACTAAAAAAAGTTCTAAAATTTAAATTTGCATGTTGTTTCAAATTAAAATTTCTTGATATTTTGCATACAAGTTTTTATTGTCATTAATTTTGATAATCTAAAAAAAAATTTAAATAAGTAATCCCGACTTTTAAAAACGTTTCTTTGCTTTCCTTCAAAATAATTATTTTGTCACTTACAACGTAATTCGCGGCTGTGATTCAATTGTTAAAACAACTGGTAGGTTTTACAAGAAAAATAAATTGTAAACTGTTTCAGGCAATTTATAAATTTATTATTTCGAATGGTTTATTGCTTCTCCTGTATAATTTGTAAAATGTTAGATGGGGCCTTTTGCGTTTTAGGTAACGATATATAAGTTCATCACTCCCTTGGTAAACATACATTTCTATTTGAATTGATAAAATTATTATATTAACCGTCGGTCTTACACATGTTTTTATTTTCACATTCGTAACGCATGAGTCTAGCCAGACCCAACCAACTTTTGAATGAAAAAAAACCAAATTTGTTTAACTAAATGTTATTTATATACTACACATTTAAAATTTAAATAAAATATGAAATTCATGATATGAAATAATATGCGTACATATTCATATTGTTTTTATTTATAATATACAAATTAACATATTTTGACCTATCAAAATATTTCTAAAAACTGAAAAAAAAGATCGTTTTATTTCATAAAATGTATATAAAATGTTTATAATATGCAATACTATTTTATTTGTTATAAAAAAGAGAAATAAAATAAATGTATTAGCACTATGGATATCCTTATCAACTGAAACTTGTAATTTTAATTTTAGAATGTTGCTGACAATCTGAATACTTTGACCAAAAAATTCGTTCCTTTTTAAGCAAACACACGAAAACAATGGCGCATATTAATAAATGATCACTAAGTGTTAACTTTTTTAAGTACCTATTTAAGTTATTCATAGTTGGTTACTTTCAGAATAAAAAGTTTACACTTAATTATGGGTAAAGCTGTAACTAAATGCCAACTAACAAATACATTCAAAAAACAGCTGATTCATTTCAATTTATAATTTATTTGAAAATTACAAAATTTTATAAGTGGTTATTAAAAATAAGAAACGGAAAAAATTATCAGAGATATTCAAATATTATCGGATGAAAACATAGTGAAAAAAGTTAAGATGTATAAAACCCGCTGCAATCCATTTCAAATGGATGATGAAGACTTCTATGAAAGGTATAGGTTTGACAAAGAAACAGCTTGTTTTATAATTGATTTAGTGGATTCCAAAACATTTCAAACAAGGAGAGGTAAAGCAATTCCAATGAACTTGCAAGTGCTTTCTGCCTTGCGATTTTTGGGGTGAAATGTTCACCAAAGTGACAAAGGTACTTTTATAGACATTCATGTCCTATTTAACTTGTTTTCCATTTTAAGGTGATCTTCACGGTTTGTCGCAACCATCAGTAAGTCGCATAATAAAAAATGTGACAAAAAAATTGGCATTACGACTTCCGGATTTTGTAAAATTTCCACAACAACCTGAAGAAGTCAATAAAATAAAAAGCAGACTTTCCTTGCGTTATCGGTGCTATTGATTGCACGCATGTGCGTATTAAATGCCCAATCTTTAAATGCCGTTTTTTCATCTGGCGACCAATTTGTGTCCCTCTAAAATAAACAAAACAATAAATACTCTTACAATTTTCTAAATAATTAACTTACCTTATTATCTTTGCAACTTGCGTCCATTTCTACATCCACAGAAAATAAAAAAATAAACTAGAGATGTGTTTTTGGTCAACAATATTCTATTTAATAGTTTTATCTTCACAGGTACATATTTTAATTGATTTATAATTGAAATAAAACCAAAAAATAATTTTTTAAGAATTTATATTAATTTTTTCAAGAACAAAAATGTTTTTTTACTAGCTTTATGAGGTTTTTAATTATTGACAGTATATATCGTTCAAAATATTATCGACATCTTGTTTTCTCTACTTGCCAATATACATGGTTGCATTTTTTCTATCAGCTGAGAGCAGCTATTACCTTAGTTTTGATTTATGAATAAGAGCTATAATGTATTTATGAACTATTTTTTAGTTTCTGTTTTGTTAGTTCCGACTTTAGTTATGATTTATGAATATGCGCCAATTTAATTTAGTAATGATTATAATGTAATATTTGGTGAGCAAAATCTCTTGAGCGCCTGAATTTGAATAGAGCCTTGTTCCATGGGTCCAACTTCAAAGTGCATATTATTTTGACGCAGCATATATCAACATTAAGTTGCTGCTTATTCCAGTTTGGTCAATCTTTGCCATAGAAATAATCATAAGCCGAGTATTGTTGACAAGTTTATACATTTGGATCTTCCTTGTCGTCCTTAGAAGCAAACGATTCACTTGGTTTCCTGAAAAAATTATTTTCAGTACCGGATGAATCGTTCTTATAATCCACATCATCATTCTGTTCAGCTATGAACGGTTGAATTCCATAACCTTCCTCAGCAGCTTTATTATGTTCTAAGTTATTATTAGCCTCCACTCTTCACATGTAAAAATCAGCTTCTGAACGTGAGTTACTAGTTACTGTATTTATGGTTTTTTTTTTCAAATTGAGACCTTGATGCAGCTACTGGCTCGTGTGTTTAAAAAAAATAAATAATAGATAATTTAACAAAAAATAATCAAAAACAGCAAGAAAGAAAGTTAAAAATACGGCATCTTCTATACAAAATACATATGGGTCTGGCCAGACCACATGTGTTACAAATGTGATGTGTTCAGTAAAATATTAGAATAAGTTTCCTTATATGTATATCCTTTCCTGGATATATTTTTACAGCTTTTTATAGTTAACTAAATTCTAGAAGGGTACGTGAAATTTGAAGTCTCTACCTGAGTTTTAAATATACTAATGCCTTGTTCGCACGGTGCTTTGGATTACTTCTCTCTCCGTTTTAATTACTTATTTGAATTACCATGTTCGCACGGCATATTCCTAGTCGGTTTTGACAGTTTTTCTTCTTCTTTTTATTAATTTTGTTTATTGCTAAATTTTATTGTTTTTTTTCGGTAACTTGTATTAAGAATGAAAAGAAAAAGTAGGTAAAAAATATTATTTCAAAGAAATACATACATTTATTTATTTTCCCAGTAAATAGAATATTTTGTTTGTTTTTTTTTTAGTGCTTTGACAGCTGGTGATGGAAAAAAACCGATAAAAATTAGAGATCACTTTGATTTTAAAGTAATCCACAGGGTAATAAAAATTGAATTACGTACAAATGAGATAATCCGCTCTCAAAATTTTGTATGAAGAATTATGTTATTTGGATCATAATTAGGCTTTGAATTACGAATGAGAGAGCGAATTACGAAAAAACGCTGTCGTGCGAACATGGTATAAAATAACATTTAAAATCGAAAAAGGTCTGGAAAAAACAATAAACTAATTTATTATTCCTAAAAATCGAGTGAAATTTAAATCGATGGAGCTTCTCAGTTAAATTTTTTTAAATCACTCAGGCTATGAAGTATAAAAAAGAGATTTTTTATAAACTTTTAAATTAGGGCCGTTTTTAAAATTTATATATAAATATCTGTGGCATTTTGACAAAGTCGAGATAAGATAGCAAAAAAGTTTAAAAAAAAAATCGGTGAAAAAAATCATTTTTCGCAAATAAAATGAAAGAAAAATTTCGTTTATAATACAAAATTTTAAAGACGTAAACAAAAATGTTTTTTAAATGAAAATTCGTATGGTTAACAACCTTTTTTCAGCTTTTTAAATTTGACTTAAAGTACATAAATTGTCTCACCCCCGTATCTGATAAGGGACTAAAATATGTATGTATGTATGTGTAATAAATAATACAGAAGTTAACAACAGGTAATTTAGTTTTAAGGTATTTAATCCGTTAGAAATTTAAAAAAAAAACAAATTTTTACATTTAAAAAAAATGGAATTTTGTAAGGAATTCGTCTTAATCGATTTATTGACATAAATGGTTCGAGTAATTCGTTATTCGACATTGGCTATATTAAAGATTCGACCAAATAATAGTGGAAAATTCCTCCGTTAATCGAACAACGATTAATCGAATAGATACTCTAGTATATAAGATTCGGCATAGCCGAATATAGCACTCTTACTTGTTTCATATGGCCACCTCGAACAAAACTATTAAAATTAAATACAAAATATTTTAAATATTTTTAATTAATCAGACATGTCACAGATTACAATTCCGTTCGGAATCGAAGAAAGCATATTTCTTTATTGATAGAAAGTGTATTTTGATAGTTTTTTGGCCTTTCAGATACAGAAAACTCCCATTCCGTTCATGTAAACAAAAAGGGTTTAATTTCGAAAACTTTTTCGTCATTTTCTGAAGAACCAAAATACGGAATGAATTCCGTTTCCGATCGGAATTGTACTCTGTGACATGGCTGAATAATACGATTTTCCTCTTTTCCAATAGCATTATGTAATGGTTGAAAAACAACTATACTTTTATTTAGTTTTTGTTATTATTAAACACAACATGTTCATAGGCAACCATAATATGGTTACGGCTTCTTCATAGATGACTAATTTGACCATAATATGATTGCCACTGACAGTAACATGCCTAAAATAACCAAAATATGAGTTGTTATTTTTGAAAGTCGTATAAGTCCACCTCTTAAAAAAATGAGTTAACTTTAACTTAATTAGATGTAGGACAGTGTTCGAAAATAAATAGTACATTATTAAGCGGCCGGCTCGCACATCCAAGAACGATATTTATTTGTTTTGTGATTGTGTAGACGAACACAACCCTTAATACCGTTCGTAACTATTTTCAAGAAAGAGCCGAACATTTTATATTATACTGTAGACAAACATTACATTTTAATGTTCTATAATGTTTCTTTTTTTACATTAATAAAGAAATGAACAAACAAAAAGTTTTAGCAACGACCGCACCACGAACAGCTTGTGTGTGTATTGTGTATATGTTTTCTGTGTGTAAAATTATTTTTCTGGCTTTTTGTTTTTTTCGTATGTGTATTTTGTTTTTGTAAAAAAATTTTGGTTTTTTTACCAGCCAAAAGGGACGAACATTAATGAGCCAAGCCGAACACAATGAAGTTTGTGGATTCAAAAAAAACCGAACGGAATTAAATGTTCTCATCTTATGTTAAGTTTGATAAGAACAGTATTATTTTTGTGTTCGAAAGATGACTAACAGGGAAACGTTATTTTCTTAATGATTTTCTACACAAACACTATTTGCGTTTGTGTTGTCCACAAATCTACCGAACCGAACACTAAGGAGCGATATTTAGTGTTTTTTTTTCGAACACTAATATAGGATACTTTCCATCCAAATTTATTATCATCTTTTTAATGGAGTGCGATTTGGCCATAATATTAGCAAATTTATTTGAACTATAAAATGGTAACGTAAAAAGCTTTTTTTTTAAAGTAGAATAAGTCCATTTCTAATAATTATAATTAAAACAATTTTCATATCGCAATTATTAAGTGATTATTATGACCTTAGTGTACACTGCACTTAAGCAGTCATAACTTTTCATGGCAGCAGAACTCATATGTATGCATTTGAAGAAACTCTAGCATCTAGAGGTGCGGAAGAAATAACATCTAGCTGCCTGAAGCACATCCAGAATGTTACAACTCAAGACCATATTAAAGAGTAAAGTGATATGTGTACGGGACAAAATCGAAATATTAAGTTCGCGCTGATGTAGTTAAGAAAATGCTCAATCAGCTTATATTAACAAATCTCCTTATTTCGAAAACTCCTCTAACTTGTAACAAGCAGTCAGTCCCTTCTACTGCGAATTATCGGTATTCTACTGTATAACTGTAATTACCTCTTAAAAAACTGATGGATCGTGTTTTTAAATGTCTTCATGTTATTTATTTTTTACCTTAAAAATCCATTTAAGTAAATCAAATGTCTTTGAAAATATGAACTTAAATGCGTTCTAGTTTTTAATTCTCATTATATGTTATTTTTGAAAGCGCTATAAGTCTATTTGGAGTAGAGAGATCGAAACGTTAGTATTCGACCGGTTTTAACCGGTTATTTTAGTCTTGTCTTGTGATGGCTGAAAATTCTTAATTCCTACTTGTTGAAAAACACTGCTACCTATATAACCGGCCATGCTCAGGGGATGGGGTGGAATCTTTGTTTACAACAAAGTAGGTTCAAGCCAGATCCATAAAATTAAATTTAGGTAGCAAAATACCCTGTAATATTGACAACTAATTAAATGAGCAAACAAAAAAAATAATAATTTATAAAAAAAAAAAGTATAAAAAGGTGAAGTTTAGATATGAAAGTTAAATGATGGTATACACTCTCGAGGTCATACCCACCCAACCATGTTATCTATTAATTTTTTTAGATAAGCCAAATTTTACCCTTTCTATAATAATCTAAATTTTTCGTGGAATAAAATCAAAATTTAAAAGACCATTATATGAAGTTACATTTATTCAAGAAGAAAATTTGAAACAATGTGTAATTATAAACATTAAAAAAAAATAATCTTGCTATGAATTATAAAATTATTATTTATTGTCCAATTTTTTTAAGTGTAAATTTATGAAAAAAAAAAATATTTATTAGGATAAAGAATTAATTATTACAAATTGGAATATGACAATTTTACACAACAATTAAATTATAAATCGAATATGGTTAAAAGAATTTATTTAAAAAAAATATTTATACATATATTTATATATTATTTAAGTGTATTAGATTAAATTATATATATTATGTATTCGTGAATATCAAGTGTGTAAAAAGTGTAAAAAGAATTATTGAAAATCATAAATGTATGACTCACCATTTAAAATCCATCGTTGACATAAGGCCTTGTGTCCTCTGGAATTTTGTTGACATAAGGCCTTGTGTCCTCTGGAATTTTATAGAATTTGATTTTAAAGCAAATTTATAAACTAAATTTTCACTTTGTTTATGCAGGTGTCTTGTTATATTGATG
The DNA here is from genome assembly GCA_963931875.1 of Pollenia griseotomentosa. Taxonomy (NCBI): domain Eukaryota; kingdom Metazoa; phylum Arthropoda; class Insecta; order Diptera; family Polleniidae; genus Pollenia; species Pollenia griseotomentosa. Next base: position 85,727,395 of record OZ007562.1, read on the forward strand.
GATGACGTTAAAATTTAGAAAATTAATATAAACAATTTAGTAATATTCATTAATAAAACATTTTAGATAATTTAGAAAATAAATAATAAAAAATTAGTTTTACTATAAATTACTTAACTGATTTTTAGTGGTAAAATTCTCAGTGTAGGTCAATATGTATTACCAAAATGTCTTTCCGTTTAGTTTAAATTTTCAAAATTTCTTTTCTAAAAATTTAAAATCTTGAATTCTATATTTTTTTTCCAGCAAGTAATTTGAGATGATGAATTAATTTATTAGCATTTTTCTAAGTTATCATCCTCTAAATGTTTTAATTAAAATTTGAGGAATTAATCTTCAGAATCTGCGTTTTGGAGCAATATTTAGCGGAAATTGTATGTTGTTTTCATGGATTCCAATATTGTTCGCAATTAGAGGACCCAAGGAAATGGACAACGTTGTTACAGTATAACCCTTTATTAAAATTTATATAGTCCTTTGTATAATATCTCTTTGGCAAACAGATATAAAATAATCCGTATCTGGATAAACTTTCCAGTCAGGAAATTATGAACTCCGGGAAAATATTTATATATTTCGTATCTTTAAAAAAAAATCCGACTTTAAACTAAAACGACTGTTCTCCTCAATAATTTTTCTTCTTATTTCTTTTTCAAAAAAAAATTTTCTTTTTGACTTACGTTTCAAATATTTCTATTCTAAAATTCAATTCTTTTTTTTTTTTTTAAAAAACCTAAAGTATAAATTCGTGTGCACAATATTGAGCTATTAAAAGCACGATCTCACAGTCTAATGCTTAATTTTCAGAATAATATTTAAATCTATATTAAGTTAATTTTCATATAAACTTAAATCGTATTTAAATACAAATTGATTTTTTGAGTTTTGTTTAAAATGTCTTATTTAATTAAGATAAAAGCTCTACTAAAAACAAAAAAATATCATAACAAATTGTATTTATTTACAAGGTGGCCTGAAAAAACAGTTGTCTGCTATTGCTTTGCCTGTTGTTGTTGTATTGGTTTAATATTTAAACCACCTTGCTAAGTTTTTCCAATGGAAACTTTAAATGAATTTTTCTAATTGAATATTGGGTAAACCTAAACTTTTTATGAAGAATGTCAAAACAAAATGTAACAGAAGTCAAAAAAAAAACATTATGAGCAATGTAAATACAAATCGCTTATATAAGCGTGTGTTCGTGTAACAAATACCAAAAACAAGTCAAAATACGACAAAAAAATGTTCTGCTTAAAAAGTAATTAGCAATTGGACCGTATTCTAAATAATATATATATTTTTATAAAGATGTCATCTCTGGTGATATTTCAAACTGATTAAAAAGACAATGGTGCTTATAGGGCCCTAAAATGATAAGGTTCTTCAACAGGCTCTTCAACATCACCTTTTTTTATAGTCCACATGATTGACATAAATATACGCCAAGTAAAACTTGACTCTGTTCCAAGTAGTTCTTAAGAGTCTGCAAATTATACTTTACTTAAATATGCTGCTAAAAATGAATGAAAAACTTTTAAGGAGTTCGTTCCATCATATCTTTATGCTTAAAACTACAATATACCGGCGAAATCAACTATATGGTTTCAGTTTTATTTATTAAAACACCAAGAACTTAAAACAAAATTGAAGGTATCAACAATAAATTTCAGTGTTTTTATCAAGAATACAAATTGGGAATTAAGCACGAATAACAAAATCTTTTTAATTAAAATTTTGTATTCCAAAAAATTACTTTTGATAATAAACTGGCAAGTGCACGGCCTAAAAAAACTTAACTGGCAACATGCTTTTGCAAGTTGTTTTTTTGCATTTTGTTTTTTCTTAACCTACTTACAACTACAATTAATGTTGGAAGAATTCCAATCAATTGTAGTGGGGAATGTAAGGAGAGATAAACTCACTGTTTATTGTTGTTGTTTTTGTTTAAACTTTGATATTGTTACAAGTAGAACTGTTGCTTATGATTCTTATACGCTTAACAGTTTTATTTGGTTTAATATCTTTAGTTTTTCTAAAATCTTTATGGATGAAGTTTCCTGAAGATCTGGCCTAAACAACCAGTGAAATGCGCATAGGAATAGCTTATCCCATCAACAATAAATTTCAGTGTTTTTACACAGAAAAAATTATTAGTAGTTTTTTATCAATTAAAAAAATTATTTAAAAATTATTTAAACTTAATTAATGTGATAATTGAATCAATTATTTTTTTTATTGAACGAAAATTAAAAATATAATTTTGATTTAATTAACATTTTATTTGTTTTGAAATAAATTTTGAATTAAAATAATAATCAAATAACAAAAAATTATTTCGTTAAAAATAAAATAATTTAAACTTGTGAAATTGTTGTTGGAAATTGTCACAATCAATCAACATATTGTTTGAAACGGCAATGTTTTTTGATCATTTTTTTAATTAAAATTAAAAATATCATTTATTGAAAAAATAATATTCAAAATATTAAATTTTTACAATTTTAAGTAATCAATATAATTATTTTGGTAATAGGTGCAAAATCAACAAATGGGTTGCTTGATTCTATGAATTTGGTATAAAATTGGTGATTAGAGAAAATTTTTAATTTTTTCTGTGTATCAAGAATACAAATTGGGAATTAAGCACGAATAACAAAATCTTTTAAATTTAAATTTTGAATTCCCAAAAATTACTTTTGATAGTATCAAACAATTTCATGAATAGTTTTCAATAGTGATCGACGAATTGACAGATATTTTATACAAAAAGCATGTTAATATTACTATTGGTTTCTATAATGCTGAAACAAAATAATTTGAAATATATAATCCTGGCTTAGAGGTTTTGTTTGCAATTTTTCGAAAATATAGTTGAAGTCTACTGATTCATTTTGATATGCTAAGCCACCTATAAATTTAAACTCATTTAAAATAAAGTTTTGAGAATATCTCAAATAATAAATTTATTAAATTCCTTTAATTTTTCAAAATCAGAGTTTTTCAAAAATTCTAAAGCTATGTTCTTCGCACCTATTAAATATTTGACGTCCTACACGTAACCACCAGGGTTGTCAGATTTTTTCACCTTCATCGCCAAATAGCATACTGAAAATCGCCAAAAATCGCCAAAATTTTATTTTTTTAGATTTTTGGTAAAAAAAAATTCGCCAAAAATCGCCAAATAAAAGTTTTATATAAAAAAGAGTATAAAAGTGTATTTTAACTTTATAAAAATTTTCCATATTTATCCTTATTCTAGTAGTGTGTTTATATAATAGTAGAACATCGCCAAATGCTTAACATTTGTGATTCTGATTTGAATTCTGTAATCTGTAAATCCATAATCGCAATCGCAAGAAGTTTGGCTACTTTAAATTGCAAAAGTATGCTGAAGGGAACTAGAATATTTGTAATCATAAGAAGGCTGATTATTTTAAAACCTAGAACTTGTGAGATCATTTAATTGAATTTTGCCAAAACATTAATTTTATCAAGCATGTAAACTGAGTAAAGTTTGATGCAAAAAAGTGAGTTTTTATAAGCGTGATTTTCTATGTGAATATAAACCAGAATATGGGAATTTCCTGGGGTCACGAACGTACGTTCGTACGCTTTTGATGTGAAAAAAATATAGAAAACAAAACTTTTCCTATCATTTTTTTGCGATTCGATAGCATTTGGGTAGCTCTATATTAAGTGCAAAGGATGGATGGATTTCATCGAGTTTCAGCTTTCATAATAATAGTTATAAATATGTGGTCACGAACGTACGCAAAATAGAGGTAAACTTTGGCTGACAGTAGTGAAATGTAAAAATCTGCGTAATGAAATGGAATATTCAAAAGAGATTAATTTATTTTAAAAGTGTATTATTGTAGGCCTCCATCCAGTATTTACAAAATGAAAAATCTCTCTTGGTTTTTGTTTAATTGGCTTATGCACCGGTCGCGAACGTACGGGTCGCGAAAGTACGATTTTCCATATGTTTTTTTATTATTATCACCATGCAATTTCCCATAAATATCTTAAAATTTCCTTAGCAAAAAAACTTAATGCTCCTTTTACAATTGATTGTGATGGAGAGATTATGAAGAAAGAGTGTAAACATAACATATTTTTTGCATTTAAAATAAATATATAAAAATATCTTTAGAAGTAGAAAATATAAGAAAATATAAAATTGTCCAGTTTCCAGCGCAATATCCTCAAGTAAAACAGCTGAGAAATGCTATGAAACCATTCTTTTGTAAAACATAAAATTTTTTTATAATAATAAACAATAAAAAACGATGAATATCAACATATTATTTTTTCATCCTGGTGGACAATTCTGGGGAAATGGCCATATGGTAAAATTTTGTATTTATTTGAAGCAAAGGATAAATATCTTAAAAGGTGCATTTAAATTAGATATTTGAAATTGAATTGGAATAATTAAAGTCAATTCAGACTCGTTTTCGATTCTATAAACATCAGGGTTTTCAAAAATTTCAAGTGAATATTAAATTATTTTTTTTTAATATTTTAAGGTTGCGCTTGATACTGCTATATAGAATTTGATATCAATGCAACTTTTTTTTTAACAAATTTTCTGATTTTCTTTCGCTATTAATTCAAATATTTTTGCATACTACCAAGTATACATTATTATTTATTTATTTTAAAAAACCCCATTTCATATGCAATCGAAAACGATTGCGTTTTTAAAATTTATTTTGCAAAATAAGTTTTTCGGTAAAGACCCGATTATTGAAATTTAAGAAAGCTTAAGCTTTATTCCAAATTTCTATTGCAACAATTCTTTAATGTTTTCAATGTAATTATCTGGCAATATTATCAATTTATCATTTAAAACAATCGCATTCGTATTGCGATTTTAAAATTTGTTAAAAATTCAAAGTAAAAACTTAGCCCGTACTTATAAATTTGTTCATATAAATATGAAAAAAAGATAAAATGTGTTTTAGAAATCGCCAAACAGTCGCCAACTTTTTTAAATTTAGCCAAAAAAAATCGCCATGTCGCCAAACACAAAATTGCATCGCCAATTAGGTATATAAATCGCCACGATTGGCGAAAAATCGCCACATCTGACAGCCCTGAACATGGGTACTGTTCTATTTTTTGATAATGAGGCGGTTAAAAAATAATTATTTTTGGCAAGACATTTTTCTAAATGAAATACTTTTTTAAAACAATACTTTTCCAAGGTACTTTTATGATCAACATTTTTAATTATTTTTTTTTAACCTCTAAATATGAAATTCTTTAAAATGCAATTAAAATAAATTTTGTTTTACTTTAATATTTTTTCAGTTTCCTACGGAGAGTTTTCAAATGCTATAAATCAAAAAGTGCCAACTCATAAAACAATTTCATCCGCTTAGAGAAAAAAACACGACGCAGCATTAAGAAATGGCGTTACTTTTAGTGCACGTGCGTCGTTTAATACTTTTAATCAGCATCGTTTATTTGAGTGGCGCCTTCGTAAGGAAATTACTGACCGATTCACGTCACGCCTACTTAATGCACATGAATGGCAAAACTTTGTGGGCGAAGCATTTGCATTTCCAGTGGTGGGCCTACATTTACACATGTTACGCGTACGTCTTGCTAGTGAATTATGTGAATATGAGGCGTTATACAAATATGCTCGAGTTTTTTCTCACTTGAGGTTTGAAATTAAAAATTGAAAAAAAAAATATTTAATTTTTTGTAATACGTATGTGTAAAATTGGCGTCTGAAATGTTGACAGCATAAGAATGGTAATAAAAAATATTATGTTTGTACTACTAAAAATTTCTTAGGATTTAATAAAAAAAAATATTTTTTTAATACAAATAAAACGAAATTAATCATAAAAAAAGTTTTTTTTTAATGAATTTTTAATTCAAAGGGGATTTAAATGGAAATAAGTTTATGATTTAAGAGGATTAAATATAAAAACTTACACGCTACAAAAAATATTAACATATTTGTATGGTAATTAAGGTGAAAATTGCTGCACAATGGGACTGAGTGCAAACAAAATGGAATTTTAAATGAACTGATTTTTTCTCGTTTAGAATTGTACTAGAACTGAACTAGAACTTAAACTAGAGCCCGAACTAAAAATTAGACATACATTTTTTAAAAAGTAGGACCACGAGGTGAGTTAAAGTGCAATTTCTGCCTCTCCGAAACTATCTTTTAATTTTGTAGAATTAAATTTTGGATTTCTCGAATTTGTAATTTTTCGAGATTATCAAATTTTTCCATAAATCGTAATAAACTTTTCACAACTGCAGGTCGGAATTGATATTTTTAAGTGTTTCCATCCTTTTCCAATTTAGAAAATTCTGCGTCAGCATTCATTGGTTTGGCACAGATGATATTATAAGCTCCACATTCACTTTTTTCATGTTTATTCTTTGCCGCTTAGAAAACAACTAAAAATTAGAACAAGTTTTACTCCTGTGCTCCGCCGCTTACCGCTCGCCGCTCATTGCGTGTCCTCGACCTTACTGAGAGTCACATAAGCGTCAAGAGTTCATTTTATGTCAAACGTCTTATTTTCATACAGTTTATACCATAGAACCCTTTCGAACGCGAATTCAACACCACCCGGCTGGAAAATCTTATTTGACAGATCGCTAGGTCGGTTTGTTTTATTGATAATGTATTGGCAACATTGTTGCCAACTTTTTTTGAAGACTTCCCGTCAAATCGCACTTCAAAAGCCGCTAGAAACCGCAAAATTTTTTTTTAGCTTAAAATGTCTTAAAAATAGGTGCGTTTGAGAACTTTTACAGTAAAATGCAGTAAATGAGTAAACTAAAAAATTTGATCTCACAAAAAGCTGTCGTATAAAAAAGTACGCGAACGCAAAATTTGTAAAAATTCGTAAAACAAAGGCAACAGCTGATGGCAAATAATTGAAGTGTTGAAAAATGTTTACACTTTTGACTACTTAACTCGGTTTCTGATCGGTACTCGATTAAATACTTTGTATAACGCGAACATTTTTGGGAAATACAAACAAATTATTTTATGTAATCATTCATAGTTGTTTGTTTTTTTATTTTATTTGATTTTACTAATTTGTGGCGGGTTAATTTATTCAAAAGAACATTAATAATTTTTTGGCTATTGATTACTTAAGTACCCAAATACTTCACACTTTTACAACTCTAAAAAATTAACATAATAAAAAAAATGTTCAAAAGTTAGTATTTAGCCAAATAATTTTATTCACTTTTTGTTTTGGTTTAATTGTTACTTCAACTTTTCTTTTATTTAACAATTTTTTCACAATTTGTAAGCTTATTTTTGTTACCTTTGTTTGTTTACCTTTTAAAACATATGTTTTTTTGTTTTACTAAATTTTACTGCAAAAGTTTCTGCAGTAAAAATTTGTAAATACTCAGACAAGAACTGTCACTTTACGCTCTCAATTTGTGTTCTCATTTACTGCATTTTGTGTACTCGAACGCAATTTAGTAAAATGCAGTAAAATTCAGTAAAAAATAGTAAAAACTTTTGTGTTCTCGATTAGCTGCGTTCGCTAAAATCTAAATATTTTGTAAAATTTATTATTATTATTGAGGTCTTTTTTTTATATAATAAATTTATTAAACCAATATTTCGGCATTCCGTACTTTTTTTTAAGGTTTCGAATTGCACTGACTCTTTTAGTCCCGCGAACGTAAATTGTGGGTATTCATATAAAATGCAGGGATTTGTGTTGCTTAAAATCTATCCAGACATTAGAGTTAATTGCACTTAATCTAGATGTGGTAATGATGCTAAACACTTTATACCGTAGACCAAGATTTAAAAAAAATCGTGAAAGAAAAGAAGGAACTAATTGTGAGACAATCGATTTTAAATTTCAAACTATTTTATATTTGATATATACTTACATATTACTTTCTGAGGAACATAAATGTATATATGGATAACATGGCCAATACTGCTTTATAACGTTTATAATTTTCAAAAGTTTTTGCTGGCCATTTTTTCAAACATTATGTTAAATATCATGCTTGAAAACTATTTACAATCCTAACAAATGAAAAAATCATTTTTGTTTCGCTCCGAAGGCTTCGCTTAGATTTATCCAAATTCTTTTTTACTATTTTAAGAAAACTAGAAATAAGGTTTGTATTTACCATTAACTAAAATAAAAATATAGAAGAATTTTGACATATCTAGTTGCATGCTGGTTTATACTAAACAACAAACTTATGGAAGCCCAGGCCAAGCCGTAAAATTGCGCTTTATTGATATTTTGTAAAGCATCACAAACAATATATCTTGAATCCTCGAATTTCAGTACGTTGTTTGGCGTTAAGCGGCACATACACTTGCAATATTATTGTATGTGATTTTCATCATATTATTTCCATTTTGTCCTACATTATGCAATAAGTCGCACAATGGTTTCATTCAATCAATAAAAAGGTAATCAAATTCTATAGTGCCGGTTCACACACGTCAAGTTTGACTCGTCAAGTCTTGAATTTTTAGGAGATAGGGGAAAAGAAATGGCCTTCTCTTTTCCCTTCTCTCCTAAAAGCTCAGGACTTGACGAGTCAAACTTGACGTGTGTGAACTGCACTTAGGAAGTTTAATCCGGGGGATAATAAAAAATACTTTTAATTTTTGGTTGCTTAAATGCTTTAATATAAACATTGACTTGCTGCAGACAACACCCTTTTAACTTTAGCTTTGACTATTGATTATTTTTTTATCGATAAAAAATTGTTTAAAATAAATTTAAGTCCGTTCTCAGTTTTTTTTCTATCACGTCTAGTTTATTTATGGGCTGGACAAATATTTCGCTCAAATTAAGGCGGTTATGTTAATACATTTCGTTTATAACTTAGGAACTATTTGTCCTATTTTGATCAAAGCAAATTCAAATGATAAGAAAACAAATTTCCTTTAAGCCACCGATATTATATTTTTTATGTTTTTAACTGTTTCGGAGTTATTTAGAAATTACTTTTCTTGAATTTGCCTACCGGTTAAAGCCTAGTACTCTGTTCAAATTTGTGAAAAATGTTGAGCAACATTAATTATTTCACACGAAAATTTTGACATGTATCAATGTTACCTATTATGCGAGTTTGTACAATTTGACGTTTTTATTCCTGCAAAGTATGCAGCATTGTTTTGTGTATGTAAACAAACCCCACATGTATTTTACTAAAAATTATTTTTTTTAATAAAAAAATTTAATAAAAAAGAAAGTAAATATAGATAAAAAACGGTTACCGGTTGTGTTGTTTGAATTTTTATATTTTTAAATTAAAAATCAGTTCATACTTTTTTGCTTTTCCTTAAAATTCCACGTGAAATAAGTGCTGCTTACATTGTTTCGCAGTTGTGAAAAAATGTTGCCAGAAACATTACGGAACATTTTTACAAAATGAACAGAGTACAACTCTATCAACATTATTTCAAAGATATTCCGCACAAGTTTTTTTAATATGCGTTTTGACAGCATTTCGCGTGAAATGTTGAACAGAGTACCAGGCTTAAATCAGCATAATCAAAGTTTAGTTAACAAAACTAGCAAAATAAAATCTGCTTAAAACGTTGTTAAATGTTTTTATACCGGAAACAAATTTAATTTCCACAAAAACATTTTTTTTTTCATCTCACTTAATTACTTTATGAATTGAAAACAAATATTTAAAATCTCTTATTTTGAGATAAAAATTGTTATTTTCAAATGCCTAGAACAAAAATTGTTTTTCTAATGATATTTAAAACCCGCTATATTTCCCGTTAACCGTCAAAAAAAATTTACCTCGATTGACACATAAAAACCGCTAGAATCGCGGTAAAACCGTCAAATTGGGAACAGAGATTGATAATAGAATTATAATGAATAAATAACGCTTGACGCTCTTATTTAGTTGGCGCAGTAAGAAAATTTAATTTCGCATAACTTTTTGAAGGGTACATAATAATCGTTTAACTTTTGCGGGTTAATTTCTTTACTATGAAAAAGCTTTCAATCTTAAATAAACTTGAACTTCCTTATACAAAAAGCTTTTTTTTGTTAATAGCGACATCTATACTTCAAATCTCTTAACAAAATTAACAAGGTGGCGAGATGCACTAAACGACCTTATGATCCAAAAAAAAAGCTAAAAAGCTTTGAGCTTATACATTCATAAACTTTAAGGGAAGCTATGATGGGAATTCGAGTGTTGAAATATACATATTTCAAAATTTATAAAAAGTAAACAACGACTAAAAAAATCAATCACAAATTTATAAATAAATTTGTCATTTTATTTAAAAATAGAAAAAACAACAAAATTGTTTTTAAAAAAATTTAGTAACGAAATTAAAATTTTGAAAAAATACTTTTTTCTTCGTTAAGCCCAAAATATGATGATGATTAATTTTTCGAACGTGTGTGTGAAATTTTAAGGCAAACATTCTAATAAACATTTTATTTTTATTTATTTGTTTAATAAATGTTTATAAATTTCGTATCGTAAATTTATTAATTTCAATATAAATTTTTGCAGTTTTCTTTAATTTTTCTTTTTTTTTCTTAATAAGATTTTTATAAATGCAGGCGTTATACTTATGATTTTTCTTCTTTTTTTTTTGATGCATTTAATTTTAAATGACACGTACACATTTTTTGGGAAAAAAAAGTAGAATATAAGAAAAATTAATAAAAATTTTAATTTGCTAAATATTTCTAGATCAGCAATTTTAATAAAATTGGTAATCAAATTAAACCATAAAGAAATATTTGAATACATTTTTAATGTGGTTGTTAGAAATTGTAAATGTTTATTTTTGATTTATTTACTTGAAAAGATCTCGGATATCTGGTAGTTTCCATTGAATTTTCTTTTTATACATATGGGCAAATCCCAGAAACAGTCCACCAACCAAAAATTTTTCAAATGAATTGTTTTTAATGGAATATAAGACTAGATGTATAATTTCATTTTTATATTAAAAAATATACAATAATACAATAATTTTTACCAAATACTACCCCACCCCTGATTTATTAATGTTATACGTGAATTTAGCATTATTTTAAGTGATTTTTGTGTTGAAAATAGCACTTACAGCAGACTCATCAAAATATAAATTTCGTTAAAAAATAAGTTGATATTCATTAGTTAAGAAATTAGTTTAAGAAATGCAATTCATAAAAATATAATTTGTTTTGTTAAAATAAATAAAATATAACAATGAAATACTAATGGAAAAACTGTAGCGTGCGTCACAAAGGCTTCACGGCTTTTGTCAGAAAATCACAACATTTTTTGACTGCGAATAAGTGCATTTAGAATTCTCTTATAGTCATCTTTCTTTTAGAAATTAGATTTTGTATACCTTATGATGCAAAATTCGCTAAAAATTAGAGAAAAAAACACACTTCAAACTTTGAAGTTAGTTCCACTTTTTGTAGCGTGCGCCGCAAAACTTTGTGATAGATTATTTCGCAACAATTACTTGCTAAAGGCCAGTTTACACGGTAATACAATGTATTACGACTTTGTAGAATCAAAATATTATGTGTTTAAAAGAAAAAAATAAAAATCTTTTGTAAGTATAATTCATGTTTACACGGATGGTATAAGTAAAATCAAAAATAATAATAACAAAAAAACAGATCGTTGCAGTTTTAAATTTTTACAAAAACAACATGAACATTTCCTGAGTTGATTTTAGTTGTTTTTGTAATTGTATAAAAATGCTACCACCTTCAATATATGCTGTTAAAATACACCTCTGGTGTGATGAGAATACATAAGTTTCTAAAATGGTTTAGAAAAAACGCATTTACCGACCGGTAGTCAGATTTTGTATTCGTATTCTCTCTTACTCAATACATTTTGCTTTTACATGAAAAGATTTTTCTCATTCTACATAATTTTTTGCAATGTCGTAATACATTGTATTACCGTGTAAACTGGCATTAAAAAATTATGATATATGCCATTCGTAAGTTCATATTAATGCCACTTAACACTATACATAAGTTGAAGCTTTCTCTTTTTAAAGACCAAAAAATGTTTATATATCAATCAGAGAACGCGTACAAATATAGCGTTCGTCACGCAAGATTAGCCTGCGTATATGTTAGTTTGCATATGTTAGTTTGCATTGCGTTTGTAGTTTCTACAATATTGAACTTAGACCCTATAAAGTCCTTATGTGTAGCGATGTCCGTGTGTATGTTGAAATGTGCCTTCGGAAGACCCCGAAGAAATTATGGGTACTAAGTTATCATACATTTTTGTCACATATACTCCGTTTAAGTTTTCTATTGAGCAAAAAACAACAACGGCCTCGAATTCACAAGCCCCTTGTTGTTTTTGTTTTTTTTTTTATACGGCAAAAGCAAAATTGTCCAAGCATCTTTGTTATCAATTCACAACATTCAACAAAATTTAGGCGGGATTGCACAAGCGGGCGTGGCACTTCTCATACAAATACATTATACATTTTTGTAAATCTAAGTAACAGCATCTTGGTTATCAATACACAACATCCGACAAAATGTGGCTTGTATTGGATAAGTGGGCGTGGCACAAAATAGATTTATTTTTAACTAAAGAACCATATTTATATAACTTTCTGTTCTTATCGCATCATGGTTAAGGGTTTAAAAGATTCGGCAAAGCTAAATAAGCACTCTTAGGCCCGTTTTCACGACTTAACGATAGCTAAATGTAGGAAGTTATCGAACAGATAATGAGTTTTTAATTATCACAAGTTCTCTTTAACCTTAAAGTGAAGAATAAGCTAAAGAGAGGAACGTTCTACCTTTAACTTTTGTCGTAAGGTTTAGATTTAAGATTGCCATATTATATTCACATATTTTTTATATATGGCAACTCCAATTATACGTATATTTTGTAAATATAAAAAAAGTACGTAGTTGCCAGTTCGTATTTTTATTTTGGCAAAAATAATCGGTATTTTCTTTAGTATTGCCACTTTTTTAAAAATGTTAAGTTTATTTTATACAGAAGTTGTGAAAACGAAAAATAGTTGAAGGTAACTTTATTCCTCACTAGTGCTAAAGGTAGCGTTAACTACATCGAACTTTAAAGGTAAGTCGTGAAAACGGGCCTTAGTGTTTTTAGTGTTTTTATTGTGTAAATATGTACACTTAGGGTGGGTCAAAAAAAAAATTTGTGCCAGTCACCCCTTAAAATGAAAGATATGCCAATGAAGTTTCTAAAACAGGAAAAAATTGAATTTAATTTAAAACCTGGTTTAATGTAAAATGTGTGTGAAAAAGAAAAAAGGGGCTTATTTTGGGGGCGTGACATAAAAGTGAGCATATTTAAATCTGTTCAAACGTGGTTTTAGAAGTATGTACATTCTTGGCACGTAAAAAAAATTGAACATTTGGGGGAAGGATCCGAGATGGCATAAGCGACGCCGAGAATTTAAGGTCGGATTAAAAAGTCACTAAAGACGAAAATTAAGCCACTATCAAGCCATGAACAACGATATGCGATCTGATGAGATCGGACTTTAAATGGCAGCGCTAAATAGAAAAAACCAAAAGGGCTGTATTTTGGGGCGTGGCAAAATAAATGTTTCACCTGTTTTAGAAACTTCATTGACATATCTATCTTTCATTCTAGGGAGTGACTGGCACAACTTTTTTTTTTTTTTTTGTATGGAGGTCGGTCGATCCGGTCTAATGTACACTCAAAATATTATGTAGTTAATAATTTTCATTTCATTTGAAACAAATGATTTCTACATTCATTTTAAAATTTTTTTATTACTTAAGCAGCATATTCATTAAAATTGAATAGTTTTTACTTTAAAAAAATATATTTTAACCGACAAAAATCAAACTACATAACAAAATAAATACCAGAAAACATTATTTTTTGGTAGTTTATTTTTTGAATAACAAACATAAATGTTAAAAAATAAAATTATTCGTTAAATAACTATATTTTTATTCAATTTTAACAGTACGGAAAACGAATTTAATAACCCACAACCAGTTATGAGTGTATGTATATGTTTGAGGGAGGATCTCAACGCGTGTCGAAATAGTTCTGTAATAAGGATTAAATATATAGCAGTTTTGTAAATTGAAAATTTTATTGAAAAACATATTTGAAGCTGAGCTGAAAGGTCTGAACAAAAACTGATCAAGGATTGGATTAAAACTTAATTTATATTGTAATTAAAAAGGGAACAGAATTTAAACTGAACGTTAACAGAACTAAGCTTAAGTTGAACTAGAACTTAATTAAAATTGAACTAGAACTGAATCACAACTAGAAAAAATCTAGAACTGAACTAAAATTGGTTTATAACTAAAGTTTCACTGAAAGTTTAATTGCCCAGCTTACCTGGAATAATAACTAGCAGAGCTGTTATCACAGCAAGGCGGTTTCATTATTCATTCACTGAATTCGCCTTGTATCACACATTTTGTTTAACACCTAAAAAAATATTAAGAAAAATGTATAAATGGATTAAAATTATTTTACATTATATTTCAAAAATTAATTTTAAAAGGTTGAAAGGCTCCAAGCCCGCCGAAAGTTCCGGCTAGCTTCGGCTTAGATTTTAAGCCGACTTAACCAGCTTAGCGGGAATTTTTTTTTTTTTTTTTTTTGTTAGAAGAAAAATTTCAGTGTGGTTCCATTAAAAAATTACAGCCCTGCGCGTTGCAAATATGTATATCTCGTTATTTTCGCAACATTTTTAAAAGTATAATTTTAAAGTAATTTATTATAATGACACAAAAACCTATCTTCGAAGTTTGGCAAAAAGGTACTAAGTCATAAAAATGGATTTTAAGTTGTTAATTGGGTTTAACTCGATTATTTTCTTTTGGTGTCAATGACTTTAGTCCAGCATTTATTAGAAAATATGTATGAAAATTAAAAATTTCAAGTCAATCATTTTCAATTTACCATTAAGAAAAACTAAGGTTTCTGACTTAAGACCTTTTTGCCAAACTTGAAAGATATGAAAAGTTATTTTTTTAAACAGAGTGAAAGTAAAATTGTAGAAAGTTAATCAGAGTCAGAAAAATAAGAGCTTTCTATTTAAAGTAAGTAGGGATGCGATTTTTTGTCGATAGTCTAAGAACGATGTCGACCAATTATCTTTCCGAATCATTAAGTTTGCGTTAAAATGCCATCGATTTGTTTGTGCATATTGTTGCATATTATGGTGAAAATACATATTTTTGTGCATATTTAGGTTTTTAATGGATATTTTTGCATATTTTGACATTTTCGAGTGATTTTTTTTTTAATTTCTATAGTATAAAAAAGTTCTTAAAAAAAAATTTTTAAACACAAAAAAAAATTCCAAAAATATTTTAAAGTCAATAAAAAAATTATTTTGGAGCTTTGCGTTTTAAAACGATTTAGCACCTTACATGGTTAAGTCTTTCAATGGGTTAAAAATATTTTTTCCAAAACTGTTACCGCTTTGCAGAGGAAACTAGAAGCCAATTCGATAATATTTAAATTTTTATTGAAATTTATTCCTTGATTCCCCTTCCACCGCAACCAGTAGTAACAAGATGGTGGCCAGGCTAGATGCTTCAGAATTCTATTGAAAAAACTTTGAAAATTAACAATGTGGACGGATGAATAGCCCGAAAAATTAAATAAAAAAAATTCGAAATGTTTTGCAAAAAAATTAAGGATTTCAAAAAATAAAATGAATTTCAAATATTTTTGATTTGATCTGAAAATAAATTTTTTCAAAATTCATTTGCGTTCTTCAAGTACAAGACAAAGTTTTACTTTTAATAAAACAGAATTCTTTCGCACGTCGGAAATAGGCAGTAATTCTTTCATCTGTAACTGAACGAATCGAAATTATTTTTCAGTGTTGCTTTACAAATTAAAAAAACTATTTCGATTCGTTCAGTATCGACTGAAATTGCTTAAAAAGACAAAGTTGCTTAAAAAGACAAAGTTGCTTAAAAAGTATTCGATCACGACTGCCAGAATTAGCCCCCTGGTTCCCGAAGCTTGCACATTTGTTCGTAATACACGTTTTTCCTCAACAGTCCATTCGTTTGTGGTCGATTGGACGGTGCATCGTACAACGTATTACAGGGAAAATTCGTTTATTGCCCGGACTGGTTGTACATGAATAAGCTTAAATCGAATGTCCACAAGCACTACTCTCTATATTCTTCTTCCCATGACCTGTTTTTCTAGTTCCAAAACAATACAATGCACTAGCAAGGTACATCCCCTGAATACAAAAAAAATAGCTACGAAAGGTTTTCGTTAAAGCTTGTGTGACCAGTATATAGGATGTGTTGGGCTTGTGTTGTTGCCTCTTTTCCCCGCATTATGTCCATCTTGTGTTCTCCCATTTTTGGCTCCAGTGTACGCTTTGTTGTTCCTATATACTTTAGCTCGCATCACTGTGTGTCATTTCCTTCACATTGTAATTCGTTTACAATGTTACTTTGTTGTTGTTTATAAATTGGCGCCTTAACTCTAGAAAAAATCGTGCTTAATGTCAATTGGGCAAAACAGATGTTTTTTGTTTTTATTAACGACCGTATGTTATTATTATCGGTTAACCCAGGTTTGTATTTTACACTGTAAAGTTAGAGGTGTTCTTATGTTAAAACACGGTAATTAATGCAAATGTTTTAACAAAGCTTTTATGACATCATGTTATAACAGCATATCATGTCAGTTGTAGACGGGGAGTTACGTTATAAATGTCATTACATTGCACTCGAGGCCGATGTGACATTGCAGACGTTGAGAACGCCAGCAACACATATCGTTGACGGCGACCAAAATTTACTAAAATTGAAAATTTTTCAACGACGGCGGCGAAAATTCAACCGTCGGCCATGCCAAATAATATAAAGTGTGACTTTAACGTTTGTTGTTTGCAAACGAACTTTGAAAAAATTCGTATATTTAATACAAATGTTAATAGCAAAATAATATAACAATGATAAAAAATGTGCCAAGAAAAAAATATTATTATTATTATTCCAGTGAAATGTTCACAGAAGCTAGCTTTCCCTCAACAATAAATGTCAGTGTATTTATCAAATATGAAAAATGGGGAATTCAGCACTTCATACAGAAATCTTATTAATGATTATTCTTTGCATTTTGCATTTTTAATTGTTGGAGGTAAAATTTTTTCTCGGCCCATTTTTATTCGTGAATTTATTTGAAAGTTCAAAACGGGACCTTTTCTCAGAAAAATGTTACAGACACACTTTTTCTGTAAATTGGCGAGTAATTTCCTTCCTTACGTGACAGCTAGTACTCGCCAAAAGTGTTACAGATACAGTTAAGCGAGAAAAACAGCTGTTTGTTTCAATATATGGCAATTTTGTTTCATTTCACACATTTCATTTGAAAAGTTTCTCCGCGCGAGAGTTGCAGAACATGGGCACAGAAAATTTATAAAATTTTGGTAAAATCTAAAACAGTGTTAACCAAGCCCCGAACGCACGTACACAAAGATATTATGTGCTTGTGTGCGGTCGCAAACAGAAGCTGCGGTCGCTGCCGAATTGTACACTGTGTAACAATCTAATATATAAAATTGAATGTATATACATACATATCTTTGTTCCGTAAAGGCGTCTAAACTACTGACCCGATCTTCATGAAATTTTCACAGTATGTACTGTCGACCAAGAACGACAAGTATGCTATATTAGATCAAGATTGGACAAAGGGGCGTGGTACCTCCCATACAATTTTTTTTTTATATACATTTTTTGTCAATTATTTTTGTTTTTTTTATTTCAATATATTTTTTTTTTTAATAAAATTATTGGAACCCGTGCAACGCCGGGTAACCAGGCCAGCTAGTGTAAAATATTTATTTAAAAAAAAAAACATCAGTTCCCAAGAAGTATAAACTTTGTTGATCTGTGTGCTTTTGTGTTGATTACGAAAAAAAAAAACAAAAACAATACCAAACAAGCGTGCGTGGTATTGCTTT
Source organism: Pollenia griseotomentosa (assembly GCA_963931875.1). Lineage (NCBI taxonomy): Eukaryota > Metazoa > Arthropoda > Insecta > Diptera > Polleniidae > Pollenia > Pollenia griseotomentosa. Next base: position 85,745,369 of record OZ007562.1, read on the forward strand.
CACAAAGCTTGAGCAGAGACTGATGATAGGCTGATGTTTTGAAACGAACAAAATTGTTGTATACATGTGAATTGCCGACCGTGTCTGTGTGAAAAATACGATTATAGACTGGCTCGCGAGTCTATGGAGTGGTTATGACTGATCTAAAACCAAACCTTACTGGACCTACTATGAACAACGAGCTTTTTTATTGTTGCAGCTTTTGGCCATATTATAACATCTTGTGCTGGTGATTTTTAATATTTTTTAGAACTTTCTGTTCTCTTGAGTCCTGCTATTTTTCTTCTCTTTTCTGTAACTATTACTTTGTAATATTTTCGAGAAAAAGGAAAATTTATAATACACAGCCTTCATATAATTACCTTTAGTATTGTAGGTGTTGCAAATACAAAGTCCCCTGTTGCATTTAATTTTTTTACAATTTTATTAAATTATTTTTAGAAAATTATGTGTTTTGGTTTTTTTGACGTCTCGAATTGGCCAACGTTTCTCATAAAATTTGCAATTTGGACAGTAAAATCGCAACGAATTACCGATTTATAATAAAAATTATATTAATTAAGGAGAATTAAGAAATTTAATTAATATTAACAGAAAGAATTTTACACAAAACTTTTCAAGCAGATGCAGATGTTAAGAAATATTAAAATTTAAAAAAGTTCTTTGTTGAGACAACAAAGGAATATTTTTAGCATCTGAAATCAAAGGAAAATATTGTCCATATTTTCAAGAATGTGTAGTGATCAATGGAAATTCTATATTTGGCTATGCCGAATCTTAGTCTTAATATCTTAAAATTGTTAATGTTTTAATTTATAATAATACTTGGCGCTCTATCAATTTATTAAGTATCTTATTGAAATTTTATTAAGCGCTTTTTGATTAGAATTAGTTGAAGCCCCTGACTGTGCTAAGCTATGTACAGACGTTTGGCAGATCTTTTAATATTGTAAAGTCTAGCAATATGCTAACAATATACTGCCAAAGAAAAATTGCCACCAAAAGTAAATTGTCAGTTCAGACGATCCCTACAGATAATATTGGACTACGTGGTCCATTGTGGCTTAAATGGACTAGTTACAACATGGTCCAATCTACTGTAATATGGACCATGTTATAAGAAATTAACATGTAGTGCTGCCAACAACTGAATGATGTATACTTTTCTATAGTTTACAGTATCACACATTGGTAGCCCTGATGGTGTCCATTATTAATTGTTTATTTTAAAGTGAAAGTTTGTGAAATTTGTGAAAAAAAGATAAACAAATTAAAAATACCAAGTAAATATATTTAATAATAGCAGTAATAGACTACAGGGCACGTCATAAAAGGCGATTAGTAAAAAATGAAAAATGCTTAAACTACCGCATTAGTGTACTCCATACTGTAGTGACATGGAGTACTTTTAAAACTAACCCACTTTTGTACTCCATGCAGTAGTTTAGGGACTACTTCGGTGGGTTATATGGTCCCCTCCTAGGACATCGTAATGTTAAATGGACCACCTTTTACCCATATATTTGGAGCAGTTTTGGAGTACTCTTACTCCTTTATGGACTACTCTTTACATGCATGTATGGACTAGTCTCGTTATCTGCAGGGATTGTAAGAAAACCTTACAATTATCTAACTGGCAGACAACAGTCTGACAATAAATTCATCTGCTTACAAAAGTTGATAGTTCACCCGTTTGTCAGATAATTGAATGGCAAGAATTGCCAGATCCGTTGTTAGACATTGTCAGAAAATAAAAATTGCGTATATTTTTATAAATTGGAAAGTGGAAATATTGTTATTAAAGGGAAAAAGCAATAGCAAGGATTTTAACTATTTAATGTTGCTTTAAAAAGGTTTCATTAAAATTAATTTTATTTTTGCAAAATTAAACTTGTTTTTGGTTTTTTCTTTTCACTCATGCATATCAGGGATGGAAACTATGGTGCATTGGTACTTTTTTTTATAAATTTGAGGCTTTTATTAAACAAAAAATTGTCGTTTGTTGTTTTAGCTACGTATGGAATATTGAGAGATAATTTGTTATTTTATTTTGAGAGCGATTCCGTTTAAGTCCTCTTCTATATTAATGGGCTTTATTACTACACTTAAACATTGAGCTTAGAAGAACATTGAAAGTTTAAATACCGATAAAGATTGAAAAACCTCCGAGTTATAGACAAAAAAATCCCTTTTTCTCCAAAAATTAAGAATTCGGCGCAATAGCGTTCACATCATGTAAGCTAGGAGAACAAATGTCCTTCGACCTACCAATAGAACTTACTAACGTATTTTGTATACGCCTGGCTGGAAAATGTTTTTTTCTACGGTTCGAAAACTGCTGAGTTCTTGATAACCGAATTAAATTATAAGCAATCATACCTAAATGTTATTTAAAGCCACTTTTATTATTAAAGATTTGGCAACACAGATTTTTTTAGATCATATTGTTGGCGCTACATCTATCGAATGTCTTCTATTTAGTCTGTTTTGCCAATTAAAATGAGGGGATGTAGTGTTTAATAACACGTACAAATGATAAAAGTGTTTTATTAAAACGGCTGTTCTTGTTCGGGCAGCGGGTTGGATACATTTCCATCCTCTTGTTTAGTAAACATTTAACCAATACCCAAATATCGACTAACTGCAAGATCTGCCGAAAACCCTGCCGGTGGTCGTGAGAATGTGCAGATGTTGCTCACAAGAAATCGGCCTTTCGTGGACCAGACAACCTGGCGAATTTTGCATAGCTCTACGTTCTGCTGTTTAAGGTCGATGATTACCAACTTCTATTGGCGTATGTTGGATGATATGAAAGCCGCAACGTGCTATACATGTCACTTTGGGCGCTCTGTACGACAGATTTGAGGGCATGGGCATCTCACGTAGGTGTTATTAGCTAGCCACCGAGATCATAAAATTTAAACTCGTTAGTCTTTTTGAGGGGGTGTTGGAATGTGCGAATATGCCACAAACCACTGCGGCCTTTAAGTCCAACATAACCTTCGCCATCGGTCAAATTTAGCCTGCTTAATACACCAGAAACCTTAAAAATTGGACACTTAACGTGTGCAACGTGTGCGCCTCCTAGCGCAGCCACGGCAAGCATTAAAATGATGTTATATTCCCTTCATTATGGCATCGATACAAAGCGCATTATAAAAGGCCTCAATACAAAAGATCTTTTATCAGGCGCTTCATATCTTTTTTGTATTATTAATTCATTTTTTTTTTAACTTCTAACTTCACGTCCATTTTGTAATATTTTTTATTTGCTGCCTAATAAAATGTTTTTTTTTTTTCTTATTCATAAAAATTTATTATTTTCTTTTGAAAAAAAAAAATACCAAGACAATTTTTGTCATTTTTCATTTCAAAAATAATTTATGTAAATTTTGCATACAAAGTATCGTTGCAACAAAATGCATGTACTTAAAGGCAAGTCCAAAAAAAAAAGAAACGCTGCACTTAGGAAACTCTTATATGAATTAAAAGTGGCAATATTCATCACTTGCTTCTGAGTTGGTAATTTTATTTTATTTTTTTTTATTTCAATTGAACAAGGAAAAAAAATTATAAACATTAAGATGCAACGGCAACACTCAAAGTCCGTTAACAAGAAATAAAAATTATAAATAAAAAAAAAAAAATAATTAACGATATAAAAAAAAAATTTTTAATATAAAGCGTCTTAAATAAACACTTTATAAAAATCACACCTAAAGCATCAAGTGTAGAGTACGAATGTTGCACAAAAAAGGGTGTCCATAAAAAAATAAATTTTTAGAGATAAACAAAGAACTAATTAAACTTTCGAAAAAAGTTACAATATAATATAATTCTAAAACATTTAAGAAAACCCTTTTCTATAAATAACTTTAATGTGAACTTTTTTCAGAATTTTGTAATGGAGGGGCCTTAATTGCTGGTCTTTGTGTAGACTCTATTTAACTATAATCGTAGGTTTTTTTCTTAATTGCACTTCAAATTAATTTCGCATAAAATGTTTTAGCGAAAAAATTTCCCAAAAATTACTCTTTTATAAATGGTCCATACTTTTATTCAATTAAATCTCGCTTAAATGTTGTAGAGTCATAAAACTTCCGACAAAAAAATGTCCATATGGAAGGCTCACAGCTAAAACGAACCAAGTCGTGATATGTAAAAAATGTCCAAGCTAGTGCGAAATTCTCCGCAAAGTTTAATTCTATTTAGTTCTGTAACGGACTAAGTGTTTCGTTCCTAAAGTAACGGTAAAAAACCCAAGTCACTACCTCTAGTTTTCGAAGAAATTAATGGCAGTACATTTGCTCAACCCCAAAATATCTCCGAATTGTCTTTTTCTAACTTGATTCCCTTCAGCTTTAAGTCATCGTATGGAAACATTACAAGGATATTTTGCCTTCTGGTGCTACATCCTCTGGGGAGATCAGTAGGACCTCTTGCGATCGCGGCTGACCTGAGATCCTTTCTGGTTCCACAGGAATCAGGTAAGCAGGCACCAAACTGACTATTGATTGAGGCCTCCGAAAGGAAATGCTTTCTGTCTTTCAGGAAGATTGTCTATACTGGCTGTGTTACTTTTCCGTTAAAAAGATTCTTTCGGGAATCTGAAAACCATACTTAACGGCTGATATTTCAACATTTGTGGGAGAGTTCGGCCTGAGGGACGGATCATTACTAAGTGATATTGCTATCCAGCATGTGCTGGATTTTAATACCATGGAGTAGGCCTAAGAGAAGTTATATATGTAAATGTTTTCCACTTCTGTTGATATGATAACCTCGGGGGCATGCATGGAAACAGAGGGATATTATACATTCTGGAGAAATCTGGTAAACTCGGCAAATTTTTTTTTACCTAAGCTAATCCCGCATGTCTGCAGGAGACCAAAGCATCTGGCGGGAATAGAACCCGCAACCCCAGCACTGATAGACTAGCTCACTACCTACTAGCCTACCGGGGCACTCAAATTCAAAATAAACAGATCTTTTAAGATTGCAGAGATCCTATTTGGTACCTCGTGAATCAAAGCCCCCGATGATACGTTTAACGGCACCAGTTAGGAATCTTCAGGGATCACATGGTGGTTGTGGTTTCGATCCAAAGTCGCGGGTATGGGTATTTTGAAATGGCTTAAGCACGCCTAATTTTTCAATCCTTGTGGGAAAGTTAGATAGATCCAGCTCCTAAACGAGGGCTAGTATATAATTCTGGTGGTTTGTACAGTTAAAGTTGCTACCTGTTGTGTGTTGGTTTTTCTTACAGACAGGGCCGGAAGGGTAAGCACAAAGTTTGCCACTCTGTTATTAAGACCACCTTTTCTACTCATTTTTCATAAATGTTACGGTAAGTCCGCAATTGACCATAGAGTGCAAGTGCTGGAGAGACGAAACCGGTAGCTGGTTTCCTCTGCTCAGGTTATGGTTATTTGTAATACTAAAATGATTACCAAAATCATTAATTTGGTTGTTTATTAACCATAACACCATATTTTTCGCAAACAGCTTGTGGTAAGCCGGCAGCACTGGGAATGCTTTCACTTTTTTAAATATGTTAGCAGGGAATTTTTCCCTTTTTACGTCTGCCAAAGTTCAAGGCTACGAATAACAATAGTGGCGCCGTCTTAAATGCTTGTTGTGTACAGGGTTGTTAGATGTGATGATTTTTCGTCATTTTGACGATTCTTTTGAGAAAATACAGTACAATGACAATTGACGATTTTTTTACTAAAAGTAATTGTGTTATGACGATTTTCTGGCATCAATAAAACACTTACAAGAAATATTTACAATTATATTGGGAACAGTTAAAAACGTAAAAATCAATTTTTCGAAATACAAATATTATTGGAAATTAAACAAAAAATATTCTTCGCCCACCACAAACCAGGTGGCTTTCATTAGAAGCATTAGTAATTCGAATTCTACAATTACATGAATGCCATCGATACTACAAAAAATATACACTAGAGCCTCGATTTGAGTCGGTCCTAGTTGCGTCGCTTTTTAAAAATTGGTTAAATCCGCCTTTCGTTTTTATGATTTAAATTTGCGTCGCTACATACGATTAGATTTTTTCTATGAAGTCATAATCACATGTGAAAAATTTTTTAATTGCGTGTAAAAAGGCGAATTCCCATTTTATTCTGTTAGGTAAGTTATTTTTAGTAAAGTTGCGTGTTAGGAAGTAAGAAGTTAGTTCTTAATAAGAAGTTGTGTAGAGAAATGAGTGCAAAGAGAAGAAAATGCATTAGTTTGGAACTAAAATGGGACGTAACGTTTCACGTCGTGTGAAAGAGCTGTTGATATGACAGAACCCTTAGTTTAGCACCTTCAACAGTAAAAACAATTTCCAATAGTGATAGCGCTAAAAATTAAATATTTAAAGATATCCCGAGTCAATAGCAAATAAGATTTTATTTTTTATTTCATGTTTTTTTTTTGAAAATGGATAAATGAAAAAAAAAAATTTTTTTTTTTATGTTTTTATGAAAATATATTTTTTTTAATGTATTTATTTTCAAATGATATAAAGGAATTTAGCCCACTTGCTTAAATCAATAGAATAAAACTTAACCACATCACTGTTTTTATCATTAAAAGAATTTCTTGCTAAAAATTTATATTTTTGAACCTATCAATGCAATAAATTGTCTCTGATTTGTAAAATTTAAATATTTGACGATTTGTTGACGATTTTGTTAAATGTTCGTGACGATTATGACGAATTTTGTTAAAACTTGACGATTTATTAAGAAAAAAGCCTAACAACCCTGGTTGTGTACCACGATCTTAATAAGTGTGTTGCCATAGTATAACAACGATGTTAATCGCCAAAAAATAGAAAGATATTTTTGCTTTGTTGCAGACACGTCACATGATAAACAAATAAATAAATTATTATCAGTCATTATAGGGTTGTTGTTGCATATGAAATGAGGATCTTCATTTTCGAAATTTTATATTGCCGTATATTGAAAGAATATTGCCTTCAGAGAACTATTATTAAAACTAATCTTTCGGAACACTCTACATATAAATGTTTGCCTTTATTTATACCCTACACTTCTTTACACCACAGATGTGAGTGTCGTTTTAGTAAAAGAAAAAAAAAACAGTTTGTGTTCTTTTTATGTACACAGATACTTGGGCTTATTATGTATGGAAATACACACATACACATAATCATGCACATATACCCAGCGGGAAAACTCAGAAGACCTTCTTACTTCAGGCCTTTTTAAAGGCCTGCTTAAAAGATTTTTGGATTCAATTACTATTCTTATCTAATTGCTAAAGAAGGCCTCATAGAAGGCCTCGGCTCTTTCCTATAAAAGATAAGATACACCTTCCACACTCGCTTCTATGAGAAGGGAGTAGAGAAGGAGTAACATTTTTTGTATTGTTTTTTTGCACAAGCAAAAGCAAAATCAATTTTTTTTTGGTCCCGTTACCCATCTTATGTACCTGCTGAAGAAGCGAGAGCGGAAGGCCTTCTCCGCAATGACAACGTGTGTAAAAAAGATATGAGTATGGAATGGAGCAAGAAGGCCTTGTACATCCAAAAGAAGGGGGCCTTCTAGAAGGCCTTCCTATTCCTTCTTTTTCCCGCTGGGTACCTATAAGTGTATAGATGTATGTATCTATGTGTCAAGATGATGAACGTACTGAGGTGTGTGTTCGCTTTTTTTTTTTTGCTTTTTCTTATAAAGTAAATCTTTTTTATGTGTAATCATAACAATTTTGACCTAATTTTTGGAAGCAATATTAAAAAAAAGAAATAAGATTTGTATTTTTAGAAATATTCTGAAGAATGCACACAAAAAGGAAATGTCAAATGGAAAGTTTATTTTTTTAATTATTTTGTTATCTTCAATTCAAATTCATAATAAAAGTCTCCAAAAGTGTTGCTCAAACAAAACAATTTCCCATAGAAAATATTGAGAATTAGTTGAAAAAAACCTGACCTAAGGAAATGAAAATTTGACAATTTTTTTTAAGTGTATTACGAATTAATAAAATTTCTAATATTTTTCGTCTATTATTAGAATTCATAAATATCTTAAATCGTTAAGGTGGGTTAGTAATTTTGAAATATTAATTGAAAGTAACATCTGGCACTATTCAAAATTGTTATAGTTTATAAAATTGTTCAAAACAACAGTGAAATTGTTTATTAAAAGGGATTACATTTTGATATAGAACAATAAATTTTGGCCTAACAGAAAATGTTTTTATTGTTTATAAGAGAAACCTTTTGTTACACAGAAAAAATGCTCGTAATTTTTTGTTTAATTAAACCATTAATCAAAAACAAAATCAGTTCGAGATAAAAATAGAATCGGTTTGAATTAAAAGTTTACCTTTATAAACAAAATTACTGCAAAAAACTTTGTAAATATCAAGAAATATTTAATTGATACTATTAACTCGTTTACTAATGCAAATTTAATTAATTTGTTAATTAATAGCAAAAATTTTTTAATTGAAATTGAAATTTGAACTGAGTCCAATTTAATAAATTTAACATGTTAAACTTTTTAATTCTCAATGTTTTTTTAACCTGTATGAAATCCACTCTTAGGTACGTATGGATGCAGTGTTTGGTGGAAGGTAATGAGGCTGGCAAGTCAAAGGAACCTTCTGTGTAAGGCTTAGAGTTGTGTTTTCATCGGCATGACGGGGATTATGAGATGTACTTCTCAAGCCGCTTTGAATGTTATTCAACATCTTCTGCCTATTGAGAAGTATATGATGGCCAGAAGTCTTCTTAGAATCAAGTGTTCATTAATCTGAGGGAACTGAGAACTGTTAGGAAATTTAGCTTGCAGGTCTTGTATTAGATTAGTATTGGGTCGACTTTAGGTATTTTCCGAAGGTGAAATTAACGAAATTAACGGAACTTAGTCGAGGTTATAAATATCAGAAGGTCATAGAGGCTTCCTGATGACTGCAGTTTATTTTTGGCAGAGGTTTTAGGGACTTTGAAGGTCGTAGAATTGATAAGAGTTAACATTGCTGGGGCGGCAAAAAGAAAAGAAGAAAAAAAACAGTCGGGAGCAAGAACTTTGTTATGTGATTTTAATTATTCTTAGAATGCTGAATCTAAATTTGCTCACAGATTAATTGTAAATTTTAGTGTTTTTAAAAAATATTAGATTTTGTTATCATGCCGCTATAACCAAGTTTTTGCGAATTTCCGCTAATTGAGCTACTTTAACACAATTTTTGTCATTCCTTATAGTTGTATCAATTTTCGCTATTTTAGTAAACTTTTCCAAATATTTGCATTTTTCGCGTAGTTTTGTGGCTCTTTGAGGCGATCGTCGTAAAGTATTTACTAGGGTATTCATTCGGTTAACCGTTAATCGGTTAACTGATTAATTACTACCCGATTAACTGATCGGTTAATTTAAAATTGGCTTTTTTCGATTAACGATTAAACCGGTTAATTTCAGTCGATTAACCGATTAACCGATGTAACAAAATGTTTGTTTTTTTTTTTTGTAGTATTAAAACACATTTTTTTGTCTTTTTAATTATGGGTGACTTTCAAAACGGCAGTTGCGAACCAATTTGCTTTTTTAAATGCATTCTACAATGCAATTATGTAAAATTTTACAATGCTATCTGAACCAAAGTATTTTTTCATACAATATATTTCCTTCAAGAAATTGATTCTTAAAATACAGTACAAAAACAGAAATCAAGGAATTCGTAAATGAACTGTTTTGCAGAATGCTCGGTGCTGTAAAATATGTATAACATTGTTATGAATTATTTTTTTGTTTGCTCGTTTTAGTTCAAGAGTTGATATGTTATTGTTTTTTTACTAATGAACTCCAAATAATAAATAATTTTTAATTTTTATTTTTTGAAATTATTTAATTTATAAAAAAAACTTTATTAATCGGTTAATCGATCAATAACAAAAATAACATATTAAACCAAAACCTCGATTAATTAATCGAGCGATTAACCGATTAAAGCAAAAGTCCGATTAAATTAATACCCTAGTATTTACCATGGCGGCTCAAGTTATTCACATGTTAAGCTTCGTACAGACGGTGGTCAGATCTTACAATGTTGTCATTTTTCTGACAATGGTGTCATTGTCAGATGCATTAATTTTACTCATCTGCCAAATGAAAATGACAACATTGTAAGATCTGACCACCGTCTGTACGAAGCTTAACATTTGAACAACTTGAGCCGTCATGGTAAATACTAGGGTATTCATTTAATCGGACTTTTGCTTTAATCGGTTAATCGCTCGATTAATTAATCGGACTTTTGCTTTAATCGGTTAATCGCTCGATTAACTAATCGAGGTTTTACTCCATAGTGAGCATTTAGTCGAAGCCTAAAAATAGTTTTATGTACACAGTTGGTCGTTGGTGAACTAATTTAAGCATTTAATTGTTACAATTACCAATAAAATTCGTATTTACAACATTTGAGTCGACGCAAACTCTCCTGTCGACTAATGGCTAATAAATCACTGATGGTTTAAACGCTGGTTTAGTTGAACTAAACTTGAATTTATATGTAGTTTCAACTCAACAAGTATAAATCAGTGTCCCATTTATTATATGTTGTTAAAAAAATAACATGTGGCAGCTCTACGATAAATCTTATCAAATTCATATGGATTTGTAGATTTGTTGGTTTAAACACATTTTAAACCAAAAAGAGAGTTTAAATTGCTCTAATATTCAAGCCCTAAGTCAATTCTACTCGACTTTAAAGTGCCTTAGAAAATATGAAGTGGCTGTCTATATTAAACGATTATTGTCAACAACGATCTAAGATTTATAAAGTGAGAGTAGCAAACAGTTTTGAAGATCTGGGTACATATTTTATTTGGCCATAAATTGAGTATTAATTTACATACTGGGTTATATAAAACGTTGGACTTAAGAGTGTAATGATCCGTATTTTGGTGAAACATTATTCTTGAGACTTGTTCGTCCTATGAATATAGATCGATAACATGGAACCCTATTTACCAAATTTATTTTAATGCAATTGAGTGGGTCCAAAAAAAAAATCCTGTTGTTTTGCCTTCGTGGATTACGTGTGATTACGTGAACTTGTTTTCATATTCGGCTCGACTTAGTCTTATTAAACTTCCTACATTAAAAAGCCGAAGAACTATGCTTTGTGTGCAGCGTTACCGTTGGTGCTACTAAAGTAGCAAGTTGCCACCTTTTAGACTGCTTGGATACTATTTACTTTGCAACTTTTACAAAATGCACCCAAATGTGATACTTTTTGCAATTATTGCCACTTTTTTGATACTTTTTACTAAATGATGAGCTACTTTTTTGTGCTTTTTGTTTTATTAAAATTCCAGCTTTAATGTAAGTTATATATGGGCATTTTTCAGAATGGTCAACCAGGATGTGAAAATAAAATGTTGATTATCATCGTATTTTATTGTTTATTATTATTAAAAAGTCTATGTGTGTAAAATAGAATGGTTTCATAGCATATCTCAGCTGTTTTACTTGAGGAAATTGGGCTTGAAACTGGAAAATTTTATATTTTCTTTTTAAACTACTTCTTAAGATATTTTTATATAATTATTTTACATGCAAAAAATTTGTTTTGTTTGCACTCTTTCTTCACAATCTCTCGATTACAATCAATTGTAAATTGAGTATTTAGTTTTTTTTTACGGAAATTTGGAGATATTTATGGGAAAATGCATGGTTATAATAATAAAAAAAAAACAAATGAAAAAATCATACGTTCGCGACCGGTACTTAAGCCAATTAAACAAAAACCAATTTAGATATTTTATTGTGAAAATACTGGATTGATAGCTACATACATACACTTTTAAAATAAATTAATTAATCACTTTTGAATATTCTGTTCCATTTTGCAGATTTTTACATTTCACTACTGTCAGCCAAAGTTGACTTCTATCCTGCGTACGTTCGTGACCACATGTTTATAACTATCATTATAAAAACTTAAACTCGATAAAATCCATCTTTTGCACTAAACATAGAGCTACTCATATGCTTTCGAATCGCAAAACAAATGCTAGGAAAAGTTTTGTTTTCTATATCAAAAGCGTACGAACGTACGTTCGTGACCCCAGGAAATGCCCATATGTAAGCAAGCTTATATGAAATATTTTTTCTTGTAATGAGTGGTTAGTACCATGAAATAAATTTATACAAATATTATGAATTTCTATGAAAATTTTAATTAATAAACGTAAGTAAAATTTAATAATCGTTAATGAATACGGGGGTTATGCCATGGCGTATGCTTATGGCTGTATAAATCAGGGTTGCCAGATTTTTTTCACTTACGTAGACAATTATACACCGAAAATCGCCAAATCTTAAGATTTTTGTTAAGAAAAATTCGCAAAAATTCCCAACTTTCCCAAAAATTTACTTTTTCCTTTTTTTAAAATTATTTTATTTTTATAACAACTAAAATTTATTTCAATAACTAAATAAACAACGAAATTAATCCCGATTAAGAACTTGATTCTATTTTTTTGATAAATCGTATTTAACTGTTTATAATTTAGTATTCTTGTAAAACCTCCCAGTTGTTTTGACAATTGAAAATGTTGCATATTATGCAAAGTTAGGACTTCAGTTAGGTTAATAAAATCTTGTTAAAGACATTTCTGTTGATGCAATACATTAGAATCAATTGAAGAGTTGATTTTTATTTTTGGTAAGTTAAGACCTTTTGCGTTTGAGGAAACGATATGTAGGTTCAAATAAAATACGTAAAGTTTTTTTTAAAAACGGGGTTTTAAAAACTGCAGTCCAAACCCAAAACTGTAAAACAAAAAACGAAAAGTTTTCGCTTTTTGAGTTGGTTTGACAGAGACTGCTTGTATTTAATGAATCAGAAGTAAAATCAACATTGTTTTTTAAAAACTAATAAAAACATATACTCACTTTCCGGAACTCCTACAGTCGTAGTAGGATGTACACTAGATTTTTCTGGATTTTCATGGGTGCTCAAGCATAATTTAAGAGCTTATAGGGAAAAGAATTTTAAAGATTTTTTTCAGATTTTTCGGAAGAGGTTTAGAGGTCGCTCAAGTCGAACTTTTGCCAAATATAGGGTCTGCTGGCCTTTTTTTAGTTTTCTTCATAACCTTGTCAAAAACCACGTTTTTTCTTCACTTTTAAGGAAATTTAAAAGAAAAATGTCCAAGCTTTATTTTGGTGTACAGAGACCATAAGTTTTTGCAATGCATTTGCTCATTTATGCACACTTCATTAAAATTTTTCATAATTTTTCCATAAATTTTGTAAATAACGCTTTTTAAATTTTTATAAAAATGAAACAAACTAACAATGCAGTTTGAAAGATTAATTTATTCTAAATGACTTAGAAACAAAAATTTTTGAATTCGCTCTTACCGTTTCTGAGTTATACCGGTTTTCAGCTTTGTACCCAGTTTATGATTTTATTTCTCATACCCAACAAACAAATAAAAATCAAACGTTTTGTTTTGCTTTGTTTAAAAATCATTTATTGGGGTCCTGAAAACAAAAAGCAGTCTTTGTACACCAAAATAAAGCTTGGAAATTTTTCTTTTAAATTATTTCCTTAAAAGTGAAGAAAATCGTGGTTTTTGACAAAGGTATGAAGAAAACTTAAAATAAATATATTAACATTGTAGAATGCTTCTGATTCACAATAACAAGCAATTTTTTTTATAAACAACGTTTATATCAGTCAAATGTATGTCAAGGTTCATACAAAAAATAGTATCAGCCTCTTACAAACCTTTTCATTTCATTAGGTCTATCTGTAATCTGTTGGACAATGTATGTTTCAAATTGAATGTTGTAGTATCTTGCACAAGTTTCCATAATTTTTATACCCTTCACCACAGGTGGAAAAGGGTATATATAAGTTTGTCATTCCGTGTGTAATTTCTATAATATTGATCTTAGACCCTATAAAGTATACATATTCTGGGTCCTTATGAGGAGAGATGTTGATTTAACGATGTCCGTCTGTCCGTCTTACGTTTGATACCTGTTTTCCGGAGACTCCAGACATGATAGCGGCTAGGATGTTTTACATTTATTTCACATATAGTCCACCATTTCTTGGTATTTAAATTCAGCTAGATCGGTTCACAAATGGCTGAGATATGACCAAAAAACCACGACTGCCTCTAATTTTTCCAAAAATATCCCTTGTGGTTGTTCTATTTTTATTACTTTTTTCTGTATGTATGGAGAACGGCAAGAGCCAAAGATTTCAAATTAGGTACAAACATTTAGGTTATAAATACACATTATCCCACAAAATGTGGGCGGGATTGGATAAGTTGGCGTGGTACCTCCCATATAAAAAAATCAAAAATTGTATAAAAACCTGAATTTTTTGACTGCAATATGACCTATGGTTACGCCTTATGTATCAAAAGATCGGAAATTTTTAATAGAAAATATTTTCTGAAAATTTCGGGAAAATCGGTTCAGATATGAAAAAGTTATGACCAAAATATTAGTTTTTTTTTGAAAAATACCCATTTTCGGGAACCATAGATCTTCCCGAGTCCAAGTTTTATAAACACAAGTACTGGGAAATTTCTTCTTTAACACGTCGGTATATAAATCTGTCAAATCGGTTAAATAGTAGAGTTATGACCAAAATACTGAAATCCCAAAAATTACTCTTTTTTTTATTATAATTCAGTTTGTTTTTTATACCCTTCAGTGAAGGTCCTACACCCTATAAAGTATATATATTCTGGGTCCTTATGAAAAGCGAAGTTCAAATCCGGTTGTCGTCTCTTTAGTTGCTCTGTTTTCTGCTCGCACAATGGTGAAGGGTACATAAGATTCGGCACAGCCGAATGAAGCACTCTTACTTGTTTTATTTCGGTTTCCCCGCACTTCACGGGTTTATACATAAACCATCACAAATTGAAACAAATGTGTGTTTATCACCTAATAAACATATCGCTCCTTCATTGCAACATAGTCATATCTCAAGAAATCAAAAATTTTAAGTTACTTAAGCAAAGTGTTCCTTTATACCTTCTCGTATTATATCTCAAACTGAACCGAAGTTTATACACAATATATCTTTAAATCGGTACATTTTGAAAACTTTAATCGCATTTTGCCAAGTTCTTTTGTTTTTGTAGATTTGACTACATATGTTGCAATAAAAAAGCGATATGCTTAGGTATCTCCTATTTTTAAGACTTGTCCATGGACAATGAAACTTTACTGCCTGCATCTTATTTGGAATTCACCAAATTTGCACTGCCCATTCTGCTTTTAGTAGATTTATTGCATCAGAAGACATTGATTTATGTATGTCGTCACTTCTTTTAATTGATCTAATCGACAAACCATCCACAGATGCTAATTTTAGAATAGAAAACTAAATTTCAAAATATAAATAGCTGTTTTCTTAAACTATGAGGAATTTTTTATTTCCCGGGATCCCGCAAGAAAAATCCCGGGAAAGCGGGAAATATAATAATTGGGACGGGGAATCGCGGGAAAAACCCCTATTCGGCGAACTTAAATGATTTTCAGGAGCGGGATTTATATTGGAGCCATGGTAAGCTATGCAACAATCATCCCAAAATTCCGCAGAGTGATTTCTGGTATTAAAAAACATAAATTTCAATACAGTGGTGAAATTAGTTTGAGCGTTTAAAGTGAATTTCAGAATGGAGCGTATATCACAAAATTGCATGACATTTTTTCTGGCCATATAAAGCTAAGTTAGAAGAAATTTTACTGTTATACCTATATCTGCTACGGTTTTAGGCGTATTTAATTAATTTACCAGAGTAGGCTTTATATGGGGCCTATAGAACATTATGGGCCGCCGATCATCACGAAATTTATTAGTGTGATTTCTAGTCATATAAAACTGTGAAGTATTAAATTTTATTCTGATAGCATTATTAGTTATGGTTTTAGGCGTACTAAACTGTTTTCCGGTGTTAGGGTTTATATGGGGCCTAGGGTAAATTATGGACCGATCTTCACGAAATTTTACAGTGTCATTTCTAGTCCTATAAACCGTTGAAGTGCGAAATTTTGTTATGATACATTGTTAATTACGGTTTAAGGCGTACTAAACTGTTTTCCGGGAATGTTGTTTATATGGGGCCTAAGGTAAATTATGGACCGATCTTCACGAAATTTTACAGTGTGATTTCCAGTCGAACAAAACGAACTTTTGCAAAATCATTCCGTGAATTGTTTAACCATTTATGTTAGTTTTTGTTAACAAATTATCCATTTTTTAAGCTGGTGGTTCCACATTTTGATTCATAGCTCGGATTCTATTTTAACCGATTTTGCTGGGTTTTAATCCCAAACTGGTTAGGATAACTACAAGCAATTTGACACCTAGTTTGTTAATTTATTTAGAGTTTTTCAAAAGTGAGCGTGTTTTTAACAGACGGACAGACAGACGGACATGACTAAATCGACTTAGAATTACTTTATGGGGTCTGAGATGAATAACAAAAAAGTTTCACACGGCTGACAAACTTAGTATACCCTCTTCACAACTTATTGTGGTGGAGGGTATAAAAAATTCTTTACCACTTCCAGGTTTTTAGAAATAAAAATATGAAACTTAACAAAATATTAAAAAAAGCTGAACAAATTTGTATTCATTGGTTCTAGAATTTCATAAATTCTATACAAGACTTTTTAAATAAAATACGTCAAATTAATATTTGTTTATAGACATTTAAGTATTACGTCGCGTACAAAACAATAAATCTTTTATAAGTAAAAACCAAAAAACAGTAAAACAAATATTTAAATAAAATAAGTCAAATTATTATTTGTTTATAGACATTTAAATAAAACGTCGTGTACAAAACAAACAATATTTTATAAGTAAAAACCAAAAAGCAAAAAAACAAATATTTGTATCATGGCCCAATTAGTAGGTCTGCGCGCAACTACAACAATCCAACAATAGAAAAAACAACACGCTTTTTGTTTGTGTAAAAAATGATAAAGATGTCAAGAACAAAGGCAATTGTTTGTGTAAAAAATGGTGGAAATGTCAAAAGCAATTGCTACAAAAACAATTGCACGTAAAAAACACAACTCTGCATAAAATCAGCAGGCGTTTCCAGCAGACCTACTAATTGGACCATGATTTGTATAATGAATACCAATAATAATAAAAAAAAATAAGTAGAACTTTTTTTTTGGATAATTATTTCCTTTACATTATAAATTTGTTTAATTTCAGTTTGATAACTACAAAATTAATAATGATGCAGTTGAACGCGCCACGTTAAAAACTTTTTTACGTCATCACTGGTACTTTATCCCAAAATTGGCTACCTTAACGTTTTTTGACGAACATACCATACCGACACCAGAACTTTGAGTTGAATGGCAAAAAATCTACACACGCCAAGTAGTGAAAACGAAGTATTAAATTTTAACAGAAGACAACCTTACAAAAAAAGAAATTCAAGGATTAATTTCCTAAACAAGCCTTATTTGTTTTTGAAGCTTGAGATATTGCAATTGACCTTTTAAACACAGATCCAGAAAATTGGGAAGCCAACAAGTCATTTCAAGATGCAAAGAACAAAGTTCAAAATTTACAAGCAGTAAATGATGTGGCAGAACGAGGTGTGGCTTTGGCTAACATTTTCTTCAACGTCACAACTTCTGAAACAGGGTTTCAGGACCCAAATAAATGATTTTTAAACAAAGCAAAATAAAACGTTTTATTTTTATTTGTTCGTTGGGTATGAGTAATAATATCATAAACTGGGTACAAATCTGGAAACCGGTGTAACTCAGGAACGGTAAGAGCGAATTCAAAAATATTAGTTTCTAAGTTATTTAGAATATATTGATCTTTCGAACTGCATTGTTGGTTTGTTTCATTTTCATTGAAATTTTAAAAGTTAAAAAGCGTTATTTACAAAATTTATGGAAAAATTACGAAAAATTTTAATGTAGTGTGTGCATAAATGAGCAAATGCATTGCAAAAACTTATAGTCTTTGTACACCAAAATAAAGCTTGGATCATTTTCTTTTAAATTAATTCCTTAAAAATGAAGAAAATTGTGGCTTTTGATAAACTTAAGAAGAAAACTTAAAAAGAGGTCGGGAGACCCGATTTTTGGCAAAAATTCGACTTGAGCGACCTCTAAACCTCTTTCGAAAAATGTAAAAAAAAATCTCAAAAATTCTTTACGCTAAAAGCTCTTAAATTATGCTTGAGCACCCATGAAAATCCAAAAAACACACTAATATACATATATTAAAAAAATAAAATTAAATACATACATTTAGCACTTGTAAAAAAAAGGTTAAAGACAAACTTACTTTTTTTCTATTTTAGGTGTGAAACACCATATAATATTATTATAGCGATTTTAGAAATGTTAAGGACAAAAAATACTTTTTCAAGTTATATTAGGGCTTTAATAAATTTATTAGGGTAAACATATTAGGCAAATATGAATAAAAATGGTCGTAGTGACCACTAAGTAATCAAGTTTTTTCTCTGCGTGTGGTATTCATTCATAATCTTTCTATCGTCAATCAATTTTTTGCTGTACTGAAAAACCAGCAATTTTATAATTTGTCATCATTAAAGTGTTATGAACAACTATTACCGATATTTTGGGCAAAATTGGTGTCAGTGAGCAACCAATTATATGCCTTATTGAATCCATATGAAGTAAATAAATTTGTCGCACTTAATTTTCAATTTGGCACTATGTGCGGCGGTCCATATTTTCAATGTCTCTGAGACATAATTAAGGTTCAATGTCATAAATGTGCCGAATTATCTCATCCTTTGGTTCTTAACCCTTTCGCGCCCGCTCTTGAACGCACTATCAGAAAAACTTTTTTTTATAATTTCCTTAGTTTTTAGATCTAAATTAAGGATTTTTGAAGATTTCAGACTTTTTAAGTTTTCGGGTGACTAGATATAGGAAGTTGCTTATAAGCAACTTTGGGCCGTTAAGGAAGTTTTGCACGTTATGAAAAATTAAGACAAACTTTTCTATTTTTTATTCATTCATTAACCAACTCTATATGTGCTTTGATAATTTTATTACGATTGTTTTTAATAAAACGATGATAAAAACCCAAGTTGCTTATAAGCAACTATTCTTGGCTTATTGACGTACACTTTTTCTTTCAAATATCCCCAAAGAAAGAAGTCCAACGGTGTCAAATCACATAATCGTGACGGCCAATTAACATCGATATGACGTCAGATAATACCGCCATTGAATTTCTCGCGCAGAAGAGCCATTATTTCGTTGCCTGTGTGGCAAGTGGCACCATCCTTTTGGAAACACATATCGTCCAGGTCCTTATCTTTAATTTCTGGCCACAAGAAGTCCGTTATAATCTCGCAATAGCAAACACTGTTCACGGTTACTGCTTGGCCGACTTCATTTTTGAAGAAGTACGAACCGATGATGCCGCCAGCGCATAAGCCGCAACAAACAGCCACTCTTTGTGGATGTATCGGTTGTTCAACAATCACTCGTGGATCCTCATATGTTCAAATGCAACAATTCTGCTTGTTCACTGAGGTGAAAGTGTGCCTCGTCGCTGAAGATGAGTTTCTTTGTAAAGTCACCATTCACTTCTGTGTATTCAACCAACCATAATTATAAAAGGTAGTTAAGTCAAAACTTCTGTAATCAATTTAATTGACACTTGTTTGTGTGGCATTTTCTTTAGCAAAATATTTTTATAGATATACATTTTTATTTGCAGTGCAGTCAGTGACGTATTTACGTACATGCCTATAACTTTAAAGTGTATGTCTTTATATTATTATTGTTATTGTATTTGTATTATTGTATTGAATCAAAAGTTTAAAATGGCTTCGTACAATAACTCCCAAGTGTAATTAAATTAGCCCCATTATTTTTTTTTTATTTTATTTGTGGCATAACAGCAACGGCTTCGCAAAATAAAGCTTCTCTGCATTGCTAGGCTTCGGCCGAAAACAAGGATTTTTTCTCTATGGTATAACACCGAATTAAACTCTACTTAATGTGTAATGTTTGTGAAGATTATCACACCTACACTTGCATTAGTAAAGTTGAAGTATCGTTAAAGACCATATTACTTACAAAAAAATCTTCTAATGACGCAATAACAAAATGCCAGGAGTTCAATATTACTAGATTATACATATACCGGCATGTTCTGAAAATCACAACATTTCAAATCACTTGAGATTTCAAAAACACAATTGTGATTTAAGGGTGTTTTGAAAACCAGCAGAGTTTTAATTAACTTGGTTTAAAATAATGAAAATATAAACAAGTAATTTAAAATCGGCGGCCACTTAGCTGACCACTTTTAATTCACAACTACAAAAAAAGGTTTTTGCCCCAAACACCTTTCTTGTGATTTAAAATTACTTTCACAAAAAATGATTTTCAGAACATGCCTGATAGGCTCGCTTTACGGCTCGATGTCTAACAAAGTTTTTAAAGTACATAATATCTTTCGATATTGGAGACAGTAAACATTACGAAATTTTGTTATTTTACTTTTTTTAGTAAAATTTAGTCAAGCTAAACTCCAATACGAGTATTCAACTCAAAGATTATTTTATTTATGTGATTTATTAATTTTAAAGTTAAACGACTAAAAAAAATGTTGAAAATGGGTTTAATGTTTATAAAAGTTAGATAAAAATTATTTATTTTTCAAATATGGATTGACATAAGTTATTTTCATTACAAACATACACAATGGTTTTCTTGCTCACGGAAATTATCCCCATATTCTGATTATGTTGGTTCTCCAGCTCTTGGTAGTAGGATGTGCCGTCAAAGCCAAAACAAAGGTAAGCAATAATATTTTTGAAACCTTCATCTTCTTCTTATTGCTTTTTCGATCTTTTTCTGGTTGGCTCCGAAATGTTCTTTGACAAACTTTTGAATTGAAATAAAAAGACTTTGCAATAGGGTTTTGTATTTATAGAAATATAAATTCAAAGTCAAAAGATATTTATTTTTAAAAGCTTTTCTTTAACTTGAAATGTTATTAGCTTGAAATTTTAAAAAGCTTTCATTTAACTTGAAATGACTGTACATATATGGATATGTATGCATGTATGTTTGTTCAAGTTTAATCTTGCAACTCAATTTTAAAGCGATTGAGCTGAAATTTTGTATACACGTTCAGTTTGAGTGACAATCAGTGTGACCACCACAAAAAAAAATTGGATGCTAAATGGGGCTTAAAACAATGCTAAAAATGCTAAAAAAAAATTCTGAAAATGCTAAAAAAAAATGCTAAATTTTCTTAAATAATTGTATCATTTTAATGAATGAATTATATATTAATTTACCTGAAATTATTATATTTCTTTTGAATTTATGTATCTGCATAAAAAATGCAAATATTTCTTTCAGTCTTTTAAACAAATGTATAACTACATAATAAAATTCTGATCTGCATAGAAAATATTCCTGACAAATATTGAAGGAATAAGACTATTAAAGTATGAAAACTTTATAAATTGTAATTTGACTTAGAATACACATTCGAATTAATATGAAAAAATATGGTACATAAAATATGTATTTAAAAAAATTTATTATAAAATTCAATATGTATCTCTAAAAATCCCTAACTTACCAAAAATTAAAAATCGACTTTTTCATTGATTCTTATGTATTGCATCAACTTAAGTGTTTACAAAAATTTTGGAATAGTTTGATTTTTAAACCAAAAAAAAAAAAAAAACAGAAGGCCCTATGTACAAAATATTACATGATAAACGCTTAAAGCCTGTAACGTTTCTTAATTCTGAATTTCTAGTTTTTTGGGAACGGTGCTACCTAATATTACGGCCGTGCTCGTCGGTGGGGAGTGAGTTGTGTTCCCTTATGAGAATAAAAAAAAAATTATTAATGTATTTGAATCCGTTACAGTGACTTTACTTTAGGTAGCTTAAAAATATATAATGATCCACATAATATAAAAGAAGAAGAAGGGGTAGAAGATTATGGTATAGCTTTTGATGTAATTTGCTACACTATTCCGAAGCCCACCCTCCATGCTGACAAGAACTTAAAATTGACTGTCAGCCCAATATCAAAACAAAACTAACAAAAATTAACGATCTAAACAATTCCGCCTAACCCCCATACCATTCACTTCACTTTTCGTAAATAAATAAAAAATTCAAGATTCCATATTCAAGAAAAAATTACAAAAGGTTATAAATTTTATTAATGTTAAAATTCGATTTAAAAAAAAAAAATAAAAATAACAATAAAAAAAATTATTTGGTGTTTTTCCTTCTTTTTACTATTTTAAACTAAATATTAAACATTACTATGAAAAGTTTGTCACCATATGTTTATTTAAATGAATTTGATATTTTTCTGTTCTAACGTAAATGAACTAAAAGATATTTTTGTTATAGGATGACAATATGTTTAAAAACACAGAGCTAAATTTAAATTTGAGAATGTAGTGTTTATAGCAAAAGTAACATGAACAACAAAAAAAAAAATTAAATTAAAAAAAAATATCGCAATGGTAACTCGTGTTGCAATCAATATAAGAATTCAAAGTTGTTCATATAACATTTCTATATTAATGTGTTAATTTGATTATAAAGTGATAGTGTATCTAACATGGTTGAAAATAGAAATATTAAAACAAAAAAAAAAAAATTTCAAAACTTACGTTTGTTTAACGTTCATCGAAGTCAGCAGGCGCCGGATGACTGTAGACGGTTGCGTACAACACTTATGGTTTTCCTTTTTTTTTGTTTTTTCTTTTACTAATAATATATATTTTATTAGAGTTATGGTTATCGTTTTTTATGGCAAGGTTAATTAGTGGACTGTATTATAATTGATTGTATTCATTTTCAGTTATGATACCATCCACATAAGTACGTATGTAATGTGTAGAAGAGTTGAACTGGTTATTGTATTTAATTTGTAATTTTTTTTTATATAGCATAATTTAAGGATGCAAAGATTGCTTTAAACAAACATTTAGGTGACGGAATAATTTTAAGAATTTAACTAAATTTTGACAATTTAACACAATAAATTATAAGAAAACAAACAGATTCAAATAAGTTCCAAATTTTAAATTAAATTAAACAAATAATTAAGTGTAGTAATATAGTAACAAATTGAATTAAATAAAAAAACTATTAGAAATTAGAAATGTGGATGTTTGCTCCATAAGTGAACTCAAATTGTAAGATGAATTTTCTAAAATTATATCATGTCAATAAACTTCTCACCAATATTTTGGACAGATGTGCAAAAAGTAATCCTAATAAATTTATGCTTTCATTCCCAAAAACGTTATCCAAATGGGTGACTTATCGCGGTGCTGATGTTAAAAATTTATCCTTGGCTTGTAATTCTATTGAAAAGTGTTTTTAAGTGTCCCACATGTTTCCCTATAGCTGAGGAATTGTTTCGAGTCAGAAAGTTGAGTGGATCGTCTTCTTATTAATGTATTTGCTTGTGGAACGTGAGTTCCATTTCATTTTATTCCAACGTAAATTTAGAACACCACACAAAATAAAACCCAAATATACTTCAAAATTGTATGCGTTTCTTTTGTTTAAATTATAATCCAATCGTTTTATAAAGATTTGGTATGTTATATCAATTTTTCCTCTAATATTTTACCGTCCTCCAACTTTTTATTATCCAAATTAATAATGAAAATTTTCAACATTTTCCTCAAAATTGAAAATTCATGACTAACTATATTATCAACAAAAAAAACTTATTTTTTTTTTTTTTATATTCAAAGAAAATCTTCTACACCCAACAAAATAAATTAGTAATATTTAATGAAACTTAAAGCAATATATATCAGTCACCCTCACAAGCCCTAACCTACAGTTTGCAAAATATGCAACATTGTCAACTGTCAAAACAACTGGTAGGTTTTACAAAAAAAGTAGAACAAAAATAAATTTTTAACAGTTTAAAGCGATTCAAAAATTTATCATTTTAAATAGTTTTTTTGCATCTCCAGTAAAATTTTCAAAATGTTAGATAGGGCCAGCGTTGCCAGAATGAAGATTTTACCTAATTTTTGAAGATATTTTGACTACAATAAGATTCGAAGATCTTTTTTCTCAAATTAAGATTTTTTATTTTTAGAAATGAAAATTCTTAACTTTAAGTTTGTACAACTTACATAATTTCTTGCAGTTTTTTAAACAGTCAGTTTTTAAAACAATGAGGTTTTGTATCAGCTTGTTGTCTATTGGATATGCATACTTTTGTACCCATTGTCTAGCATACACAAAAATTAGCGGTTGTTCATTTTGAGAATATTGATAAAAAAAAATTATTTGAAAAAAGAAAACCCGTATTTTTATAAAGTTTAATATATTAAAGAACAAAAAAGTTCATGTATTTAGGTAAAACTAATGGAACTTAACCCTAGGATTACCGTCTTGGTCTGGCCAGACTAAATTTGTGTTTTGCAATTATTGCAATTTTTCGAATATAACAAAAAAAAAAAACAGGGGCGTCTATAAATGATGTGTGCTGAATCGAATGAAACTAATTTGGATTTGATTGGAGCAAGATTAGTGGGGTGAAATTATATTTTTATGTAAAAGTCTATGAAATTACCCTCTGGGACGGACCAAATTTTTTTTGCAATATTTTTCATATAGAACAATATATCAAAAAAACAGAAAGGTAAATTCTATAAATGATATGTTGTGAATTGAATGAATCAAGTTCGAATTAAATCAGAAAACTACGGCCCGTTATGAGCTAAGTATAATTTAATTACAAAAACCAAGCGGAAAACTCGTTTCACTCAATTGCGGGGAAAAAATGTGCAAAATAAGGGACTACATATTCAATGACTTGCATGTAAAATAATATAATAAAATTATATAATAAATTCGTATACAGGGGTGTCCTTTAAATCGAAAAGGCAAACATTTTAAAAGTCGTTTTTTAATAAGATTTCTGTGATAAATGAATTTTATGACAAATATTTTACAAATATTTCTCTATTAAACAGAATTTAATAACAAACATTATAACAATTTGATTAAAAGTGTATTAAAAACAACTTCCAAATTCTTGTGTTTTCGATTTCCAGAACACCCCTGCTTATCTAAAATAATAATTTAATAAAAATATATTTATTTACTTTTTATTTAATTGGGTTTTTTTTAGCTGTTCTAATTGGGGACAGGCCTGACCAAGAGGAGACCTACATAAGTGGTAAAAAGTTACCTATGGTTAAGAAGCTTTTGGTGTGAAAATTACACATTCCATGTTTTTGATAATTATTAAATAAAGTGTATATACATTAGTGCTTTACAATGTCTTTTCAAAGGTGTACATTATTTTAATAACAATTCCATTAGGAATATATTTAGTGAAATCCATATAATCCATATATTTTCAAATGCTTTCGATACAACAACGGTATCAAATATAATACTTGATTGAGAACCCTTAAAACTTCATATGATGTATGATCTTCTTGCCCAAAATTTATAAATCTCTAATTTTAGAATTTAATTTCTTCCAAAGAAACTTCTTTATTTATATGAACTTTTTTACGTTCTTATATATTAGGAAACAAATGGATTTAAAGTATATTTTTAGAAAGAATTTTATGGAAAATATAACTAAAAACACAATTTAAGGCTACAATATAATTTTGTATAAATACCGCAATTATGTATTTCAATTTAAATAGTTTCCATAACAAGAAGTATTTCCTTTTAAAAAATTAATAATTTTTACTTCTTTGCCCTTGTTATTAAAAATTTTAAGATTTTCCTCTTCAAAATAAGATTTTTTTTGGCCATATGAAGTTTTTCCTTCCAAATCTTCTGGTAACGCTGACCGGCAGGGATATTCACATTATTAACCATTGTAAGGTAGCCATAAGTTTCCTGTAAAAGGTGTTCATCACATCGAGAATTGTCCAAAAATGCCGGACGTCTCTGGAGGTGCCCGGACACAGATTTATAATACCTTTTTGTTGTGTTTTTTATGAACATAAATATAATTAATTTCAACTAAAAAAATCTTTTAGTACAATTAGGGTAAAAAAGTACAATTTTTAAAGGTTGTTGATACAATTTTAAAAATTCTCAACGCCATCCCTGAAACAAAACCATAACAAGAGAAAAAAAAACTAAAAAACTTTGTTTAAATTTTTTATAGTTTGCTCTTTCTAAAATTTACTGTTTCTTTCTATCAATTCTATATAAATTAATGAATAATAAATGTAGTGTCATAAGGGCTTTAGAATATTAAAAAAAAAAATTAAATATTCACTTGAAATTGTTTAAAACGTTGAATTTATATAGAATCGCAAACGAATCTGGGTTAGAAGGTAATTTTTAAAATTTATTCTTTAAGAAGACTGAGTTGACTTAAAGTTTTCCAGCTCAATTCCAAGTATCCAATTTGAATACACATTTTAAGACATTTCTCCTTTGCTTCAAATAAATACAAAATTTTACCATATTCTGATTTATATTCACATAGAAAATCACTCATATAGAAACTAATGTTTTTGCATCAAAGTCTACTACAGTCTACATTTTGCATACCTGATTAATTTATATTTTTGCAAAATTGTATTACCTGATCTCATAAGTTTTAGGTTTTAAGATAATCTGCCTTCTTATGACAATTAACGATTTAAAATCGCAAAATGCTAGATTTCAAGTCAGAAACACAAATGTTAAGCGTTTTGGGATTGTATTCTATAATATAAACACACTACTAGAATAAGGCTAGATATGGAAAATTTAAATAAAGGTAAAATACTCTCTTTTTTATATAAAACTCTTATTTGTCGATTCTTGGCGATTTTTTTTTACCAAAAATTTAGTAAAATAAATTTTTGGCGATTTTTGGCGATTTTCAGATTTTCAGTATGCTATTTGGCGATGAAATCAATTTTTGAGTCTTTCCGTCTGGCTGACTGGACATTTTGGAGACAATTTGATGAAATTTTATACATATGTTTAAATTGCTATAAGCACGGTGAGAAAAAGTTCATAATTTCACATAGCCGCGATACAAACTTCTTTCTGGAATGGAGTCATTATGCCCATAAACTTATTTTAATTCGATCTTTATCATCCTACCAAATTTTATTGGAATTGGTCCATATCTGATCAAGGCTCCGCTTCCATAAAAATACTTCTCTCGAAAATAGCTTTAAGTGCCACAACATAAAATTGACAATAAACATGGCAACAAATTTGCGTAGCTACTACATATGTCCAAAATTAACCATAGGTCCCATATCAAACCCCTACCTTAAATCACTTCAAAGCCAATCGCATTTGGTTGGTATTTATCTAGGTAATATTCAACATAAAATCTCTTATACGAGTTCTTTGTTTCGGCTGTTGCGTGATTGCCCATGGTTCACACTCTCGAAAAGGTATTTTTAAGTACTGTGGTGTAGAGTGCTATATGGTAGGGTTTGACCAATTATACTTTCTTACTGTTCCTCAATGTAATTAATGGTGACATCTGTTGTAGATTTTTGATTAATGAAGTTTCTTGCAACATCCCTCAACGTCCATCCCGCAATTTCTTACTTTTATCAGTAAAATTTTTAAGAGCTAATTATGTTGATGCTTATTACCCTCTCAGAAGAACGTGTAATACGTTTAAAAAATGTTTTCTAATAAAAAATATATTTTAATATTGGGTGCAAATTTATTTTATTTATGTATTATTATTTTTAATATTTTATTACTTTAATTTAAATTTCTATGCAAAGTAAACAAGTCAAGCCTACGTATCATTTTATTTTTAGCAACATAATAAAAATCGTCCAAGTAAAAGAAAAAAAAAATATATATTTTTCTCTTAAAAAAAAAGTAAGAAAGTAAAATAAAATTTATTAGACATCGAAATATAAAAATTATACAAAATAAAGTGTATTTTTAAACCATGAAACATTACACATTCCATAAAACCTCTAACATTCATCCATCCAACACTACCGAATGAATGGACGAGGTGAAACAGCGAGCTATAATAAATGATGGCTAACTCGAGAGACCAAAACCAACAACAATAAAATTTTAACGAAAAATAAGCTGATAGCAAATGTTAAAACAAATTTTCACGAAAATTGTGCACTCTGAAAGTTGGCAGAACGTAAAGGAAAAAAATATATTTTACAAAAAAAAAACTCTTTATATGAATTTAAGATAAATTTTTTTGTATCTTAAGTTGTTGCCTTTTTATTATTTTTTAATTTTCTGTATCACGAAAAGAAAAAACATAAAAAAATACTTTTTCAACATTCTATGTTTGCTGCCTGTCGACCATTTGATATGAGAAAAATCTCAGGTGTGGAAAATGTGAAATACACTAAATAATTATAAACATTCAAGAAATCATCCATGCAAAGATCTAAAAATATTTCTTCTAAAGAATCTAAACCATACACATCTTTGAAGATATACGAATTTTTGTACTCAATGATCTGAGTATAGAGAATAATATTTCAGTAGGCAGTAAAAACCGATGGTGTAGAAGGGTTACATTTTTTATTTTGTTGACTTTTTTAATATAAAGCTTCTTAATTATAGTAGTAAGCCCCAAAAAAGAGTTGGGCAGCATTCGATAGCTCAAGTTGTACCCCTTTAATTAGTGGAGTACCAACATTCGTTAGCTTTAATTGGTCCTTTTTAACGATATGTACTTAAAATCGATATGTCAAGCTGCTACACAGGGTGCAACAATTTTTTGGCCAAATTTTCTACAATTTAACAAGGAAGTGCATCAATTTGTACCCCTATAAAGGAAGGAGTTCCAACAACAACTAGCTAAAGTTGTATCTTTTTAAACTGAGTAGTATTAACAATCACCAGCTCAAGTCCCCATCTTGTAAAGGACAGAATATCAAAAATTGATACGTCAAGTTGTACCCCTTTAATCAAGGGAGTACCAACAATCGCTAGGTCAAGGTGTCTTTAAGCTAGGGATTGCCAACAATATCTCCCTCGAGTGTCTCTTTTTTCATCGAGCGAGTAACACCAATCCCTAGGCAAAGTTGTTTCACTTTAAATTGGTACACCAGGTACACCATCGCAAGGACAACTACCCTTTTAAAGGAAAGAGTACCAACAATCGTAGGCTGACGTTGTCCGCCTTTTAACATGGAAGTACTACTAACTTACGTCCCTCTTTAAACGAATGACTAACAACAATCCTCATGACGAGTCAGCTCATGTTGTTAACCCTTTTAACGATGGAGTACCAATAATATTTGTTTCAAGTTGTTTCCCTTTAAACGAGGAAGAAACAACAATCGATAGGTGAAGTTGTTCCTCACTAATGGAGGGAATACCAATGATCACCAGGTCAAGTTGCTTCCCTTTAAACTAGGGAGTACCCACAGTCGCCACCTAAGTGGTCTTAGTTTAAACTAGCTAAAGCTGTTTCTTTTATTCAGGAGAATAATTGCCAACTTAAGTTGCCACCTTTTGAGGAGAAGAATAACATTCAGGAATAAGAGGATGGAGTTAAGGACTAGAGAACTGCCTTATGCATTTAAAATAAAGAATCAATAAGCCTTATAACGGCTTTAATCTTAAGTAGGGTAGAAAAATATTGAATAAAATAAGAAAAAACATCATGCCATAAAAACACAATAATACCGAAAATAAATATATCATCAAAAGTACTTAATGAAGAGGACATTATGATTCCTCTCTAAAATTAAAGTGTACACACTTATAAGTTGCGAAACAAGGGAATTTAATGTGTGGGTTGACTTGGACAAAAACAAAATTTAATTTTTCAAAACACAAAAAGAATCGAAATTGAGTTGAGTTAATTTTTTCTTTCTTTGATTTTCTCAGGTGAAACTCAAAACAATTTTGAGTTTTTACTAAAATATAAAAATACTTTTTAATTTTTTTTTTGTATACATATGTGTTGGTGGAAAAAAAAAATTAAATACAATGAAGCTGTTTCTAATTAAATTTTGTGGTAATTTGCAATTATTTCTTTTTTAAATATTTTCAAAATTTTCAAAAAAAAAAAAAAATTAAAAACATATCTGAATTTTGATATTGTAATATTTTTAGTAACCCAGCAATGACTGGGTAATAAAAAATGAATTTGAATCATTTTATCGGATTTTATTTTGTTCCACTTTTTTTTAACAAAATTTTTAAAATTTAGAGTTCGACGCCCTTTATTTTTTAAATCTATTTTAATATCTGGGTTCCCAAAAAAACTCAAAGTCTTAGAGTAAGAAGTCTATTTTTTAATATCGAATAAATAATTTTAAGCCTTCTTTACAAAATCTTTTGACCTTCCTTAACAAATATTGTACAATTTTTAGTCTTCTCTTATTAAAAATCGAGCAAACTTCTGAAGTTTTTCAATTAGGTACCAAAAAATAATGTCTTTCTCTTAGGGCTAATAAATAAGAGCAAGTTAAAGTCTCTTTTTGGTTTAAAATGTGTTTAAACCAACAAATCTATAAATCATTAAGCATAAAAACCATCTTTAAACGCATAAAATTGGGCGTTTAAACTACCAATACAGACCATATGAAGTTAACAAGATTTATCGTAGTGCCTCCACATGTTATTTTTTTAACTACATACAATACATGGGATGGTTTAAACTACATATAAATTTAAGTTTAGTTCAACTTAACCAGCGTTTAAGCATTCACTAATTTGTCAGCCATTAGGCCGGGTTTTTGAGATGATGATTATGTTTAAGCTTAGTTTAACGTAGTCTGAAACTCGGATTTTTCCGGCGAAATGTGAATTTTTTATTTCATCAAAGGCCAACATTTTAAGCTAAAATAAGCTGTTCCGTCAAAATGTTCCATAAAAACTTGATAATGGCGGCAAAAATCTAGTTAAACTGAAATCTCAAAAAGCCAGTGTTAGAGAACAAATATGATAATAAAACTCCCAAATTTTTTTTATAAACCAAGTTTTACAATCGCTGACACAAGTTCCCTTTCAAATATTAATATTTTTTTTTTGCATTCCTTTAAAGAGGGAATACAACAATCACCGGCTAAAGTTATATCCCTTTTTTGAAAGAGGGAGTCAAACAACCACCGGCTTTAGTTGTACCCATTTTAAAATCGCCAGCTCAAATTGTATTCCTTTTTTAAAAAGGGGTTAATTGTATCCTGACGAAAAAACACAGCCTTTAATGGAACTCCATTTAAAGCAAAAGTACAGCAATTAGCGGCTCAAGTCGATACTCCTTTTAAATAGGAAATGCAATAATCCGGCTCAAGTTGTACCCCTTTAAAAATCGCTCGCTTATGTTTTGCCTCTTTTAACGAAGGAGTACAACAATCGCTGGCTCAAGTTGTCTCCCTTTTATAAAAAGAGTACAAAAATTGTCTCCACTCCAGCACAGTGGGAGATTTTGGAAAACAATATAAATAATTCTGGATTTTGTAAACGGTTAGTCCGATTGGAATAACATTTTCAAGTGGCAATTCAGGACTTGCATTCGAGCTCATGTATTTGAGGTAATTAGACATATCAAGAGGGCTGCCATAGGGTTCCAAAGTAGAGCTACTCGGGTATTACAAAAATTAAAAATTGTAGTGGGGAATGTAAGAAAAGATAAACTCACTGTTTATTGTTGTTGTTTTTGTTTAAGGTTTGACATTGTTACAAGTAAAACTGTGGCTTATAATTCTTATTCGCTTAGCAGTTTTATCTAAAATCTTTGGATGAAGTTTCCTGATGATCTGGCCTAAGCAACCAGTGAAATGCGCTTAGGAATAGCTTATCCCATCAACAATAAATTTCAGTGTTTTTATCAAGAATACAAAAAAAAAGCAAACAAATTCTTGTTAATTAAAAACTAAAAATGCTTAACTACTTTCATGTTAGGATGCTCCTATGCTCCTCGTTAACACAGATCAGGCCATAGATTTTGGGAAGGATTTTTCTCTTGAAAAAACGCAAAACTTAGGGTTGCAAAAATAAGTTTGGTCTTGTTCTCGTTCACCATTAGATCCAACTTCGCCGACTCCTTATCGATTCTGGAAAAGGCATATTTCTCTTTATCTTTCCGACGATGTCAATGTCGTCCACATGTGCAAGGAGGATGTGGCCTTTGCTTTTCACTGTACCGTTTTTGTTAACTTCCGCTTATTCCAATAATTTCTCCATCGATATGTTGAAGAATTTGCTCAATAAGCTGTCACTCTGCCGAAGACCTCTAATAGTGACGACTGTTTTAGAAGCGAGCATCTAGTGTCAATCAGAGTCGTTCTACAAAGACGTACAAGATTTGAAAGGATTTAAAACGCAAAAATAACTTTGTAATTTCAAAAAAATTTTTTTACAATTCTTTCAGTAAAATATTTATCGATAAAAAATATTTCAAAAAAATCATGAAAAATTTGAGCCTGATATTTGCAAAATACTAAGCCAAGGAGGTCAAAAATGCCATCTTCAAGTTTCAAAGTCAGATATTTCCTTGACTACATATTACCGTATAAGAGATACACTATGCATGCCGCTAACTTTTTTGTTGAACTGGATTATAAAACATTTCTTTGATGAAAAATTGTTTTAAATCGGACTAAAATTAAGAATTCTGGATCGTTTTTAATTTTTGTAAAACCCGAGGTGCACTTATGTGGAAACATATGGCGGCCTTTTTGATAGGTCTATAGACCCCAAATCTAAAACTTAAACAATTATGACCTAAAATATTATTCCAACCCAACTTTTTACACTTGAGAACATCTTAGAGGAATAGTGGCAGATGTTAAAATGAAAAATTGGTTTACATTTGCAACATCTTTCACCACAAAAATATTTATTTTCACGTGTAGGAGCGGGTAAAAACTAACAGCCGTATTCATAAAAACTTATTGATGCTTAATTGACCGTTTTTAAGCAAAAATTGCTAAAGTTGTATTCATAAACGAAAAATAGTCTATTGAACCTTTAATAAATCATTCATAAAGTAAGAAAATTTATTGTTGGATTTGTCCTTCCTTAAACCAAAAATAAAATGATATTTTAAAAGGTGTTTGCATTTTATGATTTTATTTTTGTGAAATATGTTGAAAAATAATGACAAAAATGTTCTATTTATTACAACGGACATGTTAAATACATTTTAATAATTTTTTTTTATTTTAGACAGCAAATTTAAAGTTATATTGATTATTATTTTAAAAAAAATTATATGATTTAAATGAATATGTTCAGAGGCAAATGCAGATATTCTCTTTAATTATTTATTAAATTATTGCAACTATGTAGTTGTTTTTTTTTTTTGTTTAAACAACAAATTATTGTTCAAAAATATAAAAAATAAATAAAATGAACAAATCATAATAATAGTGATGTTAATAAAAAGTAAACAAACTTTTTATTCGAATACTTTTTTATCGTATATTAAAAAAAGGTTCAAACAAAAGTTTTTATGATACCTTTTGGAAACATTTTGTTCAGAAACTTAAATAATATGTAGTTTTATTTGATAAGAATAATTTTGAAGGTCCACAATTAAAAAAAATTAAATATAGAATATCATGTTAACCGAAAAGAAGTTTCGATCATCACTAACAGTAAAATGGCAGCCAAATATAAAGAAAGTTGCCATACTTAAACAGAAAATCGCTGCAAACAGTTAATAGTAAAAAAGCTGTTATTGTACGTTTATGAATACAAATTTTTATAAGAGGTTTATAAGACAAAAAGCGTTTAATAGTTATTACATACTATAAGCTTAAAATAAGAACTTTTTATGAATACGGCTGTTAGGCTTTAATAATATAAAACACAACGCAATGCCAAAGAATTACATTGAAAGAAAAAACAAAGTCATAAATATTTTGTTGTTACTTTCCACAGAAATTCATGTACCGTTTTAAAATTTTTAACACCACAAGTTATGAGGCGTTTGAAATTTTAAAAGGCAATGTGAATTTCTGTAGAAAGCAACAACAAAATTACAAAAAATGTATGACTTTGTTTTTGCTTTCAATGTAATTATTTGGCGTTGCGTTGCGTTTTATATTTTTAAAGCCCAAAGGCCCAACCAGCATAAACAAACTTAAGCTACTGTCAAAAAGAAAACAAAAAGCCTCTTAAATGCATTTAAAATAATAAAAAGAAAATAAAAGAACATTGATTCCGTACGGAATGAGCACCTTGCTTAAGCAAATGACAGTTTTAAAAAACTTAACATAAAGTTTGCTTAAGTTCAATATGGTATTACGCATATGATTTACATGTATTTGCTCAGTTGCTTAAGTCACGTTATTTCTGGTTGGGCCTTTAGTTTTTACCCGTTCTTACACGTAAAAATTAATATTAATTTCTGTAGAATGCAACCACAAAATTACAAAATATTTATGACTTTGTTTTTGCTTTCAATGTAATTATTTGGCGTTGCGTTGCGTTTAACATAATTAGGTTCTAAATAAATAACAGTGCTGTCCTGCTCTTGTGTATCTTTTTCCTAGTGATGGCACTAAAATAATCGAAAGATGTTAATTAAAACAACATGAGATAGGATGCAGAAAGATGTTGATTTTTGGTCCTGTATAATTTATAGAATATTGAAAGTGAAAAGCGTGACTTTGCCTCTGGTTTCAACTTAAAAACTGAATGTGTTTAATTTTTTTTTTTTTTTTTTTTTTTTTCTCAATATTATTTATTGAATCTTCATACATTTAAATATGAACTAACAATAATTAATTAATCAAATCTTAACCTAATACTTTATTTTATGTCCTGCCAGTGCCAGACAAAAATTTTCTTCATCACGGGTTCTGTTCACTTATATAGGTGTTTATCGCTCATCTAATTGGATAAGTGCTGCAGTGTCTCTTCTTCTTAAGCGAGTGTGGCCGCTATCATTTAAAATATTTCGTGCTAGTGGGTTTGGATGCAATTCGAGCCTTTTTAAGTATTTAACTGCATATTTCGTAATCATAGTTTTGAGTAATGGAACATTGAGATCCTTGTGAATATTTGAGTTTTTTACATACCAAGGGGCAGCTGTGATTATTCGAAGAATTTTATTTTGGCGTCTTTGAATTTTTTCTATATTAGAGGCCGAGGCAGTGCCCCATAACTGAATACCATAGCACCAGATTGGCTTTAAGATGGAGTTGTAAAGAAGAAGTTTGCAGTCGAGACTAAGGACAGAGTTTCTACCAATAAGCCAATGAATTTGAATGGCTTTTAGTTTCATTTGAGTTAATTTTGCCTCTATATGGCATTTCCACGTTAATCGCCGATCCAGATGTATACCGAGATATTTTACATGCGAATGTTGAGTAATTATTTGATTGTTGATTGTAATATGGGGGCAAGATTCCCGGCGCAAGGTGAATGTTATATGCACGCATTTTTGCTCATTGACCATTATCCTCCATTGTCTTAACCATATTTCTAGTTGAAATATATGATGCTGTAAGTAACGAGATGCTTCATAACGGTTTTCGTGGACGCTTAGAAATGCTGTATCGTCTGCAAATGTTGAAGTTTGGGTGTAGTTGCTTGTTGGCATGTCCGAAGTATAAATTAAATATAATAGAGGGCCCAGGATGCTGCCTTGTGGGACTCCAGCGCCAATGGGCTGAGGTGAACTTAAGAAATTTCCTTCTTTAATAATAAATTGACGACCGACTAAGTAGCTTTCTAGCAGCTTGTGTGTGTTTGCTGGTAAATTTTGCTTCAATTTATGTAATAAGCCTTCATGCCAGACTTTTTCAAGAGCTTGCGAAACATCGATGAAGAGTGCTGAGCAATATTTTTTTTCTTCAAATGCTTTTCTTATGACATTTACTATTCGATGAGTCTGTTCGATTGTGCTGTGTTTTCTTCGAAATCCGAACTGATGGTTTGGAATACATCTATTTTCACTTAAAATCGGTGTTAATTTTGAAACTAATAATTTCTCAAACAGCTTTGACATATTTGATAATAAGCTAATAGGCCTATATGACTCAACTTTTGTATGATCTTTACCTGGCTTTGGTATCATGGTAACTAAGGAAACCTTCCATTTTTGAGGATAGTATTCAAGGCGTAAAATAGCATTAAAAATAAAAAGAATAATTTTCTTTGCTGTGCGAGGTAGCTCTAAAAGCATTTTATTACTGATTTTATCAATACCAGGTGCCTTCTTAGTGTTTAAGTCACAAATAGCCAGTTCGATTTCTCTTATCTCAAATCTGAGGGGAATAGCTGTTCTAGCAGGAACAGGTGGTAACTCGACCGCAGTATCGTGAGATATATTTGGGGTAAATACGTTTTTTAAATGATTAACAAACAGATTTCCCTTTTCGTTATCATTTCTTGCCCAACTTCCGTTCAAGTTTCTTAATGGTGGCTTAGAGACAACTGGTCTTTTTAAATTTTTAGCTGCACGCCATAATGAGTAGTCTGATTGCGGAGTTGCATCAAATTCCTTAAGATATTTTTGCAGAGAATCCGTTTTCTGTGTCTGTAGTAACTTTCTAAGCCTTCTTGTACACTCTTTTAACAAACTCTTAAGTTGAGGGGATCTGTGCAATTGCCACTCTCTTCGGGCTCTTCTTTTTTCAGACAGGAGACGCTCAACATCTGTGGAATAAATTTTAATATTTTTAGTTTTTTTTGGGGTAATACTGGAATGTTGTACAGCTAGCTTCAGAAAACTGTCAAAATTAAGAATAGCGCGATCTACGTATTCCGGTGTACTAAGCGGAATATTTTCTGTGCAATGGGTGCTGAGATATTTTTTATATTTTAGCCAATTGATTTGTGTAGCTGGCGTCGCTAAGTAACCAGTTGGAGATACAGTTCTATTGGGGTTCATTAAAGTAACAATTGTTGGTGTGTGGTCGGAAGATAATTCTAAGGAAGCTTCAACATAAATCGTTTCTAAGGGGATGTTTTTAACCACGCCAAAATCGATGACATCTGGTATTTTTTGCTGATCAGTAGGCCAATATGTTGGTTGTCCGCTCGCTATCACATTCAAATCCATTTTAGTAATAGTATTAAATAGAACATGACCCTCTGGTGTTATAAGTCGGGACCCCCAGAAGGTATGTTTAGCGTTATAATCGCCAGCGGCCAGGAAACAGGGTCCTAATGATTTAAAATATTTATAATATTGGCCTTCTGATATTGAATATCTAGGTGGGGAGTATAACGATGAGATTACTACGTTTCTATTTAATTCTTCAACGCAAATGTTTGTTGCTTGAAGATAATCTTCACGATGATCACCCATTAGGTAGTGTTTGACTCTGGTTTTTATTAATCTGGCAGAACCTTCACAAGCTCTATCACGAGGGTCCTTTGTATCATATAGTATATATCCATTTATTTTAAACGTATTTTTTGAGGTCAAATGAGTTTCAGAAACCATCATGACATCAATTTGTTTATTTTTAAGAAAGTATTCTAGTTCATTTTTATGTTGGCGGATGCCGTTTGCGTTCCAAAAACAAATTTTTATACAGTTCATGGCTTGTTAAGTACAGCTTGCAATAACATCGATTGCATTCTAAGAATTTCCTGCATCATATTACCCATTGTGTTCGTAAAATGTGTTTAATGATTTCTTTTTCTTATATCCTAAAATTACAATAAAATAATATTACAATAATAATGACAATAGAATTAGGGTGGGAGAGCATACTCAATTGCAATTATTAGCAATTTAATGTAATGCGAGTAACTTTAAGTCTTTGCACTTAAAGTGTGTTACTCTTGGTTTGAATGTTTCTTGAAGTGACTAAATTGTATGATCATGTTTCAGACTATTGATAAGAAGGTCACTGAAACATTAATCATTTGCACTTAAAGTGTGTTACTCTTGGTTTGAATGTTTCTTGAAGTGACTAAATTTTATGATCATGTTTCAGACT
Source organism: Pollenia griseotomentosa (assembly GCA_963931875.1). Classification (NCBI taxonomy): domain Eukaryota; kingdom Metazoa; phylum Arthropoda; class Insecta; order Diptera; family Polleniidae; genus Pollenia; species Pollenia griseotomentosa. Next base: position 85,783,277 of record OZ007562.1, read on the forward strand.
ATTGGTTAATTATATTTTATGTAGTTCAAAGAAACATTACTCATATATTTCACTACAAATTCTTTTCATTTTTTTGTTCCAAATCTCCCACTGTGAGAGTGACTAACGCTTTTTTAAGATATATATATATATATATATAACTTTTTATTTTAAAGTCGCTGGGTTATTTATCAATTTCTTTTACAATTTATTTAGTTTGACTTGTGCTAAAATATTTATCGTAATTTTCACTAAACATGATTAACGTCAATTGTGTTCAAAATTTATTTTATTTAAAATATCAAAATATAAATAAATAAAACTATGGTTGTTCAAAACATTGTTTCATAATAAGATAGATGTTTATAAGATGATGTTGTCAAAATAAGAAAAAAAATATTCGTTCACATTGTCAAGGATTTTGAAAAATTGCAAAATGTGTTTTGAAGTTAAAATAAAACACACGTTATTTGAACAAACGTACAAGCATCGATACACACATGTATGGATTTTCGCGTAAACGATACATTTAAAAAAAATAAATTTGTTATTAAAAAAAAAATTATATAATTTTTTTATTGTAGACCCATAAATAATTATGTTGGAAACACTGAAGATTACAATACGATATGAATTTTTTTATTTATTTTCATTTGTTTCTAGACAAATGTCTCGATAAAGACTACAGAAAACAAAATAACAACAAAAAGAAAAAATATGGTCAATATGTTTGATTTTTGACGGTCGCCTGAGGGCATTTATTGTCTTCAATGAAATTCTTGGTTTTTTTTATTCATTGAAATTAAATTTAAAGTGATTTTTTTTTATATAAAATGAAGAAAAAATATGAATAATAATTTACATAAAAAATTCATTTGTCAAAATATTGTCAAATAGTAGTTCGTAGGTGAGAGCACACAAGGTATATTTACACAAGGTAAACTCGTTGGCCCATATGTTTGTCAGCTGTTTACCCATAGTTGGAACCACAACGTCAAATTGCGTGTATATGAGCCAAAATTTGTACATGTGTGCGTTAAATTGTTTTTGTTTTATATGAAGACAATTTTGACAACATGGTTCCTTTTATAGAGCAGCATGTCTACACTCCCAAATGAGTCTACCTTGTGTAAATATACCTTGAGAGCACAGCAGTGCTACTTTTTTTCTAAATTAAAGAGAGGAATGTCAAAAGTTACTTGTGTTTTTGACATATCGACCAACGATAGCAACAAATAAAATACAATGTTGTGTTTTTGGTGTTATAACTTCTTGTAGAATGGCCACCACCGTATACATGAATTCGTACAAGGCAAATTTATGCATACAGTGCCAGCAGGCTTTTCACTTTCACCTGTAATGAATTGGCCTTGGGGTAGTATAGGTTTAACAATTGTCTAGTAAATCGGGGCGTCATTTAAAAACTAGGAAGAAAGTATAGTTTTCAAGCCCGACCTTATAATTTCCTAGACCACAGTACTAACAAGCAAGCTTTCGACCCATGGGCAATAATAGACCCGGCAAATTAAAATTATGTTATTAGGCTAAAATTCACAAAAGAGTAATATTATCTAGATAACAACATTTAAAATAAATTTTTCCGCCTTTAAGGGATTTTAGGGACAGGCATTATTAGGAATTTTAGACCAACCAGCCAATGACATAATATTTTGGCTTTTATAGAAGTTATGGTCGCCAAATTTTATATAAATACTAATATTTATAATAAAGTGGTATTTGTATGAGAACTGTGGTGAAATATTCAGCGTTTAAAAAACTGCAGTCAAAGTAGAAAAACTGCCATTTCTTCCACTTCTTCATTTGTCATTGGGGAAAAAAACGTTGCTTTTACTTTTGATTCATTAAATGTAAACAGTCGCTGTCAAACCAACTCAAAAAGCGAAAATTTGTAAGCACATTTTCGTTTTTTGTTCGACAGTTCTTGGTTTCGACTGCAGTTTTTAAAAAATTGACCGATTTTTATAAAATTTGGTAATATGATTACAATAATATAAGTTTGGACCAAACTTAAATCATAAAAACTTGAAAAATGCAGCTATGCTTCTAATATTTTCTACACTAAAAGAATTTTCTTCACAATACCAATGAATTTTGACATAAATCCCATGAAAAATTGAATTAAAAAGGAACCTATGCAGCGCTTCGTTGGATCAATGAAACCTGTTTCATTAAAATGTATTTAATGAAACATTACATTAGATCTATGAATATTATTCATTGGATGAATAAATATATTTTTCTTAGATTCAATGATTTTATTTCATAATATTAATGAAAATATTCATTAATTTGATGATAAATAAACGAGATTTTAATGACACAATTTCATTGAAAATAATATTTTTTATCATTATTTAATGAAGACTTTCAATAAAGTAATACATTTTTTTTTTTTTAATTTTTTTTTTATTAATTAACTAAGCTAATCTAGGGAAGCTTTAAGCTTGTTTCTGGCAGGAATCGATCCCGCAACCCCGGCGCTGATACTCTAGCTCACTACCAGCTAGCCTACCGGGGCAATGTAGTTTTTAATAAAAAAAACTAGGTTTTTTGCCATTACTCAATTAAGAGCGTAAATATGAAATAAAATTGTCCATAACCACAATAACAACGTTGATTTTTTTTGCTAGCGCGTAATAAAAAAAACCACCAAGAGAGAACAAGCTTTTTCGTATACATCATTTGGTTGACAACAGTTTAAAATAAAGGTGGGTTTTTTTTAAAAGGAGAACATTTGTTTGTTCATTACTATATGTAGGTATTTATGTACATTAGAGTGGGTCAATTTTTTTCTCGTCCAAGCGGTTGTCAAAATTGTAATCTATGACAAATTCTAAGAAGGTTTGCACATAAAACCATGGATCTAAAATCAAAATCGAGCTTCCCGTTTTTAATAACAAAATTCTCTTTTCTAATTTTATACTTTGGTCAAATATGTCAATCCCGCCGAGATTTTGTCAGATGTTGTGCACTGATAACCAAGATATTCGTACCAAATTTGGAAACTTGAGCTCTTGTCGTTCTACAGATTAACATAAATCTATAATGTCTTTGTATGGGAGGTGCCCCGCCCACTTAAAATGTCAAAAAATATATATCCTATAGCACCTCCCGGACCATCAATAATATACTGTAAAAGTTTCGTAAAGATAGTTTCAGCGGTTACGAAGATTACCTCCTGCAAACAAACAATTAAATTAAATTAAGGATAAAAAACTAATTGAGGTCGGTCAGAGAGGCGACTCCTGGGCAGTTATGAAACTTTTTCTTCAATATAATTCTAGTCAGTATTGAACATTTTGTATGGAAGCCTCCTTGTGCCTACACGCAATGAAAAAACATGGTTGTGGTAAACATATATTCTTAATATTAAATCAAAATATTTTCCCCTTAATCATATTCTTATCATGTTAATAATAATATGCTTAGAAGTAATCATATTATTATCATGTTAACCATAATAAGTTAAAAGGAATCATAACATATCTGAAAGAATCACAATATGGTTACTGTAATCATATAATAATCAGTAGCTTATCACGCATAGAAAGTTATCTTGTAATGGTTGTAAGAAATTTAATATGTTAGTATTATTTAGTTGTTAGAAAACAAATTATTTTTTCGTCAACAATACTTAAATTTATAATTGCGATAAACATTGATATCGGGCCCTAACCGCGAAAATAACGTAAGCGACATCATTTTCAATATTCGTTTAATAAATTACATTGTTGACAACACTTGCATCATCTCGTAAAATGTCATGGTCACATAAGGTACAGTTTCGATTTTATAGCAAGAACAATTTTATCGTAAGCGACAAATTTCATAAAAAATGTATATAAAAGAAAATAAAAAAACTCTCTCCTGTAAAATTTAATTTTTGGGGCTTGTTATTTTCGCGGTTAGGGCTCGATATGTTTACAGTAACTATAATATTGCTGATATTAAATAAAAATAACAATTGTGTTGGTATTAGAAAAAGAAAAGAGGAGAGTAGTGCTAGGAAAGTGGAGAAGGAAAGAGGGAGTAGCCTTTGTGGACATTTTATTTCCAAATTGTAGCTGACAGGGAAGACTTCTGCCGGGAGTCGATTCCACATACGGCTAGTTCGACCGAGAAACTAATTTTCTCTGTAATGCGTTTTGCGATACATTGGACAGTCGACAACGAACGGATGTGATCTGCTGGAAAGTCGAGTACTACGTACAATGACGCAAAACCCACATTCCGACGATGCTCCAATGAGTCAATAGAGCTGGATACCCTACTGTCACTGATGAGTTTAAACGCACTCCTTTGCAACCGATCCAAAAGCTTTATCTCTATAAAAGGTCTATCTTGACCTTGAAGCACCTGCCCAGTTATAGGAATTGTATTCCATTTTCGGTCGGATATAGGCGGAATAAACAGGGAGGCGATCAGACGGCGAGAATGCTTCTTTCGACACTTGAAAAACTTGTTGGTTCCAACGAACATCATATTGGATTTTCATGCCTAGACATCAAGAGTGTCTGATTCCTCAATATCTATACCTGCCATAGATAAAGATGACACTAACTCCACAAGACGTCTATGTGTCAACATACAACATTGGGTCTTCACGATCGCACTTGATTCGGAGAATTACAATTGAACAATGTTGGAAAAAATTTAAGTGGATTCGGTATATGGTTATGCTATGTAACAACTGTCTCGTAGATTTGTTGAAGTCGTTTTGCTAAATTTTTTAAACAAGAACTTAAAATTTTGCGAAACGTTATAACTAGGGCAACCAAAAATAAGCACTAAAAAAACAGTTTTAAGCTCTTAAAAAAAGCGTTTAAAAACATGAAAATAAGCTGTTAAAATAAAAAAAAAAGCAATTAAAATTTATGGTTTATTTTCCACTTTATTCGTTGAATGCGTTGTTACAGTAAATTATAAATTGATGCGATAAATTTTCGAAAAGAACCCCCTGTCTATTTGAAGTCAGCACGCTTTTGTACATAGAAAAAGTTCTTTCTACGTCTACAGATGTTAAGGGAGCATATTTAAAATTGAGTATTTGCTCTGAGGTATATTTTATACGATTGAACTCGCAATGCCGCTTGCCTCCCAGTATATCCACAATATCTTTTAGTACCGAAAATCCTTCATTTTTTAATAAAACAGATTCAAATTTTTTATTCACTTTATTTTCATTCATTAAAGCCTGGCATATACGCACTGCTGAAGAATCTGTAGAGTTTAAATTTGAAAAAATTTCTACGAAATTATCAAAATATTTGGCATAATAATTTACAGCCATTATCCACGTCCCCCATCGAGTTATCACTGGTTGTGGAGGTAGTGGTATATCTGGTGCTGTTTCTCGTAAGATTTGAACCCTTGCAGGAGATTTAAGGAACGTTTTTTTAGCATTTGAAATAAATTTGTCTACATTTGAGTAGTATTCTCTTATATGTTCACAAACTCTGTGAACTCCATGTGCAAGACAGGTTACGTGAGTTATATGTGGGTAAAATACAGCAATGGCCTTTGCAGCTTTCACCATATATGGTGCGGCATCACTTACAAAAAGAAAAATTTTCTGTTTATCTAGGTCAAATTCTTTCATTGAATCATCAAACAAACGTGCAATAGTGGAATGATTGACTTTTTCTAATACAGCTGTTTTTATTAAAAATCTTTTTTCTGAAATATTTTCATCCACATGCAGTATACCCACAACAACGTTTGCCACAAATCTGTTCGACGCATCGGTGGTCTCGTCTATAGAGACCCAAATAAAATGTTTTTGTATTTCTTCCTTTATTTTGTTAACTGTAGATTCATAAACTATTTTTGTATATTTGTTTCGAAGAGACGATTCAGATGGAATATGGAATGATGTATAGTTTTGAAGATAATGTTGTACTTTTAAATGTCGAATTTTGTATAATGGTATATCTGCTGATATAAAGGCTTCACAGAGATCAATGCAAAATTTATCGGCGGCCGATGAACTTGTAGAACTTTGTAGAAAAGTTTGTTGTAAATTTTTTTTTTGATTCTCTTTCTTTTAGATCTTTGTGCTTTTTTGAATCCAGGTGTTGTTTTATGTTGTAATTTTTATCAACAGATAAAGGTTTTGAGCACACGTTACACACTAAAGCTGATCCATCAGTTTTAAATCTGGATACTGTTTGACTAGCTTGCTCAAGTAAACCGATTTGCTTTCCTTGACTTTAGGCATTTTCTAAATAATAAAACAATAAACCAATTTTAACAAAGGTTTTAATAAATTAAAAAAAATTTATACTTACATCCAAAACGCAGAGGCTATGAAGGTAATTTTATCTGTTTTTAAACTAAGACAACTTTAAAAAGTTTTAAAAATGTTATGCTTTCAACAATTCAATGAAATTTTTAAAATGTAAATTTGTTGACAGTAAAAACTTGGCTACTTTGCTTTGAACGTTTTTTTTTTTCAACCAGAGTTGTAGCAGCACAAAAAGTAAGGCGATTTCATGAATTCGCCTTGACAAAAAGGTGAATTTGTTAGTACAAATAAAAAAAGTTGCCACATCAAAAAAAAAAAAAAAACATAACGATTTTTGCAAATATTTATTAAATAACTTTTTTTTTCGTATGAAAAAAATGAAAAATTATCTTAAAATGACAAAATAAGTAAAAAAAAGCCGATATCGCAAAAATAACTAAAAAAAAGCCGATATTGCCAAAATAAGCAAAAAAAAGCCCTAACAAATATAGCTCATTTTCTTTGTTTTTTTATGATCGGAATTTCTGTTCAATCAAAATCTTTCTATCTTGTAAACAAAAAAAAAAGCAATTGCTTATTTTTGGTTGCCCTAGTTATAACCAATACATATTGTTACGAAAGTAACTTTAGTTAAGAATTAGTAGTAATTATTAGTTAAGAATTAGTTGAATTTATTAGTTATCTTGTATTTATTAGTTAACTTGTATTTATTAGTAATTTTATTAAAAATTGTTATAATTTAGTACACTTCAATCCCAATGTGCAGAAAGCCCTAGAAATGACCGTTAAAAAAGCTTCAGTATAAGAGGTAAAATTATGTAAACATAAGTGCTGCCATAAATCAAATTAAAGTGTGGTGAATAGTAAAGCCTCGAACGTTCGAAAAACATTTCGAATGTTCTAGACAACCAAATTGCTGTATAAATACTAGCGGCGACTAGCATAGTAAGATCATTCTAAGTTCAGACTTTGTCAATAACGTATAACGTGGAGAAAATTATAGTTGGTTGTGAATAAAAGCTATAAATTACGGTTTTTAAAAAGACTTAGTACTAAATAGAGTTGAGTAAATTGTAAACAGTTTTAAAAGTGTTTGTGTTTTATTTATTTTATTAAAGTTGCAATAAAGAACTCGAAACGGTTTATTATAAAGGAAATAAATCAAAACGTTATTGAAAGGTAGTAACGTAACAATATAAATCTTTAAAAATTCAAATATCAAATTTTGGACATAATACATACATAATTAATGCACCTTTTAAGAACTTCACCAATAATTGTACTATTTGAAGATAATTTGATCCTTTATAAGGCCTTTTTCGTTGTAATCGTGACGACATTCTGTCTTGATTTGATAAATAAAGTATTTTAACTTTATTACTTTTGATTTGACAACGTTTCATTGTCACTTCAATAACATCCGTTGACATTTTTAAAGCGTTTTATATTTCGCTTGTTTAAATATTTACTACAGACCACGAGGATGACCCTCATTTGAAAACTGTTTGTTTGGAACTTTCTTAGAAAGATGTCCATGTTCTGAATCCATTGAAAAAGGATCTGCTTTTAAAAATTTTATTTTAAAATTAAATATGTAAATAATGGAATGAATACCCATTATAATCAAAAATTTTCCTTACGATTTCGATGTAATTTAAATAAATAACAAGAACATTGTAAATTGCATCCACTTGTAATCAAGTGTACATTAACAACACTCAAGATTTGGTTTAGTTATCAAACAACTTTAAAAGTCATCAATCAAAATCAACAAGACATAATTACTTCTAAAAAGAGCTAAATTCGAAAAAAAAACTTAATTTTCAGTTCAAATTATTAAAAAAAAAGAAACGTAAACATAAAGATTTCTAGAGCGAAATCGTAATGCCACACGAAACAAAAAACATCTATTTCCAAAAGTTCAAAGGAAAATTATTTTGAAAAAAAATACTAACTGAAAATTTTAAGCATACACATCAAAAATTCACACAAACAAATAGACAGACACAACGGGAAAAGTTTCGGTTAATTACAGGTAAAAAAAAAACACTCAGGAAAATAGAAAACTTTTTTCAGCAAAAAAAAATCACACTCAAAGTCCAAAAGAAAATGAAGAAAAAACAAATCAAAAGAATTTCAAATTAAAAAAAATAAGCGGCAATTAACACAAATATCTGAAGAATATAAAACAAATCCCAAAGTGTGAGAAGGAAAAAAGCGTGAAAAAATCCATTAGAATTAGAATAAAAACAAAAACAAATTCCGAATTCACGAAAAACGAAAACAATTTGAGTGTTTTCGACTACACACACACTTACATATACTCAAATGAGTATCTAGATACATAAGCATATGTTTGTTTATGTGTAAATGTTTAAATGAATGTGTATCTGAAAAGTTTAAGAGTTAAGAAAAATTGGTTTTTCTTTATTTTTGTGTGTACGAGGAAAAATCAAAAAAAACTAAAAAAAATTAGGTAGAAATAGACGAAATCAATGGTCACACCGACAATACAACGAAAGTACTCTTTATTCGAACGACACCGGGATCTCTTGTTCAGTAGATCACCAGCCTTACTCCGACGTTTATTACGAATTATTCGGTGACTCGGTGACAACTACTTTTTGACTTTTTCTCTGTTGCGTGTGAAAAGGAAGCAATTAAAAAAATTATATTTTCTATTAAAGAACAAAACTCTTTAAAACGAAGTGAACTATTTTATTCACAAAAAAAATATTAAAAATTTAATTTATAAAAAAAAATATTAAAAACCAACAAAATGTCTTCTTCACAAGCTGTACGTTCATCTAAATACTCTTATAGAGCCACCTCCACTGGACCAGGTGCCGCTGATATCAATATCGAATATACTGCCGATTTAAGCGCCCTTTCTCGTCTTGAGGTAAGACCGTTAAGCTTAAAAAAACGGGCCTTGACTGTATAACAAAAAAAAAAACCAACACTAACATCAACAAAATTCTAAAAAAAACTTCCTTGAAAATGAAGAAAAAAACTGGTTTTTAGAGAAAATTTATCTTAAACCAAAATATAAAGTGTCAGAAAATAAATAAAGAAAAAAATTCATTAAAAGAAAATAAAAACTAAATTAACGCACCTTTTTTTCTAAAAAAAAAAACTTAAAAAAGAAATTTAAAATAAAACCAAAAAAAAAAAAATAGAAATCTAACAATAAAATTGAAAATGCCACGAACAAATTTGAAAAAAGCTACAAGTTAAAAAAAAAAACGAATGAAGGAAAAATATTATGAAATGAGTGCAAAAGTTTTGAAATTAAATATATGCACACTTACACACAGACACAAAAACACATACACATAGATACTTAAAACTAAAAAAAAGGTGTGCGTGTGTGTGTATGAACCAAAAATATTCATAATGCTTAAAAAAAAAGATGATGATGATGATGATAAATATTTTTTTTTTTTTTTTTTTTTTTTTTGAAAAATAGAATTATTATGCAATCATTTAAATTAATTTTAAAAAATTTTTCTGTATATACAAAAAGTGCAAATTTTCAGAAAATTCTATTAAAAATTTGTGAATAGTTTTTAAGAAAATCATTTTTTTCTTTTTTTTTTGAAGTGTTTTATAACTCCAGTTTATTATTATTGTTTTTCCAGGATAAAATCCGTTTACTCCAAGATGATCTTGAAGTTGAACGTGAATTGCGTCAAAGGGTGAGTTTTAATTTTTAAAAAATTATTAATTTTTTTTTTTAATTACAAAAATAAAGGAAATTTGCCAAAAAAAAAAAGGGGGAATTTTTAACAAATTTTTAAACTAAAAAATATATGCCTTGACTATCAATGAAAACAGATGAAGTCCTGAAGTCTCTTCACAACTGTTTTCATGAAAATATTGTTTCAATTCTTAAAGACACAACTTTTTTAGAACTCAAAAAAATATATAATCCTGAAAAAAAGATAAAAAATCCTTTTAGAACTTAAAAAAATAAAAAACATAATTAACATTCTCTTCAATTTTATTTTACTCTTTTTACACACAGCAAGTTTTCTTGCCCAAGTCTTAAGTAAAAAGAAAAGAACTTAATTTGAAATAGAAACGATTTCATCAACATGGAACCATAACGAATACACCTTTTTTATTCATTAAGTTAGAAGGAAATCACACAGCAAGTTTTCTTGGCCAAGTCTTAGGTTCACAGAAAATAAAAATTAAGATCATTATCCTTTTTTTCTATTTCCCATGATAACTCATTACTTTCTCTTGAAGACTTTCCGTGTATTAATTTTCATAATTTGAAGAAAAAAACCAACAAAACCGGTTTCATCAAAATCACGGAAGAAAAGGTTTTTATATATTAACGAAAACGCTTTTTTTATAAATAATGTTGCAATTAAAACGCACGATTTTAATTGTAAACGAAACAAAAATTTTAAGAAAAAAACCTTCAAACCCGGTTTCATCGCACGATGTTAATTGTAAATGAAACAAAAAGTTTTCAGAGAATTGTCTTCATATTTTTTATTATGATAGAAATATCGATGACAATTATGTGTGAAACAGAATATCGGCCAAATGATCGCCACGGCTTTGGTGGCTGGCATACCTCCATCCGATGGTGCATATTTTTAATGACTCTGAGACATAATTGAGGTTTAATATCGTTAACGTGCCGAATGATCTCATCCTTAAACACTTGAAGTTTTCTTGGCTTATTGACGTACACTTTTTCTTTTAAATTTTAAGAATCCCCAAAAAAGTCCAACGGTGTCAAATCAAATAATCGTGGCGGCCCATTAACATCGCCACGACGTGAAATAACACGGCTATTAAGTTTCTCGCGCAAAAGAGCCATTGTTTCTTTGGCTGAGTGGCAAGTGGCACCATCCTGTTATAACCACACATTGTCCAGGTCCATATCCGCCAGCTCATAAAACGCACCCACAGTCATTCTTTGTGGATGCGTCGGCTTTTCAACAATTGAAGCACAGCCGCGAATAACGTTTTAAGTTACAGAATAATTAATTTTCAGTAGAGCAAAAAAACGTTTTTAACAGGCAGGATTATTTATTTTTTAATTTTTGTTTTTTAGATTATTAAAAATAATAATAAAAACTTTTATGCAAAAGGCTTTTAAAACGTTATTCCACTTTGCAAACCCATTTCGATTCTATCATTTTGTTAGTAACTGACAACCTTCTTCCGCTGGCTGACTCTTTGCATGCCATTTTGAAGTGGTTAAGGTGTATAATTTTATGTGATTTGATATTAATACAGTGTAAGAGAGTAATGTTAACGATAATCCGCAAAAAAAACCCGTTGTTGCAAAAAGTGGCTTTTACAATGTATTCGCGGCTGTGCTTTAATGTCTCGTGGATTCTCATTTGCTCAAACGCGGCAATTCTGCTTGTTAACAAATCCACTGAGGTGAAAGTGTGCCTCTTTGCTGACGATGAAGTGCAAGAAATGCATTTTATTTGAACGCCCATTTTCATAAAAGGCTTCAACAATCTTAACGCGCTGCTCACTTGTGTACCTCTTCATGGTTGAATTTGTCAAACACTGAAAAAAGGAAATGTCAAATTAAGTTGGGCAAAAAACTTGACGTTAAGGTCTGACCTCACAATGTCCATCGTGCATTATGGTTGGACCACCCTTTACATCAAGTTAGGAGAAAAGTCGTTTAGATTCAAGTCTTAAATAAAGCTAATAAAAAAGGCAATAATACACGTAGCTATCCCTACAAGAAATTGCTGGTGTAAACTAACACATACAAAACTTATAAACTAACACACTCGCAATTTTGTATTAAATTCACGTATATATATTAAAGTTCACAAGTATGAGTGGGAAAAAATGTCACACGTACACGATGTACATCAGTTTTTTCATATTGCCCTTAATAAATGATAGAAACTTCTGATGTATAAGCCTATCGGCAATGCCCATCAGATGATGCATCAAATGACTGTCATTGTTCTTGTAGGGTATGTTTCTTGTTATTAATATGAGGGTGGGTCAATAATTTTGCGACTTTTAAAATAAAACACAGGTTTTTCGATCATGAATCATTTTATTTTTTAACACAGTCTTTTTTGAGGTTTATATCCAACTTTTCTGCAACTTTTTTATTTGCTCCAAAAAAAATAAGATTTATCAAGTCATAGAAATAAGTATTTGTTTGTGAAATGATTTCATCGTTGGAGTAAAATTTTTGTCTGTCGATCCATTTAATACATAAATAATCACTCGGTGCTAAAGGCGGATAGTAGGGCGGATGAGAAAGCAATTCGTAGCATATTTCATAGATTTTTGCCATAGAATGCTTAATGAGCACACGAAATTAAATTTTTTTATTTTCTCCTCAAATTACGAGGCACCTGTTGTCCGAGCAGTGTTGTCCTTTTAGTTAAGAGGCGGGATATTCAAAAAGTCACAGACTTATTGACCCACCCTCGTATTAATAACAAGAAACATAGCTATGTGTATTATTGCCTTTTAGAAACTTGTTTTGAAGTTCATAAAGCACACGTGTTTTATTCAATTAACATACGGCAAGTTTTCGTTGGACACAAGTCATAAATTCATAAAGGAAAATCCAAAGAAAAAAGTGTAATTTTTCTTAATTTTGACTTGATTTTAACCATTTTATAATCAGTTACTTATGATGTTATGGTAACCCATTTTCAAAATGTTAGATAGGGCTCTTTGCGTTTTAGGTGACGATATATAGAATGCTATCTATATATCTTCGAGAAACTAGTAATTTTCAAAAGTATGATTAAAAACGTTTAAGCTTTATTAAGCTCAAATTAGACATAATATAACCATAGCCATACAAAACAGCTGTTTGAACCATCCTTATGGGCAACACTGTACTTGATGATAGGTCACTTACCATTAAGACATAACCACGACCATACAAACCAATTGAATTTTGGTTTTTATGGTCATGGTTACAGCTGTTGAAATATGTTTAAGTCACGTCTATTTGGACTATGAAGAAGCTTTTAATCGAACGGTAATTTACCTTTGTAAATAAAATCAGCCATTCGATCAAATTGAATCAATGTAAACTCATTATTTGAACTAATATCTTCAGAGTAAAGCTTTTAAAAGTATTTATCGATTAAGAATATATTCCAAAAAGCTCTTACTCCAAAGGTGCTGGATTTAAGGATGGAAAGCATTGGACATTTTCTAAGTTTATACGGCAAGTAGATGAAATTAAAGAGAGCCCGGATCAATCTAAAGTTTTTTAACATGAATATAAAGGCCCAACTATAATATATATAAGCTTGCCTAAGCTTCTTTCAAAAATTAACAAAAAGCTTCTCAAATGCATTTAAAAAAACGTAAACCTAACCAAAAAACATTTGATTCCGTACGGAAAAAGTGGAATCACACAGAAAAAAATGTTTCACCAATTAAAGCATTAATCAAAAACCAAAAAAAAAAAAAAATCATTTTTTATTAAAAAAATTGCATTGCACCAGTAAACAAATTAAAAGTTTAATTCACTAGATTAAACGCTTAATTCACTTTATTTAATTTTTTATTAAAACTGATTTTATTTTTGATCAATGCCTTAATTGGTGAAAAATTTTTTCTGTGCAGCTTCGCATTTTAATAAATCAAATGACAGATTCATAAAACTTAACAAAAAGTTTCCTTAAGTTCAATTTGATTTACATGTATTCGCGCATTTGCTTAAGCCAACTTAAGCATTATAAAAAAAAATTTGTAGTATAAAGCCGTCGTAAAATAAAATCTATTTTAATCTGAGAACGTTTTTTCTTATGCTCTCACATATACTAGACACATATTCTCCTAAAAACGTTACCATGCTTTCATTAATCATGGACCCGCCAGAATAAAATTATTTAATTGAGTTTACGATTCAAATAAAAGTTCTTTGTGCTGAATATTATTTAGATATCTTTATCTACACCCAGAGAAAAACCATATTATTGTTACTGGCAATCATATTATGGTTAAATTAGTCGTTTATAAAGAAGTCACAACCATATTATGGTTGCCTTCAAACATGTTATGGTTAATTATAAGTAAAATATGTTTAACACTCATAATAGAATGGTTGTTTTTTAACCATAGCATGTTGCTCTTAGAAAAGAGGAAAATACTATTGTTAATTTGAAAACAAATTATTGTCATATTTAACCATAACATGTTTATAGGCAACCATAATATGGTTGTGGCTTCTTAATGGAGGACTAATTTAACAATAATATGGTTTTTGGTGACAATAATATCGTTAAATTAAACATAATATATTTAAATTTTATACTTTATTAAATTATTTAAGTGACCTTACTTTTTTAAAAAATTAATTAAAATGTTTTTATTCGATATTTCGATTTCCGTTGGAAATCTTCTTCAGGAAATTTTTTTAAAATAAAATAAAATTTGACAATAAATGGAAAAATAAAATATGGAAAAATAAATTAAATTCTAAAATTTCAAAAAACAAAATTATCATAATAAATTTAAAATTCCATTCTACAAACTTTAAACAAAAAACAAACAAACAAAAAAGGAAAACAAAATTTTAAATTTATTAATAAAAAAGGTCGAAGAAAAAGGATTATAACATAATATATTTAAAATATTCTATAAAAATAGTTTTTTTGGAAGTGACCATATTTAAACATATTTTTTCTCTACGTGTATATGAGATTTGTTTGCCTTTAAGTGGTTTAAGGAAGAAGGCTTATATGGGACCTATAGTTAATTTTTGTCCTACCAGCACAACTTTTATAAAAAAACTTATGGCATTAAAACCTATTTTTGGGAGTAGTATTTATATGGAAACTAATGGTCAAATATGGAACGCTTCCAATAAAATTTGGTAAAAATAATTAGATGGCAATCAAAAAAGTTTTAATTTTATCTAGCTGCCAACATACTTATGTAGTTTATGGGCACTAAGACTCTTTTACGAAAAGCTTATTTTCACTATTTTCATTAGGCTTTGTGACAATTATGTTACAGTTAGCAGTTATGTACTAAATTTCATGAAATTATCTCCAAAACTGCGACCTGCGGTTTGCGCACAAAGTTTAAATGGACAGTCAGCCAGCCGGACGGACGGACGGACATCGCTAGATCGATGCAAAAAGCGATTCTGAGTTGATTGGTATACTACTAGGTGTGTCTGAGGCATATATTTGAAGTTGTTACAAGCATCAGCACAAACACATAATACTCTCTCCACTAGTGTGGTGTGGGTATAAAAATGTGGCCAAAGTTTTTCGAATTTAATCATTCTACTAAATTTAATTTTTTTTTATAGAAATTCTTTTCTTTGTTTTCAAACAAAACTTTAATTGTTTGAATTAAAGGTATTTTTTATGCAATTAACTAAACAATTCGTTTTCAAATGTCACCTTAACAACAAAACAAAAAAAGTTTTCATTAGCAATTTCTTATAAATTTTCCTCAAAATGCTTTCATTTTTTATTCGAAAACAGAGAACAACAACAAGATTTTATTTCTAACTAAAAAGGGGCGTCTAAAATTAAATTACCCTTGCGTTTTTTTTTTTTTTTACTAAAATGTTGATAATAAGATGATAATGTTGTGCATTGAACTTCAAATCGTTTCTATCAACTATCAACTAAACAAATTAGTATCTTTACAAAACAAAGATTTCAGATATTCAATTTGAGTAGAATGCAATCAAAATGAAGAGAGTCAAAGGAAATACTCGCTATATACTCAAAGACCAATTTCTTATCAGTAGAATATTTTGCACACACAAATCTCTGATAAATAACATTTGAAAGCGTAAAGTGAAAAAATTTATTTTTTTTTTAAATTTTTCTTCCTTTTTTTTATTAGTTTTTTTTCGAAAATTGTTTGTCGCCGCCGCCAACACGCATTTATGTTAACGCCACAAAATATAAGTACAATTTTATAGGTACTCGTATACAAATACACATTGCAACAAGTGCAATAAGTGTTGTATGCCACACAATATGAAAATAGAGGAATAAACAGAATGTTGCATTGCAAAACAAAAACAACAGTTTCTTACAAATTTAGAAAATATTTTTGGCCTGGGCCAGAAATACAACAAGAAACATGAAATTACTAAAAATACGTGTTTAAATTCTTTATGAAAATGTAGGCTGAGAAATATTTTTTGAAAGAATTCCAAAAAAAAATTGAAAATTTAGAAACAGGAAATGGCATATTTTCTTTAAATCTAAAGGGAGTAAATTGCACAAAAGCATCTTTTATATTAAAATAATTCCAACATTCAACTTTTAGATAAAAATCGCTTAAAAGAAAGAATTTTTATTAATTATACTTGCTTTAATTTTATGTGGATTGTTATAACTTATACGCCACGGTATTCGTATTTTGAATCAAATATTTTTCAAAAATATAAAATACGATTTGAAAATCTTGAAGTAAACAGTTTGGATATGAGTAGTTTTACAAAAGTGTCTCTTGTTAAAGAATTGAATCTGCTCAGCAGCGGTATTCTGTAATTCGCTTAGCTAAAGCTAAATCTCGATCGCTAAAAAACCTTATACCGTGTTCAGATATGCACCTTTATTGAGTTTTACGCAATAAATGCCATTATTGAGCTCAATATTCCATATAAAATTGCAATAAAGTTATTGCTCAATTAATACGAAATTGTTATAATATTGAGTAAAAATTCAAATGCAACACTGTCACAAGTATGTTCAGTGAGCCCAAGGCGAATTTAAATTCGCCTTGAATGACTGCACAAAACATTTTTGTTACTGTTTTAACATTTGGCAGCTAAAATGTCAGAAAAAGAAAACAAAAAAAAGCAAAAAATGTCGCGTCCAGTTGAAGGTAAGTTTAAATATTAAATTTTTTATTTAAAATTAAAATCAAATAAAAACCAATTTCTTTTTATTATCCACAGATGTAAAAATAAAGAAAAGAAGAATGGGGTGGAATGAAGCCAGTGATGCCGCCCTATTGGATATGTGGCCCACCAAAATGGATGGTCTTCGTGGGCAACGAAAAAACGGCCACATCTATGCTGAAATGGCAGATGAGCTGAAACAGCAAGGCCATTCTTGTAGCCCAAGAGACATTCAAGTAAAATTACAAAATTTTACACAGCAACTGCGTAGTATTTCTTTTATAAATTAGCAAAATGTTTTTAAAATCAGAATTTTTTCCCATTTTTGTAAATTTAAAAACACAATTCTCGTGACCAAAATATAAACAATATTATTTTTTATTAGCTGTCAAACGTTAATTGAGTTAGCTAAATTGTGTATATGTGAACAGAAAGATAATTGTGTCAATAAACAGAATATTGACTCAATAAAATATGTATATCTGAACACGGTATTAGGGAATACAAAATTTAAAAATTTTAGCGATGACATTAAAAGCTAAAACTGCGGCGAATTAAATTCTTATGGCATTGCCAAATTTAGTAATGCACGTTACATAATTGCATTCGTAGCCAAAAATCGCAAAATCAACTTTATAGATTTTTAGCGATAGAGATTTGGCTTTAGTGGATTATGGAATACGGCAGCAGTTTTAAAAATGCTGACGAAATCAAGTCTTTTTGTTTTTTAACCAATTTTCTTCTAGTACCCAATTTACAAATAGCAAATTTTCTTGCTTTAATGATAAAACAGAACTGGGGCTGAACGATATTTTCCATAAAGTTTGACATAAAATTTTGCTAGAGAATGCGGTCGTTAAATAAAATCAATTTAAATCAAAAATCTCACATTTGTTCTCCTAACAATGCTACCATACTTTCATTCAATTTTATACATATTGTAAACAAAGAAAAACAAAAACAACTGAAAAAGAAAGAAATGCGAGAGAATTTGAAGTTAATGCCGACGTCTTTTTTATGGGCTTTAAGATTTTGACTGATGTTAAAGACTGTTCTGTTTCATTATTAAAGGCCTAACCATAATGTGCTTAAGTTGGATTAAGCAAATATGCGAATACATGTAAATCATATGAGACAAACCATATTGAACTTACGGAAACTTTTTGTTAAGTGTTATGAAACTGTCATTTGCTTAAGCGGAGTGCGAAACTCATTGCACGTTCCGTACGGAATCAAATGTTTGTTATT
Organism: Pollenia griseotomentosa; assembly: GCA_963931875.1. Classification (NCBI taxonomy): domain Eukaryota; kingdom Metazoa; phylum Arthropoda; class Insecta; order Diptera; family Polleniidae; genus Pollenia; species Pollenia griseotomentosa. Next base: position 85,801,624 of record OZ007562.1, read on the forward strand.
GTTCTTTCAAATACATTTGAGAGACTTTTTGGTAATTTTTGACAGTGGTTGGGCCTTAGGTTTTTAGAAGAGAGAGAAAGAGAGGAAGGAAAGAGTTTAAGACAATATCTAAAGTGACCTAGACCTAAATTTCAGTAGAAGTTTCAATAAAGTCCTCTTAACTTGTACACAAATATAATTCAAATTTAATGCAAGTTCCAAAATTTTTTGTTCACCACTTCGTTTAGCAACAATTTATGTTGCAGCTACATGTTTAAAATTGCAATTATGTGAAAAACCTTAAGGGCATGGTAAAGTGCTAAGAAAATGATAGGAAATGTTTCAAATTCACAGGTAAAGTTTTGCGGGATTTTTAAAACACATGCAAATTTGTAAAGACTGGATTTCTATTAGGATTTTTGCTTGAAGGAAAAGGCTTTTTTTAATTTTTGTAGGTGAAAAAATGCATCCGGGGTACATGTGGCTTTCTACTCGTACGAACACTCTTCCCGTACAAAAGTCAAAGCCATGCATATTCCTCTAATCCAAATATGTTATCATAAAAAAATCCAATCCAAGAATTTGTTTCCAAAATTTCACAAAACTAAATTTTATATGCTGTATAGTTTTATTTACTATTAAAAAAAGTGCATATCTTTTACAACAGTTTTATATTGCCGCAACATGCTTATAAGCACAATTTTGTGAAATCCTATAAATACATTATCAGTTCTTTGGATTTGTAAACAAATTCGGAATTTGGTTTCGATAATGTCTGCTTTTTGTATAAAGCCGGAATTTCTATGAAATGATAGTGTTGTACTCTGTTCATTATGTGAAAAAGTTCCGAAATGTTCCTGGCAACATTTATTTCACGAGGAGATTTTAAGCAAAAGCAAATAAGATATAATTAAATTATTATTAAATAAGAAATAAAATAAATAAGAAATGAACATTAAAAATGACGCAACAGGTAACAGTTTTATCCGTATTTACTTTCTGAGTTTATGGGTGAGAGAGGAGAGAAGAAAAGCATGCTCAGACTTTCTGAAGGAAAGCTTTCATAGTGTGATCCCAGACTTGCGCAACATTTTTCACAAATTTAAACAGAGTACTAGGCTTAAGTGTTAAACAATAATTTATGTTACGAAAACTTGTTTAGAAACAAAATTCTGCAAATGTATTAAAAATATTGGTAAACTTAAGACTTCTCCATTATATATTTTAGTTTTAAATAAGATATATTGTATATATATATTTATATTATTATTTTTTTTTTTTTTTTTTTTTTTGTTGGAAAAGTCAGTATATTAAATCGTCTTTATGTTTCTACAACTTAACAATGTCAATATTTTCAATATATATTTGTTCATTAGACATGTTCATGAAGTATTTAAATTTCTTTTATTTAGCATAGTACTCTGTATAGTATTTCGTGCGAAATGTTTTCAAGCTCAATATAAAAAAAAAATTTTTTTATTATTATTATTATTTTTTTTTTTTTTTTTTGTTTTCAAACTCAATATAAAAAAAATTTTTGTGAAAAAGAGTTGTACTCTATTTGTATTACGAAAAACACGCGAAATTTTTCTAGCAACATTTTTATTTTTCGTGCGAAACAAGTGCAGCTCATATTAATTCGCACGGAATTTTAAGCAACAGCTAATCATTATGTGCAATTTTTTATTTTGTATTTGTGGAGTTGGGTTTATAACTAGCGTTTCAAAAAGAAAAATGTGAAAATTAAATATGTTTGTTTTTTACTTCAGGAAATTATAAAAGTAAATTTGTTTTACTTTTTTTAATGACAATTATAAAAACACATGGTGTTTGTCAGAGATGGAGGTAGTGCTATAATTTTGAAGTTTCAATCCACACTTAGTGATAGTTCAAAATGATTACAACCATTTTGTTGATATTGAGTAATGAATTGAAAATTAGCAATCTCACTGAACATGATTGATATTAATGTTAAAACATTTTGCACTAAAAGAAATACATAGTTTGAAAAGCACTAGGCTTTTCTATAATAAGTCAAATTTCAAATTTGCTTTTTATGTTGCAGCAACATGTTTAATTTAAAAATAATAATTAAATATTGAAAATGAAAATGAACTTTTCAAATTGGCCTTTATGTTGATGTCAAAAGCTTATAAACTTTGTTTTATCAAATCCATAAACATCTTTTTCAATTTTTATATTTATCAGAAAAAAATCATAGTTTTTTTTGAATGTAGTATTGTTTTTTTCAAAAAAAAAATAAGGTGTAAGAGATGTTAATATTTAGAAATAAATCTATAAGCATTATTTTTATAAAAAAAAATAAGTTTTTATTATATTATATATAAATGTGTTCCCGTCGTTTCTATATGGAACATATGGCCTCGGCAACATGTTTAATTCATTATTGTTTAAAAATTTCATGTTTAAGACCATAATATTATCTTTTTTTTTTGTAAATATTGAGATTATTAGTAATTTAATAATATTTGCATCTGGCAACATGTTTATAACCTTTGTTAATTTTAATTTGTTGCTAAGTTATTATTAAAGCCTAGTACTCTGTTTAAATTTGTGAAAATTGTTCAGCAATATTTGATAAGTTTCAATGTTACCAATCTCACGAGTTTGCACAATTTGACTTTTTTATTTATTTAAAGTATGCGACATTGTTTGGAGTATGTAAATAAAACCCACATGTATTTTACAAAAATGTATTTTCTTAATAAAAATAAAATAAAAACAATAGGTAAATATGGATGCATCCATATTTTCATGAAAACCTGTTACAGGTTGTGTTATTTTAATTTTTCCTGTCTAATTTAATACAAAATTTATCCTTTTTCCATTTGCTTAAAATTCCACGCAAAATAAGTGCAGATGATATTATCTCGCAGTTGTAAAAAAAATGTTGCCAGAAACATTTCGTATTTTTTTCACAAAATGAACAGATAAAATTCTATCAAAATTATTTCATAGATACCCCGCACAAGTTTTTTTTAAAGGAGTTTTGACAGCATTGGGCTTGAAATGTTAAACAAAGTTCCAGGCTTAAGACCATAATATTATTATTAGAATTTTAATAATTTTTGCAACTAGCACCATATTTATAAGTTTTGTTTTATTATATTTGTTGCTAAGTTACTTTATCATTCGACATCAAACACAATTCTCAAACGTTTTTCAAATGTTTGATTTTTACATTTAAATTCAAAATGATAATGATTTGAAAATAAGCATTTGACTTCAATGTTTTATCAATTTGATGTCAACTTGGTATCAAATGTTAAATTCAAATCAAAACTTAACTTGGCAATACTAAAGCGAAAAATAAATGTAAACATTAAAAATGGCGATTAGTTAAATGTTTACTTCGTGGTTTAAATGTGTTTAACAAGTGAACGATTTATTTCTTGTAAAAAATAAAAATGATTTGTGAGTAGTTACAATGATAAAGAATACGAATTAAAAAAATAAAAGTATGATCGCGGTGCTACAATCCTCAAAATAAAAGGGAGCCAAGTATTTCGTCTTTCCAAGAATTAGAGGACGGCAAGAACATTATTTCATATTTCAGCTATGGTGCGGAATGTTTATCTCACAGTTTATTTAAATAAATAATGAATTGAAATTAAAAAATTAAATATTTTTATGTATAGAAACTGGGAATTATTTCCTTTCGTAGGTTACTTTATATTATATTCAACATTATTTTATTTTTCGAATTTATTCTATGAGTTAAAAATTGAAGGAATAAGACTATTACAAAAAAGCTTTATAAAATACATAACTGAAATTTAACTCATAGAATAAATTCGAAAAATAAAATAATGTTGAATATTTTTATGTATGTTAAGCTAGATTTACACGATTGAAATTTTCTTCAAAATTGCTCTTCAAAATGCTTCAAACTCGTGTAAACAGCCAAATTTTGAAGAAATTTTGCTGTTTATACGAATTTGAAGAGCAAATTTCTTCAAAATTTTGCTGTTTACACGAGTTTGAAGCATTTTGAAGAGCAATTTTGAAGAAAATTTCAATCGTGTAAATCTAGCTTTACATATTGTGTTATAATTTACATTTGAAAAACGTTTGAGAATTACGTTTGAAAGCAAGTTGAAAATAAAGGTATTTTTCAATTTGAAAATAATTTCCCCTTATTGTTGAGAATGCTATGATTTTCAAATGATTTTCAAATCATTATCAAACGTTTGTCGTCTGAGAAAACGTTTGATTTCAAATCATTTTCAATTTGAAATCAAACCTCCGTGCTTGTTTGGAAGTTCGAACAGTGTACTAGTCCTAATGTTTAAAACATTTTACATGTTTACAAACGTTGAGATATTTAAGCTCTTAATAAAAACAAAATTTGTAGCTATCAAAATGTTGTAATATTTTGAATTTATTAAGAAAGATAAAACAATATAAATTGATTAAGAATTAAGAACTACAGTCTCACAAATTCTTTTGAATAATCGGAATATGAAACTTTTTCTTAGAGCAAAAAGTTGTTAAGCTACAAATGTTTGCAAAAACCTATTTTATTTTAACTTTTTTAAATATTTTCAAAAATATGACAAATCGAATTTAATATCAAGAATATTTAAAATACAGATAAAATTTAAATTTACCCCCATATTTTACACTTCACCTCACTTAAAAAATATTTTGATACAAATTTTTGAAATTTTTTTTTGAAAAAACTTTTCAACGCAAGGTGAAGTGACTTACAAAAATAACCCCAATAACTGTATCTTCGATATCTTAAATTTTCTAACTCAATGTGATTCATTTGGAAATTATTAGAAAATTTTTTTTTTTTTTTTTTTTTTTTTGCTAAAAGCTGCAACAAAAAACATTTTTTTTTAAAAATCTCTATAATCCATTTCAACTAAAATTATGAGAAAAGCTAATACAAATCTTTAATAAAAATAATTTTTTTTAAACAAAAATTTTTGTGTTTCGCAATGACTCACTAAACTACATAAATATTTTTAAAAACTAATATGAATATTTCTCTATATCTTTGCCATGTGTCATATCATGGGTTTGTTGGTTTAAATAGAAAACTCATTTGAAAAATAATTAAATTTTCAAAATTTGTTCTTGTTAAGTGTACACAAGAGTTTAATGTGTTAATAAAATTCAAGGAAATATTTATTATTGTGAACATTATTTTATTTGTTTTCTTTTGGCAGGAAATTTATTTATTTTTTTTTTTTTTGTAAATTTTTATAAGAAAAATATGCAAGAAAAAAAATGTTTGCTTAAAGATACACAAAATTTAGTTGCAAAACTTTAAAAAAAATTTGTTGAAACCGGTTTTTTGGTAAACAAAATTCTTACATTTTAAAACTCAAGGTTTAAAAAGCCTAAAGCTTTGAAACCGAGGATAAGAACTACAAGACTTTTTCATATAATAATAGAGCAATAGTTAAAATTATTGAAAAAGGTCAGAAGTTGGTTCAAATAAAATTTCAGAGGCCGCTGTATATAGAGTTTTATCTACTTTTTATATTTTTAAAACTTTCAGGAGCTTTCAAGACAAACTTTAGAGATTTTTTTATTCAGTATAAGAGCACTAGGAAAAACTGACAAAGAATAAGGTAAAGCAAAAAATGTGATTGAACTTACTGTGTCCTAAAAGCTTTTAAGTTTTAAATATATAACACGTTAAAAAAGTAAGCTCTTACAAATTGCAAAGTGGTAATATTTCGAATTAGAAGATGTTTTTTTAATCGTAGCTTTAGTTAGTAAGATAAAGATAAAGTTGTTTGAAGCTTTTAAAAACTCTTAGTCGAAAGCTTTGAGTTTTTTAAACAGGTTCTAATATAAGGAAACATCATTTACATATTCATGAAAAAATAAGAAAAAAAGCTAAATACCTATTGTAGATGTCGCTTGTTACACTCAAGTTTGAATTTTTATTGAGTCGGCAATAAGTTCAAATGTTAATTAATTATGATGTGCTAAATTCCGAACATTTATTGATAAATACACTGAAATTTATTGTTTGGGGAAAAGCTATTTTAAATTCCGTTTTATTTGGCACTGTTTCAAGCACACGCCAAAAGCTTTAACATGAAAAAGCTTTTGACGTGTCATACCTGCAGATATAAAAATTCTAAAATGTTACGTCGTTTTAATTAAGCAATTTCGAGTTCTATTAAGCTTTTTTCTAAAGCTGTAAATTTTGACCTGATACAAAACCCTCTGCATCTTAAATTTGAAAATTTTTAAAACAAAATAATTCATTGAGCAGTTGCAAGCTTTGCAAAACTGAATTTTAATGAAAGAATCGGAATAAAGTCAGATCAATGAAATGACTTATAGGGAATTAATCAGCCTTATTACAATTCTCGATGTCAAAAACGACTCTTTAGTTCACTACTCTTCTTCTACTTCACGAAGAATTTAACATTTAAGAGTTGCAATCCAAAATAAACTAACTCTGCAAAGCTCGAATGAAAATTAATAAACTTTCGCCGAAAACAGTGCTTGCTCTTTTTAAAATTCAAAATTCCTAAAAAATTTTAAAGGAAATCATCTGTAAATAATTATTATTTTCACAAAAATTAAATTTGCAATTAATTCATTTTTATATTTCCTAGAAATTGTCAAATGCCTTAATTTACATAAATAAAGAATTCTTCTAAAACACATCAACAACAATTTGCAAAATTCCTAATAATAATTCTTACCTTTCCAAATATATTTGTGTACCAAGTAGAAAGAATTCCTTAATTTATTTAGGCCATTTCATTCGAATATAATTAAATTTCTCAATTTTTTTGTTGAAATTAATTAGTAAAATTTATCTAGAAAAAGAATAAGAAAGAGAAAGAAAAACAGCGACCGGCCCGAAAAAACAAAAATAAAGAAATATAAAAAGCCCAATGTGCAAGCAAAATGTGTTGCATTGGGAAATTTTAGTTCAGTTCATTTTGGCTGTTTATTTTTATTGTTTATGTACCGTTTAATGCGATTTTCTTGGCATTTTGCCTTTAATTTTTCTAAGCTGTTTTTCTTAGTGATGCGTTGCAAAAACATCTTTCGCATTTTCCTTTTTTTATGATTTATAACAGAACATATTCATAAACAACAAACTGTTCAGGTCTATTTGAATCAATAAAATTGTACAAAATTATTTGTAAAATACATAATTTTTAAAAATTTATTTGTGTTATTAATTTAAAAAAAATTGGTTATGATAGTTAGAGGACTAGTAAAAGTCAATATTTAAATTTTAACCTCAAAAGAACACCTTTGAATACTTTTTTTTATAAAGAAGAAGATCACCAAAAATCTACTACTTTGCACAATTTTTTAGCAAAGTATAAATAAAGCTCTAAGGCCCTTTTTTTATTTCTAAAAGACTTTAATTATACAAACAATTCTTCAAATACTACAAAAATGCTAAAAAAAAAACTTTGTATTAAGGCAGAATTAGTCTTTACTTTCTGTTTCTGTTCTGTTTTGTGCCGTTCTGTTACGAAATTGTAATAGTAACTTTTTCTGTAGTAACTTATCAGCCATTTATGACAAATTCATAAGTTTTGCACCGTCAATTATTTTATTTCAATAACTTTAATGCACATAAATTTGAAGAAATTAAATTTTATGAATTCTTAAAATCATATTTCAAATATTTCAATATAAATATGTATTTTTAATTATTTATTTTGCTGTCACTTACAATTACTTAACAAGTTTTTGAGTTAAACAATTTGGACCGCAACAGATCAGAAAAATAGTAAATTTCACAGGTCTTTTAATAACAAAAACAAATCAGCTGATTCGTATCAGAACAGAGAGTAAAGACTAATTCTGCCTTTAGTTCTTTTATGCTCCCTTACATATGCTACAGTTTTAAACGCCCAAAAATATGATGCACATTTTATTCAGTTATCGCAGTAAGTAAAAATAGTTTGGCAAATTTTCTTTATTTTTTAAAAAAATTACTTTATATAAAAATTTTACTTTAAACGAAACTAATTTATTTTTTTTTTTATTTTAACCAGATCGAACGTGAGAAAGCCGATCTCAGCGTCCAAGTCATTCAAATGTCTGAACGCCTTGAGGAAGCTGAAGGTGGTGCCGAACATCAAGTAAGTTTTTTAAATACATTTTAAAACCAGATTTTTACAAAAAAAAAAAACAAGTAAGTTTAGTGACATATTCGGTCATGCCGAATCTTTGATACCCTCTACCGAGAGTTAGAATATGTAAGTAGTGGACTTTTTATGGGGTCTGTGTCCATTTACAGACCAATCTTTACAAAATGTGGGATTTTACTACAATAGCATTTTTCGTTACATTTTTAGACGTACTAAAGTGTCAGTCCATGCCTTTTGCCGCCACTTATGTTAGTTTCTGTATCAAAATTGTCTAAAATTTTAGGGAGGTTGTTGCACAATTGGATTCATAATCTTTTTCCTACTTAACCATTTGTACTGGATTTTAATCCCAAACTAGCCAGGGGAGAATTACATGAAGGGCCGCCCGAGGAGAACTTCACATGGCCTCTTTTATGCCGATCGATGCACATTTCTGAGGCTTAGACAGAAGGTCCAGCTCAATGTCTCCAACCAAACACAGCATACATACGTACTTAAGTTGTACAGCCATCTCACCACTGAAGGCCAGAGTCCTCAGCTCCTACCTATCGATGATCTACAAGCATAGAAGGAATTGAACCCCTACTAAAGCTCTCCTGAGTATTCCTCCTCCAGGACAGCTTACTGTCCAGAAAAACTCCTAGATACTTAGCACTATCAGATAGCCTTAGCCTTACTTACCCTAGTACTGGCAGCCCAAAATTCTCCACCTTATACATGTTAGTTAAAAGAACCAACTCTGTCTTCTCCATGTCGCCCATGCTGAAATTTGACCGATACCAAATCACAACATCATCCACTCAGCCCACGTCCTTCTGTCCTATCCTGTCAAAATGACCTAAAACGACATTAACTGAAGAGCCATAATAAGGAAGAGCGATCTCCCCTAGTCACCAGTTTCCTTAAGCATTTTTCCCCCAGTCCAAGTGAATTACTCTGCTGCTAAGCATCAGAGTTATCCATTCGACCATGAATAACGGAATGCCTTAATCACCTAGTGCCTTTACCTCTATATCCAGGAATGCTGCCAAGGTGTACTCCTTGTTTTGCAATCCCCGCTCTATATAACCCACCACATCATGAAGCGCACTCTCAACAGACACTTAAGATAGGCGTGTTGCCGGCATCAATCTTCTTCCTCAGATGTTAATCTTTAAATTATCTTCAAAAGAAAAGACGGTAGGCTTGGATTCGAGTGACCGGTTTTACCTGCCTTAGGTAGGAAAATAACCCTGACCTCCATCCACCCTCTAGGAATGTATCCGTTTAGCACACAGACCCTAAATAGTTCAACCAGCAATAGGAGTGATGATAACCTGATAATCTGTAGCATTGCCGGAAAGATCCCATCTGGTCCTGCCGATTTGTAAGACCCAAAGATATTAAGCGTCCATGTTACCTTCTCCCTTAACTCAACTACCGAACTCGAACCAGAGAAGTGGTTACCACACCCTATCTGCTCCCCCGACCCAGGAACCACACTACCCGAAAGTGAGTCTCGATAAGCAAACAGAGAGATTCATAGCTAGATTCCGTCTATAAGTCGTCCGGTCTCTGAATTAATCCCCGGTATATAAAATTGTTCTGAAATTTACATTTTAAGACAAAGTACATTTCCAAAACAAGAAGTATTTTTTAAGAACAAAATACATCTTTTTTAGAAAAATAAAATACATCTTAGTAATTAAAATAAAATTCCTAATGTTTCACTTTATTTTTTCACTAAAAACTCCTTTAATTCTTCTTTAAAATCTAGTTCGAGGCCAATCGCAAGCGTGACAGTGAATTGTTGAAAATGCGTAAAATGCTTGAAGATGTCCATTTGGAATCCGAAGAAACCTCAATGTTGCTTAAGAAGAAGCACAACGAAATTATTGCCGATTTCCAGGATCAAATCGAAATCCTGACTAAATCAAAGAGCAGGTAAATTTGAAAAGTCTTCAGAATTATTTTGAAAAAAAATACTTGCAATGGCCAATTGGAACATAAAGAGGTTTAAGGAAAAAACAAATGTTGTAATAAAAAAATTTTGCATATATTTTGGCTAACAATTTTTTATTAAATTTAAAGTATAAAATAAGGCGCCTTGAAAATATATTATTGTTTGTTTCGATCAATTAAAAGTCTTAAATTAAACTTTTCATTAAAACTTATGGTGTTTTCTTTTCTACAAAAAATGTGACATTTTATTTTAAAAAAATGCAATTTGGAGTCTGTTTCCTAAAAATTTTGCTCCCGAAAAGGATGAGTTTTTTAGAATAAAACAAGCCACCATTTTTGGAACAAAATTTTTAAGAAACAGACACTATATTGCAATTTTTTTAAAATAAAATGTCACATTTTTTGTAGGAAAGAAAACACCATTAAACAATAATAAAAAATTTGGTATTAAAAAAATATATAAAATATTTTTGAAATATAAACAAATTTGCGTTTTAACCTTAAACCTCTATAATGAAATAGGGCCTTAAATGCTTCAGCTTTTTTTGTTTTTATTAATTTGTCTCATTTTCATTTCAAATTATTCATTCATTTTGTTTATTTATAATTTGTGTTTCATATTTGTCATTTGCTTTTTAAATGATTCATTTTTTTAAATTTAAATAATTTTTAACAAAATATCTGGGCCATTTTTTTACCTGAAAGATCTTATAAAATTGTCTCAGTTTAAAATATTCTGAAAATTTGTAAAATATTTGCTTATTTATTTGAAAAATATTTTTTCAAAAACAGCAATTAAGATACAAATAATATAACCACCTGCAGGCACAGTGGGAAACCAAAAACAAAAATTCAAGACATGAGGTCTTACAAAAATGTTTTGAAATTACTGTAAAAAACAATTGCACAGCATTTCAATAAAAATAAATAAAATTTCTTCTAAGTTTTTTAATAGTATGGATTTTATCTACATAAATAAATAATTTCGTTTTGCTCCTAAGGCTGGCCGTATAATTTAACATTAATGCAAAGTTGAATTGTGATTACCAAAAATCTCTTTAAAAATCATTATTCTAACAGTTTCTAACAGCGAACGATTTTCCGGAAATGTCGACAGTTGCTTTTAGTCTGATTTCGATTCTATAAAAAAAAGGTCTCAATAATTCAAAAGTATCTGTATTAGACGTAGCTATTCAGTCGGACATTACAAAACTTGCAGAAACTCTTGCTAATTCGTTTGTTTGAAGGGGCTTTTATTCGGTTTTTTTTTTAAATTTTGCAGAAAATAATGCAATTCTTTTAAAATTATTTTAATCTCCATTATAGAAATAATTCCATCATTACAATAAAAATTTGGATGAAATTCTAGTTTGAGAAAACATGTAACCATAATTTATTTTAACATTTATATGTAATAAAAGTAGCGCTATTGGGCCTTACTCTTCTGCCGGACTTTAAAGTTTGTTACATTAAAGTCTTAATATAACTATGTCACCATTTCCCTGCAGATAACGAGACTAGTCCATACATGCATGTAAAGAGTAGTCCATAAAGGAGTAGGAGTACTCCAAAACTACTCCAAATATATGGTTAAAAGGTGGTCGATTTAACATTACGCTGTCCTAGGAGTGGACAAAATAACCCAGTTTTGCATTACAACGGAGTAGTCTTAAAACTACTTCATGTTCATACATACTCTATTGGACTAGTTTTGAAACTACTCCATGGCATACTCCAGAGGATTAGTTTTAACTTCGTTTAAAAACGAAAATATTTCGTTTAAAAACGAAGACATGTCGTTTCACTACAAACTCTTTTTAACAATGACATGGTCTATGCTTGCATAACATTGGACCAGACCAGGGAGTAGTCCATTTCATCAAAATGGATCACGTAGTCCAGTATTATCTGCAGACAAATATTTGGAAGATAAACATTTAGATTGGTAGCATATTATGGGTGGGGAAGAGATAATGGTTTTGTGTTCGTAACTCGGCGGCACGCTTTGTTCACATTTTTTTTGTTGACATTTACTTTTTTTTTTTGACAAAAATCAACAATAGTAACAGAATGTTGCCGGCAACATGTTTGTCTGTGTGACCGCGAATAAAAAAACAAAAAGGAAAAAAGGAATGCCAGATTTTTTCCTTTCAAATGCTTAATATTTTTTAACAAGTTTTATCTAAAGAAATCAAATTTAAAAAATTTTGCTTTTAAGAAATATCGCTGTCGATTTTAAGAACTGGCCAATCTTCGGCCCTTACAAACTCTGACCTTTTGATTTGGATTCATTTCTATAGGTTTTAGATAAATCAGGTGTCAAGAGATGTATCTCTGTAATCTTTTCATGTAACAAAAGCTCTCTTAACGCTGTTTTAGAGTTAACATCTTCGGCAGGACTATATTACTCTGGAAAAATTTTGCTTTACAAAAAAAAACCTTTTTAAAGATTGTTTATAAAAAATTGTTTAAATTAGGTAAATTTTTTACAGTTTTAAAAATTAAAACCTTAAAAAAAAAATCATTATTTAAACAACTACGGCCTGCAATTTTTTAATTAATTTTCATTCAATTCTATTCAATATATTTAAAATAAATTCTGTTGTAGAATAAATATCTAATTCGTATTATAAAAAAACCTAAAACTTCTCAATTTAAGGTTTCGGATAAAGCTATTCGGTCGGTCTCAAGAAATGTGAAAACATATACTAAGAGGCTAAATAATTCCTCTTCAGTGGCTTTGCTGTTTAAGGGGTAACCTAAAATCAAGCCGAACTTAATTAAAGAGCTTTAAATTAAACTCGCCAACATCGGTCTTAAAAATTTAGTTCACTTTTATTTTCCACACGTTCTAACCAGTAAAAGAAAGAACAATCCAAGCTGGGCAGCCTATCTGATATAACGTTTTAATTTAGGACCCGGTAGTCAACAGGTAGACGAACTAGCCAGAAATGAGTTCGCTTCAAATTGTTTCCAACTTGAGCTAGTTGCAATACCCCTTAGAACTATCAAGAGCAAAATCTTAAATTTTATCTTGATTAGGCTTATGATACGTGAAGTAAATTAAAAAGTTGCAAGACCAAGGAAACCTGGCCCCATATACAACTGAAAACGCTCTATGCTACTTCTAAGCAATACCCGAAAAGACATCTCGAAATTGATATTAATGTAAATGGATCACTGGAGGATCGGTAGACACTCTTTTAATGAATTCGGGCTCAGCTGCAAAGAATTTAAAACTGTGGAGACAGTGTTTTATATTTTATGTGATTGCTGAGCTTTTAATTCAACCAAACATACAAAAGTTATTTTGGAATTACCTTTTATAGGCTCTCTCTGAGGTATCGAGGGTTAAAGCTCGGCAATATTTTTAAATATTTTTAAGCCACCTCAACATTAATGCAATATCGAGTCTTTAAATGCATATGAACACCGTTGTTCTAAAGTATGCTTTATAAAAAGTCGACTTTAATTTTGACTCTGATTATGGGCCATTATGTCTAATTTAACCATATTATTGCCACCGACAAGCATATTATGCTTAAATTAGTCCTCCATCAAGACGTCTCATCCATATTATGGTTTCCTCTAAACATGTTATAGTTAAATATGACAATAATTTGTTTTTAAATTAACAATAGTGTTATTAGTTATTATTAAACATATCATGTTTGGAGGCAACCATAATATGGTCATGGCTTCTTAATGGTCGACTAAGTTAACCCTAATATTGTTGTGGGTTAAATTAAACATAATAAAAATAAAAATAAAAATGTTCTTTAAAAATAGTTTCTTGGAGGTGGCCATATTTTATTATTCTTGGCGAGTGGTTATTAAAGTGCGGGTTCAGAGATGTGTAAAGTTAGTCCTAACAAAATGAAGTCACAATCAACTCTACTCGATTGTTAGTTTAGCGTGCGACCACATAAGCCAACCAACATTTGGCATGAGTTTTACTTATAAAACCGGGTTTTTCTAAAATCTTAAACATTTATTTTCTTAAAAACTAGATTCTTTGGAAAGAAATTTCTACAAGTGTGATGATGAGAAAGGCACATTTTTAAGGCCTGAAAAAAAACTAGTTGTAGTAGAAGCTGAAGCTGACGAATGCTCTGCAGCCCAACAAGGTACAAAATTTCGAATTTTGCGCTTCAACAGCAAGAACTAGTATAACTACGTATTCTCTTGACATTACTTTGAAACAGCGGTTTTTAACTTGTGACAACTTGCAGCGCTATTCGTAACGTTGTACTATAGCGACTAATCTGTTCCCCACTTAAAGCGACATGGCCACACATAAAACCCAGTTAGCATTTTGTATCATAATCAAATCTATTAGGAATCGGCTTCACGAGCAAAATAACCGCATGCGAGCAATTTTTTCGATCATAAATGATATTCTCGTTGTGAGAAAATTGTACCCTACCGATGAATCACTTCAAAGAATCATTTGTTGAACAAGTTTCTGATTTCTTTTTGAGCATATGAATTAATCATATGCGAATCCTTTTTCAATCGTTCAAGTGATAAATCAGTTTTTAATCATCAAAAGTGGTCTATAAAGAATTATTTAGGTGATTTTTACAAAAAATGATCTACCAAATGCTACTACCTGGGTAGCATTTTTTGAAATTTGTAATCATATTAGAGTCTTTTTTGACTCTCCAGCACGATTTGCGCTAATTTTCTGATCATAAATGATACTTTTGTCGGGAATGATTCATTTTTTTTTATTAGTTAAGAGACATTTTCGAATCTATTTTAATAGTATTTGTTATCGAATTTTGAATCAATAACTTTTAAATCATAAGCGCGAATCATTTTTCTTTCGATTTTTAAGCTTGTAAGTGATTAATCAGTTTTTAATCATCAAAAGTACTCAAAAAACACGCAAACAAAGATTTTTGAAAAAACGTTCCTCCAAATGCTAGCAGGGTAGCGGGGTGTGTATGTATGTATGCAACCAATTAAAAATTTAATAATTTCATCTCTGCAGCTCATATTTCCACAAAATCCAAAAATAACTTTTTATTAAATATGTAATTTAAAAAAAAAACCAAAATAATTAAAAATTCAAGGCTAATAGTTTTTGTTATTAAACAAAAAAAATTATGATTGTGCCACATTACGACCCTCCCCCAAATGGCAAAAAAAAATCTTTTCGGAGCAAAAAAAAATTCTCTAAATAATTAAAGAAAATAATTTATGGATTTTTTTATTATTAATCATTAAAAAAATTATTTACAATACAATTTTCACTCAATTTTGTTTTTGTTTTAATTTTATTTAAAACATATTTCCTGAGTTTGCGCAGTTTTTTTTGGGAATTTTTCTTTTTTTTTATTTCAAAATTTTAATATACTCTAATTAACACCCCACACCTAGTCAAAATTATTTCAACTGAATGTGTGTAGGACTCTCGGATTTTGTTAAAAATATCTTGTAGAAAAAGCTTTTTACACTCACGCAAAAAAAAGCTTAAAAGAGTAAAAGCTTTAGCAAAATATTTTTTGTATATACTTAAAAAAAAAAAAAAATATTGAAATGAAATGTTGTATATAGAGATCTGTTTCTATTTCCTCTTTTTTTGCCTTCAAATTCTCTGTTTATTTTACTTAAGCAAAAAGAAAATTGAAAATCAAAATAATTTTCAAAATATTCCCAGAGTATTTGTTAATGTTTTTTTTTTTCTCCGTTGAAAACAATTTTGAAAAAATCCCAAATATGTCTTGTATTTGTTGAAAATTGTTTTTGGTTTTTCCTAAAATATTATTCTTTTCAATGCTGTTGTCTCTTTTTAATTGTTGCTATGTATATTTTACCTTTATGGAAATTTGATACTATTTATATATGAAAAAAAAAATCCACGTAAAAAATTAAAAAAAAAAAAACAATTTTAAATACGTGATCCAAACTGTGAATGTATGTATGAGTTAATATTTGAAAAAAGAAAATTATGAGTTGATTTTTTGTATTTATTTTCAACTCAAATCAGTATTGAACTAAAAGTTGTTTTTTCTCCCAGTAGGTGTTTAAGCAAACACAAATGAGTAAATTTGAAAGAAAAAAATAATAACTCATGGCCTTTGGTTTGCTATTATGGGTTACCAGGGCGTAATCCTTAATTGTGACGTTAAATGTTTTCATCTTTTTCAAGATTTCTTTGTTAAGATTATCTGTTTGTTTTTTTAAGCTATTTAAAATTTTTTATTTATTTTTAATCATTTTCATTTAATATACACATACATTGAATATTTAAGTTGCTTAATAAATCTAGCATTTTTTTTTTTTGTCGCTTGTTACTAAGTCTAATGATAATTTTTTTTTTAAATATTTTAAATCGAAATTTCTAGACAGAACAATTAATAAAAGCAAAAAAATTTCTTAAAATTTTCATAATGACCTTGTGTTAAAAAAGAAATTTGGCATATAAACACACATTCATTTGGAAATATTTCAAAACGATTTGCTAATGATAGAAATTTTAAAAAAGAATTCAAAAGACCCATATCGAAATTTCTAAAAACATTTTATGACCTCTAAACCTTTATTGAAGGAATTTTCATTAGAACTTTTCCTTGCTTTCTATAGTTGAATAACTTTTATTTTAGATTTCCAAACATGTTTGGAATTAAACTATTTTTAAACGGTCTTTTGTCGATATAATTTAAGATTACTTCATTAGTAATCTTTTTGATTTTATTTATGTGTTGAAAAGTTATAAAAAACTCAAAGCCGGATTATCTGAAACAGAATCAAATTGTTAGAATAAAAACCTAAAACACTTCTACACGTCTAAAAACACTTTTTTCCATATGGTCAACTACAACAAAACTGTTTTAAACAAAAAAAAATTTGAAACCTATTAGCGGTTTTCACTCTTGTTAGTAAAGTACCCTTGTATACCTTGTTAATCGTATTAATGTAGTTAACGTAATAACCAGGGAAACCAGAAATATGCTCAAAAAACGTGTTTTATGCGCATTAAATATGCAGTAAAAACTTGAAAATATGCCCTAAAAATTGTTAAAAATATGCCCCAAAATATTCAAAAATTGCTAATTTAAAAACAATATATTTAACAATTTATTAACAGTTCCAATTAATAAAAACAATCCTAAAATTATAATCGGTAAATCCCAAACACCATAGTACTTATTAACCCTGGATCGTTTAACTTTTGTATGTGTATTCAAATAAAATTTTGAGATAGATAAAGAACTTTTATTTTTTATGTTTTATTATAGTTTATTTTTTAATAAAATGCTTAATTCAAAAAGTTTTTGTTAATTTTTTACTTTAAAAGTCGTTCCGGTAGAATTTTTTTTTTTAAAGTTCGTCGATTCGACGAAGAGTAACCTTAATGTAACAAAATGAAGAGTAACCTCTCATGGTTAAAGAAGAATTTTCGAGATTTTACCCTATTTGGAAACGATCTTAACATCCATATAAGATCTTTTGTCTTTAAGAGATTTAATGTTAACATTTTAAAGGAAGTTAAAGCTATTTATAAATGGGAGCTTGGGCAAATGTGAACCGATTCTAAAAGAATTTAATTTACAGTAAAATATTTTTGGGGCGAATTTAATCTAAATACCAACATAATAGAATGGTTTATGGGCACAAAGAGTATAAAGAAGTTTTTATGGGGAATATGTGAAATTGTAGACTGCTTCGCCATTTGCATAGACTTCGTCCTTAGTACAATGAAAAAGTGTATTTGCCGAATTTGATCAAAATGTCTAAAAGATTGCAACTTGTGCTTTGCGCACAAGGATTCCATGGACAGACAACTAGCCAGACGGAGGGATGGACATCGTTATATCATTTTTAAAAGTGATTCTGAGTCGATATACTAAAATATTGGTCCAGATTTCTATGTTTTATACACATCGCCAAAAACGTATATAATTGATTTTTCCTTAATGTTCGCTTATATATAAAGTTTGAAAGTTTCAAATAATATATGACGAGGTCCATAACAAAACGCAATAATTAAATTTTTCAAGTTCTTTGATTTTTTGATTGAATCCTATTCTACACATTGAAATCTATATTACCTTTATTTTAAAGCTTTCCAAAACTCAATAACTACACTGCAATTCCATATCAAATATAATGCTTCAGAGCAAAACGCTATAATTACGCATAAAAAAGTGTTTTCATTTTTCTACAAGTGGTTGCAATTAAAAACAAAATGATATAATACGAATCTATTCAAAGCAAAAAGCGGAAATTCCAGCCCTAGTTCAGATCAAAACGCAATATTTTCATACAGTTCAAAGCAAAATTAAAAAAATTCTATGATTCGGACTAAAACGCAATAACTCCAAATTTGTTTAACTTTAAAACAAAATGTCAAATAAAATAATTAATTTATGATTAATATTATTTTTTGTAGACAATAATACCTCACTAATTGTTTTTTAAAATAATTATGTGCTACTTACTTAAATTACATTTTGTCCCTTCTCCAAAAAAAATGTTATGGTGTAATTATTGCGTTTTGTTATGGATCTCCTCATATATCTTTAGTAACAATCTGCTTTGTCTTACAATGTTCGAGTAAAAATTAAATGAAGATAGCGAAATTGAAGCAACACGTTGTGTATACAGATAGATATTTAAAACAAAAAATGCAAAATTTTGCAAAACAAAATTTTATATGTATCAAAATATGCCTCAAAAAGGCAAAATATGCGCTATAGAGTTAAAAAATGCTGAAAAAGGCTCTTTCAACTAAATTATGCAAAAAAAATGCTGCGACCGGTAAAATATGCACTTAAAAATCGATGCAAAAATGCATAAAAAGCACTAAAACGAATAAGTATATTGTTTTTGCATTCATCGGTCGCTCAAGAAAAAACATGCAATTGCATATTTATAGCTGCGTTCGTTTACCCCAAAATTTTTACAAATTTGTACTGGATTTCACTGAAATGCGTTCGCGTACACATAAATTTGTAAGATTTTCATATTACTCACCTACTGGATTTTACTGGGATTTTACTGGAAAAGTAAACGAACGCACATTATGATTTCCCTGGTAATAATATTTACAACACAGCAACAACAAAATGTATTAAACTGTTATCTACTGCGCTGTTTTTACTCTATCTCACTCTTTCTCAATACATACGAAAAAGACACATACGCTTTGAGGTAGAAAGTCGTATTAAATAAAACAGAGTTGTACTAAGTGTACACAAAATGTGATAACCGCTATTATGCTTACTTTAACCGTCATATTTTCACCCAAAACCATACTATGGTTAAATTAGTCCTCCTTTAAGGGGCCATAGCCTCTTATAAGTTTACGACTAATAATAGTATGTTTTTTTGTTAACAGAAATATGGCGCCCTTGGAAAAGAGGAGAATGTCATTGATAATTTAAAACCATACACAGAAAAAATTATTTTTCCAATTCAAACAAAAAATTTGTAGAATCAAAACATTTTTTGTCTGAAATCGGTCCTACAAACAAATTTGCATATTCAAACAATTTATTTGCATTTCGTTTATAGAAAAAAAACCCTGATTTTTTCGAACAAATAATTTAACTGAAAATCATACAAATTTCAAACAAATAATTTTGCTGAATCAAACAAAAAAGTTTTTGCACAAGCAATGACGCGCACACAAGCAAGCACTGTTGAAGTAGATGATGGCAGAGCAGAGAGGCGCGGCTGGCTTTGAGACACATTTTTTTGTCTTGTTTATGCACACAATGTTTTTCTTCTTCACTCACTGTTTCTGTATCCTTTCCTTGGCAGCAGACCGACTCGACATGTTTTTCGTCATCATTTTATTTTTGTATTTGATGTAGGTACCTATTTAACTTAACATTTTTAAAAAATTGAAAACGGGATTTTGTTTTTCATTCTTTTTTACCAACTTTGAAACCAACCAAAAATTTATTTTGTTTTTTCTAATGTTGTTGTTGTTTAAAAAGTGTAAAAGGTTTTTTTACCTAATATGTATTGTTTTTGTCTTTTTTTTACTAAAAACCTCGCCACGCTATTTTATCATCTTTCTTATTGTTGTACTTCTTTAAAGCGTCCAAAAATAGACTGTATGTGTTTTTTGTTGTTGTTTTTATATTTTACATAAAGAAGTGTTGCTTACGATCAAATAAAATAAATGCAAAAAACGACAACATTAAAGAGCGTTAAATATTTCATACAAAATTATGAAAACTTGAAACCAATAACGCGTTTATTAAATTTTTGAATAGTTGTCAACATTTCTGTTGGTTAAACTAAAAATCAAACAAAAATATTAATTGAATCAGTAAAAAAATTTGTAGAAATTAAAAAAAATTTCAAACAAGCGTTTGTTTGAAAATAATTCAGCAATAATTTTTTCTGTGTACAATGATTGTAATTATTAACCATAACATGTTTGAAGGTAACCCTACACTGATAGAAAAGGCGTCAAAAAGCTTCGTTTTTGACCCCATGACACTTTTCATCATTGTGATGTCAGACTTGACATCACTTGGCCAAATTGTTTTCAGGTGAAATTATGTCACAAATGGTATGACACATCGGCATCACAGAAATTACAAATCGGAGTCAGTTTTATAAAAAATGTCATCAGTGCGATGACCCAGTAACATCGGAGAAAGGACTTTATGGCAAATTGTCAATAAATTGAGCGGTCATTGGGATTGACTGCTCAATTTGTTTACAGAAAAACTCTCGATTATAAGACACCAGCAGCATGCCCGGTATGGTTTTCGTAATCATTCTACTTTGAAAATTTAGGGTATATAACTAAATAATGCAACAAATAGAATATGGAAATTTTTGCTCTAATTTTATTTTTTAACCATGAAAATAGTGTTAATAATACACAAAATGTGGCATCGAATTGATGTCACTGTACTCATAGCATAGTCAGATGACGTTTAAAGTATGACAAAATTTTAGTATTATGATGACGTTCGTCAGTCGATTTATGAAATTGTTTGTCTCTTTGATGCCCTTTGTAATAATATTGATGTCACAATTCTGATGTTACGGCATCATCAATATAATAATGCATTTTTTTATGATATATAGATATATATATATATAATTTTTAATTAATAAGATTCTGTTTTTCGTGCCTAATTCCCAATTTTTATTCTTGATAAATGCACTGAAATTTATTGTTGGGGGATAAGTCAATTGTGTTTATCAATCAAAATTTACCTAAATAACTGCATTTTTTGTTGAGTTTCATGACACTTAATATACTTTACTCCGTATCTAAGTATGGCCTTCCGAATAGTTAAAGAAAAAAATTATTTTCAATCGGTTTCATTATGTTTTTTTTCACATGTTTTTTTAAAAGGTACCAAATTGTAATACATTTCTAATCAGTATTCGGACTACAAACGTTGTTTTTTAAGTTTCCTGCATTCGGCCGTCAAAAATTCAAACCCTTTGGCTAAAAAAGATTTCAGCTCTCCTTTGAACAAATTCAGTTAAAAGAAAAAAAATTTTTAAAGTTTAACTAAAATACGAAAAACTGAAAAAACTATATTTTTGTGTATAGTATTCGGTCGGACTTAAAAAATAAATTTAAAAGAAGCTTGTAAAAATTTTCATATTATTCGAATGTGTATTCTAAGTCAAATTACAATCCTCAAAAGCTTTTATACTTAAATAGTCTTATTCCTTCAATATTTTCCAGGAATACGATATGAAAGTGCATATCGTTTTTTTCAAATCTTTTAGATTTCAAATAAAGATCAAAAACATAATCACCCTTATTGTGTTTGGCGTATTTAAAATACGCCTACGACTGTTTGGTAATAGATTAAAGAAAATAAGTTCACGTTCTCTTTAATCTATTACCAAACAGTCGTAGGCGTATTTTAAAAACGCCAAACACAATAAGGGTGAAAATTCTAAAAAACGTCTTGAACAAATTTAAATTTTCTGCCATTGCAATCAAGACGAATTTATTACAGGTGATCTTAAAAAACCTGCTGAAAACTTTTTTATTTTAGCTCTATAATTGTTGGATGTCAAATTATTATTTATTATCTTTGTTTGTGCAATGATTATACGAGTTGTACTTGTTGTAATGCCGATATTACCTGTAATGAATTCGCCTTGATTACAATTTTAAATTTTAAAATATTTTATCAAAAGTCTCTAGATTGATGTTAGATTTATTTAAGCATTAAAACTCATTAACTCATGCTAAAAAAACTCAAATCTAAACAATATTAAATATTAAAATCATAAACTCTCATATGAAACTCCTATCTTGACCAGGTATGAGAAGCATCAATCCAGCAAAGCTCCAAACAATATTAAAAAAAAAAAACCATAAACAAAATGCACGCTAAGTATCTAGCTTAAATCAATTTAATACTTAAGGAATCCAAACAGAAATCTTTAACTTATCCGTTTTATTTTTCTCTTTTGCCCTGTACAAATCCTTATTCATCTAAATAGAGCCGAAAAAGATAAAGCTAAATTCCAAGCTGAAGTCTACGAATTGCTTAGCCAAGTTGAATCCTACAACAAAGAAAAAATCATTAGCTGCAAGACCATTGAAAAGTTGGAAATCTCCATTTCCGAATTGCATGTTAAAATCGAAGAGCTTAATCGCACTGTTATCGAAATTACCTCTCACAAGACTCGCCTCTCGCAAGAAAACATTGAACTGATCAAGGACGTCCAAGATCTCAAGGTCCAACTGGACACTGTCTCATATTCCAAGAGCCAAATTGTCTCCCAGCTGGAAGACGCTCGTCGCCGTTTGGAAGATGAAGATCGTCGTCGCTCTATGTTGGAATCTTCCCTTCATCAAGTTGAAAGCGAATTGGAATCGATTCGCATTCAACTCGAAGAAGAGTCTGAAGCTCGCATTGACTTGGAACGTCAGTTGGTCAAGGTCAATGCTGACGCTGTTTCATGGCAAAACAAATACAGTGCCGAAGCAGCTGCTCGTGCCGAAGAGTGTGAGGAAATCCGTCGCAAATACCAAATTCGCATTACCGAATTGGAAGAACATGTTGAGTCATGCGTTGTTAAGATCAATAACTTGGAGAAACAAAAGACCCGCTTGGCCAGCGAAGTTGAAGTACTTATCATCGATTTGGAGAAGGCCAATAACACATGCCGCGAATTGAACAAATCAGTTAACACTTTGGAGAAACACAATGTCGAATTAAAGAGCCGTTTGGAGGAGACTATCATCTTGTACGAGAACAGCCAACGCGATTTGAAGAACAAGCATGCCGATTTGCAACGTACCATTCATGAATTGGAAAAGGTCAAGGATGCTAACAACCAATTGGCTCGTGAGAACAAAAAAATGGGAGGTAGGTCCATTAAAAGCAATAAATCTTAAAGCAGATTTCTAATTTTCTTTATAATTTCAGATGATCTCCACGAGGCTAAGGGCACCATTAATGAAATGAACCGCCGTTTGCACGAATTTGAATTGGAATTGCGTCGCTTGGAAAACGAACGTGATGAGTTGACTGCTGCATACAAGGAAGCTGAAGCTGTATGTTGTTTTTAGAATATTATTTAGTTGCACATTACTAAATATTTAAAATTTTTTATTATCACAGGGTCGCAAGGCCGAGGAACAACGTGCGCAGCGTGTATCTGCTGACTTCAACCAATACCGCCACGATGCTGAGCGTCGTTTGGCCGAAAAGGATGAAGAAATCGAATGCATCCGGTAAGTTTCTCCTAACTTTTCTCCGCTTTGTTTATTTATTCGAAACAAAAAGAAATTGATTTCGTTTTGTAATTATTTGCACAATTGGCAATTCGGCTTTGCCAAATTAATAAAAAAATATTGGTTTCAAACCCAAGTGTAGGCTTAATAGCAATTTGTATGAAATGTAAAATTTTTTTATTTTACGTAATTGGCAAAGTAAATATTCTGTAGTTTAAAGCTTCGTTAACAATCAAAAAAACATTTTCACTTGGTGTTCATAATAGAGCAACAATTTCTTTTGCTACCACACAAATTTTGCATTAAGAAACCGTTTGCAAATTTTAGCCACAACAATATTATGCATTTATTATTATTTTTTACAACATTATGTTAAAATTACCAATATTATCAAAAAGTAATTTCAATTTTTGGGAATACAAAATTTTAATTTCAAAAGATTTTGTTATTCGTGCTTAATTCCCAGTTTTTATTATTGATAAAAACACTTGAAATTTATTGTTGATGGGATAAGCTATTCCTATGCGCATTTCACTGGTTGCTTAGGCCAGATCATCAGGAAACTTCATCCATAAAGATTTTAGAAAAACTAGAGATATTAAACCAAATAAAACTGTTAAGCGTATACGACTTACGCATAGGAATAGCTTATCCCATCAACAATAAATTTCAAGTGTTTTTATCAATAACTAGCATTTAACCCGCTACTTCGTTAGCGTCTCCTTTTATTTCTGGACATATTTTTATGCCAAAGATTACTTTTCTAGGCTTAACCTTGTTTAAATTCAAGCATTTAACCCGCTACTTTTTAATCGGGCTTTTTCTTTCATGAACATATTTATATGCCAAAGAATATGTATCTATGTTTTAGCAAAAAAGTTCCAAAATTTTTATCTCATAGGTTGATATTTACACTGGACTTTACACCTATTATTTTGTGTTTCTAAGTTCAAATTATAGAAAATTCAAAAAGTACCACCCGTATAACACAAAAACTAATGAAAGTAAGTTAATTTCCCGTATTATCCGTGTTTATACTTGTTTCACCCCATTTATGTATGAAACATTTCCGTGTTGTGGTGGGAGCCCATAATTAAGTACGAATATGCCAATGAATGGAGACAAATATTTTGTAAAAAAGGACCACATGACCTTGCATGTTGAATTTTATGTTTCTAGGTCCAATACTAACGGAAATTCAAAAAGTACCGATTATTGAACAAAAAAGTACCTAAAAGCCCTCTTTCAGGTTCTTATCCACTCAGGACCTTGCATGTTTAATTTAATGTTTCTAAATCCAATATTAACGGAAATTAAAAAAGTGCCAATCAAAGAATAAAAAAAGTACCAAAAAGTTCTCTCTTATAAATTCTTATACACTCAGGGCATTGCATGTTGGATTTTATGTTTTAAGGTCGAATATTACCGACAATAAAAAAATACCAGTTGCAGAAACAAAAAGCTAAAGAAAAACATAAATTTCCCGTATCTCCCCTTTTTGGTACTATTTATTTCTCCCATTTAGTTATCAAAAATTTCAGTATTGTAGTGAGAGCTCATAATTAAGTACGAATATGTCAATGAATGGAGAAAAATGTTTTGTATAAAAAAAGTACCAAAAATAGTTACGATTTTTACCCTTTAAATGTTCGAAATTCGAAAAAGTACCAAATTCATATTCGTATTTTTTTGATAAGTTTCGAATGTTGTATAAACTTTGTTTGAAAGATGGGGTGCCAAAAAGTACCAAAATTAAGGTTTTACCCGTTTGCTTCCTAATAGGACCAAAGTTAAAAAAAATACCAGACACCTGTCCGCTTATTTTTTTAAAGAACAACGATAAGTATTACGTTTTTACCCTTTTTTACCCCCTTAACATTCGAATTTCTAAAAATCCCGTCTTAGTGGATCGATTTGGGGAGTCACCTCTCTTCGCTCCAAATGTCAAGTTTTTAGCTACAAGAGTTAAGGCTGTGCGATTTTATATATATATAGATAGATAGATGAAGAAAAATTTTGTGAAAAAATAACAAAATTTGGAACGATTTTCACACCTTAAACATTTGAATTAAAAAAAAATCCAAATCTGTTTTGTATTTTTTTAGATAAGGTGCGAATGTGATATAATTTGTATTTACCCTTTTACTCCACAAAAAGGCCATACTTCAAAAAAGTACCAAACACCAGTCTGTTAATTTTTTTAATTTTATATCTCTTTTAGTTTAGGAGATATGAGGTTAGCGAATTTTTCTAATGAACAACAATAAATGTTTTCCTTTAGCTTAGGAGGTATGAGGCTAGCAGGATCGATTTAGCGAGAGGACAGACCCCGGTCCTAATGTCAACCTTTGAGCTTTAGACGTTTAGGATCTGCGATGAAAGATAAATATATGGAAAAAAATATTTTGAAAAAAGAAACAAACATATCTTAGGAGGTATGAGGTTAGCAGGATCAATTGGGCGAGAGGAGAGCCTCCGGTCCAAATGTCAACCTTTTAGCTTCAGACGTTTAGGCTCTGCGATGAAAGATAAATAGATGGAGAAATAATCTTTTGTAAAAAGTAACAACCCTTCTTAAACGTTCGAATTTCAATAAAGTACCAAATATGCATTTGTATTTTTTAGATAAGTTACAAATGTTATATAGTTTTTTTTTTTCTATGTGTATTGATTAAAAGCTAGATGGTGGAAAAAAGACCCTAAATACAGGTTTTACCCGTTTGCTACCTAAAACGGCCGAATTTCGTAAAAGTATCAGACAGCTATTAGCTTTTTTTTATTTAATGCACAAAAATTAATATTAAATTATATAAAAGTACCAGTTTATTTAAAACAATTACCAGTTAGAGAACGAAAAAGAACAAAAATATCCTTTTTACAGATTTTCATTCACTCAGGAGCTTGCATGTTTAATTTTATGTTTCTAGGTCCAACAAATACGGAAATTAAAATGGTACCAGTTAAAGAACAAAATAGTTCCAAATACCCTCTTGCAGATTCTCATTCACTCAGAACCTTGCATGTTTAATTTTATCTTTCTAGGTCCAATACTAACGAAAATTCAAAAAGTACCAGTTAGTGAATAAACAAGTATCAAAAATTTCCCTCCTATAGATTCTCAACCACTCAGGACATTGCATGTTGAATTTTATTATTCTAGGTTCAATATTAACGTAAATTCTAAAAATTCCAGTTAATGAACAAAAAACAGTACCAAAAAGCCCTCTTACAGATTCTTATTCACTCAGGATCTTGCATGTTTAATTTTATGTTTCTAAGTCCAATAAAAACGGATATTCAAAAAGTACCAGCTTAAGAACAACAAAGTACTAAAAAGCCTATCTTACAGATTCTCATTCACTCAGGACCTTGAATGTTTAATTTTATCTTTCTAAGTCCAATGCTAACGGAAATTTAAAAAGTACCAGTAAATAAATAAAAAAAGTTCCCTCTTATAGATTCTCATCCACTCAGGACATTGCATGTTGAACTTTATGATTCTAGGTGCAATATTAACGGCAATTCAAAAATTACCAGTTAAAGAACAAAAAATGCCAAAAAGCCCTCTTACAGATTCAAATTCTCTCCGGACCTTTTATGTTTAATATTATGTTTCTAGGTCCAATACTAACGTGAATTCAAAAAGTACCAGTTAATGAACAAAAAAGTACCAAAAATCCCTCTTACAGATTCTCATTCACTCAGTACCTTGCATGTTTAATTTTATGTTTCTAGGTCCAATATTAACGGAAATTAAAAAAGTACCAGCCAAAGAACAAAAAAGTACCAAAAACATCCCTCTTTTAGATTCCTATCCACTCATTACACATATTGAATTTTATATTTCTAGGTCCAATAATAACGGAAATTTAAAAAGTACCAGTTAATAGACAAAAAAGTACCAAAAACTTCCCTCTTATAGATTCTTATCCACTCAGGACATTGCATCTTGAATTTTATGTTTCTAGGTCCCAGTATTGGACGGAAATTATACCAAAAATACCAGTTGTAGAACCAAAAAGCTAAAGAAAAATATCAAATTTCCCGTATTTCCCATTTTTAGTACTATTTTTTCCCCATTAAAGTATAAAAAATTTCAGTATTGTAGTGGGAGTCAATAATTTAGTACGAATATGTCAATGAATGGAGAAAAATATTTTGTAAAAAAGGACCACACGACCTTGCATGTTGAATTTTATGTTTCTAGGTCCAATACTAACGGAAATTCAAAAAGTACCAACTAATGAACCAAAAAGTGCCTTAAAGCCCTCTTACAGGTTCTTATCCACTCAGGACCTTGCATGTTTAATTTAATGTTTCTGGGTCCAATATTAACGGAAATTAAAAAAAGCACCAGCTAAAGAGCAAAAAAGTACCAAAAACTTCCTTCTTATAGATTCCTATCCACTCATTACATTGCATATTAAATTTTACGTTTCTAGTTCCAATAATAACGGAAATTCAAAAAGTACGAGTTAAAGAACAAAAAAGTACCAAAAAGCGATTTCATAGATTCTCATTCACTCAGGACCTTGCATGTTTAATTTTATCTTTCTAGGTCTAATAACAACAGAAATTTAGAAAGTACCAGTCAAAGAATAAAAAAGTAACAAAAAGTTCACTCTTATAGATTTTCATCCTAGGTGCAATACTAACGGAAATTCAAAAAGTATCAGTTGAAGAACAAAAAAGTACCAAAAAGTTCCATCAAAGATTCTTATCCACTCAGGGCATTGCATCTTGAATTTTATGTTTCTAAGTCCAATAGTAACGGATATTCAAAAAGTACCGGTTTAAGAACTAAAAAGTACCAATAAGCGCTTTTAGAGATTCTCATTTAATCAGGACCTTGCAGGTTTAATTTTATGTTCATAAGACCAATATTAGCGAAAGTTTAAAAAAAGTACCAGTTAAAAAACGATAAAGTACCAAAAAGATCCCTCTAACAAATTGTCTTTCACTCAAGACCTTACATGTTTAATTTCATGTTTCTAGGTCTAATACTAACGGAAATTCCAAAAGTACCAGGTAATGAACAAAAAATTACCCAGAGTCCTCTTACAGATTCTCATTCTCTCAGGACCTTGCTTGTTTAATTTTATGTTTCTAGGTCCAGTACTAACGGAAATTAAAAAAGCACCAGCTAAAGAACAAAAAGGTACCAAAAACTTCCCTCTTATAGATTCCTATCCTCTCATTACATTGCATATTAAATTTTATGTTTCTAGTTCCAATAATAACGGAAATTCAAAAAGTACCAGTTAAAGAACAAAAAAGTACCAAAAAGCGATTTTACAGATTCTCATTCACTCAGGACCTTGCATATTTAATTTTATCTTTCTAGGTCTAATAACAACGGAAATTTAGAAAGTACCAGTCAAATAATAAAAAAGTAACAAAAAGTTCACTCTTATAGATTTTCATCCTAGGTGCAATACTAACGGAAATTCAAAAAGTACCAGTTGAAGAACAAAAAATTACCAAAAAGTTCCATCATAGATTCTTATCCACTCAGCACATTACATGTTGAATTTAATGTTTCTAGCCCCAATAATGACGAAAATTCAAAAAATACCAGTTAAAGAACAAAAAATACCAAAAAGCCCTCTTACAGATTCTTATTCACTCAGCACCTTGCATGTTTAATTTTATCTCTCTTGGTCCAATACCAACTGAAATTCAAAAAGTACCAGTCAAAAAATAAAAAAGTACCAAAAAGATCCCTCTTACAGATTCTCGTTCACTCAGGACATTGCATTTTAAATTTTATGTTTCTAGGTCCAATATTAACGGAAATTCAAAAAGTACCAGTTATAGAACAAAAAAGTACCAAAAAGTTCCGCAATAGATTCTTATCCCATCAGTACATTGCATGTTGAATCTTATGATTTTGGGTCCAATATTAACGATAATTAAAAAAATACCAGTTGTAGAACCAAAAAGCTAAAGAAAAACATAAAATTTCCCGTGTTTCCTTTTTTTGGTACTATTTGTTTCAAAAATTTCAGTATTGTAGTGGGAGCCCATAATTTGGTACGAATATCTCAATGAATGTAGAAAAATGTTTTGTAAAAAAAAGTACCAAAAATAGTTACGATTTTCACCCCTTAAATGTTCGAATTTCGAAAAAGTACCAAATTCGTATTCGTATTTTTTTGATAAGTTTCGAATGTGGTACAAACTTTGTTTTTATGTTTATTGGATCAAAAGATAGATGGGGTGTCAAAAAAGTACCAAAATTCAGGTTTTACCCGTTTACTCCCTAAAAGGGCCGAATTTCAAAAAAGTACCAGACACCTGTCCGCAAATTTTTTCAAAGAACACCGATAAGTATTACATTTTTTTTGTATCTCTTTTAGTTTTGGAGATATAAGATTACCGAATTTTCCCGTTTTTACCCTTTTTTACCCCCTAAGCATTCGAATTTCCAAAAATCCCGTCTTAGTGGATCGATTTGGGGTGTGACCAATCTCTGGTCCAAATTTCAAGAGTTTAGCTTCAGGCGTTTAGGCTGTGCGATGATGAATCAGTGAGTCAGTCAGTCAGTCAGTCAGTAACGTTACAATTTTATATATATAGATAAAAACTGGGAATTAAGCACGAATAACAAAATCTTTTGAAATTACCAATATTCTAAAAAAAAAGTTTAGCATTTTCTACTCTTTCCTTGAGGATCTTTTGAACAAATCAGGCCTTCTGCCAAAGATTTAAGGCCTTATTCATAAACAATAGTCAATGCTTATAACAGGCTTATAAGACGAATTCTATATGAAAATTTGTTTAATTAACCTTTAATAAAACAGAAATATTGTTTATGCATAAGGGGGTTTTTCATTATGTTAACAATTTGGAATATGATTTTTTACAATTGACAATTCTGGGTTGCCAACATCCAACAAACTTTAATGTTTTCGTTTTCAACAATAAACCATTAAAATGTTGAAGATAATTCGATATTTAATGCATAGTTGGAAATATTCTTTTACAAATTTATAAGAAATTGCCAAATCCGCATTACCAACATCCAACAATCTTTTATACTTTGTGAATATTTGATAAAATTTATCTTTTTCAGCCAGAAATTTTAATACGATCAAGATATTTTCGAATTTTATTCATAATTGGAAATACCGATTTGTCAATTTCCCAGCTGGGTGATCATTTTTTGTTAAAATCGCCTAAATGAGACTTTTTAGATCACTTGGTTAAACACTGCTATATCACTTGAGCGATTCAAAAAGGATATGCTCAAAAAGGAATCAGAAAATTGCATCACAAACGATTCTTTGAGGTGCTTCATCGGTAGGAGAATATCATTTATAATCGCAATACAAGCCCATTATTTTGCTCGTGAAACTGATTCCTAAAAGATAAGATTTTGATACAAAATGCTAGCTGGATAATTTCACAAATAACACGATTTCAATAATTCAGCATTTTATGCATGCAAAAATGAAGTATGTAACAGATATTAAGGAAAAACTAATTTTTGCTTAAATCTTTTGAAATATTAAACTTTTAAATTGAAAACTTTTTTGTTGCTTAAAATTAGATTCAGTTGCATTCTGCATTCTGTTCAGCTATTAAATTTTTATTTCTTTCTAAAAAAAACCGTCTGTCCAACCAGAATCTACAACAGTTTTATGCACTTAAAACTATTAAAAATATTCTTAGAAAATCCGGATATAAGTATTTTTTTTTTTTTTAATTCGAAAACGTAACGTCATTGATAGAGACGTAAAATCATAGAACAGACAACTAGAAGAGAAGGTTAGTTTTCGAAATTACCAAAACAAAGACATAGAAAAGTAAGAATACAGAGAATTGTGTTTTAAAATAGTACGGAAAATCAATTAAAATGAAAGTTCATTGTATTTTTTATTTATTTCTTCCTATACTTTTTGTGTAATTATTGGCACAGAATTGCCAAAACGATAAAGTGGAACTAAGAAAATGAAGGAAAATAAAAAGAAAAATATATTTAAATGATGATATTTAAATATTTGCAGTTACAAAATTATTAATGTAAAACACATGTTGAGTTTTATTTTTAAATTATAGTTATTAGAATTTTATTTAAGAAAATCAGATTAAAACTGTTTAAAAATCTTTTTACTGAAAATCGAAATTGTTGTAAATAATTTAAAACAAATTAAACTTTTTAGAATTTTTAATATAAAACGAGGGCGGGTCAATAAGTCTGGGGCTGTTGGCATTACCCGCCTCTTAACTGAAAGGGCAACACTAATCCTGCCAACAGGGATCTGTTATTATTTTAATAAGCTGCGTCATTTAGTTTGTGTTGGACAGCAATCGATGACAGACTACTTCGTGTTTGAGCAAAAAATAGGAAAAAATTTAATGAATTAAGCTTCGTGCAGATGGTGGTCAGATCCTACAATGTTGTCATTATAATTGCCTAAAAATATCTTGCAACTGTGTGAACATTGTAAGCTCGTTCTCATTTGGCAGATGTGTAAAATGAATGCATCTGACAATGGCACCATTGTCAGAAAAATTAAAACATTATAAGATCTGACCACCGTCTGTACGAAGCTTTAGGCTACAAATTGCTCCCTTATTCCAAATTATCCGGATTGAGCTCCGAGTTACTGTTTCTTGTTTCCAAACCTAAAGGAATAGCTCGATGGATAGAGATATGACTAAAACGATTAAATCATCACAAAAAACAAATAATTAATTTGATGACCTGACACAACTTATTTTTTTTTTTTTTGGGTATAAAAAATTAAAAAAATATTGGACAAAGTTTATAAAACTCAAATAAGCCTACTTTAAAAATAAAACAATTTTTTATCCAAAAACCTGAGTTTCATTAAAAAAGTAGGACTTATCGAGAGTGTTCGAAAAACAAGCGAAACATTGTTTAGCATACGATTCACACACTCAGAAACGATATCTATTTTTTTAGTGTTTGTGTAAAAGTTTCCGTTCATAGTAATTTTCAAGAAAGTAACAAACATTATGTAGTGTTCTGTTTGCGTTATTAAACCGTACAATTGTAGTGGTTCTGTAGACATACATTACCTTCCTTTTTTTTTTGTTTTGTGCTGCAGCCTTTTACCGTACCTCCTTTTTTGATTGATTAATTTATCTTAAGAATAATAATAGGAATCACTTTTTCAACACAATCATTTAGTGGCCCCAAGGCGAATTCACTAGAAAGTGAGGGCAACTCTACAACACTGCTTTTGCGGTCAGATTGTCAAAAATATTGCTAGTAAACAAAGATGTTTGTTTACATAAAAAGCTGAAGTTTATTAAAAAATTTGAGAACCCGACCACCAAAAAAAAAAAACAGCTTTTGACTTAACCCCACCTTCTAGAGAATTCGCATTGGGTAGCCCTATTAAGTTAAGCTCGTTTTCTGCAACCCTTCTAAATTCCTACTTACAGTTTTTTATAAACTCCCTTCTGTTTTGAAAGGCAATTTTTTCGGGAAATAGTAAGAAAATGATCGCGGAAATTTTATTTGTAATAGGAGGAATGGGGAAAGTGTAAAATTTCCTGCGGAGTTTTTATTTGTGATTGGGTTGATTGATGAAGGAATGAGCACACAAAAAATGTTATCAACGCTACTCATTACTGCTTGGCAATTGGCACGACTACAGCACGAATAGCCTGCGTATGTAGCGTGCACATGTTTTGTCTGCGTAAAAATCTATTGTTGGCTTTCTTTTTGTTTTTGTAAAAAAAAATTTGTTTTCTTCACCAGCCAAAAGGAATCTGAGACACAATTGAAACGAACATTTATGTGCTGAACTGAACACAACAAAGTTCGTGGTTTTTTACAAAAAACAGAACGCAATTAAATGTTCTGATCTTTACGTTGAGTTAGAAGATCACAAACAGAGAAACTTTTTTTAAAGGTATTTACAAGCACTATTAGCGTTTGTGTTTTTCACATTTCTACCGTACAGAATACTAAAGAACAGTATATAATGTTTATCTTCGAACACTGCTTATGAGATCGCCCTCGTAAAACGATATTAACCGTCTAAAAATCACAAAATCTCTTTCAAATTTTCAACAAACCTTACAAAAATTTTAAGCATTTACTAAAAACAGAACTTGCTTAGTATGTAATTTTTAAAAAGAACATTGCGAATATTTTTTTAATTATAAGGTATATAAAAGTATGTTTTCAGCAATTTTCTGAAATAATCGCTTATTAGAGAAGAAACAAGTAAATGTTCTATATTCGGCTGTGCCGAGGTTTTGATACTCTCTAGCGAGAATTAGAATATTTCTGGGTTGGTTTTCATATCTTAAAACAATAAATTATTATTAATAAAAACTTACCTGACAATAGTATAATTCGTTGCTGTTTTCAGTGTTTTAAAGTCCATTTCAAAAGTACGTTTTATATGGAGGCTATGGTGAATTATGGACGTATCTTAACGGAAAGTGGCAGTGTGATTTCTAATCTCATAACACTATGACAGTCCAATATATACTAAAATAACATTATTCGTTACGGTTTTAGACGTACTAAGATGTTTTCTAATACATAGTGGGCTTTATGTGGGGTCTTTCGTAAATTATTTATTACATAGAATGATTTCTAGTGATTTAAAACGAATTTGGACAAAATTTAATGGGAATCGGGGCATTTCGTCACCAATTTATCAATTTTTTAGGGGAGTTGTTCCACATTTGAGTTCATAACTCTTTTCCGACTAAACTGATTGTGCTGGAAGTCCACGCCAAACTGCTTAGAAGAACTAGAAACAATTTGACAACAATATTGTTCTTTTCGAAAGTGATCGTGTTTTCGACAATAGAATCGTCTTATGGCCATTTTCTCAATGTATCGACAAACTGCCTGTTACTTAATGTCAACATAAATTTGTTATACCGATAAACTTTCCGTTAACGATTTTGGGTTTCTCAATGTACCGACAAAAAACATTGGTTTGAGTTGGCAACACCACTCAAAATACATGTAACAGTTGGGAGTCAGCTGATTTAATTTATCTGTTCGTCAAATAAAAGGAAAATAAATAATTGGCAGATGAGTGCCGGTTAGCATTGCGATAAAATAGAAGCAAATGAGACATTGAGAAAACAAAATTTCTTTAATGTGCAGTTTTTCGTTGGGATAAAAGATAATCGCCTAATGAGAAAATGGCCATTAGAATACAAATACTCTATGGGCCTTAGACGAATATTAAAAAAGTTTCAAACGGAATGACAAACTTAGAATACCCTCATTCACCACTATTGGTGGTGTGCGTCCTTTTTTATTAAGTTTAAGTACTTTTGTTTTTCTAGTGTTCAATACTTTTACTTAAATTCTAGAAAAAAAATATTAAAAATTTTTTCTAACCTTAAAATCTAAAATTTTCTTAATTAAGCATAAATTTAAGAAATACGTTTAATTAAAAAAAAATTATTCGTTTTAATTTTAAAGCTGACAAATATTTCATCAAAAATAAGAAAATGTTACCGATTTCAAATTTCGTCTTTAACCTCAAACATTAAAAAAATTTCAAAATTCTTAGTTTTAACTTTCCGTTTGTTTGTGGTTAATAAATAATTGGTAAAAATATTTTATTTAATAAAATTTTTAAATTAAAATATGTATAAGTAATAAAAGAATAAATTAATCGATTCTAACCTCCAAAATTTAATATATGTATAAACGAAATATTTTCTCATTTTTGTTAAACTTTTTTTTATCAAAAATTAATAACCCAAAACTAGGTATAATATTTAGGCCAGGTTTTTGAGATGTGGATTAAGTTTTAGTTTAGTTTAACGTGGTCTGAAACTCGGATTTTTTCAACGAAATGTAATTTTTTTTATTATTTTATTAAAGACCAACATTTTAAGCAAAACTTTTTCAAATTAAATGAGATCTCTTAAATTCAGCCTTAACGTAACTTTATGTTACGTTTAATACTTAGTTTAAAAAATTATTCAAAAAATATTCAAAAAATATTCAAAAATTAGCCAATTAATATTCAAATCCGTTTTTAAGACAAAATTTTGATCCAAAATTGTTTTGATTAGACTTGTAGAAGAACTTAAACTTCTTAAGATTTTAAGCGGATGTTGTCAAATACAATAATAGGTTATCATATATTAATATAATAACATCTAATCGAGTTCTAAGAATAGAGTCAGAAGTCTCAAAAATGTCCAAAGATTTCATAAAACAAGAACGCTTTCTTTCGCACAACCACATGTAAAACAAAAACAAATTCCCATAATTTGTTATTGTTTCAAATGTGAAGAGTTCTTTCGCGTTTAGTGAAATAGGCAGTGAGACTAAAAAATTTTTTAAATTTTGAATCAAGTCGAGATAAAATAAAAATGCTTATTTTCAAAGTTTTTCTTGGGATTCCAAAAATTAATTAATAAGGTTTCGTTTAAATGTGCTAAGTCGCAATTTCATACAATTGATAAACTGATACTTATTGTTGATGAGATAAGCTATTCCTATGTGCATTTCACTGGTTGCTTAGGCCAGATCGTCAGGAAACTTCAGCCAAAGATTTTAGAAATACTAAAGATATTATACAAATAAAACTGTTAAGCGAATAAGAATTATAAGCAACAGTTATTGTTTTTTTGAAATCTTATAAAATACCGAAAATGTAAACCCAGATTTTATAACTTTCGTAAAATTCGGAACAATAGCTTTAAACCGTTTTTTCTCATATCACATTTAAGTGGTTAATAAAATACCCTTTATTTTATTTGCATTGGCAATTTTGTTTAACACAAATAAATTTCAAGGACATTCTCGTTTATTTTTCTTTAATTAGCAATGATTTTTAAACGATTTCCTCTTTTTTTTAAAAAATCAATTGTCACGTTTTTTATTCCCCCAAATTTATTTTCAATTGTTTTCATTATCGATCCATTTTATTTAATCGATAAAAGAAAATGAAAAATTTAAGAAAATAGATCGTAGCATATGCCAGTCTAATTAATATAGTTAAGACAGCAGGAAGTTCTATCAAAAAAAAAAAAAAACCGAAAACTTATAAAAGAATTAAAAAATTAAGTTCTTAATGACAAAGTAAAAAGGAGTTAACGAAAAAAGGATTATTTCTATTGAACCAAAAACGGTAAATTCCCAATAACAACAAAAATCAAATAAAGTAAAACAAAGAAATAAAATTTTAATCTTTTTGCAATTTTAGTATAAATTGTGTTATACAATCATCGAAATTTTGGTAAAACATTGAATGGTTCTAAACAACTGAACAATAAATGCTTTAAATCTAAAAAGGTGGGTGTGTAAACTAAGTCGGGACACTGGAAATAAGTTTGATGATCATAAAAAAGAATTAAAAAAAAAATTATTTAGAAAATTCTAAAAGACAGTTAGTGATTAATAGAGACAATATTCCTTTTAAACTGTCATAGAGATAAATAAATCAAACTATTTGCAGCTGTCTTTCATATAAGACATATGGAATTTTTGACTTATTGTTTTTTAACTTTTAGCCTTCTGCGAACTCAGAAAATCAAGGCTCTACAACAATTGTTTGCAGTTGATAAATCACTGCCAACATATTGGAAAGAAGACAACAAAAGATAACGTCTTAAGACAAGGCCACCACCCTCCACGGCTAGAAAATAATTTCAGAAAAGATTTTGGTGCTACTACTGTTGCCGTTTCTGATCGACTGCTTCTGCTGCATAACAAAAGAATTTGAACAAAATTCTTGAAATTTCAAAACAAAAAAAAATTATTTTGTAGTTTTAAAGTACAAAAACAAAAAAAGACAATTGTATTTCACAAATACAAACACACATACACATTTATAACAAAAAGTACTTTCAAAATTTAGTACCTTAACGAAACCTACAAATTACCCCTTCTTTCTAGAACAACAAAAACAAACAGATTCGGCCCCTTTTGTCATTTACGCTCTCACATACAAATACTTTCTCTCTTTCTTTACCCCCCCCTTTAACAAATTACATATTGTGTGAGTAAAAGTAGGAGAAATAAAAAACGAAACGAAATCATGGCTCTTACCTATAGTGTGCGTCCCCCGCGTGTACGTCACATGCTACAATCTACGTATGAAGATAACTATGGCTACACTATGAACTTCTATCAGCCAATGATGGACTACTTGGATGCAAAAACGAAAAATTTGCAGGTGACACCACCACACTTGCCGTGGACCAGCGAACGTGGCCTCAGGCAATATCGACCCTCGAACGCTATACGCCGTTACAATACCGACGAAGTACTGCGACTATCGCGTGCATGTGCAGCCAGGGCAGATGAGATTTTGTTAGATTTTCGCGTTAAGAAACGTTCACCATTCAGTGTTATTAAGTTAGCCGACGCAGCGCGTGTTACAAAGCATATTGCTCCCGATACGGTTTTAGAGAGATCGCGTGAACGTCGACAACGTCGCCAAAGAGAATTAGAGGATATTATACGGCAAGATACAATTAAGCTACTCCATCGTATTCACAGAATGGAATTAGACTCCGGTGATATGACAAAAGAGTTTAAACGTCAAATACGCGGTAAATCCGCTCATGCTATTGCCCAGGCTTTGCTATCCGAGTCGGAGCGTAATATGAGGCAATCGAAAAGGGAGGAAGAGGATTTAATGTCGCAGGCCATAGTACGCTCCAGCCGTGCCGTATCGCGTATGCGTTCGGGTTCGCCGGAAGGCGGTCGCGTATCCGCACATACGTATCACATTGAACTAATGGACGATCGTATGGTGGATAAGCTCGATCATAGAGTATCGTCCTCGTTGTACAATGTCAAGCGTCAACTGTCGTCCTTAAATCAAAAAACTGTAGAATTTTATGCTGATTCCAGGTGCGATTTAGTTGATAAGTGTTGGATATGTCGTAAAGTAATGCGTAATCATCCAAAGATAAAGGATTATAGTTATTTGTATTGGCGTTAAGGATTTTAGAAATTTTTTTAACTGATTTCGAAAAAAAGGTTTTAGGGCAAAAAAAGGATTTGTTTCAAATTTAAATTAAAAATAATGATAAAAAACATTTAATGCAAAGGGAAAAGTGTGAAATTAAAAAAAAAAATAATAATAAAAAAGAGTTAATAAAACTCTTAATTACGGTTTTTGTTACGTTACTTTATAAAATGCTCAAAGTTAAACCAGTTTTGAATATAAACTTGATGAATTAAGTTTTATTAAAAAATGTTGAAGTTGATATTCATGTCCTTAAAAATTTTTGTAAAGTTTTTTCTTACGTTACGTTCTAGTAAGCATCTAAATAAACCTTCCCACAATTTTCTTTACTTTATATTTAAATATAGTATCTAAAACAAATTCGAAATCTGAGATACAAGTTATTATAACATTTTTTAATTACGTTTTTTCTTACGTAACTTAAAAAATATATTTTGCTAAAAAATTTAAAAGGACTAAAAACCACAAAAATCTAAAAATCTTTTGGGTATTTTACGTTATTTCTCACGTGACCTTACAGATTTGCTTATAATGGACGTTAAAAAAATATCAAGGATAATAAAAAATGTTTCAAGATAAATTTAGTTGAAAAAATTAAATATTTCATTTTTTCAAATGAAAAAAATTAAATATCTTTTTAAATCCTCAAACTTTTAAAACATTTATTACTTTTTATAACGTCACGTAACAAATTAAAACTAAGTGCTTTTTAAAAACCGGAAAAGGTACCTGAACAAATTTTGCGTATAATTTGTTACTTTTTAACGAATATATATCCTTTAGTATTTAACAAAATTGCTTTATAAAATTAAAAAAGGATGTGTTTTAAATAATAAAATATAATCTACGCTTTGTATTGAATTTTTTTAAATAACGTAACGTAACTCAGGTTTTGAAAGTTAAACTCATCTTTTGTTTTAAAAATTAGATAAAACATTTTCAAAACGAAGTTTCTTTAATATTAATAAATAATTATTAAAAAAAAAACTTTGTTTAAAAAAAACGTTACGTAAATCAAAGGTTTGAAAATGTAAGACTCCAAATTTTTTTTATTAAAAAAAAATCATTTAAATTATTTTGTTAACAAAATTAAAGATTTGCAATTCTCAAAGTTAACCGCTAACGATTCTTGATTAAAAGTTTTAACACTGAACTTGGTTGAGAACCTAAATGGCGATAAAGCACCTTACGTTTTTTTACTTTTTATAACGTAATGAAAGTTAAGCTAAGTTAATTTTAGAAAAACAAAACCTCTATTGAAGATTATACAAAAAAATTAGTTACGTTCTTTACCTTACGCAACGTAATATTATTGAATTTAAAGTGAATAAAATTAATTAGATGGTTTATGTATTTCGAAGAACTTTTAAGAACCTAAATGGCAATAAAGCAGCTTACGTCTTTTTTTTTTGCTTTTCGTAACGTAATGAAAGTAAAACAAAAAGAAATCTTGATTTTTGTACGTTTAAAACATGTACTCTTTTTGGAAATACAAGGCCTGTATTGAAATATTTTAATACAAAAAAATAACCTACGTTGTCTACTTTAGGCAACGTAATGTTATTAAATTTTAGATGAATTTAATTAATTAGATGTTTTTGTATTTCCAAAGTACTTTCAAGAAGCTAAGTTGCAATAAAGCAGCTTACGTTTTTTTTTACTTTTCGTAACGTAATGAAAGTAAAAAAAAAGAAATCTAGATTTTTGTTTTTTTTAACTATTTTTAACTGGATTAAGAAATATAAGACCTCTATTGAAATATTAATACAAAAAAGTTAGCCACGCTCTTTACTTTACGCAACGTAATGTTATAAAAAGTAAAGTGAATTAAATTATTTAGATGGTTTTTGTATTTTTAAAGAACTTTTAAAAAATTTGAAAAACATTTTTTTATTTTTCGAATTTATTCTATGAGTTAAATTTCAGTTATGTATTTTATAAAGCTTTTTTGTAATAGTCTTATTCCTTAAATTTTTCAGGAATGAATATAAATAATATAATATAAAGTAACCTGCGAAAGGAAATAATTCCCAGTTTCTATTTTTTAAATTTGAAAAACTTTAAAACTTAATTGATACTATCGAAAAACTTGCTTACGTTCTTTTTACGTAACGTAGGAGTAATTTTTAATATTGAAATTTGAGTATTTTACACAAGCAAAGAAACAAACATTTTGTGAAATATGCTTCACAAATTCATGTTTTGCCTTAAAACCTTTTTCTTTTAAAAGCCAAAGCCTTAGGAAACTTTGCTACAATTTTCAAACCATTAGCCAATTTTTGTATGTTTTTCTTAAAAAAAAAACTTCTTTAACTCAAAACCCAATAACAAACACTTGCCATATTCATTTCCTAGAAAATAAACCCCACTCTTGTTCCTCTTAAAAAAAACTGCAGAAAACACTAAACAACAACCCACACTTTTAGCAAAAATTAAAAAAAAAAACATTTAAAAACATTTTTGTAAACGAATTCTTTAAAAAAAATAAACTATACCTACAGTTGTTAATGTTTTTAATTAAATTCATTATTATTTGAAATGAAGAATTTACGAAAAAAAAGAATCCAAAAAAAAAAAAAATCATGGCGTCTTTTTATTTCAATTTGTTTGAATCGTTTTTCATTTTTTGGGCTCCTCATGGTTATTTTTAAACTTTTATGCTACGTACAAATAAAGTATGTTCTTTATTTTTATCTATTATTTTACATTGTACCAAAAAATAATAACACAAGGTATAAGAATATTTCGAAATATTTTTATGAAAACATTTGTATTAAACATACATGGTCATTGCAAATAACTCATAAATGCAAATGTTGATTTTAGTAGTAGAATTTGCTTTTCTAATAGTTTTTCTTTTTCTATTTTTAAAAGTTCTTAAACCCATATGTTTTACATTAAACATTCTTGTAATTTTAGAAATTGTTAGAATAATTTTCCTAAATAATTAGCAGCCATGTAGAAGAAATAAATGTTAATTAATGCCAATTATTATTAAGTTTATAGAAACATACATAAGTTATTGAAATTATAGACAAATTTAAGGCAGATGTCTTAATAATTAACGAACTGTCATTATATAGTCTAATAATTTTTAATTGGTATTTAACTGTGCTGTAATATACTTGGTTATTGTCTTTACTAAAGTGTTTGTATTCAAACAATGGTTAGCGTTTTGAACAGTGTTCGAAAATAAACTTTAGGTGTTTGGTTCGGTAGATTTGTGAAAAACATAAATGCTTATAACGTTTCTCTGTTTGTGATCTTCGAACACAATAATAATACTGTACTTATCCAACTCAACATACATATTTGTTTTTTAACGGAAAAAAAGGCAACAAACATTTTTTACACATACCAAACATGTACACAATA
This sequence comes from Pollenia griseotomentosa, assembly GCA_963931875.1. Lineage (NCBI taxonomy): Eukaryota > Metazoa > Arthropoda > Insecta > Diptera > Polleniidae > Pollenia > Pollenia griseotomentosa. The sequence goes on from OZ007562.1 coordinate 85,843,677, forward strand.
CACACAGGCTATTTGTGCTGTGGTCGTGCAAACTGCCAAGAAACAACAACAATAATAGAGAAAAACATTTTTTGTTTGTTCCTTCCTTTATCAATGTGAAAAGAAACACTATAGAATATTTTAAATATAATGTTTTTTTACAGAACCACTACAATTGTTCTGTTTTATAAGGAAGAACAGAACACTATATATTGTTCGTTACCTTCCTGAAAATAGTTTTGAAAAGTATTAGGGTTGTGTATTAAGGGTTGTATACACAAACACTAAAAAAAATAGATATCGTTTCTGGGTGTGTGAGCCGTACGTTTGTTTATCTTCAAAGACTGGTTTTGAAATTTTTTTTAAGGCCAATTTCACCAAGTCTAGATATAATTAACTGTCAAAACGTACTGTTAACTGGAAGTTAAAGTAATAGTTATGTGTTAACTGAACTTGGTGAACTTGGCTGAAAAAAACTCGAATTACAAATTATTTTGAAATTTTCATTTGGTTTAAAAATGTAAAGTTTGAAAAAATCTGGTATAAAAATACGAAAATTGACGCCATCGGTTGTCAAAAGTGAGCCAACTACGTTTATGTTCAATTTACTAAAGTTATTTTGTCACCATTTGATCTTATTTTGTCAACAAACTGTTATATATATTATCACCATAATGTTGTCATTCCGGCAACATGTTGTTTTCATTTTTGACAGCACTTCGTTGGTATATTGACACTATTCGGTTGTCATTTCGACAACACGCAGCCTTTTAATTAAGGTTTACTTTCATTTTACTTCTAAAGGAAATAATGAAATAACTTCTGCTATTAAACGCAATGACGTCCTCAGCAATAATATTTAAAATTTCATCTCTTTGGTCACAAATAAATTTTTATTTTGGTCTTCGAATTCAACTCGAGTCTTTCCTCTGAAAGATATAAGATTTAAATCTCTACCAAACAGTGGAATTTACTTATAAACATATACGTACAAGTATGTACAAGTAATACGTCAATAAGTATTATTATTAAAAATTACTTACGGAAATACAAAATTTTCTACTTTTCCTGTTTTATTCATTAATAAGCGTGCTTAATTCCCAACTTTTTTTTCTTGGTATACACACTGAAATTAAGCTAGTTTCTGTGCGCATTTTACTGGTTGCTTAGGCCAGATCATCAGGAAACCTTGTTCCGAAGACTTTGAAAAATCTTAAGGTATTATACAAAGAAAACTGTAAAGCGAATGAGAATTACAAACACGCAAGTCTTATTTGCAACGATATCAAAGCTTAGACAAAACACCAACAAAAAATAGGGAGTTTATCTCTTCTTACATTTTCTACAGCAATTGATTGGGTTTTTTTCTGACTCTAAATGAAGTTGTAAGTGGGTAAAGTAAAAACAAAATTAAAAGTGTTATTATCCTGTTATTAGGTATTTTATGCTTAAACAGCTCAAAAACTTTTCAAGAGTTTTATTGAAATATTTTTATAAAAAAAATTAAATATATTTTTAATTACCTAAGAGTTTTAAAGAATTGAATTAGTAATTACCATTTTATAAACAAGAATATGTCAACATCAAGCATTTTACCGAATCCCGCGTCATTATCACGCATTTTGTAGTTTGGATTGTTCAAATTACATTTGAAGAACAAATTTATGATGTAAATTAATCTTAAATATCTCAAGTTCCATTCACACATTTTTCTTGGTGTTCATTTTACTAAAGATATTCATAATTTTTTTTTACATTTCAAAAAAAAATGGTTTTTTGCCTTAAGTTTTTTATCAACAAAAATATGGTACCATCGCATTATTTTCAGTGCCAAAAGTTGGAACAATTACTTATTCTCATACTCATGATTCACTTTGTTCTAAAAAAAACATTTAATTAGTTATTGACTTTTTGTAAAGAATAGTATGACACTATCCCATAGTGCAAATTGTTTAATGATCATTAATTATTATAATTTACTTTAAGACTTAAATATCTCATAAGCTATTTATGCATTTTGCGGCCAATTTCACCAAGTTCAGTTAAAACTAACTATTACTTTAACTTCTAGTTAACAATATGTTTTTGACAGGTTTACTGAACTTGGCCGCTAATTGAGATTTTCTATTATTATTTTTTTTTTAAGTTTCCTTTTTAGCTATTAAATTTCCAAAAAAAATTAAATTGATTAAGCCGTTATCCTTTTATAAACTAAGGTATGCCATTATCACACATTTTTCATTGCCAAGAGTTTAAGGTATGACTCATTCATTTATTTTTTATTTTCATTTTGATCTTAACTATCTCAAAAACTATTGACGCATTTTTTTTTTTTTTAATTCGATTTTCGTACAAATTGCAAATGTTTATCTTTAAGAGGCCAAATTTCAATCAAATTAAATTAGTCATTTACTTTTTATAAACAATAATATGTCACTATCCCATAGTGCCAATTGTATTATTTTCATTAGAATAAAATTTATTTTAATACAGTACACAAAATTTGGGGATATAGTGGAATCTCTCATGACCGGACTCGAAAGTCTGACGAATGTGCTTCTTTCACATTCGAGAAAATGGTTAATCTAATTCTTTAACTTTTACTAAAACATTTTAACTAAACTTTTACCCCCATATTCATAATGAAACATTTCAGATTTATTAAAGGTTTATGTAACGAATTTTCTATGAAAATTTTTACAATAAACCTTTAATAAATCAAATTTTTTTATGAATGGGGGGGTTAATATTTTATTATTTGAAAAAAATTATAAAATATGAATAAGACCTATCACTTTTACATGAGGTTGTCTTTGGAGGGGGTCAATTGACACCATTTGACACATCTATTTTCAATGAACATCCCAGTAAAAACAAAATAATGTGTTAAGTAATCAGGAAAAAGTAAAAATACTACTTCAAATTCTACTGAAAGAACCAATGAATTTTACAAGGGATGTCCCAAAATGAACGCATTTAAATGCAAGTCATTACTTTTGACCTACATACATCTGAAAAATAATTAGTTATATAAGTAATTATAGTAGTTATATAGAAGAAAGCTACTAAATAATGAGTGAAAGAAGCTATTCATCTTAAAAAAGTAGGCGAAGTTTTTACTGGGATGTTTAGTGTTAGTTACTACAAATCGTGTCGGAGATTGAACTAGTACCTAACTAATACAAAAAACTCCAGCACTAGTTCTCAACTGTAAACTTTTCTATACCATCGAAATACTCAAATTTGCATTGAGTGTGCTTGGAAATCACTTTAACTATTGCGTTTAGACTTGAACTAGTACACTTGGACCACATTGGGTGCTTAAGTTGGTTTGTGTACAGAAAAGTTAGGATTTGCATTTTAAAATTTTTTCATAATAAAAATGGCATAAATAAATGATTTTGTTACATAAAAATTCTGTCAGTATACAAGTGATGCAAGTGACTGGTACTCATAAGCACTAGTATTTTTATATAAAAACTCTAACCCCTGATGCGTGTAACACTAAAAAATATTGGTTCTAACGATGTCCATACGTCCATGCGGCTTTTTGGTTGTCTGTCCATGTAACCTAGCTTGACTATAGGTCCCGTATAAGCCATATCTCTAAAATCGCTTTAAGACAAACAAATCTCATTTCGATAAATTTATCTAGATAATATTTGGCACAAACAAGTTTTATATAAATCAAAAACTCTAAACTTGTCTATGGGTTCCAGATAGGGTAGACTTTCAAAAAATTATCTGTACATACTACGGTGTAGGGTATTAAATATTCGCGCTTGATGGTCTATATTTTCTAACTTGTTAAATTTTATTGGACTCAGTTCATATTTGACTTAAGCCCCAGAAAATAGCTTTAAATGCCATAATTTCCTTGTAAATATTGGCAATGATATAAAATTTGATTACAATTACGTTTTTTAACAGCTCTAATGTCATGGACAAATATTGTTGTGGTAGGTCCAGAATTGACCCTAGCTCTCAGTTAAGCCCCGTTTCTCAAATCACTTCAAGACAAAAAAAAATATCTTATATACAAAGAAGTCGATAACTAGATAATATTCACAAAGAACTCTTACTTAACCTCACAAAATGGTTTTTTGTCGGGTCTAAGATTGCCAATTTCTTTCTTTTAAATATTTCGTCCACTTTTCTTAAATTTCCCTTATTAAAGAATATGAAATCTTCAAAATATTGTTTATATACCCTCCACCACAGCTAGTTTGTCACTCCGTGTGAAACTTTCTTAGTATTCATCTAAGACCAAATAAAGAATATTTATTCTGGGTCTTTGAGTAATTCTAAGTCAATTAAGCCATGTCCGTCGGTTGAAATGACGTTCACTTTTGAAGGACTTAAAAGAAAAGAACAATATTAATGTTAAATTGTTTCTAGTTCTCCTAAGCAGTTTGGAATTGAAATCCCGCAACGTCGGTTCAGTAGGATCCGAGTTATGAACCAAAATCTGGAACAACCACCCTAAAAAATTGAGAATTATGTTACAAAAACAAGCATAAGCGGAAAGCACATATTCACAGAAAAAAATAAAAATTAATTTGAATTAAAAAATTTGTGATATTAATTAAAAAATTAATAAAATTTGCACCAGTAAACAAATTAATAGTATCAATTAAACCAGTTAATAGTATTAATTAAACGTTTAATTCACTTGATTAAAAGTTTAATTCACTTGATTAAATTTTTAATTAAAACCGATTATATTTTTGATTAATGCTTTAATTGGTGAAAAATTTTCGAGAATTTTTTTCTGTGTTGATATGAGATTTTGCACAAAATCGTTCTATATGAATACAAATCATAACACAAAATTTCGTAAAGGTCGGTCAATAATAAACTATAGGCCCCATATAAAGCCCACTTTCGAAAAGCACTTTAGTACGCCTAAAACCATGACAAATTATACTTTTGAAATAAATTTTGGACTGTAGCAGTTTTATATGAATGGAAATCACACTGTCAAATTAAGTGAAGATCGGCTTAAAATTTGCCACAGGTCCGATATGAAGCCCACTTCTGAAATTTGCTAGCTGTCGGTGTTGGGTATCAAAGATTCGGCTTAGCCAAATATAGCACTCTACTTGTATTTATTTTAGATTTTAAGGAAATGTGATTTATTAAGCACAAACATCTGTTATTTTAATACTAAAATTTTAAAATATAAAAATGTAATTAATTTTTCTTTTTTTTATTAAAAAAAAAATTAATAGAGCATTGTAATGAAAAATTGTCTAGGAAAATGACAATGATAAATTTAAACATTAAAATTAAATTTTTAATTTAAGAATACATTTATGAAAATCTTATCAAATTTCTTCAAAGCTAACAAAATGTAAAGAGTTAAAAATATAATATTATTTTCTATTAAAATTTTGTTGTTAAAGAAATGAAATCATTGTTTTGATAATGTCCTTCAAAAAAAAAGACAATTTAAAACAAAAAAAAACGAAAACAATTGAATTATTTTAAGTAAAATAATCTGTTTTCATTGTATTAAAAAAAAAAATATTTATAAATCAAAAAAGAAAAAACATATTTTCTTAAATCCTCTTGATATGACAGACAGCAAACATAGATATTTTTGCGTAAATATATGAGGAAAAAAACCTGCACATTTAACCATGTACCACCCCACCTACGGACAACTAGCAAAAACAACTTTTATATTGTAAAAATAAATTTTTTTTCTTAATTTTTCAATATTTTGTGCCAAGTTTCTTTTCACAAGCACTTTTAGCCAGATTAAGTAATTTTGAAAATAGCAAAATCAAAAAATTTGCTTATTTTCGAAATTAAATAATATTGAAAATATTATGCAAAACGTAGGTAGTATTAAAACAATTTGTTTTTAGTACAGATTATAGTACACATTCTTTAGTACTTGATATTAAATTTAGTACCAGTTTTTTTTCTTTTTTTTGTAGAGGCTAAAATTAGCCATAAATTCTTATAACCTGAATACATCAAATACCTTTTGCTTTATATTGTTTAACTAAAAAAAAACATTTTTTGCAAACCCCTTTAAATTTGCAATTACTAAGAAAAAAGTATTGAAATTTAAAAAAAAAATAGCAATTAGTCATTGTGACATACTTTGAAAAATACATTTAAATATTTCATTTCTTCTCATGACTCATTATACAAATTTTTTAACATAGTTGTTGTTGTTGTTTTTGTTAACTGCAATTGACAAATTTTGAAGAATTTTCTTCAAGATTTTATTATTTATATAAATATCTTATTTACTTTGACAATTCGATTGATTGATTAATTGATTAAAACATTTTATTTATGTTAAATTCTGACAAGTTCATGTCACTTCGACTTGACTTTACTTTTTGTTAATTTAAACAAATACCTGGGCGAGAAAAAAAATTGTTTGATGTTTAAACTTTAGCCTAGATGTTATCTTTTAAATTTTTAAATAATTCTTTGTTTTACTTTTTAAAACAATTCAATTAATGAAAAAAAAACTTTGTACTTTCTGTAAGAAACAAAAGAATTTTTTTGTTTTTAATTGATTGATCTACTTTTTTAAAAAAGAAATGTTGACAAAATTCCAAATACTTAAAATTGTACTTTAAACTCTACAAGCATTTTGGCCTAAATTCTATCAAAATTTAAATTAATTCAAATATTTCATTTAAAAGAAAGCAATTTTAAAATAATTCCCTTTTTTGAATTACGTACAACATTAAATTCCAATTTTGAAAAAATTTAATTGAAATTACTTTTTTTCATAATAAAATCCCAAAACTGTTGACTTTCTCAGACCTTTACCAGTATATCTACCATTAACTTGGATTCGAAAAGCATAATGCTCAGCTTTACATTCCTCAGAAGATTTTATAAGAGATTAAAGATTTCATAAAAATATTGAAGCGAAACCAATGTTATTTTAAGTCTGTTTCATTCCACACATAAAAATTTTAATTGATTTAAATTAAAAAATTTGTGATATTAATTAAAAAATTAATTAAATTTGCATCAGTAAACAAATTAACTGTATCAATTTAACGTTAAATTCACTTGATTAAATGTTTAAGCTACTTGATTAAACCTTTAATTTACATGATTAAATTTTTGAATTTATTTTTGATTAAAGTTTTTCTGTGTAAGATAAACTTTGAGGATTACTAACGAAAAGTTACATCAAACAATTAATTTAATTTGATTAAAATTTTACATAAAATATTTTAAGGCATTTAAAATTTTTATTTTGGATTTAGATTTTTTTAAAATATCAAAATAAATCGATAAAAATTTTACAAAAAATATTTTAAAGCCTTTAAATTTTTATTTTTGATTTAGATTTTTATAAATTATCGAAAAAAATCATTCATATCTGTTTCATTATCATAAGCTTTAAGTTTTATTAGTAAGGAGTTACATCAAAAAATTTTTTTAATTTATTTAAAATTATACAGCATTATATAAGACTTTTCAATTCTATTCCTTAACTAAAATTTTTTCAGTATCGAACACAGAAAAAAATTTTTGCGCCAGTAAAAGAATTAATCAAAAATAAAATCAGTTTTTGTTAAATATTTAATCAGGTGAATTAAACTTTTTATCAAGTGAATAAATGTTTAATTGAAATATTGTCAATAAAACACTTTAATACACTCGATTAAAAGTTAAATCACCTGATTAAATATTTAACTAAAACTGATTTTATTTTTGATTAATTCTTTTACTGGCTCAAAAATTTTTTTCTGTGAAGTAAATCACTACTATTTTAAGTATATTTCGTAATATAAACTTTAAATCTTTTTAATGAAACATTTTATCAAAAACTTTATTTAATTTTTACAGTGTTGTAAAGCATTTATTTGCGTTTTACCAACACTGAAAATATTATTTCGATTCGTTCAGTACCGACTGAAAAAATTAGAAATAAAATTCTTTCGAATCAAAAAAGTATTCGATCACGACTGCCGGAATTAGGCCCCTAGATTTAAATTTTATACAAATATCAATGTAAACCACTACTAGATTAGGTCTGTTTTATAATTTACGCTTTAAATTTTATTTATGAAATGTAACATTAAAAAATTTATTAAACTTTATTAAAATGTTACTCAAAATATTTCAAAACATTTTAAATTTTAAATCACAAATCACAAACTTAAATTTAAGTCTGTTTTATTAAAAAGAAAAGCTTTAAATTGTGTAGTTAAAAATTTACACCAAAATATTTATTCAATTTGATTAAAAGTGTACGTTAAATTTTTTAAAGCTTTTTAAATTCCATTTCTGAATCCAAATTTCATAAAAACCCCTTCTAGGTGAAGTCTGTTTCATTAGTAGAAGTTTAAAATCTTATTTATGAAATGTAACATCAAAAAATTTATTTAACTTAATTAAAATTTCACTCTAAATATTTCGAAACATTTTTAATTTTATTGCAGAATTTAGATTGCATAAAAATATCAAAGCAAATTTTAATTAATTTAACTCTGTTTCATTAAAAAAAGCTTTGAATCTGAGTAATAAAAATTTCAATCAAACAATTTTTTATATTTGATAAAAATTTCACAAAAAATATTTTAAAACCCTTTGAATTTTATTCCTGAATTCAAATTTTATAAGAGTATCAAAGAAAATCACTTTATTTGAAGTCTGTTTTGATTTAAAAAGCTTTAAATCCTATTGATGAAAAGTTGCGTCAAAAAACTTTTTAGTTTAATTTAAATTTTACTCAACATTTCAAGAGTTTTTAAATTACATTCCTGGGGTCATATTTTTTGTAAATATCGGAGCAAATCTGTATCATTAGATTGAAAGAAGAAAAACGCATTAATTAAAAATTTCATTACAATTACATTAATTTGATTAAAATTTTTGATGAAATATTTCATAGCCTTTTAAATTTTATGCTAAATCTTTGATTTTGTAACTCTTTAATCGTTTGTTTTATTCAATCCGTTTTAGATTTTGTAGTTATTTGAATGTTTAAAGTGAATCCATCTCTTTTTAGCTCTATTTCATTATGTAGGCCCATAAAATTCTTTAATGAAATATTTCATCAAACGTGTTATTAAATTTGTTTAAAAAACCTAATAAATTATTTAATAATTTTGTTTTTTTTTAAATAGGAAACTTCAGAATAAATTAGAATCTGAATCATATAAATCATACAAAAAGCTTTAATAAAAATTTACATCAAAACTTTTAATCAAAAATTTTAATAAAATATGTTTACTTTTTTTAAATTGCCTCATTTTCTAATATTGAAATTTTATATGACTTATTAAATCCCACAATGCAAAAATAAAACATTCCTCAAATGTATTATATTTTTTGATTAAAAATTACATCAATCTTATTCCAACATTTACTTTAGTTGGACTTTCCAATTAACAATTTTTTTTAAATTTATAATTTAAATCGCATAAATTTTTTAGTTTAGTAAAGAGTTGTTATTTGCTTAATTAAAATATTTGTCAAATTTATTGTTTGATTTAATTAAAAACAATCGTCAGAACTTGTATTTCTCATTTTAATAAACCAATCAATTATTTGGATGAAATTGCAAATATTACTACTTTGTGCAATTAAAAATTTAAATTTTATTAAAAGTCTAAACAAAGTTATTGCTTTATAAATCTTCAGAACCTTAAAATTACATTTACTTACGAAAAACTTTTCAAAAATATCTTGAATTGCATAGAGATGGCGAAAACAATCAATTTCTTTTTCTTTGAATAGTTAAAAAAATTAACAAAACCATAATTTAACTAATTGTAAAAAATTTGTTTAACACTTTTAGCAAACAAACTTCTATTGAAATCGAACAATTGAGTGCTCGTGTTATTGAAGCCGAAACCCGCTTGAAGACCGAAGTTCAACGCATCAAGAAGAAGTTGCAAATCCAAATCACCGAATTGGAAATGTCCTTGGATGTTGCCAACAAGACCAATATCGATTTGCAAAAGGTTATTAAGAAACAATCCTTGCAATTGACCGAATTGCAAGCCCACTACGAAGACGTACAACGTCAATTGCAATCGACCTTGGATCAATACGGTGTTGCTCAACGTCGTTTGGCCGGTTTGAACGGTGAATTGGAAGAAGTACGCTCTCACTTGGAAAGTGCAACACGCGCTAAGCGTACCGTTGAATTGCAATTCGAAGAAGCTCAAACACGCATCAATGAATTGCACACCACCAACATTAACTTGGTATCCATCAAATCGAAACTGGAACAAGAATTGTCTGTTGTATCTGCCGATTATGAAGAAGTAAGCAAGGAATTGCGTATTAGTGATGAACGTTACCAAAAGGTTCAAGTAAGTATTGAAAAGGCGACTTTTTTCAAGGTAATTGTCGATTTAAATCGCTCGTTCTTAGGTTGAACTTAAACACACCATTGAACACATCCACGAAGAACAAGAACGTATTATCAAATTGGAAACTATCAAGAAGTCCTTGGAAGTCGAAGTTAAGGTAGGAAATTTAAAAATAAAATTATTAATTAGAGAAATCTAAGAATTTTTTTTTTTTTTTTTTTTTGTAGAACTTGTCCGTTCGCTTGGAAGAAGTTGAATTGAATGCTGTTGCTGGCAGCAAACGTATCATTAGCAAATTGGAAGCCCGTGTACGTGATTTGGAACTTGAATTGGAAGAAGAAAAGAGAAGACACGCCGAAACCATTAAGATCTTGAGAAAGAAGGAACGCACTGTCAAGGAAGTCATGGTACAATGCGAAGAAGATCAAAAGAATATAATTTTGTTGCAAGAAGCTCTGGACAAATCCACTTCCAAAATCAATCTCTTCAAGCGTCAAATGGCTGAACAAGTAGGTTTAAAAAACCTAACAACAACAAACAAATTTATAGTTTATTTATCGATTTTCGTTTTTAAAAATTTTCAGGAGGGCATGTCCCAACACACCGTTACCCGCGTACGCCGTTTCCAACGTGAATTGGAAGCTGCTGAAGATCGTGCCGATTGCGCTGAAACCAACTTGAACATGATCCGTGCCAAGCACCGCACTTTCGTCACCACCTCCACCGTTCCCGGTTCCCAAGTTTACATTCAAGAAACCACAAGAACGATCACCGAATAAATCTAAATTTATTTAATTTTTTACCTTAAAAGAGATGAATCTTTTAAAAACATTTTATCAAGTTTTTATTTTTAAGAACTATTTTAAAAATAATATATATACATATATTTTTTTTAACAACAACACCAACATTAAAAAAGAAAATAGTTCACTTCACTTCTTAACATCCGGAAGTCTTGTAATGAGAATAATTGTATTTTAATTTAATTTTAATGAACCAAAAACAAAAACAACCAAACCAACCAATCAAACAAAAAATGAACAACAAATAAACCTTTTTTAAATTTAAGAATAATAATAATAATTTTAAAAGAAAAATTAAACAATAAACATCAATTACAACATCTAAAGAAAAAAAAAACAACACACAGTTTTGTTAACATTAAATAAAATATTTCGAAAATCTAAAGAAAACACTGGCTTCCTAACATTTTCTCCCGATTTTTTCTTAGACATTAACAAAAGGAAATAATCATTTTTAGTTTTATTATTAAGGTTTTTTTATATTTAAATGATTTAGATTTCGTTTTGCTTAATTTTTTTGGGTTTCAAAATTATTAAAGCATTTTGTTTCTTTTTTTTTTTTTAATAAAAAATTAATAGATAAATAAAATTAAAAAAAAAGAATTATAATTTTATTTTTGTCATACAAAAAGTTTAAAAACAAAAGCCCTTATCATCATTTACGTCTTTGTCTTTATATAAAATTAACAATTATTGTGTAGAACTTTTTTTAAAAATAAATATTAATAAAAAAACTTTTTTGCTTAAAATTCATAATTTTTACTAATTTTCTTGGTTTATGCTTTATTCGTCTTCTACTATGTAAAATGCAATTTACACACAGCAAATATACGCAGAGTTCAGTATTGGTCTTGCAAGAGTGCAAATACAAAATAACGCAGCTCTTTTGTTAAATCCAACAACAAAATACACAGAGTTTCTGTTAGATTTCATTAAAGCGTTACAATATTTTGCATTTGTTTTCTTTTGCAATCCTCACTACTGAACTCCGCTATAGAGTTTATGGAAAAGAGGGTAAAGGAGAATGTTTCCTTAATCATCTCTCTTTCTTTTGTTAACACAAAACTTGTTGCTTGTCCTTTGCAGACACTCTATCTATTATTTATTTCATCGCTCTTTGTTATTATCATTCTCTTACTTATTCCTAACCTATTTTACTCTCTTTAGTAATATTGTTTTTGCTTAAGCTTTTAATAAACAAACATTACATACATATGTTCATATTTCTACCATACATACTTCTATTTTTATAATTGAAACGATTTAATTATTATAAAAAAAATATATATATGAAACATTTTAATAAAAAATACTTAATAAATCATAATCATGTAACATAAAATTTATAATTAAAACAAAAAAAAACAAAAACAAGAAACAATTCATTTTAACTTTTTCACTGCTTTGAATTTTGTAAGTATGTATGTATATGAAAGTATATTAGCCATGGCGTATGACTGATTTCCGTTTAAAAACATTTATAATACGCTCAAAGGGACAAAGTTTTATTCCAAAAAGAACATTACTTGGAGGCCACATGATCAAGTTTTGCCTTTCAATTCCTGTCATTTGGTAATACACTTTCACTTTTTTACTAACACACTCACACTTTTAAAATTGGCCACGAAATAGCTTTCAATTTCAGCTTGCCATTTATTTGGCAATTTTACGTTTAAATTAGCAGCTGATCACAAATTAATTTTGTCGCTTCCTTTATAAAAACTATATTTCTTCAAAAATAAATGTGCTTTATTAAAAATAAGTTGTGTTTTTAAAAATTTTTGTGCGTTTACTTTGAGTCAAGCTGCTATTTTGAATTGCTTCTTTGTCCGGGGTATTTTTAAAATGAAATTGATTATCAAACTGAGTGCAGCCTGTGCCACAGCTGTCAACAGGGCTGTTAGACTTAGGGACTTATCCCCAAAGTTTGGGATTTCATGTGAGCAAAAAGGACAAAGAAAGTCATTTGGGGATGGGGGATTTTTTTGGGGATTTAAAACAAAATTCCGATATTTTTTGGTGATTTTACACTTTTTTAATATATTTTCCCTTATTTTATATATAAAATATGAAAAAAAGTAGCAAAAATTTTATCTTACTCTTATACAATGTAAATGGTCCTAATTAAGATTACCATTTTTGTTAAGTGTGTAAAAGGTTTATATAGTAACTTAATTATTTTTGTTAAAAAAAAAGAATTTAAAATATAATCTAAAACCGTAGGGATGCGATTTCCATGCAAATGAATGTTTTTCGTCCATAGTCTAGAACGATGCCGACCAATTATCTTTCCGAATCATTAAATTTGCATTAAAATGGCATCGATTTGTTTTTGCATATTGTTGCAAATTTTGGTAAGAATGCATATTTTTGCATATTTAGGTTTTAAGTGCATATTTTGACATTTTTGAGTGATTTTTTTTTTAATTTCCTTATTATAAAAAAGTTTTTACACGAATTTTTAAAATACAAAAAACCTTCCAAAAAAAATCTTAAAATCAATAAATAAATTCTTTTAGAGCTTTGATTTGAATACAATATTTTCAAGATATCGAGAAAAGATCCTTCTATTTTAAACCGATGCAGCACCTAACATGGTTAAGGCTTCCAATGGGTCTTAAATATCCAAAACTGTTACAAGTTACTTGCTTGGTATATTGGTTATACCGCATTGCAGAGGAAATTATTTAGAATCTAACTCGATGAGATGAGATGAGATGAGATGAGATGAGATGAGATGAGATGAGATGAGATGAGTACCTGTCTAGATGCTTCAGAATTTAATCTAAAAATTTCGAGTAATTTAAGAATGTTAAAAGAGTTTGTTGATACCGATGATGATTAAAAAAGAAATTTTTAATTTAAATAACATCAGAAGTTAATTAACATTTGTATTTTCCAACTACGCATATATAGTTGAAACAATAACTAATTAGGAGGGATTTAGTTCACTTTATACTCAAATCAAATTAATTGATATTTTTAGAAAGTAAAATTAACAATGTGGAAGAAAGAATAGTCCAAAAAATTCAAAACAAAAATCCAAGACGTTTTGCAAAAAAAAAATTAGGATTTCAAAAAATAAAATAAATTTCAAATATTTGCTATCTGATCTGGAATCAAAGTGGGATCTAAAAATGAATTTTTTTCAAAATACATTGGCATTCTTCAAGTACTTCCAGTTTTACTTTTAATTAAGCAGTACTTATTTGTTTAAACAAAAACAATTTAAATTAGTTATTTTAGGTTTTTAAAGATATTTGAATAACAAAAGACTGACTGCCTTATTTATAAAAAATAAAACATGTTAATAAAGGGTTTATTAAACGGATTTTGTATGAAAGTCCGTTTCATAAAGCCTTTATTAACCGGTTTTATTTTTTATAAATTAGGCCGTGAATTTTTATATTTTTGTTTAAGTAAAATTAAAAAACGTTTTTTATGTAAATTTTTCAAGTTTTTAGTGCATATTTTTAATTTTTTGAGTGCATATTTTAGAGTTTTTAGTGCATATTTTATGCGCATATTTTCGATTTTTAATTGCATGAAAATCTCATCCCTAATTATAAGGATGGATTAAACCGATTGAACAAGCTCCAAACTCTTATAAATTATCTCATTCGTCTTCAATAACAGCATATAGTTCTGCTTGTAATTCCTCACTGGAATCGCATAAAAAGGATATAAAAAACATGCCGCAACCAGTCGCTACAAACAAAATAAAACAGTTTTTTCGACTAAAAATTTTTATTTGTGGATTTCCTCTTCAAATTTTTTTTACTCATTTTTAAAAAAATTTGATCAGAAAAAAAACAAAAAAAATATTAACTTTTTAAGGTTTTGTTTTTTAATTTGGGGATTTTGGATATTTTTTTAAATTTTTGGGGACAAGGAAAAAAGTACCTGACAGCCCTTGCAGTCAATTCAACCTAGTTTTGACAAGCAGTTCGTGTGAACAACTTGAAAGTGGTTTATTGAACGTGTGGCTGCAGGGTTAAGAATTTACCTCGATTGCCACCTTTTGGTCCGCGAGGAGAGAGAAGAAAAATTAAAGGGGATTGGAACAGATGGCTGAATGTAATTTTTTTTCTTTTCTTTTTCTCTGTGATTCGCTGTGAATAAAATTGTTGTTGTTTTGAACGAAAAAAGTTGAAACAGATTTATGCGTGTGATCATATTGGCATCTTCAAAAAGGAATTGAAAAGAAGTTGATCATCAAAAGTTGAAACGTGTAAATTCAGATTTAGAGGTTCAATTAAAAAAAAATCTTGGCAAAATATTTTTTAATTTCTTTATTTTGACTTAAAATTAAGATTTATTTAGGGAAATTCGATTTATCGATTAATCAAAAATACTGATTAATCAAAGTATTTGATTAATCAATAATTTGATGTATCCAATTCCTAATAAATCGAACAATTAATTTTGAATAGTTGAATTTGAAGATTATTCTCCTTATTTTACAAGTTTCTTTGTTTTCTACACTTTGTTTACATAATTATCATTGTGTGCAACATGGCGCGACATAAATGGCGACCTAATTGCTTTTCCTTCTCTTGATGTTGTTACAAAATATTTTATTTACTTCAATAGTTTTATTTTATTTATTTTTACTCTTTTTTGAGTTAAAAAATTTTTTAATAAAATCTATCAAACTTAATAAACTGTTCAATTTATTAGAATTCTGATTAATCAGAAATATTAATGAATTGATTAATCTAAATTTTGATTAATTGCACATCTCTAGTTTTTTACATTTAATGGTAGATGCAGAAAAAAACATGATTGAATGTATTGTTAAAAACCCCATAATATGTTTTCTGCAAAGGCCAAAAACTAGCAACTGTTGGTCACGATTAATAACATTTTGTTTATATCTAACCAAGGACCCCAGAGATAGAGCTTGTGGTAGTTCGGCTATTTAATAAGAGCTCGAAGTGAACAATTTCTAATAATATGTGGTCTTCCTGAAGACTTCCTTCAAGCTATTAACATTTGTATTGAAGAGTTTAATCGAAAACTAGAAATTTCATGACCACAATGCTAAACATACCTTCTGGGGGTCACGACTTATAATACCAAGGGGTCGAGCTTTATTTGATACAATTCTCAAAAACAAAAACCAGATATCATAGATTTTGGCGTGGTTAAAAACATCCCGATGGAAACTATTTATGTTGAAGCTTTCTTTGAATTATCTTTTGATCAAACACCCACTATAGTTACTATCAGGGCTGTGTAGTCGAAGTCGAAGTACCCGCAAAAACTCGCGACTCCGACTCCACAAATTTTTAGGCATAAAAAATTTTCTAATATTTAAAAAAAAAAATTTTGACGGTCTGCTTTAAACATTTTCAAGCCAGAAAATAAGAACTAGTCTACTTTACATTTCGTCGGCTAAATATGAAAACCTGCTAAATCCCCTTTTTATGCTAACTCCGTTTCAACACATTTTACAGGAGATACAAAAAACTTTTTATTTTTTCTCTAAGCTGCTTAAAAGGAAAACCAAAAATATAGTTGGTTTTACACACTTCAAGACTCAAATTTAAGAACAACTACATGATGGTCGACAAGGCGTATCTTTCTCTATCACACGGCATCAAAATCTCAATTGACTTAAAAAGTGGATTTAGCAGGTTTGCATATTGAATTTGGATTTAAAGTTTGAATTATCATCGGTTGATTTTTTAGGTCAACATTGGTTGTTGTATTTACTAATCAGTTACAAACATAATGCTTTAAACTTACCAGCACTCATATGAATTGCGGTAGTGTTGATTAACGCCAAAATAAGAAAGCTCACCAAAAACAGTACACACAAAACGGAAACAACGATCTTTTATTATGCTTCTCAATAAAGCCCCATCGTTACAATAACAACAACAAACGCGAGTGTAAAAAATACGGTTTACTTGCACACACATATGTACATACAAGGAAAAACACTTGTATTATACGGCCAATGACTATGCAAAAGCGAAACACTAACAACAATAAAAAAATTGTTTAACTATACCGTTAGCAATTTTATTTCACACTTTTTTAGCAAAAAAAATTGTATACATTTAATTTCTTTATGACTTAGTTAATAGTTTTTATCATTCTTCAGATAAAATTTAATTGAAAATAGTTTTTATTTTCATTTTTACAATTTAAGCAATTAAAACGCGACCGTTTCCACATCAAAACTTAATAAGAGAAAAACTGATTTACCTAAACCAGAGCGGCAAGCGTTTTAATAAACATGCAAATTCTATTTCAAATACAATTTCATTAAAACAAACCGACATATCGATCTGTCAATTAAAATTTTTAAGCCGGGTGGTGTCTAATTCATATTCTAAAGGTTCGTTTCGTATAAATAGTATGCAAATAAGAAGTTTTGACGAACAAAAAACGCTCTTATTTAGGTAACTCAAAAAATAAAAAAAAATGTTATGACAAGGCTGGGAATCAGCTTTGCCGTTGAAATTTTTTTAAAAGGGTCACACAAAGGTTATTTTCCAAAAAAAGTGGGGTCACATTAAAGAAATTTAAAAAAAATGGTAATTTTTTTGTAACCGAACAAAATAAGATTAATTTCAGTTTTTGTAAAAAAACTTACTAATCGGAAAAATTATTTTTTTGCTGCTTTTGACAAACAATTACAAATTATGTTTTAGTAAAAACATAACCCACCTTTGCATTACAACGGAGTAGTCTTAAAACTACTCCAAGTTGATTCGTTTTTAAATTTCTCTATGGTATACTCCAGAGGATACGTTTTAAAATCGTTTAAAAACGAAGACATGTCGTTTAAATACGAAAACATGTTGCTTAACTTAATGACATGGTCCATGCTTGCATTACATTGGAACATGCTTGCATTACATTGGAACATGTCGAAAATGGATCAAGTAGTCCAATATTATTTCCAGGGTGATTATGCCAAATAAGTTTTCCCTTTACATTTAACTCTTAAAGATCAAACAAAGAATATGTACATTAGGGGTGGAATAGTACACGACTTTTTGTTTTCGATACGCTAGAACCGCCAATTTTGTGAAGTTTATAAAAAAAACGCATGAGCCAAAAAATTAGGGGGGTGGGATGGGGGTAAATGGCTCCTCATCGGGGTCAAAGCTAGGGGAAAACGATACAAAAGCCAAAAAAAAGCTTCACAACTGTCCCTGAGTCGCTCCTAGAGGGGTAAAATGTAAGACTGACTCCCACTAATATTTCCCCCCTACATTTTTTATTAACATACTAACGCCTATCTGTGCTCCTTAAGGGGGCACCCATACAAAATTTTATTTTTTTTTAAATTACTCGCCACCGCCCTAACTAGCCCCAGAGTGCCCCTAGAGGAGTCAAATATATGACGGACCCCACTTTATTTTTCATCTAAATCATTTATTTCTAACATACCTACCTGCTATCTCCATTCCTTTAGGGGGGCTCCCATACAAAATAGTCAATACAGATTAGAAATATATTGAAGAAAAAGCCCCATAACTGCCAAGGAATCGCCCCTAGGGGGATAAAATGTAAAATGTATGACCGACCTCCATTAGTTTTTTGTTCTTAACATTTTCTCGAGACATACTTGCCCCTTATCACCACTTCTTAGGGGGGGCTCCCATACAAATATTGCGTTTTATGAAATTCTTAAATTAATTAAAATTTTTTGACTTTTGTGAATAAAATCAAAAGTTGCGAACAGATTTAAATCATTTATGGCTTGTTTTGTTTGTAATTTCGTTTTTTACACGTCTGGAAAAAACAAAAAT